>OZ038484.1:68198600-68216100 GCA_964036315.1 Acanthosepion esculentum
CTGTGTGTGAGTGTGTGCAACATTATTGTGGTTATACTATGAAATACTCAAATGATCAACCAAAGAAAGGATTTGGCAATGATCAGGAATTTACAGCAAACCTTACAGACAAGAACTGAGCCTTTATATGCAAGGCCAGCGTAAAGGTTTTCAGCGCTATCGGCACGGACAGTTGACTCCAAATTCTAACTATGTCTGCTGCGTTCACTTTCTTCTTCGTTCAAATATGGGTTAAAGACATGATGTGGCTTCCCTTTGTCTTTTCTGCAAATATTTTCATGGCAACTGCTCTAACGAGTTTTTTTTTCCTGGTGCCCTGACGACATGAATTTAAGCGTGTTACTAGCTTAGCATCGAGGCCCCAAACTTTTACTGTTGAAATAGTTAAACGTAACCACCACTTCTACTCCAACTTTTTTTTCTCACACTTCCTGAGAGTGGAACTCCCTTCCGTTTACTTGCTTCTCTGATAACTACAATCTTCAAAAATTTAAATGCAACGTCAGTCGCCATCTTCTGTTATCTTGAACCCCCTTCATCTTTTATCCTTTCCTCAATCCTCCTACACTAAGTCTTTTCTCACTTTCATTCCCTGTAACCCGCTGCATGCTAGTGGCACTCTGGCCTTGCTTGGCGTGAAATGCTTTAAAAATTGCACGGTAGACTTGGATGTAAGTCAGTCTAGAAGGAAAACTGAATTCAAAACCGCGGAGAGGATAGTGGGGAGTCTACTCCATAAACTTTCCCAAGATTTTCTGGTAATTCACATAAAATATAGAAAAATGAATCTATGGAGTGCCATTATCGCCTACATTCTGAAGGTATATAGCATTTTTTAAAATATCCGCATAATGTAAATATCTTGCTAATGATTTTATTATAGGAAGGAATTGAAAATCAAAAAAGTAAAAATGAATTGTCAGTGGTCAGGATTTTAAGCGAGTCTTTGCAACAGGAGACTTGAAGCAAGTGAGATGTGCTTCTCCGGAATGATGCTGAGAATATAATGGACATAAGTTGTGACCAACGAGGAAGTTTTAAAGAAACGAAAACAAAAAGGAAGCTTTAAAATCAGAAAGAGTTTACTGAAATTTATAGAAAAACTAATGAGGAGAAAGGGCTTAGATAATTTTACACTCACAGGATATGTTAAATGTAAGAAGAGCAGAGGGAAACACCATGTAAACTATCTAACGAGCTTGTGTAAATGGATGACAGAACAGGGACTGGGGGGGATAATAAGGAGACAAATATTGTTTAGAGCTACAAATAATAGGAAGTTGTGAAGAGCCATGATCGTCCACGTCCTGGAGGGTCAGGTGGAAACATCGAGTAACCTACCTAATGAGCTTATGTAAAAGGATGACAGAACAGGACTGGGGAGATAATAAAGTGACAAATATTCCTTAGAGCTACAAAGGATAGGAAGTTGTGGAGAGCTATGGGGGGTCAAGAAGAAGAAGTAGAATAATAATAATAATAATAATAATAATAATAATAATAATAATAATAATAATAACATAACTGTGAACAATAAGAATACGACGACATAACCAAAAATTTCAAATTGTTCCATTGATCGATTTTATTATGGGAATGGACTCAAAATCAGAGAGAAAAGTATTACCAGTAGATAGGAAGTCTTAGTGACAGAACAGTGCTAGCATTTAAAAGTTTTTGGCTTGATCCAGATTCGGGATGAAAACTTTTCAACACGTTCAAACAATAAAATGTCAACGGTGAACAAGGCTACTATATGTATTATAAATGGGGAATATGATATATAAGTTTATGTATGTAGGGGATTATGCGTGAATAAGGCAAAGAAATAAGCGAATTTTCAATACGGATCTACAAATTTAAATATTTCTTTTATTATTATTTGAGTATTATCTTCCTTTCAAATTGAAAGAAATGAATTACAAAGATTCTTTGCCAAACAACTTCACGCAAAATACTTTGTGTATCTTTATACAGTACAACCGAATGAATTGCGTTAGTATAGAAGAAACAAAATACGTCTTTAGTATGAGAATGTGTGTTACACAGATGTACGTAGTTTTATCTATTGATATAAATTGCAGTAGTCGGACGAATAAAAATAGCAAGAAGCTACCTTTCTGTTGACACTCGTAAACAAACTTAGTCTACATGTTTTTTTTATGCTTCAATATCGCTAAGCATTTTTGTAATATTATATACTCGAATAAATATGAGTAATTAAGTGTGAGAATTTCAGTTTTAATAACAAACCCCTGGTCAAAGGTTAACTGAAAGACTAACTAGCGAACTAAAAAGTGATCATTCATATGACGAAATATCGTTTACAGAAAAAAATTAGATTTATTAATCTCAGGTTTATTGGTTAATAAATATTTTGCCAATCTTCATATATCCATTTTAAGTAGTGAAAATATTATTGATCATATTCTGAAGTGATCCTCCAAAATGTCGTCGCTAACAACAAATCTTAATCGCCTGCCAATTCAAAGAAAATCACGCGTCTAATATGACATCGCTGATTGGTTAATATATATGAATACTAAAAATCACATTTCTGAAGCAGATCCGAGCACAAAAATGTTTGAGTTTCTGCGTTTAAGTAATCTATGGTATTTTTCTACAATTCTGAATTGGGGTTCCACATATATATTGCTACTTTTTGTAACCGACTTCCAAAGGGATGCTTCCTCGATCACTACAATCTTAACCACTTCAAGTCTAAGGTTACCGTTATCTTCCCTTCATTTCTCCATAAACTCTGCCTCTTATTCTGTGCCCGCTACCTCGTGTGGCTGTTGAACTTTGTACAGAGTGAACATCATTGAAAAAAAGTGAAAAAACTTTTATGTAATGGGTTGATTTGGAAGAGAACTTCCGAGCAAAGCACTCTACCTTATCTACAGTAGATGTCAATATTTCAAATTGATTGGACAGAGGAGAGACTGGCGATTTGCTTCAGCACACTCTTATAGAACTACCAGTAATCTCTAGAACCAAACTTGAGAGATTCTATACGGTGTCTTTAATGAGACACCGTATAGCCTCTCTCAAGCAAATAGTAACTTTTCTTCTTTGAGGACACGCTTTCAATCATTACGAGGAATGACAAAGAGAGGTCTGTTAACAATAATTAATATAAAACAAAATAATAATTTACACTACAGCCTGTAATGATCACCATAAAAATTCCATAGAATAGACATCGAGTAATTTTAATTAAATGCTATGTGAACACAAAAAAGATCTTTTACGAAACAACACATTAAATGTATTAGTCGTTCATCGTAATGGAATCTGACCATAATGTCAATTTAAAAGTATATATGGACCGGAGTTGCTCAGTCTTCACTTTCCAGCATCAATAGAGACCAATAGCGTCTCCACGTCCTTGTAGGTGATGAATTATTTTCCATCCTACAACCCCTTTCTCACAGACGAATAGGCCGCAAGCCTGTTTCTGCTCTATGTATCTCTATGGAAATTTTCAGACGAACTACATCCTTTAGTTTCACCAGTTCAAAACCTTCACAGCTAAGACCTACCATGCTGGCCGCATGTAGCGAACCACACTCATTCCCTTCGTATTCCATTAGTGAGATGTAAGTTCCATTCGAGAGGCTTCTCCCCACGGACTACTGCTTTGTAGAAATGACTCCCAAGAGGATGCTTCCCCAATTTCTACAGTCTTAACCTGTTCAAGTGTAGAGTCAACCTTTTATCTTCCCAACAAACCTCCATAAACTGTACTTCTAACTCTGTAACCCTCTATCTTGTGTGATTCTTGGGTGTTGTACTAGGTGAACAATATTGAAAAAAAGGGACTATATTTTAAACGACATTCCTTACTTCTAGGAGTTCTAACCTTCATGACTAAAACCTACCATGCCATACACATTGTAGTGAACCACCCTCATTTTCTTTGTATTCCATTGGTGAGATGTAAGTTCCAATCAAGCAGCTTCTTCCCACGGACCGCTGCTTTGTGGAACCGATTCCCAAGAGGATGCTTTCCCGATCACTATAATCTTAACCTGTTCAAGTCTAGGGTCAACCGTTATCTTCTTCACATATTTCCATAAACTGTGTCTTTTAATCTGCAGCCCTCTACCTCGAGGGGACATCGGGCTTTGTACAGGGTGAACAGCTTTTAAAAACAAAACATGCATTATAACGGATATGTGTTTGTTTGATTTGTGTAAAAAAAAATAATGAATTGGTTCAAGTAAATTATGTTTCCCGGAAAGCACTTAGTGAGAGTTGACCTTGACAGCAATAATTTGTACACTAACACGTATCTACTCTAAGTTATATGTTCAAATGATGATATATTTGACCCCACGACCTTAACAGATAAAGAATTTATATTGTTTACTTGCTGCCAGAATTGAATGAAGCTTGTCAGTGAAAGTGAATTCGCTGAATAGTTATTTGTTTACATTTATTATACAAAAAAAAGCCGTATCACTTTAATCGCGCATGCGCATTTATTTCTACTGGGTCATCGTTTCCAAACATTTTTTTCCTCTTTTCAGTTTTCAGCTTGAATAAATTACATTTGATTAATGCTTGTTTAACTGTTTTTTCACACGGAAGATGAGTAGTTTGCTGCGTCGTGCGCACACTTTTAAATCCACTTGGCAAAATGGCAATTTTTTTTCTTCTTTTGAATGCGTTTCCGTGTTTATTAAGTGGAATGATTTGATTTGATTATTGAGATTTGTCCAGATAAATTTCATCAGTTTCTGACTTTTATCACAATTTTCCAACCGTGTACCATCTGGTATCCCTTAAAAAAAAATAAAAATAAAAACAAAGTCCGATTAAACCAGCATAAAATGGTTCGCATATAAAGATCCGACATCGGTTTGAACTGGTACATACTATTTTTCCTCCTTATACCATGACTTAGTTTCAGATAAACAGTTCCCGTACGATCACCGAGGTTGAGCAACGTCGAGCCTGCTCAATACCTAAATGAGTGACCGCTTGGGAATACCAGGTGCTGTAAGCTCGGATGTGCTGTTGGTGTAAATGAATAATGGCTCTGAATTGTTAATCGGAGAGCCGTGTTCCAATTCTCGTTGACTTCGTTACATTCACTTACGCGATCACCGAAGTTAAGCAACGTCGAACCTGGTGACTGCATGAGAATACCAGGTGCTTGGATGTGCGGGTAGTATAGAATAACGGCCATATGACGTTGAAACATTGGTTCCCGTAGAATCACCGAGGTTAAGCAACGTCGAACTTGGTTAGTGTCTAAATAGGTGATCGCATGAGAAGCTTGGATGTACGGGTGGCATAATGGATTAAGGCTTGGAATTGTTAATCGGTTAAGCAGAAATATTTAGTTAGATATTGCCCGTAATTCAGACCCCCGGCATCAAGAAAGTGGGAAGCATCAAGAGGACGAGTCGGAGTCATTCCCGGTCGCCGAATGGGTTAGCGCGTGACCTCACACCTGTATCTGGTTTTCAGGCGTTAGAAAGATTTGTGGGACAGACGGTTATATAGACAGCCTCCTTGAAGAGAGGAATGTAATTTATGACAGCGTAGAAAGCATTGTTAACAAAACCGTTCGACCCACAGCCTGGCCGAGAGTAGCTGGCGAAATGTTAGTGAATATAATGTTAAGAAACGAAGATTCAAGTCCCCTGGGTTATCATTTATAGCTATGACACCCACTTCATTATGTATGTATCCATTTGTTTTCGTTTTTAGGGTCCACTTATCGGACCAGCGCTATGTGTGGACCGCATAGCACGGACTGGTCGAGAGTGACTAAAAACCGGTGGGAATAAAATGTTAAGAAATGAAGATTCAAGTCTCGGATTATTATCATGTTGCTACACCCACTTCATTATGCATGTTTCCATTTGTTTTCGTTTGTGGGGTCCACTTATTGGGCCAGGGCGCTGTGTGGGCTGTATACCTATTGTAGAGTATCTAGCACCCCTTCAGCATTCTGCCAGATGGCCTGGCTCATTGCCTTAAATAGTCTACGATTAAGAACCTCAACAGTTGATTAATAAGTTTATACTAAGCTGATTTTACTTCGTTTGGCTGTACAACCTTTGACCCTCCTCTATTCCTTGTAAGTTGTCTTGTTAATTGTTGTGTAACTTATTGTTCTGAATTTTTTTGTATGTATCCATTAGCACTGGATACTGAATAAATATAAGCACTTATTCTTCTCTGTGTATCATTCACCCCGACGATACAACGCTATCACAAACTGGCTGAGAGTAAATGATAAAGTATTGGAGTGAATAAAATCTTAATAAAGGAAGATTCAAGTCCCGGGTTACCATTTTGCTATGACACCCACTTCATTATGTATGTATCCATTTGTTTTCTTTGTCTTTGTCCTCTTATCGGACCACTGCTCTGTATGGACTGCATACCACAGACTGGTCGAGAGTAACTGGCGATATATTGGTGTGAATAAAATATTAATAAAGAAAGATTCAAGTCCTGGGTAACCATTTCGCTGATACACCCACTTCATTATGTATTTTTGTGATATCAGCGAACACTCGTTGACACTTTTGTGATGTCAACGAATACTCGTTGTCACTTTCGTAATGCTCGTTGTAGTAGAGACTTTGTAATCGCAGATGCAACTATAGTAACGCCGTTGAACAATGTTGGTGTCAGACGCCTTCGAATAACACTCGCACTAATAGTACTTGCTCGATAATACTCGCTCAAAAAGTAACCACCGAATAGTAATATGTGTAGTGATCTTGTACAGAGAAATACTATAGTGAAATAGAGATAGCGTATAGAGGATAGAATAGAAAGAGTGATTCGTATAGTAATAGAGGATAGACTAGAAATAGCGATCAATTAGACGTCACGCTACTTTCTATTTAAGCGTTTCCTCTATGGTTACGTGATCTACAATAATGGGATCGCCTGTGTTTGCTCACTGGCGATCTATGTTCAAACTCAAGTGTCGGCAGCGACACTTTATTCCTATATGACATATGTATGTATCCATTTGATTTCTTTCGTGGGGTCCACTTATATGACCAGGGATTTGTGTGGGCAGCATATCACTGATTGGCCGAGAGTAACTGACGAAATATGAAGCTGCAGGTAGTCGTAATCGCCCTCGAGGTGAAAGTTTTTGGCTCATAAGCACTGTACAAGATTAACAGTTAGGTTTCATAATTTTACAGTTGAAATGGCTGCAAGATGTAATCATAATTTCTATGCTAATAGTTTCTTCTCTCCCACTTCTCACTTCTAGTACTCACTTTCGGATTCTTGCTTTCCAATCAATTTTCATCTTAAAAAAACGTAATTGCAATGTCAATCATCATCTTCTGTCTTCTTAATTCCTGACCTTTTATTGCACTCTCTCTCCTTAATAATGTTTTTCTTTTCCTCATATTCTCTCACACTCAGTAAACCCTTGAATCTTAGTGGTTTTATTGCTTTGCTTGAAGTAAAACGATTAAAAAAAAACTTATTTACTAAAAAAGAAGAGGAATTAATCATCTATTAAATCTGAAGTAATTCAAAATAGATCTTCAGAAATAAATATTGGTTGACTTTTATGATTTGCATTATAAATATCGTTTAATACATTGATTGCCAACCATAAGATAACTTGTGGTTGGTAGTTTTTATTAGGCTGCCAACTATGAGTTATCTCATGCTTGGTATTTTCTGACATATTTTCATCTGCAGGCAACAATGACAACTTTATTCGCAGTGCTGTATTTGTGACTTTCTTTTTCCGGCAGTCCGAATTATTTTCCAACATACAACTCCTTTGCTAGCGACGAAACGTCGAAAGTCTCCCGTTACACTATTGCATTGAAAATGTTCTGACAAGCAACATTACTTCGTTCCACTAGTTCATATATTCAAAGATAAAAACCCTCTATTCCACGTTTACGAGGACGAATCAACTATTTCCCCTTAGTATTCCATATTAAGAAGTAAGTTCTGGTCGACAGAGGATTCTTTCACCGCCATCTTAAATGTTTAAATGTCGAGCGTCTTATTATATATCCTATGTATCCTCATAATCTGCACGTCTTACCTCCTCTCCCTCCTCCTCCTCCTCTTGCATTCATACATCAATCTCATTCAGTATTCCTCTAACTTGAGTGTCCCTTGAGCCCCGTATTTGGTGACCAAATACTAAACAAAAACTCGTTCCTCCGTTGAATCTTCTTTTGTTCAGAGACTTACAGTCACATCACGTTGAAACACTGGTTCCCGAAAGATCACCGAAGTTAAGCAACGTCGAGCCTAGCTAGTAAGTAGATGGGTGTTCGCTTAGGAATATCAGGTGATGTAAGCCTGGATGTGCAGATGGTGTAATGGATAATGGCTCGGAATTGTTAATCGGTGAACGGAGTTTCAATTACCGTTGGGTTCGTTATATTCACTTCTGCGCAAAATATCCACCGCCTCTCCCTGCCTGAAATAAAAGGAATATATATATATATATATATATATATATATATATAAGTGAACATTGAAGTCAACACTCAGAAGCGAGAGACTTTCATGCTAGACGCAATCATCAGGCCTGATGATTGCGTCTAACATGAATCAGTCTGTCGCCTCTGACTGTTGACTTCAATGTTCACTTTTATATTTACAAACGCTATATCTCTGATATTGAGCACTTTACTCCATACATATACCACACCTTAAAACTATATTTCTTCATATATATATATGTGTGTGTGTGTGTGTGTGTGTGTGTGTGTGTGTGTGTGTGTGTGTGTGTGTGTGTGTTATGGGCGCGCGGCCGAGTTAGGTTAGAACGTTCGCTTTCTGACCATAAGTCCTGGTTTCCATACTCACCATGGTCGATTTGTCAGGAAAGAAACTTCCTGATGTTATCGGAATTGGTCGATCCCAGCATGCAGCATCCTTGGAAAGTGCCTGAAAACCATACCACAGGTTGACCCAAGCCTTGTGAGAAATACTGGGTAGACTATCGATAGCTGTGCTAGCACAAAGCCACAAGCCATCGTGGCCGAGGGCATGAGCGTGCTGGCCTTGTTCAAATTGTTGATCACGCTAGATAACACGCTCTCTCCCAAAAAGTGTAACTAAGGTCTGCTCAGCATAGTTGCAGTATAAACCACCGGATAGATCTGTGGGTGTTGCGCAAACACAAATGTGCCCGAGCGAACGCCCTAGTAGACGGGTATCCTCGAATACGAGTGGCTAGCTATTATTATTTATTATTATTATGTTAAATATGTAATCATCAAAGGCTAACATTGAAACAAATGCTTACGTGAGACTAACGGGTTGTAATTTGAACGAGGCTTGTGGATTTCAGTTTCCACACCTAGAAGCGCGCATTCCCCCATTCAATACATGTTCTAAATCCTGTTGATTTGAAGATATGCAACTATTTTTTTCCCTTTCCGTTGGTCCTCTTAATTATTCAGTCTCGTTCCATTTCACGGCGACTACTACTTAAAGCTTCTGATCATCATTCTGCCCGATGCTAATGAAACTGAACCTGTATCGCAATGCAGATCTGACCGTAAACATTATTGCTTGACGATAAGGAAAAGCATCCTGGCAGCCTGCAGACATTCAGATGCACCTGTTATTTCGTAAAGCCAGCCTGAATCTCTATTTTACAGTTATATGAATTTACAATCGTTACAATCAGAGAAAGGTAAATTTGCTAGAGAACTGCTGAATAATTCACCTTTGCAGGTGTTCTTACTGAAAAATTCTATAAATAAATTAGACGAATGTTTTTTTGTGAGTTTCTGTTAATTACTTTTATGTCTTGTTTACTTTCATTTTATTAATTCGCCAAGATGGATTTTATTATGCCTGCGATTCGTGTTTTTATGAAAGTTGAACATCACAGTTAACAGTGATATTCAACATTTAACCCTCGACAACAATAAGAAAAATCAATAATTTTTCCTCCCCAGAATATTGCATATGCAGTGGGGGTAAAGAAATATTCGTATACATCCAAATTTTAATTTACTGTGTTTCCAACTAATGAATAACACACATTTCATATAATTAACTGTATACAAATGCTTTGTAACTAAATATGCGTAGAAAACAGAAAAAAAATGATTTAATAGAAATAAATCTTATTTATCTATTTTAATATGTGAAAAAAGTATTCTTACAAGAATACATAATCTTCATTTAATACTTTGTAGAATAGCCATTATTCACTTCTACAACAACCAACCTCTTCTTGTCGTTATCATTTCCAATTTTTAGTTGTTATTTTGTTCCATTTTTCGTCGCATATAGTCTTCAAGTCTGGGATGTTTGTTGGAGCTCTCGATTGAATTTTTGAATTTTCAAATAACGCCATAGATTCTCGATTGGGTTTAAATCTGGGGACTGACTTGGCCATTTCATGATATTTACATTATTTTTAGCAAGCAAGCCTTGTAAATTTTCCAATGTGCTTAGGATCAATATCTTGTTAGAATATATAGTCAGGAGGAAATTCAATATTTTCAATCGAAATCATTAAATTTGCTTCCAATAAAATTGCTTCCAATAAAATTGCTTCCAAAATATTTAGATATGCTGCAACATTCATTCTACCATCTATTACTGATATGATGCCAGTACCTTTTGCAAAAAATGCTGCCTGCCACCACCAAATTTCACTGCTGGAACTGTTCTTTTGCTTCAAGGCAACGCCATCATTCCTCCATACATGATTTATAGAATTACGTCCAAACAACTCAATTTTGGTTTCCTCTGTCAAAAATACTCTTTCCAAATACGATTTTTTCTTATCCTTATGTTCACGAACGAATTTTAACCTGGTATCTCTATGTCTTTTCAAAAGCAATGGAGATTTCCGAGGGGAGCGTGACTTTAAATTGTTCCTATGAATTTCATTGCTTGTTGTCCGTTTAGTGACACAGATTCCTGATGAAAGCAAATCATCCTGCTACTCTTGACGAGCGACGATTGGATTTTGTTTAATTTGACGCATTCATTTCCTCAAAGATCTTGCAGGAATCGTGTGTGGAGCACCCGTTTTTCTTTGGTTTTCAACAATTTTGAGGTTTTTATAGCTTGCAATGAATGAACTGTTAGTAAATGGAATATTCAGGTTTTTCTGAGAATTTCCTGTAACTTTTACATTCTTTCCAGAACTTAACATCAGTTCTTTTTGCGATTTTATCAATTCTTTACTTCTTGACATGATGATAACCTTCTTGCACGAATATCAATTACAGGATGTTCTGTTTGCATTTTTAGGCTAAAAATAACTACTGATAACATTATTGAAACATTCTAGAATATTCCACTTGAATAATCTAGAGTATTAGAATAATTTAAAAGTTTCAAAATCTGTAACTTGCATTGTACGAATACTTTTTCGTCCATTAAAATGGATAAATATTATTTATTGCTATTAAATCGATTTTTTTCTGTTTTCTATACGTGGTTGGCGCAATGGATAACGGCTCGGAATTGGAAAACGGAGAGCCGACTATGAAGGAAAGATATGAATTTACGTATTCTCCAAAACTTTCTTACAACCTATAAAAATTTTCTAGTATTAAATAACCTGCAAACAAATGATAAACCGTAAAAAACGTATCAGTCTTAGAGCCAAAGACAATGCGATATCTACATACAAAATGTTGATAACAATATATAGCTGACAACGGAGAAAAGCGTCAGCAAATATTCCTCTTGCTCTGTCCCGAGATTCTCGCCGTGGCACAATATGTGGACTTGTATGCAGGTCACTAGCGAGACTGCAGTGTCACATACCACACAAGCATAGAAACTGAATGAGGTTGTCGGACCCTCATACGTCGAAATCGACGGAAAAGTCCATCATACATATATATATATATATATATATATATATATATATATATATATATATATATATATATATAAATGCGGTGCATGAAACTCCGCTGCACTGCTATATATATATATATATATATATATATATATATATATATATATATATATATATATATATATATATATATATATATATGTATATATATACTACAGGTCATTTTCTATAATTCAGTATTGAATTTCCGAGATAAGTAATTGTCAATAGTCTTGTATTATTTAGAATTATTGCTCTCATCTTCGTTTATATGAAAGTTATTGTAGACACAACGTTTCGACCATGTACCCTCTTGCCATCATCAGGTTTCCATTGATTTACTGATATGGGATATCTGTTGATTATTGTGATCGTTACACGTTTATTGTGATAATTACTCATTTAAGTAAGAAAATACTCGTTTTTCTTCACATTTAGTCTGGTGCCATACCAATATTGTCAGGTCACTTAAAGTGTGTTATTGTTACCATGAAAACTAGTACTACTTCTTACAACTTTGCTGTTCTCCTGTCATTTGAAGAGTTTTACCGTCATTTGAAGTGCTGTACTGTTTCGTACATAAAGGACTAGCGTTCCCCTGTCACCTGAAGTGGGCTACCGTTACCATGACATCCAACAATACCTGCAACTGAATCAGTTGTCCATCATATTGACATAGTCTGAAAGGTAACCAGACGCCGTCCACGTCGTAAAAGGGAGACAAGTTAGGGGGCGGATAAAGCTTTTTATAGTTTCGACAGCCATCTCGCTTGCGCATACCGTGAAACTTTTATTTTTATCGAAACTTGAATCTGTACATTGGCTGTAATTCAATCCTCACCACCTGATCTGAGCCTACGTTGCTGATATATATATATATATATATATATATATATATATATATATATATATATATATATATATATATATACATATATATATATATATATATATATATATATATATATATATATATATATATATATACATATATATATATATATATATATATATATATATATATATATATATATATATATATATATGTACCGGGCGTAACAGCAAAATAGTCGAATTGATAGATTAAGATTTGAACAGCTGTATCGTAAAAAGGATTAAAGATATCTTACTGAAATTCTCCGGGGTTTTTATAACACTATTGGACTCTGCTTTGAACAATAAAAATGTATAATTACTCTCCAAGCTTAACATAAAAATCGTGATGAAATCGATCATAAACGAAAATGACATGTTCATCATTAATTAATCATAGCTAAGGATCGGAAGCTCATGAAGTATTGAAATTAAGTTGAAATACATATATATATATATATATATATATATATATATATATATAATTATGTCATTCACAGACAGTACTGTTTCGCTGTATCACAGCTCCTCAGTGCGACTAGACTTCCGAATGCCTCAAGCCAGGATTGAAACACAACTAATTTGGTGTCAGCCAGAGCTATCTTCACTCGGTAGAGTTACACAACTAAATCTAGCGTATTGTTTTTACAAATGTAAACAAATGCCAATCAGCCAAAGTGCTCCATTCATTTTACTGAAGAGCTTTGCATTAGTGCAGGTGGCTGTTGTTTATAGAATTAGCTTATCACTCAACAGTGCTATTATTCCAGGATCATTTTCAAAATTATTCAAGATGATCTTCGCTCTCTCTAACCTTCTAAGAGTAACAAGGTGCCTCACACGTTTCACGTACGGTTTCATTTTCAAGTGTTTTTTCGCTGCTCTTTGGACTGTCATAGCTAAAACTCCTTTCTCATGTGCTAAACGTCTTATGAATTGAGTTGGATCTTTTCTAATTGATCTCTTTATCTCTATGTTGAAATGATGATCCCTCTTCCTGTTGCGACTTGCTGATCCAGTTTTCCTCTCTATTGTTCCCTTTTTAAAAAATTATTCGGCTCTTGAATATTTCTTGAATGGAATTTGAAGACGGAAGCCAATGTATGAATGTTGGTACCATTACTGAAGGCCCGAATGAAATTTTCATCTCAGCATTGCTCAGTTGAGAAGATAGTGAGGCTGATACAGTGATTTTTATGACAAATGTTCCCAAGATGTCTAAACGTCTTATCTGAAAATCGGGGAAAAGAAACTCAATTAGTTTAGTAGTTTTTCGATATTAAACATTTTGTGGTATGGGCAGTTATGCTGTTACACGATTTTGCCAATTTTGCTGTTACACCCGGTATATATATATATATATATATATGTGTGTGTGTGTGTGTGTGTGTGTGTGTGGTGAGAGTTGTTTGGTTGGTTTGTTGGTTGGTTGTTTTTTGTTTTTGTTTTTTTTTGCAACATATCAACACCTCTATGGGTTATTTAATGCCGAAATCTAAATATTTTGAACGCAGTTGTATGCCTTCAACTACTAATAAAATGTATTGTTGGCAATTTTTTTTAATAAAATGATTTATTGCTGGTATACCATAAAATATATTTGTACTATAAAAATATAATTTTATACTTTCATAGTGTTTGGCTTTTGTTTGGGGGTTCACTATTTGCCGATAGCTGGGACCCTAACAAGTGCTACCACCGCAGGCCCGATTGGACCTGGGAACAACAGCAATTAAGAGGTGGTTCCACAACTCGTCAAAACTTCTGCCTGATGATGCTTATTCTCATAGCCAGAACTAATGTAGAGAGAAAGAGAGAGAGAGAAAATGTCAAAAGTATGTTTCTGGAATTGAACAGTCCTTTATTTATTTGAATCCATCCTAGCATGCACTATTCCTTTTTGAAAGGAACGATTAACACCCATTGGGTTGAAGATTGTTCCCGTCAGAAATATCAAAACGAGGCTCCGTATCTAAATTGCATAATTAACATAATCTTAGCATCGCCATTTTAATTTTTCTGATCATTTCACCCCAAGCAAGGCAATGAAGCCACTAAAATGCGAGTGTGAGAGAATATGAGAAAAATAAAATATTAAGGATGGAGAACACTGAAAGAACAGGAATTAAGACAAAAGATGACGAAGATTGATATTGCATTTAAAGTTTTGAAGATCAAAGTTGACTGGAAAGAAAGAAATCGGAATAGAGTTCCACAATCGAGAAGTGCTAGAGAAGAAAATGTTAGCATAGAACTTACGATCTAGTCTAGCCATTTCAAGTGTAAAATCATGAGACCTTGCCGCCAAACTAGTATTGCGCTTAAATTCATAGAGTCTACATACCAAAGAGGAAAGTTCATTGGAAAAAATGCCATGAAAATATTTATAGAGAATTGTTACATACCGTACCTATGAACAGTAATGCGTATGTCCTCATAAATACGTTGGACACTATTGTACATGGGGGTAATATGCTGTCTAAGTAGTCCACCACTAGCAGTGGTTTACCTACTTCACGCCGCTGGCGAGTATTGTATTTTGTTGATGTTATAAAGATTACCATTTCATTTCCAACCTCCGTTTTGGTTTTCCTCATTCAGTAACCTTTTCTAGGTTACAAGAAGGCACAGGAAAGCTACGTTACGGTGGCGGGAAAGGGACTGAATGTGACTGAAGCTGAGATGCCAGATCAGGACCAATAACATTGCAGATACTTCTTCGTATTTTATCAAGAATCTTTGAATGTAGAGCAGAAGCACAAGATTAGATGAGACAGCAATATTTATTACATGAAGAAATGATAGACTTATAAATGTGTAAGGCAGATTCTGGCGAGAATAATTGTGTAGCAAGGCACAGTGAACCGACTTTCCTAGCAGTAGACCTATCGATTGATCCAATATAATTGTTCCACTTGAGGTTAGCGGAAAACTTCAGTCCGGGGAGGCGTAATTTAACAGACGGTAAATTCTTTCTTAATTAGCTGGCTTTAAATTTTTAATTAGCTGATATTAAATTCTTACTTAACTTGTAGTAAATGTTTTCTCAGTTAACTTATTAATTAACTGATATTATTTTTTATTAACTGATAGTAAATTATTTCTTAATGATGTGATGGTAAATTTTTCTTGATTTAATGATAGAAAATTCTTAATTAACATGTATACTTTGATTTGGTAAAATTATTAAATTGATTAGCTGATAGTAAATTTTTTCTTCATTAACCTTTAAAATTGTAAAAATCCTTTATTAATTAAGTGATGGCAAATTATTTCTTAACTGATGGTAAATACTTTCTGAATTAACTGGCGGTAAATACATACCCAATTAACAGATACTTAAATTCTTTCTTAATTAATTGGCGGTAACTTCTTCCTTAAAGAACTCATGGTAAAATGTTTCTTAATTAACTAGCGGTAATTTCTTTCTTAAGTAAGCATTGGGGAGACATTTCCGTATTGGCTAAAGGTAAAAGATTTTAAATTAATTAACCGTATTTATTCCTTAATTAACTGACGGTAAAGACTTTTTCATTAATTGCTAATCAGACATAGAAAATTATAAATTGCTTCGTCACACTTACTTCCTCGGTGATTTTCCACTCGGCAACCTCTCCGCACCACACAAAAGTCTTCACATTCTCTTTCACTCCCAGTAACCACTTTGCGTCTTTTTTTAATAATCATTTCACCCCAAGCAAGGCGATAATAGCACTAAGGCGCAAGGGGTTACTGGGAGAGGAAGTGAACAAAAAGATTTTAGTGAGAAGAAAGGACAATAAAAGGACAGGTTTCAGGAAGAAAGAAGATGGCGATTGACATTGCATTTAAATTTTTGAAGAATGTAGATGGCTGGGAAGCAAGGAATTGGAAGAGAGATCCACAGATGATAAGTGCGAGAAAGGAAACTATTAGAATAAGATTCACATGTATCTATTTTTTTCACGCTGTACAAGGCCTGGGGGCACTCGAGGTAGAGGGCTATAGAGTAATAGGTACCGCTCATGTGGATATGTGTCGAAGATAACGATTAACCGTAGACATTAACAGGTTAAGATTGTAATGCTCGGTGAAGCGCCATCTTGGAAGTAGGTTCCAAAAGGCAGCGGTTCGTGGGAAGAAGCTGATGGCGTGAAACTTATATCTCGCCAGGAGGATATAAAGGGAATGAGTGCGATTCGCTACAATGTGCGTGGAATGGCGTGTCTTAGACGTGAAAGTTAGGATTGGAAGAACTGAGGAATGTAGTTCGTCTGAATACTTACCATGAAATAGTGATAGAACAGTGCGAGGCGTGCGACGTCTCGTCTGTGAGAAACGGGTTGTAGAGTGGAAAATAATTCATCACCTACAAGGACGCGGAGACGCTTTTGGACTCTCTTGAAAGTGGAAAGTGAAGACTGGGCGGCTCCGGTCCATATATGGCAGCAGTACTAAAACGATGAGCCCTAGTTGTTAATCTAGTAGTACACTTAAATACATGTGTCCGAAGTAGGAGAGCTCAGCAGAACAACGAAAATATTTATAGAAAGGACAGAGGGAAGCCATGTCACGGTTGTGGGAAAGTTACTGAAGTCGAGATGCCATGTCAGCATTCTAAGCTTTATTTGGGTTTTGTCGATAATCTCGAGGTATATCGCACGAGATATGGCAGCGTTAATCAGACGTATGGTAGAATTATAAATGGGCAAAATGGATTCTGGCGCGAAAATGTATCTCGAACGACAAGGGGAACAAACCGTCTTATGAATTGATTCAATATAATTGGCCCACTTCTTC
>OZ038484.1:68223600-68251100 GCA_964036315.1 Acanthosepion esculentum
TTTACTTTTTCTCTCCATCA
The DNA here is from genome assembly GCA_964036315.1 of Acanthosepion esculentum. NCBI lineage: Eukaryota > Metazoa > Mollusca > Cephalopoda > Sepiida > Sepiidae > Acanthosepion > Acanthosepion esculentum. Next base: position 68,223,621 of record OZ038484.1, read on the forward strand.
CGTTTTTCTCTGGCTATCCCACACTGTGACAATATAAAATCTACCAAGAATTATAATATATTGTACGAGCCTGGGCGCAAATTTATCGTGGCTGAATACATATATATATATATATATATATATATATATATATATATATATATATATATATATATATATATTCAAGCTGACATGTCCTTGTACCAGATGACACTTGAATTCATGTTTGAAGAAACAAAACGTAAAAGCAATCACAGATGAATATTATAACATGTCGGACTTACCAAAGAAACTAATCCGATATGCATGTTTCTTGCTAAATCTCTGTCCGTTTCAGTAATAAACGCAATTTGATCTTTTTTTCCCCGGAATAACATAGTTTCTTCTAGAAACACCATAATATACTTCAGCCAATATTTCGTGTGTCAACGTCTGCACGTTGACACACGAAATATTGACTCACGCACGCACACGCACACGCACACGCACACACACACGCACACACACACACATAATGTCAAAATTAAGTGCATTTCGCGCACATATAGATGAGCATGTCATAAATAACAAAATAATATTGATGTAAAACAAATTTTTGCAGGATAACACCAAAAATATAATATCGGATAACAACTATTCATCCTAACATTTATCAATTATAACAAAAAATTCAAAACGTCTAATGGAATTCTTAGAAATAATTCAGCACCTGAAAAATTCACCCTATATAAAAAAAAACAATGTTGTTTATGAATTCTCATCTACTTTGGGATATTATATTATATTTCCAACACTAAAAATCACCAAGCAACGTTAAATTCTTACATTGGAATCATACACACTACGCTTTCTCATGAATTAACTTGTCATTTGTCAAAATTTAGTGTAATTCGCACACGTATAGGTCAATATATATATATATATACATATATATATATATATATTTAAGAACTCTCTGCGTGTCATTTGTGGTGTTAGCCTTCAAGACAGGACATACAATGTAGACCTGTTTAACAGGTGTAATACTGGAGGAATCGAGACTTTCCTCTTACAGTGTCAGTTGTAGTGCACTAGTCATGTCTTGAGATTGTCTGATGACAGGATACCCAAGATCCTAATGTACAGCTAGTTAGATCAGGGCTACAGGAATGTAGGACACCCATGGCTTAGATTCAAGAACAAGCTGAAGATCAACTTGGCAGCTGACAGTATACCTCATAACACCCTCGAGCGGGTAGAGTGGAGATTAACGTGTTTTAGTGGACTCAGCGGTTTTCATTCTGCTAGTCTGAAACGAGAACAAGATCTAAAAGGTGACCCAATCTAAATGTGACCTAATCCTCACTCTTGCTTCACATGCGTCTTCCTTTCAAATTACTTGCAGGTCTTAAGTGCCACTTAAGTTTATCGCACAAAATTCATTTTTGAATCAATTAGTTAAGTTGTCAGATCCTCATATGTGTAAATACATAAACAGCACTGCTCTCTCAAGGCATTTCTGGCAATTAAAGAATGGTGATAATATACCCATTATTACGTGAGATATTGTAGCAAGAGCCAAATCTTGCAATGGAAAAGGAGATAAATGTAATTTGTGTCTTGCTGAAAAATTAGTTATCTTAAAACACATAAATAACCCTAGCTAATTAAACAAGGGAAATTACTTGATGGTTACATGTAGACATAAAAACAAATATCTGCTGAAATTCATTGATCCAGATTAATTTTTAATGTAAATTATGGTTTGTTTTGATTATTTTAAGAACCAGTAATCTCCCTTTATTCTTAACATAAAAAAATATAATAATAAAAAATAATAATTTAAAAAATATTTGATTTTGGCCAACTGTATCAAACAAAAAATCAAGAAAGGAAATGGTTGAATCCATCAACAACAAAAAAACAAATTTTTTACACTTGAAAGTACTTGACGTAATTTTCAGTTGACAATATGAATAAAATAGCGTTTTCTAAATTCTTTTAGTTGCTAAGGACATTTTGCTTGTTGTCAATAAATTCATTTCGTTTTTGCCTTGAAAATGTCCACATTGGACAAAACGCGTCGGCTAATAATAATTTTCCTATAGTCTTTTACCTTTATACACACGCGCGCGCACACACACACACACACACACACACACACACACACACACACACATATATATATATATATATATATATATATATATATATAGTGATCGTCAAAATTGTTCCAATAGTTCAAGTAAAATGTAGTTTTTGAGCGTATAATTATATTATAAACGTTGAAAATAATAATGTCCACTAAAATAACATTTAAGTAATAAAAGTCTGTCGGATTAATAAATAAAATATCCATTCATTTCTTTGGAAATTGCTTTCTTTACACTAAGATACGAGACTGAACAAATATGTTTCAAGAGTTGGAGAAAACACTGTGTTTTAAAGGTACTATTCAGTCTTTACAAGCTCGTCTCCGCACTCCGAAGCCGAAAGTTTCCAACGCGCGTCAGATGTAATGAGGATCTCCCCGATGGGAACACGGGTTCGAATCCTGCCTGATAGTGAATCTTTTTTTTTTTAACTGAGATTTCTCGAATACTCAGGCCGGTCAACAAAAAATAAATAAATATACTGTTTAGTAAATAAACGGATCGTCTACTAAAATACGAATATCCATTGAATATAACGTTTAAGTAATAAAAATCTGACTGATTAATAAATAAATAATCCATTTCTTTCTTCAGAAATATATATATATATATATATATATATATATATATATATATATATATATATATAGATAGATAGATAGATAGATAGACAGACAGACAGACAGAGGGTGTCCGTGAATTAACTGTACATCTTTCACGGTTCATTGCATCCATGCGTCTATTAATACAATTATTTTTATGTTAGAGAAATATTATTAAAGCTTTAATTTATATATGGCTTTGTTAGGGACACAAGGGAAGTGGAGAACACAGACGTAGACCTGAAGGGATGAAAACTAGAATGTCAGCTCCCTTTGTTGTGGTCAAGAATGCAAGCGGTAAAGTTCGTATATATACAGATTTTCCCAGAGGTTTTAATGACTTTTTAGATGCACATCACTACCCGTTAACATCACCAGAAGACATGTTCACTAAACTTAATGGAGGAACTTGCTTTGCAAAGATTGATTTATCTGATGCTTTTTTTACAAATAGAATTTGATGAGGATTCGAAGGAATTTCTGATGGGCAACAACCATACAATCAGCTTACTTTTGGCGTTAAATCAGTGTCTGCTTTGATCCAGCAGGTGATAGATGCTATACAGACTGGTTGAACTGGAACTGCTGTATTTATTGATGATATCATTATTACAAGTGAAATTAAGAATTAACTTTTGAACCGTTTATTGCTTTATTTTGTATGTTTCAGCAATATGGTTTTCACGTCCGGGCAGAGAAATGTCAGTTTTTTCGTATAAAGTGGCCTCAGACAGGCCCGAACAAAGATTTTCAACCTTTTTACCATCAGTAATTATCATTGTCCGTAGTGGATAGCTTGTTTCTTTTTGGAGAACGTGTGATTCTCCCAGTGAGTTAAGAAAATAGGATCCTAAAACAATTTAATTTTGGTCATCAGGGCATTAGCCGCGTGAAGACTTTGGCACGTAGGTATGTCTATTGGCCAAACAAAGACAAGCAATTAGAAGACCTTGCTCATAACTGTACAAAATGTTATTTAGCAGCAAAATCCCCGAGAAAATCGGAACACTTTTCTTGGGCTGTCCCGGGTTTCCCTTGATCAGGTCTTCATATTGAATTTGCAGTACCTATCTGATGCAAAATCTTTTGCTACTAACGAATGGCTACAGTAAATAGCCAGAAATTTTTCCGATGAGTTGCATCACTTTTGAGGAAACCATTCTAAAATTACAGCTCATCTTCAACAGGTTCGGAGTCCCAGAGACTTTAGTCTCTGACAATGGCTCTGCTTTCACATAAGTGAAATTTTCACATTTCTGCCAGCAGAATGGTATCAGACACATGCGCATACTAAATTGAATGAAGTAATCGAATGAACAAGTTGAGCGATTTATGGATACCTTTAAGAGGGCACTCCAAAAGTTAAAAGGGGAGGGCATGATAACCGAAATACTGGAGGCATTCCTAAAAAGTTACAGAGCCATACCAAACACAAACACCCCAAACGGTAGCTCACATGCCGAGGCTCTAATGAACCACAAAATTCGGTTATATGTAAACGTCATACGTCCAACTGCACAAAATTCTCACAACAGGTCTTAGGAAAAGACTACGAAAGTGGCACAGAGAAAAGGAAACAAGGTTACATTTTGCGCCAAACTGAAAACGTCACTTCTGATGTTGCAACGTCCACACAAAACAGTAGAAGTGTGGAACATAGACTTACACCTCAAGGGATAAAAATTAGAAAGTCAGATAGAGTCCGACATTCCACCCAGCGGCTACAAGTAAACACCCAACACAAAACTTACCATCACACTAAAAAGGGGAGTTGTTAAGGACAAAAGGGAAATAACTCTCTCGGGAAAAAGAGTGCATTTACCTGCCTGGAGAAGGAAGCGGAATGTAACATGGCGACCAAATTAATCTATTGTTTTTTTCTAGACAAGTCTCTGTTTTTATCTCTGTTCATCCTTCTTTTCCTTGTTCCAAGTTATACAGTAAAAGTAAGTCATTAGAACAGGCGATAGAACAAGTTTGTTCTTTTTTTAATTCACTTTTGTTTGTCTTTTCAGGTAAATGATAAAAGTGCTTATTATTGATCCCTGAATTTTAACCAAAATGCCAACACCGCAAGAGAAAGCATAGTGTGTATCTTATTTGTATCATAAACACCAAATCAGACACACAGGTCCAGCGAAACTACAGTACCAAGTTAGAAAAAAATATCAAGATGTATTAATATCCATCTCTTGCACAAGAAGTTTATAGAAACCGAAAGAAAATTAAGTATCGGCTGGATGCGTTATATGCAACTAATGGAGCATGCGTGGACGTGTTCTGACGTGCTTAAATAAAACAGTATTTGTTTACCTATATTTTTCAATAAATCCTGACAAGTTATCATAAAGGATAGGAAGATGTGGAGAGCCCTAATCAACCACGTACTAAAGAGACACGGCAAATTTTACGGGATTTACTCGTAACATGCTTTGATATGTAACATACAAATTTTCTAAACACATACACACACATTATTTTCTGTTTTCGTTAGCAACAGTTGCTAATGGCGTTTGTCTTTGTTTACTATTAAACAAAATATTAAGGTGAAAGGTTAGATTTATTTTCTGATCGTTGCCATTAGTGAACAAACGGGCACAGAAACTTGAAGGAAAGCGTAAAAAAAATATTTGTCAAAAATAGATGTTCTTTTTCTTTTACGAAATAATTGGCAACGCCTTCAGATAATTGAAGAATTTTTTTATTTCTTTTACTTGAAAAAAGATTTACGCTCGCAGAACAACGAATTTAAGAGCGTCAACAATTTAAATACGGGCGATAGCATATTGCAAGTCCTTGGATGAATTCAGAAATTAAATTCTTGAAACTTTATTTTGTTGATTGCTTGCTTAGCAATTAATTGAATACAATTTCCAGTTTGTTACAAGCCATCGTAGCGAAAAGATAGGACTTTTTATTTCATCAGGGATCCGAAGAATAATTTTTATTCCCGTTAAGAATTTTACTGTTGTATGGATTTCGGACTCTAAAATATATTCGTTAGACGACGAGAGCATTTAATAAACCATTTATCTTAAAAAGGACGGCATATTTATAAACATACACAAACATACACACACACACACACACATATATATATATATATATATATATATATTCTGATATTCTGCGGCCGCTATCGCCGCATAGCAACCTTCTATGTAATTATAACAGGATGTTACTTTTCATGGTGAACATCTCTGTTGTAATGTCTACATAACCACACTGATAACCACACTCATGTGAGCCAAAAGCTTAGATCAAGGAACAGCATAATAACAAATATCCAAATTTTTGACGATTTTTGTCTTTTTTTCTCCCGAAATTAAAGCAATTATGCAAAGTTTATAACGGCTCATGATTAAACATATTAGACATTCGTTGTCTGTTATATTTAACAATATATGTTTGAATAACACACACACACACATATATATATATATATATATATATATATATATATATATATATATATATATATATATATATATATATATATTAGAGTAGTTATTGCCTTTTAGATTTTAAATCAGCCAACTCCGAGTAGATCTCTGCGTTTTTCAGTATTAGTTCGTATATAGCATTGTGCTACTATTGCTTTGCGATGATCGGTGAATTATGTATGAGCCTGGTCGTGGGTTTATTGCCAATAATTCCGAGATTAGCGTATTCCCAGTACATATATATGTGTGTGTGTGTGTGTGTGCGCGCGTACGTGTGTATGTATATATTAGGTTGAGTCAAATTATTTTCGCTTTTTATCATCTTTATTCTTTAAAAGAATAAAGTATAATTACGATTTTTCAATTATGTGTCCACCATTATTTGCAAAGAATGGTGCCACATATTAGGCAGATATTCGTACCTTTTAAGTAAAATTCCGCAGTATTTAATGTCAAAAAGATTCTGACGATAGTTTACCGCATCAAAATATTTTGCAGCGATCAAAGAACAGCAATAATCTGTTGTTTCAAAGACAGGTGAATATGGTGCGAGGCGTAGAACAGGCTAACCTAGTTCCGGATTTAATGTCTTAATCGCATGATTGTGTTTCGTTCACTTCACACTAATGCAAAAGACATGAACCGATCTTTCTTCAGCGAAGGTTAACCATTATAAAGCACTTCACCGCTATAAATTGGTTACTTAGGCCTTTTTATCGAAATCGTCGAGAGAACTCACCACTATATATATATATATATATATATATATATATATATATATATATATATATATATATATATATATATATATATATATATAATAAACTTATGCGCAAGTATTTACACACGGGCATACATAGAAAAAATGGAATAGGAAAAAGAAGAAGGAGAAAGAGAAAACGAAAAAGAAAGAAAACAAAACAGAAAAGAGAAAAAGAAAGATGAAGAGAAAAGGATAAAAAAGAGAAAGGAACCGAAACAGAAAAGAGATAAAGAAAGATAAAGAAAAAAGGAAAAAGAAAGGAGAAAGAAAACAAAACAGAAAAAAGAAAAAGAAAGATAAAGAAAAAAGGAAAAAGAAAGAGAAATGAAACAAAATAGAAAAAAGTAAAAGAAAGATGAAGAAAAGAGGAACAAGAGAAAGGAAACAAAAGAGAAAAATGAAAAAGAAAGATAAAAAGAAAACTATGAAGGAAGACAAAGGAAACAAAAGAGAAAAAATGAAAAAAAAGATAAAAAGAAAACGAAAAAAGAGAAAGAAAGCAAAACATAAAAGAGAAAAGGAAAGATAAATAGAAAAAGAAAAATTAGAAGAAAGGAAACAAAACAGAAAAGAGAAAAAGAAAGATGAAGACAAAAGGATAAAAAAGAGAAAGGAAACAAAACAGAAAAGAGATAAAGATAAAAATGAAAACTAAAAAGAAAGAAAGAAAACAAAACAGAAAAGATAAAAAGAAAGATAAATAGAAAAAGAAAAACAAAGGGAAAGAAACAAAAACAGAAAAGACAAAAAGATGAAGTAGAAATGAAAAAAGAAAGAGAAAGGAAACAAAACAGAAAAGAGTTAAAGAACGATAAATAGAAAACGAAAAAGAAAAAGAAAGAAAACAAAACAGAAATGTGATAAAGAAAGAGAAAGCGAAAACGAAAAAGAAAGAGAAAGGAGACAAAACAGAAAAGAGAAAGAAAAACAAGGAAGAAAAAGAAAGCGAAAAAGGAAAAGAAAGCGAAAAAGAACAGACAGTGAAAAAGAAAGGAACACCGAAAAAGATAGAGGAAGGAAACAAAACAGAATGAGAAAACGAAAAAGAAAGAGCAACCAAAAAAGAACAGAAACAGAAAACAAAAAGAGGAAAACGGGGAAACGAACAAGAAAACAAGAAAGAAAGAAAGAAAGAAAGAAAGAAAGAAAGAAAGAAAGAAAGAAAGAAAGAAAGAAAGAAAGTTCTGAGGAAGTATGCACTACTCTTTCGGTATAGCAATCATAATCTTAATTGAATTTTCATATTTTTTTTAATAAAAAATTACTGTTGCGATATTGACGTCAATGCCATAATGAAAAATTTAACAAAGTGAAGATATCATTATTACCGGATGAAAATAAGCAAAAGACCTTTTAACTCTCTTAAAATATTCGTTGATATCATATTTCCTTAATATGATTTTCTTTTCTATTTTTTTCTCCCCTAGATTAACCTATCACAACAAATTAATCACAAGCATACTTAACTTTTAAAAACTCGTAAATATTTTCATTGGAAACCTTTAAGATTTAGACAGATATAAAAGCAGCGTTGAGATCTGAAGACGTATTGGATTGGTCATTCCAAAAGCTAAGAGGGGTATTAAAAGACAAACAAATACTTGATCGGCTTGAGCAAGTGGATGGCAGAACAGGGTTTGGGAGAAATAACAAAAAGACAAAACTTATTAACAGGCTGGAAGATGTGGAGGGCCATGATCTCCTACGTCCTGAATGAACGCAGCACATGAAAGAAGATTGTGTATCTTTTGATGTAGACTACGGAGATCGCTCTGAAATAATGTTTTCAATTCCGTTATTCTCAGGACCTGATTATCAGGGTCCCTCAAGCTTTTATAAAACAATGATTTTAATTTTCTACATGTTATAAATTCTAAATAGGTTCATAAACTGAAATGATATCAATATGACAAACTCATATTTATTTGACTTTGCAGGAAGCAAAGGAAGTGTTTTAGTTTGTGTCATTGGGTTTAAAGTAGATAACATGCTTGATTTTAGTTCAGAATGTTTAAATCTTGGAAATCTTTATCAAGCAGTGAGATTAATTTAATTATTTTTTAAATTTTCTATATGTTATAACTCCTAAATAGTTTCATAAATTGAAACAATATTATTATGACAAACTCATTGGTATTAATATGACATTATTGTTAAAATGCTGGTTATAAAAAAATGTTTTTAAGATGGTTGTGATGAAATATCTGCTAATTTGATAATCAGGTCCTGAGCATAAATAGTAAAACAGTGGTATTTCTTAAAGAATATTTCTATGGACAAACAAAAGATAGCTATTCTCGTTTATTTAAAGAAATTGCAGTAAGCTACTTCATACTTCAAACTATATATGTATAGCTGGCCACTCATATTCGAGGATACCTGGCTACTAGGGAGGCTAGCAGACTCTTACTCAAGCGCATATGTGTTTATTCAACACCCGCATATACCACCTGTGGTTTCTGCAACTATGCTGAGCAGACCTTAGTTACAGATTCTGGGAAAGAGCGTGTTAACTAGCGTGATCAACAATATTGAACAAAGCCAGAACGCGCAAACCCTCGATCACGATGACGAGTGACTTCATGCTAGCACAGCTATCGACGGCCCCCAAGTGTTCCGCCTACCCAATTTCACTCACAAGGCTTGGGTCAACCCGTGGTATGGTTTTCAGACACTTTCCAAAGGTGCCGCATGCTGGAATCGACCCCTGCAGTCCGATAACATCTGAAAGTCTCCTTCCTGATAAATCGACAATGGTCAGAATGCGAACGTTCTAACCACTCGGCCATGCGTTCAATCTATGTAAATGTCGCTAAAAGATATCACGGGTAAAGTATCGTTAGGAATTATACCATCGTATGAATATTGGTGTCTAAAATATATTCCTTAAACGATGAGAGCATTTAATAAACCATTTGCCTTAAAAAAAGGCCTTTAAAAAGCACACACACACACACACACACACACACACACACACACACACACACGCAAACATACACATCCATAAGTTCTGTCCGAATTTTGAATAAAGAAAACAAGTGACCAAATGTTACATTTAATTACAGATTCAATCAACAATGTATTTTCCCTGATTATCTATTACTTCTTTCCATCTATTAACAAGCTTACTAATTCCATTACTGTAAAATTCTTTTGGCTTTGATTCGAAGAACTCACAAATGTCAGTTTTAACCTCTTCCTGTGTTACAAAAGCTGTTTCTTCCAAATGATTCTGTAAGCTACGAAACAAATGGTAGTCTGAAAGAGCAAGGTCGGGAGAATAAGGTGGATGAGGAATTTTCTCCCAACCAAGTTCTTCGATCTTTTGTGACGTGATTCTTGCTGTGTGTGGTCGCGCATTGTCCTGATGAAACATCACCCGTTTTCGATTCACTAGAGCAGGTCTTCTTTTCCTCAAAGCTTGGTTCAAACGCGCTAATTGCTGACAGTATATTTGAGCATTAATTGTTGCATTAGGTGGTAAGATTTCAAAGTGGATTATTCCTTGGCAATCCCACCAGATTGAAAGAAGAACCTTTTGCCCATGAAGTTCCCTTCTCGGCTGTGGCTGGAGTCCTTCCCCTTTACCAAGCCACTGTCTACGACGCTTAACATTTCGATAAAAGATCCATTTTTCGTCGCCAGTCACAAGTCTATCCAAAAAAGGTGAAACAAGTTGGCGAGAATAGAGAGAAGAGCAGATGTCAACTCGGGATTTGAGGTTGTTTTCAGACAATTCATGAGGCACCCATTTTCCAAGTTTAGGAACTTTTCCAAGTTGTTGAAGATGACGATGAACAGTTGTATGGTTTGAACTGAGAACCACTGCCAATTCCTCAACTGATAAAGCAGGATTTTCTTCAAGGCCCTGCTTCAAGAAGCTTTTCATCAAACTCAACTGGACGTCCGGTTCGATCTTCATCTTCAAGGGTGAAATCTCCACCTCTGAATTTTGCAAACCATCTTCTGCAAGTTCTTTCATTCACACATTCCTCTCCATAAACCGAGTGAATGTTTCTAGCCGCTTCGGCTGCTGAGTTTCCTTTCTTGAACTCATAAAACATTATGTGCCTCAAATGATTCTTGGGTACTTCCATGTTAGCAGGGTTTTAATATGTATGTATTTATATATGTGTGTGTATGTGTTTTGAACAATAAAAAATATTAAAAAATTAAAATTTTCAGACACTGAGTTGTATATTAGTATTTTTTGTTTTATTATTTCCTCGATTAGTTTCGGCCAGAATTGCCATCATCAGGAGAAAATAAATCCCTGCTTGTTAGTAGCAGTGAAATGCAGGAGTGATTTACTGTCTCTGAAGAAAGTGAACTTTATCTGTAGTTTTCATTTGTTTTTTTTTATCGTTAATTTTAGTCAGACCTAGTGTTGGTTAAACGGACTCTTTCAAGTTGTTTTTAAGATAGCGGACGGGAGATTATTAACTTTCAGAATTCCCTCCTTGGTCATTTTGACAGTTTTATTGGTTACTGGGAATGGGATGTGTGTGTTAAGTGTATGTTATCTTTCATTTCTTTTGGGATATGTGTGTTTGATGTGTGTATGTATACATATTTGTTTATATTGTGTGAATGTGTTTATAAGTGTGAGAACTCAAATCCTTTACAATCATGTCTGTTTTGTGTATGAGAAATGCTTGATTTATAGAGTTATATATTAATTCTATTTGTCTTATTGAATTTCTGGACAAAGTGTTTCGAGGCGCACAATCTATTTGTCTTCACGTTCCTGTAGTATTTTTTAAAGTTATCTTTTCTGTCTGATTCTATTTTTTCATTTATAGTGAATTTTGCATGACTTTTAAAATCATGTTTTTCTAGGCGGAAATATTGTTCTACAGGTAATAATATATACTAGTTTCTGCCAGAATAACCATCATCAGGGGTGTGGAAACCCTTCTTGTTACTAGCAGTTGGGTTGACGAATTTTATATATTGAAAGTAGACAGGAATGTTGTTGCAATGAACTTTAATGCGCGCACGACCATGACATTATAACATGAAAATAAATTATAACTATATTGTCAACCGTTTTGTATTTAAAAGCATATTGAAAAAATACGGTAATGCATAACAGCGCACAACTTTGTATAAATACTTGTACTAATGAACAACATATAGTTTTGTACCACTTGAACAACTGAAGATGATCTTGGAAGAAGATGGAAAGTACTTGGGAAATGAAAGTAAAAGAAATTTAAACAGCTATAGCACATTTCTCTCATCATTTAACATAAATACATGGAAGGTTATTCGTGAGTATGAACGGATATTTTTAAAAATTAGCAGTCATAATGTCTGTAATTTATTCATTCATATATATATATATATATATATATATATATATATATATATATATATACATATATATATATATATTTATATATATAAAACAAATGTTTGACACCACAGGATTCGTATATTGCTTTAAATATACAAAAAGGCAGTTTTAAAGGATATTTTTTCGACCAACACTTCTTCACAGGAATACATTGTTACTTTCTCAAATAAACAAAATGAAACAAATTCGCAGAACATTAACGCAAGTATATCCAGATGGGTTAAATGAGGGACCATGACTAAAACTGAAATGTATTACTTATACGGAGAAAAAAGAAAGGAATATGCCAATAAACCAAACTACATAGATTCCTAGTGAGTATAAAATAGAAAAAAGTTTTACCCACAGTACCTCTAATAGAAAAAGAGAACGAACAAAATTATCCTTCTGTTTACACAGAGACAGTCGAGATAACTTTTATATGCCTCCAAGATCCGCAAGAGTTTGACTGACTGTTCTCCGCCTAGAATTGTAAATGTTGTATCCGTGTACAGCACATCCTATCAAATGCTGCACGATAACTCTCAAGGCGTTTGAGTATAACGTGTGCTGCTGCTTCGTCTGACATTGGCAGGCACATGTTGTGCAATCTGTGTCTAAGGCAATATATTTAAGGCAATATATATATATATATATATATATATATATATATATATATATATATATCATTGTAGTAATTCAACGACTCTAGAAGAATCCTCAACAGAATGCAGAAAGTAATGGACGGCCATATCGTTCTATTTTGGGACACATCAGCAGTTCACATCCACTACCGAGATTCAGTTTCTTCTTCGTTACCAAGGCCCGTTGGTGCAGTTGGTATGATACTTGCATTGTATCGAAACAGTCCGGCTTCGAATCTCGGTAGTGGATGCGCACTGCGGATGAGTCCCAAAATAGGACGAAACGGCAGGATTGAGGATTCTTCTAGACTCGATGAATTACTATAATGATTTGCCTAAATCCCTAAAATTCTATTACTTATATATATATATATATATATATATATATATATATATATATATATATATATATATATATATATATAAAAGTGAACATAGAAGTCAACACTTAGAGGCGACAGTCTTTTTCATGCTAGTGCAATCGTCAGGCAACGACGATTGCACTAGTGTTGACTTCTATGTTCACTTTTATATTTACACACGCTCTATCTCTGATATTTAACACTTTATCCCATAAATATAGCACACTTTAAGACTATATATATATATATATATATATATATATATATATATATATATATATATATATATATATATATATATATAATATTAATAATAGGGAAGGATCGGAAGCTCATGAAGGATTGAAATACAGTTCAAATATATATATATATATATATATATATATATATATATATATATATATATTATTCCAGGATCATTTTCCACCTTATTCAAGATGTTCTTCGCCCTCTATAACCTTCTAACTTTCTGTAACAAGGTTCCTCTTAGGTTTCACTTACGATTTCATTTTCAAGTCTTCTTTCACTGCTCTTTGGACTGTCATAGATGAAACACCTCTCTCACGTGCCAAACGTTTTATGGATTGAGTTGGATCTTTTCTAATTGATCACTTTTGCCTTAAGTTGAAATGATGATCCCTCTTTCTGTGGCGACCTCCTGATCTAGTTGTCCTCTCTACTGTTCCCTCTTTTTTAAACTTATTCACCGTTCTCTTGATGGTTCTTGAATGAGCTTTTAAGATGGAAGCCAGAGTATGAATGTTGGTACCATTACTGGAGGCTTGAATAATCTTTTTCCTCTCACCATAACTCATTTGGGAAGAAAGTGTGACTGATAAAAAACGATTTTAACATGTTCCCTTTCTAGCTGAATAACTCAAAAGGTTTTTCAGTGATTCTTACGATAAATGGCGCCAAGATGGCTAAACGTCTTATCTGAAAACCTGGAAAAAAGAATCTCAATTAGTTTAATGTTTTTTTAGATATTAAACATTTTGTGGGGTGGGCAATTATACTGTTACACGATTTGGACAATTTTGATGTTACACCTGGGGGGTGAGATAGGCAGTTTTTGGTTTTCTTTTTTTATTTCAGACAGAACGTTTTCTTTCAATAGATTCCAACTATCAAAACTTCGTTTTCGAGATCGGGTATCGCAGATGCTATTAGGTGCTTCTTTTCAGCGCTTATACTAAAAACCATTCAAAAGAAATATATAAATACACAAATTTGAAGTTATCAGTACTCTCTGATTCTTTGTGAAGACAGAAGTAACCTACCCAATCCACCGTCTCCCCAAACTATTAAACTTTAACTACTTTTACAACGATTAATCTTATCTCCAGATGAGGACAAACGGCGAATAGCCCGCCATTCTGGACGTTGTGCTGCGAATTCCTTTTATATTTTTAAATATATTTCTGATAATATATTACTACTAAGAAACAATAGGCATCCCACCAAGACAATGCCAAAATTCGGAATTGTATAAATAAATAAATATCTAGCTGCTAACCTCCGAAGGTGACTCTTCCTGTTGCAGAGGCCTGAACAGCCGTATTCTTTTCTTTACCACCCACGTAGCCAACCGGTTGTTTATACCGCAACTATGTTGAGTGGACCGAATGAAAAAAGAAATTTTCCTTGATTCGGTCGATGAAGTGGCGTTGGGGTCTGACGGTTGGGGGTCACCGAATGCAACAATTTTTCCTGGAGAGCGCACTAATGTGATTGACAGTTTTCTCATTCTATTCCACTCCCAGTAAAACTGTGCGTCTTAGTGGCATTATCGCCTTGCTTGATTTGTTTTTTTAAACCAACAAGGTCAAACCTAAGGTCAGGATTATTTGTGCTTTCGGTGAATTCATGCTAGCACAACGATAGACTGATTCCTAATAGTTCTCAATTGTATTCATAAGACTTGGATCAAAGCGTAATATGATTTACAGGATGTAATCGATCCTGACCAGACATATCGACTTCAGTCACTTTCTCACCGACGTGACATGGCTTGTCTCTGTCTTTTATACAAATATTTTCACAGAAAATGTTCTCATAACTTCTTTTTTCTTTTTTCGTTAGTGACTCGACTACATTAATTTAAGCATTCTACTAGATTGGCAAATAGCTCTCTCCGTTTTACTTTTGAGCCGTTTCTTCTATTCTAACAGTTTCTTTTCTCGCACTTCCCGCCTGTGGAAGTCAATTCCGATATAATGTTTCCGTGCCACTTCCAATCTCCAAAGGTTTAAATGCAACGTCCTGTTTCTTTATCGTCCTTTCCTCACTTCTCCTCACTAAAGTCTTCTCATTCTTTTTTTACTCCCTGTAACAATCTGCGCCCTAGTAGCACTGTAGCCTTACTTGGAAGGCTAAATCTGCCTCCACAGCAAATTACAAGTCCATTGTACTATTTCCTTTTCGGAATATATCTTTCCTAGATAGAGAAAGAAACTCCAGCTAGCAGTCCTCAATTCGAGAAAACCCAAACCTCACTGTTTTCCGTTCGTAGAATATGTCCTCGCCTGGGACATAGTATATGAATCCGTCCCGTTTTGAATCTGAAGTCCTAAACATGGCTTCTCCAGAAACAGGAATATCTCCATATTATATTTAAGACCCTTCCTTTTTTTTGTCCTTACACTCTGCTTTGAAGTGTAGATATATGTGATTTATTATTCTCTGCAAGGGGCATGTGTATAAATGTATATATAGTTTTGTGCATGTCTTAGTAGTATAAAAGTCTCTCTGAGAACAAAGCATGTTTGTCATTCTCTTTCCTTTCAATCATTCCGTTCCGTCCGTGAATGACGGTGTTATTATATCACGGGTATAATAATGGCCATAACGGGGCAAACGTAAATGGGAGAATAAATCTTTCTTCCCTCCCGTTACAATTGCTATGTGATATTCATCGTCTTATACAGTGGTATATGCAGAGACCCAACAGTTTATTTAGCAACAGTTAGAGTTGCATACTACATTATTTTTCAATGTAACCGCCGCCGCCGGCGACGACCATCTCAAGGCGGGCGCGAAATGAGTCACACGCTTTTGTGACCATGTCCTTGTCCATAGCGGCGAACGCCTCCACGATGGCAGCCTTCAGAGAGTCGACCGTGTTGTTGGCGTGCTTGTTGTTCTTGGCCTCGGTCACGCCCGAGAAGAAATAGTCAAGGGGGTTGCAGTCGAGTGAGGAGGGCGGCTACAAGTCCGGCGACCAGTGGTGGGGAACATTGTTGAGCAGCCACGCCTGGGTCGTATTGGCCGTGGTTGCAGGAGTGGAGTCCTGCTGGTAGACGTAGGGGCGTCCAGCGGCGATCTCGTTCATACAGGGTTTTACCACGGTCCTCAGCACCTCCTGGTAGATCTCAGCGGTGAAAGAAGAACGGAGGCATGACGCTGGAGATGACACCATGTACCACGACGGAAGAGGGAAACTTCGTATGCTTCACGACGGGAACCTCTTCGATGCCTTTGCAGATCCACCTGTCGTTCTGCCTGTTGCTTGTCTGGTCCTGGATGAAATTCTTTTCATTAGAGAACCTCAGGATCACGGCAGACCCGTGCCTGAGTACGTTCAGCAAAGCCGCCGCCTTGACCTTCCTCGACTCCTTGGAGGCATTCCTGATGAGTATGCAGTGAGACTTGCGGTAGGAGGAGTAACCAATATCTTTCTTGATCGTTCGGCAGATCGTCAACTTGTGACAGCCCATCGACTGTCTCCTTGACGGCGGCGACGAACTAGTCGGCCCTAACGGTCGAAGAACGAACGTTGTCGGCCTTTTGTTTGGCAGTAAACTCATCCTTGTTCTAACACGCCTTCCACTTCCTCCAAATGTCCATGACCATGGTCGTCTTAAGCCCAAACCAGGCCATCACTTCCGCAGGCTTCTTCCCGACACGAAAAGAAGCTACTACCGCTGCTCTGCGCCCATATTCCATCCTGGAAAACGGTAGAGAGAAAAAACGAAAGTTAATTGTCAAACTGTCGGGTATCTGCATATCTAACTTTTGTTTTTATTGCCTATTTATTTTACATATTGCAACACCCTGTATGTCGGTGAATGTTAAACAATTTTCCTCTTTTGGAAGCAGAAGGATACTGAAAATCCTATAGACGGAGTGAATAAGCAACAAAGGAATCTCAAATAAAATGACAGCAGAAAGAACTCTTCTACTCAGAATCAGGAAAAGACTGGAATTCCTTGGACATATAATGCGGATTGAGGGCTTGGTAAACTTAAACCTCAGCAAGCATATTGAAGGTAGGTAAGGGAAAGCTCCCAGCTAATTAGCTTGTGTAAATGGACGGTGGAGGATTTAGCAAAGGGAGACAAACTGCTAAAATCCACACTAGATATGGAGAGGCAAGATCGCCTAGTTCGTGAAGGTACAGGGGACCTAGAAGAAAAAACGGTAAAGAATTACTTAGAGTAACAAAAGTCAGTAATTTGTGGAGAGTCATTATCGCGAACGTTCTGAAAGAAGAATCGTCATCACAATTAATAGAGAATTAAAAAAATATTTCATTTTAAAATGATATTGAAATCTTACTGATAGGAAACTCGTGTTACCGATATTTTTCGCCCTTGCGATATGAACAACGCCATACCACTCCTTCTCGACGTCCATACTTAAATTTTCTGTCATCGGTCTATCACATAACTGTTAACTCAATAAAAAGCTCAAAAGAACCCTCGAGGAGAGGAGGAGGAGGAGGAGGAGGAGGAGGAGGTAAGAAGTGCAGATTATGAGTACATGTAGGAGATAACGCTTAACGCTAGACTCGAAGAGGCTAAGTTTGTAGTCATCGGTGAAGCATTCACTTGGGAGTGTGTTCCAGAAAGTAGCGCTTTTTGAGAAGAAGCTTTCCGAATGGAACTTATTAGTGGAATATGAAAGGAATGGGGATGATGCGTCCTATGGCATAGCGAGTTTTAACTGTGCAGGTCTGAACCTAGAAATTTCAAAGCATAGAATTTTTAGTGGCGTAATTTCGTTTGTGTACCAAATAAAAGTGCCCTCTGAAATAACCATGCCGGGAAGGATGATGTTTTTTAACTTATCAAATAATCTTAAAGTTTATTTACTCTTTTATCTTTTAATCGAATTATCAAACAATTGCGCCGTTTATCTTAAAGTTTATTCTTTTGTGCCGTCTGGAATAGCCATGCCAAGGAGTAGGAGATTTTTTAACTTATCAAATAAGCGCGCCGTTTATTTTAAGGTTTACTCTTTTGTGCCGTCTGGAATAGCCATGCCGGGGAGGAGGAGATTTTTCAACTTATCAAATAAGCGCGTCGTTTATTTTTAAAGTTTACTCTTTTTGTAATATGTGAGCTGTACTTGTCAGTACAATGTTTTGTATTTCTTTAAGGCATTGGCTACCAGGAATCCCTCAATGAGTCTATCGGAACATTTTCCAATCAAACCATGGGCTCCAACTACAACTGGAATATTTATTTTTATATTTTCACTTCAAGATCCTTATATTTTGATAGTTTTTTTTAAGATCTTCAAAGATACATTACAAGCTGCAGGGACTGTCATGACAATAAAAAAGATCATTCTGTTCTTGTGGTCTTTGATCACTATGCATGGGCGATTAGCTTTGATTGATCTGTCTGTGCGTATTGTCCCATAAAATTGTTACAGGCCCTGTGTCTGTAACTGTGTCTGGGTTATTATTATTATTATTATTATTATTATTATTATTATTATTATCATTATTATCATCAACTTCTTATTATTATTTTTTATTATTATCATTATTTTTATTATTTTTATCGTTTTTCTCATCATTATTCTTATTATCATTACCATTATTATTATTTTCTATCGCAAATAAAATCTACGTCCATTTTCTCCAAAGCTAGTGCTGAATTTTTTTAGACACTAAAGCAAAATTCTTCAGTCTTCTAATAACCGAACCATTTTGTCAGCCTACCTCATCACACGTTTATCTTCACTACCGTTCTGACCATCCTTATCTCACGATAAAAATCAAACCCAAGTGCAAATTTTTGCGCATGACGCCAATTTACACGGAGATAAAAGATCGGTGGAAGCCTGCTAATGAATTCATTCTGCATTACGTTAAGCCGGCCATCAAGAGTCGCGACTGAAACAAATTGCCAGTGAAATAGCTGAAAGTGAAGATTGGCATAATTTCACCCCCAAATCAAAAACACCGAAAAACACTATAAAAATCCTGACACAATCCTATTAGTCATCAACTGGCACCGAAATTTGGCGGCAATTTCGAAAATACTACACAGCAGCTATGAACACATTGCGCAAAAATATCCGAATTTTAAAGAGATTTTTCCCAACCCGTTTATAGTTTCTTTCAAAAGAAATAAAAACATCAGACAAAATTTAACAAATGTAAACGTCCACACTGAAAACGACATTGGCGTTTCGGATCGTTGTACCCACCCCCGAAAACACTCATCGAAAGGTAAAACCTTGTTCGTTGTGCAGCAACATGAGTCAAGTCAATTCTATCACAAATTCAAAGAGAAAGATCATGATTTCTAGAGACGGTGGCAATTATACTGATTTCCATTTAATGTACGACGCCCAATGTAACAAATATGACTCGATTTATGTGGATTGTGCAAGGGAAAAATTAAATAAAAGATACAATGGCCACATGTATGATGTCAGACACAACAATCTGGCATCAACGGAGCTTGCAGGACATTTTTTTACCAACGACTAAAATTTCGGCAAACATCTTAAGGTGTGTACATTCTGAAAAAATATTCAGAATCTACCGACCTTTCGACCCCTAAAATGCATTAGAATAGTTACGTATGTAAAATACTAACTTCCCGTCCATAGTGAATGAACAGAATCACAGGAGAGTTTCATAAGATTTATACTAAGCCGTTTGATTAATTCCTCTTAGTAAATAATCAACTAACTGAAAATTCCAAGATGGACAAGACCACAATCATATTATGCACGCCTCAGTTGCATGCCTTTACCCTGGCGGCATTTCAGTCGTTTAGATGCGTTCATTACCAGAGCAGCCATGTTTTCATTACAAGACAAGCAACTTACATATTTACATATTACATATTTACATATTTTTATACTTAAATTTCTTTTTTAAATATAACTTGAAGAAAACAAACATATTGTCGAAATATTGTTTAACATTGTCAAACTGTTTTTTTCTTAAATCACACTCTTCTTTTAAGTATTATTATTATTATTATTATTATTATTATTATTATTATTATTATTATTATTATTTCCTTAGGTCTCTGTTGTATACGCATTTCTTTTCGGGTCCCAACCAGAGACCTAAGGACAGAAATAGCTTCATGAAATTTTCCACTGATCCTTTTAAAAAAATGGAACAAAAACGAAAAAAACAAATAATATCACACACATTTTACATAGATAAAGCTTTTCGTAAATTATACTTGTAATTGTACTGTAATTGTGTGTAGTTTTTCGTATTTCTTTAAAGCATGGTCTACCAGGAATCCCTTCGATTAGTCTATCCTTTACCAATCAATCCGAAGGCTCCAACTACAATTATTATTATTATTATTATTATTATTATTATTATTATTATTATTATTATTATTATTATTATTATTTTATTTCCTTTAATTTCTGATGTGTACACATTTCTTTCCGGGTCCCGCCCAGAGACCTAAGGTTAGAAATGGCATCATGAAATTTTCTACTGACCAATTGAAAAAAACATACACACACACATATTTTACATAGATAAAGCCCTTTGTAAAGTGTGGGCTGTACTCCTGAGAACTATTTTTTGTATTTCTATAAGGCGTGGGTTTCCAGTAATCCCTTTAATGAGTCTACTGGAATCTTTTCCAACCAATCCAAGGGCTCCAACTACAACAGGGATTGTTGATGTTACCATCTGTCACATTTTTGAGATTTCGATTTCATTATTATTATTATTATTATTATTATTATTATTATTATTATTATTATTATTATTATTATTATTATACGAGAAGACAGAAACATACTCAGCCAACAAACAGCGCATTCTCTTTTGGTGGGGGACCAAAGTAACTAAATTGACGTATTATTTTATTTATCATATTAAATAAAAACCTAAATAAAATAAGATACTTTCAAGTCAGGATTTACTTTCAACGACTGACACTCTTGGCTCGATAATTACATTCGTTGGCGCATGCGCAAGCATTTTAATACAAATTTCCATGACGATCGAAATTGGAGAACCTCGGAGTTGATTAACCGAAAATGGAGTTAATCTCCGGAGATAATCGCCGAAGGTTTCATGGTGAGGATGAACAATCACTAGTAAGTAATGTAGACATTTTCGCATATTACGAAAATCGAAACAGTTCTCTGAAAAAGTATGTTTACGGTATTATTTGCAACTTAGTGTTATCTAATTTCCGTTGCATTACTTTTAGTTAGTTTCTGTGCATTTACTACAGTTTTATAATCACTTTCCATTTTTGGTGCTTACGGCTACATCACGTTGGAACACGCGTTCCCGTACGATCACCGAAATTAAGCATCGTTGAACTTGATCAGTTCCGCGAGGGGTGACCGCTTGAGAATACCAGTTACAGTAAGTTTGGGTGTGCAGGCGGTGTAATGTTAATCAGTGAGTCGAGTTCGAATTCCCGTTGGGTTCATTAAATTGAGATGGAGAGTCGTGCGGCTGTGCCATGATATGTATCGCACTATAGATTATCATAACAGACTAACACGTCTCTCCATTTCAATTTAACTTTTGTAAATCATAGAACTGTGAAACCTGTAAAATGACTCTAATATTCTTAAGGACTCCAGTTGCATTTTCAACTTCTTTTTCTTTTTGCCATATATATATATATATATATATATATATATATATATATATATATATACATATATATATATATATATATATATATATATACATACATACATACATACATATATATATATATATATATATATATGTATATATATATATATACATATACATATATATATATATATATATATATATATATATATATATATATATATATATATATATATATATATATATATATATAATATGTGTACAGCATCTTGCTTTAGCTGGAAAACATATTTTACAGTAAAATTCTCGATATAATTCTCATGCCCTAGGAATGTTCTAGTTGAGTAGTCGGTAAAATCTATTCGGGGTTTAATACTAATCAAATACAGGTATATTTTTCGGAGTTACTTTCGTGGCTTATAACATTTATAACCTCGCTGTATTCAGTTTAGATGTGTGTAGCATGTGATTCATGTCAGGAAAGCGAGTTTAATGCTCATCAGAAGAATTATATCGGTGGGGAGCCTACTATGTAATGGATCTTTTATAGGAGATACCAATGTTTCTTTGTACTCGCTGTCATCTCAGAAAATCAAAAAGCTAGAAGATCTAGAAGGTACCTCAAAG
The DNA here is from genome assembly GCA_964036315.1 of Acanthosepion esculentum. NCBI lineage: Eukaryota > Metazoa > Mollusca > Cephalopoda > Sepiida > Sepiidae > Acanthosepion > Acanthosepion esculentum. Next base: position 68,246,332 of record OZ038484.1, read on the forward strand.
ACACCAAGTGAAGAATTGGACTTCAAAGAATGTTGTTGAGTGCACCAACATAAACAAAGAAGTGGACCCAGACGAACTTAGGATATAAGAACACAAGACAACCGGATAACAAGAAACGACAGGCTTACTTGGAAGATGTAAGAGTCCCTTACATCCTCGCGAGAATATCGGACGTTCGAAGAAAGACGTGAAACCACATACCCGCCATAGCTGACGTTAATTTTAGTCCAGAACTGAATAAACAATTATTTTACGCATGAGAAAGTCAAACGTTGCTAGCATAACATTGAAAAGTGCTAACCTAAAATTAGTGGAATTAGTCCATTAAAATAACCTGGGAGCTATAAAGCTGACCTAAAAGATAATCTCAAAGCCACATCCTCGTTAGAATATCGAATGTTCGAAGAAATACCAGAAATCACATACCCTCCACAGCTAACGTTAATTTGAATCCAGAACTGAATAAACAATTATTTTAGACATGGGAAATTTAGTCTCGTCTTAAGACGTTACTAACATAACATTAAAAGGTACTAACCCTAAATTCGTGGAATTCATCCATTAAAATAATATTCCTTACCGAGGTTTTATTTTTATTTTTTTTATTTTTTTTGCTCATAGCACTGCAAATAAAAACGCGCCTTGTTCAAATTCTTTGAGTTCCCAACTTATCTTTGTTTTCTCTAAGAGCAAAGAATGAACTTGAAATTCTTTTAATCTATATGAAAATTGAATTTTCTGGCTACAGCCAAGAGATTTTCATCGGCACAATCAGGCATAAGACAATTTCACTGTTGACTACAAAGCAATTATTTTTCTACTTTGTTGTCTCTTTTGTCAATCCATCGACCCAATAAGAATCCCACCACTATATTTATTTCAATTATTTGCAAATCATTTCTAGTAAGGTAACTTCCATTTCGACAGTCGATAATTTTGTCTTTATTTTCTTTCTTTCTCTTGTTTTACAAAGCTTATTGCCCAAAACAAAAAAAAAACAATTGAAATGTCCAGTATCAAATCGACCTCGAACCGGTGCCGTAATGGTAGATAGGAAATTAAAATAAAAATTACACGTTATTCAAAGGTGACGATGCGAAAATATACTGAGGCTACTTTACAAGCTAAACAAAGAATGTTACGTTATTCATGTGAGGGCGAGAAAGTTACGTTATACTCGTGAGGACGAGAACAGAAGATTAAATGAAGAATGGCCTTGTACACATGTGACCACCAAACACCAAAGGGCAGAGAGAAGCATTTGCGTCCAACTTTAGATACAAACACTAAAACAAACAAGTTTGTAAACAGATTTCTTTCTTCCTAAATAAACTGCGAATCGATTAAACTGATGTTTAATACAAACCAATATGTATGACCTTACGTATGTGCGCATGTACGTATGTATACGCATGAGAGTAGTCTGACACAGTCATTAAAATTCTAACGATTGTTTTTACCTTAAAACTAGATAAGGGCAATTAAATATGCATATAAAAATGTCTGATTGAATAAATTACAGACAATATGTCTGATTATTTTTATTATAATTCTTTCGTATTCACAAATATTTTTCTGTATATTACAATTAAATAATTCACTGTAACAGTGAGAATCACTTTTATTTCCTAAGTACTTTCGATCTCTTACTGAAAAAGAAAAAATTCAGTAATGGATAGCTACACATAGTTTTTACCTTACCAGTTGTACCCCTGATGATTATCTCAGAAAGTGATGGAAAGTACTTAGGAAATAAAAGTGATTCTCACTGTAGCAGTGCATTTCTTGTCTTATTTAATTGTAATATGCAGGAAAATATTCATGAATATGAAAGGATTACGATAAAAATAAGCAGACATAATGTTTGTAATTTATTCAATCAGACATGCTTAAAAGAGACTGCATTCATCCGTAAATTTTTATGTATAAATTTAATTATCATCAAATTTTAAGTCACGGGGCGCGTTATTTGTAGGTCCCACTGAGACGATGCGCGTGGAGGATTGATTGGTTACGGACGAGTTTTTGTGGTGAATGAGCGAATTGTAACGAGTGAATGGGTCGTGGATCGGATTAGCTAGGTATAGGATAGTCAGTGAAGACCAGCCTAAACCCTTTCCCCTCTTTTCGGGCTTGTGCCATAATTGTATTTTTATACAATAAATATACATGCTTAAAAGAGACTTTGCTGTCTAAATACAAAAAATAAAAAATATCAATATATATATATATGTGTGTGTGTGTGTATGTATGTATCTACGTGAGTTTATTAATACGTGCGACATCACTAATAGCGTAAATATAAACCTATATACTATTATGTATAGAAAATGTTTTACAATAAAGCAGTGAATGAAACATATTTGAAAATGTATTCAAAAGCAATAACAAAATGCAACATACGACATAAAGAAAAAATGAATAAAATCGATAGGGACTTAATACTATTTTCCAATTGTCTATTTTATTTCAATTTGTCTTCTCTTCAATTTTATTCTGAGAAATTTAACACATTGCCGACATGGCAAAGAAAAACTTAATGAAAAAAAAAAGCATATAAAATTGTTTACCTTATCATTCATTTTTAATGAAACTTGTATAAAAGAGGGATTGTTTCTGAATACATTAACTTTCTGCAAACATATTTTTGAAATAAAATATTTGTAAGGTAATGACAGACACAAATATTTTTTTCGCAAATTAAAAATATCTTAAGTTAATCTGATTTTAAAAATATTTTAAGTGAATAAGATTTAAAAATACGAGTTGTTTATAGAGTAAGCATTTTTATGTAAACTTTCTTCATACAAACAATATTTTTAACGTTGAAATCAATTTCAAAGTTTTATAGCCTGAACCGTCATTGACCCATCAGTTCACGGATAGTCTAGTATATATATAAAATTGTGTATATTTATATATATTTGTGTGTGTATATATATATATATATATTGCTGCTCAAATACACAATTTCATATATATATATATATATATAAATATATATATATATATATAAATATATATATATATATATATATATATATGTGTGTGTGTGTGTGTATTTGAGCTGCAATATATATAAATGTATATAAAATATACATAATATATATATATATATATGTATATATGTATATATATATATGCAGGTATGCAGAAAAATAGATAAGAACACGTTAGGTAAATAATCCGGTGTTCCTTAGTATTTTTGCTTTTACAATAGTACTAATAGTAAGACGAATAGGAAAAGAAAGATCATATGGTATACACCTCCGTTCAACCAAATGGTCAGTACTAAACTTGGGCATAAGTTCCTAGCTTTAATTGGTAAACACTTCCCCACAATTAGCAAACTGAGCGAAATCTTTAATAAAAACACCCTAAAGTTAAGTTACAGCTGCACTGAAAACCTAGAAAGAATCATAAAAAAGCATAATAGTAAAATCCTAGAAAAACACGCATGACAAAACAGTGCCAATAAAACTCCTAAACTGCAATTAGACAAAAATAAGGAAAAATCATGTGATTGTAGAAACCCTAATGACTGCCCGTTGAAAACAGATGCCTCACTAAATCCGTGGTATACCAATGTACCATCTCATCCATGGAGAGTCCTAACACTGACAGGATATACATTGGGTCAACAAAGAATAAATTTAAAATAAGATGGAGACAACACAAAAGCTCCTTCAACAACATCCAAAATAGAAATCAGACATCTCTATCCCAATACTACCGGCATTTAAAAGAAACGAACAAAACACCGAAAGTAAAATGGAAAATAATAAATAGAACAAGAACTTGTAAAACTTGGGAAGACCCATGCCCTTTATGCCTACATGAAAAACTGCACATCATTAAGTTTCTAAATAGTGAAAAGTTATTAAACCACAGACATGAGTTAATGGTTTTCTGCCGACATCAACAGATTTTCGCATTAAATAATTAATAAATAGATATAAACAAATAAAGTCCATAGTTTAAAAGCCTTAAAAGCTCAGCCCAATAATTAATGAGGAAAACCCTTTGTTGAAGTAGAAAGAAAAAAAAAGAAAAAAGCCATTTGAATAAACAAATAAATAATCAGATTAAATAGATAATAATGAAATACAACCTTCCCGATACTTAACGACCTGCGGCAAAACCATAAAAAAATTGCCGTTTGACCAGCTTAACCTACTATCACTCTTGAAATAGACCCCCCATTTTAACTTGACATACATTTTTCGAAGGAGACTGGTCTGTAGATAAAAATTAACTCTTAGCTCTTTGACCACCTAACCAAAATGGCCGACACCAGACGTTTCCATAGCAACTAATGTTCCAAGAGATCGCACTTATAAACACGCGCTAACCAAAAGATAGCTTATTCCCAAATTCTCGCTTGACGAGGAAGCGTGTCCGGACACCTTAACTCAACATATTTTTCAAAAATTATATTAGGGGTCTCGGCTCTCGCTGTTGAAACATGAGAACTCTTATGTAGCAAAGGAATCATATTTTTAAAACAAAAAATATTATAATATATATATAATTATGCATATATATATATATATATATATATATATATATATATATATATATATATGATAGTTGTATATTTAGGCAGCAATCCTTCGTTTACAGACAAGGTACTACGATTGAGCTTTTTATTTAATTTTTCTTGTGTTCGAACAAGAGCTTTCTTTACAGGATAAAGGGTGTGTAGGAACTGTCCAAATGTTTTATGTTTCCGAGCGCTTTCGGCTATACCTTTAGCCATTAGCAAGGAT
>OZ038484.1:68256100-68268600 GCA_964036315.1 Acanthosepion esculentum
TTCTTTCTTTCTTTCTTTCTTTCTTTCTTTCTTTCTTTCTTGCTTGCTTGCTTGCATGCTTTCTTTCTTTCTTTCTTATTTCTCTTATACTTCCTTTTTCTTTCTTTCTAAATTTTCTCAACTTTTCTTTTTTCCTTTTTCTTTCTTTCTTCCATTCGTTCTTTCTTTCTTTCTTTTTTTCTGTATGTATGTATGTCTTCCTTAAAATCTCTTCCTATCATCTTTCTTTCTTCTTTCTCGCCATTTATTCTTTTCCTTTTGTTTCTACATTTTCCCCGCTTTTTCTTTTCTTTCTTTTTTTCTTTCTTTCTTTCTTTCTTTCTTTATTTACTTATTTATTTCTGAACATCTCTTCGTTTGTCTTTCTTCTTCCTAACCATTTAATCGTTCTTTTTCTTTCTTTATAAATTTCCCCCTTTTTTTTCTTTCCTCTTTCTTTTTCTTTCCTTCCTTCTTTCTTTTCTTTCCTTCCTTCCTTTCATTCTTAATATCTTCTTACTCTTTTCTCAGTCTTTTCCTTTTGTTCTGTCTTTCAAACCTCCCCACTCTTTTATCCGTTCTTTCTAACTTTCTTAACTTCTACATCGTCAATTTTTATAAGTATCCCTTCATTCTTTCTTTCTCTTTCCTTTCTTTTTCCTTTCTTTCTTTTTTCTTTCTTTCTTTATTTCTACGGTTGTTAATGCTTTTATTTAATATTTAGAATAAAAAAAAACGATGTTCATTCTGTATAAGACCCAAGAACCACTCGGGGCAGTGGGTTACAGATTATTGAGATGTGTGGTGAAGATATAACGGTTGACCCTATACATGAAAAGATTAAGACTGTAGTGATCGGGGAAGCATCCTCTTGGGAGTCGGTTTCGCAAAGCAAAGGTTTGTTGGAAGAAGCTGCTCAGGTAGAACTTACATCTCACGGGGAGATATACAAGCGAAAATCATATAAGAACGGCGCATCATTTAGTACCAGTGTTATTTTGTTTGTTTAACGGCATATCAAAACCTTATGGGTCATTTAATGCCGAAATTTTCTTTGGAGTATTAGTAATTTCTTTTACAATAATATATTGTTGGCAATTTTCTTTTACAAAAATGTATTGCTGGTAATAATTTTTTTTTTTTTTACAAAAATATATTGCTGGTAATTTTTTGACTATGAAAATGCTTCACTATAGAAATGTGTCTCTAAACTTTAATAATGTTTTCAGCCCAGTTTGTGGGGGGGTCACTATTTTCCCATAGCTGGAACCCTAACAGGTGCTACCACCCCGAGTCTGGGAACAACAGCAAGTAAGAGGTGGTCCCAAGCTCTTCAAAACGTCCCTTGCTGCCGGATGTAGTTTATCGTCATATCCAGGACGATAGTATCATCGTCTCCGCTTTTATAATTAATGCTTTCTTAATCCAATCATAATTTTATAATTCGCTTTTATTTAATATCTTAGATGAAGGATTGTCCTTTCAATTCCATTTTGTCTGGATGTTTTTGTTATCGTAGTTTTTGTTACTCGTAATAGACGTTATAGTCTTAATTTGTCCGACGTTTTTAGATAAAGCATTGTCATTACTTATTTTTGTCATGTTTTTGTTTACATAGTAATTATTGCGTAACTGCTAACGGACGTAATAGTCTTATGTTGTTAGAATTTCTTAGATACATATTGTCCTGTAATATATGAAGCTCATACTGTGTGTGTGCATTTTCTCTCGAATTTCTGAAAAATAGTTATTGAAACATCTATCTATCTATATATATATATATATATATATATATATATATATATATATATATATATATATATATTCCGTAACATTTATCGTCGTATAACAAACTTGTATGTAACAGGATGTCATCTTTGATGGTAAAAATCTCTGTGGTAATGTCTATATAATCACACTGATGATGGCTCCTGTGAGTCGAATGTTTAGATCGAAGAACAGCATAATAAAAAATATCCAAATGTTGGACATTTTTTGTCTTTATTTTCTACCGAAACTAAAGCCACTATACGAAGTTTATAACGGCTCATGATCAAACATAATAGACATTCGTTGTCTGTTATATTTAACAGTATATGTTTGAATAATGATCTGCTGCCCCAATACATTATATATATATATATATATATATATATATATATATATATATATATATATATATATATATGAGTGTGTGTGTGTGTGTGTAATTATGTAGTTGGTCAGCAACCCTTCTTTTATACAAGTTTCATTAAAGACAGCAGACAAGGTCCTGCGATTAAGCGTCTTATTCAATTTTTCTTGCATTCGTATAAGTGTTTTCTTTTCTGGACATAAAGCGTGTAAGATCTGTTCAAATGACCTGTATATCCGGGCGTTTTCCGTTATTCTACTGGCCATTATCTGGGATTTTATTTTTTTATTTTTAACTGAATATGTAGATTTTTATTTATGTATAATGAGGCGAGTGCTTCTTTTTTTTTTTCCAAACACGATCAGCACATTTTTAAGCGAATATGTAGATTTTTCATATAAAAGGAAAGAATAAATTAGGAGATAGAAAATTAAAGAAAAAACGACAAAATTAGGAGAAAGAAAGAAAGAAAGAAAGAAAGAAAGAAAGAAAGAATGTGTGCATATAGATATTATGGCAATTACATTTGATAATGTCGCTTTCCTAATTTGCATTGTCTTCATATCGCTTTTACTTTTTACTTTCTCACACTTCTCCCTTCTTTCCACATATCTACATACACCTCTTTACCTCCACAATACTATTTGTATCTCTCTCTCTTTCTCTCTCTCTCTCACTCTCTCTCTCTCTCTCTCTCTCTCTCTCTCTCTCTCTCTCTCTCTCTCTGAACTAATTAATTAAAATTAAAATCCCTTATTTATTTCACAGGTAAAGTATAAAATCGAAAAGATAGCCCATAAACTTTCTAATCCAAAGCAAACAACTCTCACAAACCACTACTATGACGTAAACTAGAAGCTTTAATCTATTAGAATCATCTTTCACACCTTTGTTCGAAAAGTGATCTCACATTAAAAATTAAAAAAAGGAAAAAAAAAACAGGCTGATGATCGAACTATATTTTAACGTCGTTTTCATATCGTATTTGTAACTCGCTTTATTCATTCTGGTTTTTATTTTGGTTCGCTACTTTACATTCTCCATCTTAATTTCCGTTACACACCACGCAATGATGCCATCGCAATCAAAGATTTTGATCACTCTGGCACTGAGAAAGGCAACATTTACCAAGATTGAATTTTGATAAATGTTGTATTTTTGTTAGACCACGACAAATATTTTTATTTTCTAATCAACGCTGCATTTTCGGGTTTCAAAGTTTCGCTAGTGTCGGTAGGGTGTTGAGAAAGGACGAATTTGTCTACGTTTCAGTATCTGTATACAAATAAATAAATATAGATAGATAGATAGATAGATAGATAGATAGATAGATAGATAGATAGATAGATAGATAGATAGATAGATAGATAGATAGATAGATATGAACAGACTGGGATAGATAGATAGATAGATAGATAGATAGATAGATAGATAGATAGATAGATAGATAGATAGATAGATATGAACAGACTGGGATAGATAGATAGATAGATAGATAGATAGATAGATAGATAGATAGATAGATAGATAGATAGATAGATAGATATGAACAAACTGAACGAACATTCTGTAATGCCGATTAGTCTCGTTCCGTTTACCTTGAAACGTAGCATTGGACATTCTGGCCTTTACTAGAACTCAAACACCAACTGCTAATACGAAAATAAAACTCTCCACTATTTCATACCACCAAGCAGAATTTATTTCCTTTGCATTTTATCTAAATGGCAATATTAATGGTAATGATAATATCAGCCATTTCCCTACAAGGAAACATTTGGTATTCATTGACCGACCAGCCATTACTGCTTTCGTTTAAAATTTATAAAATCTTTCTCTTAAAATAATTTTTCAGGAAAATTGGTTCCACAAGTCCAGTAGCTGTTATCGATCTTTCCAGCACTGATAGCGGTTTTCTTCCTAGCTTTAATTTAAAGTAGTGTGGAATGTCAACATATTGATTATGTCATTATTTTCTCCTCGACTTACCATTTTGACTGTTGCTGCTGTTGATAGTCCTCGACTGATGTGGTTTCTGTTATTTGGTACATATCTTTGTGATTCTATAGCGTCAGTTCACAAGGTTCAAACTAAGGTGGTCTTCGCCAAGACCTAGAAGCTTCCATTGCTCAACGCCATTTTTAACCATTAAGCTGATAAAGCGATTATATACAGCTAACAGTTTAGATGTTTCTGAACGGATTTGGCGCCATTCATACCATCCATATCAAAGTCTCGATCTGAGGAGGCTATGTAAGAAATGTGGCTCGAGTTTTCAGATTAATGCTTTGGTTTTGTGGCAATTTGCGATGTTAGATCAAATATCAACAGGTCTGCGTTCTATGTGGCTGCTTGGCACGAAGCCATTTTGCAGTAATAGCAAGACAATGGACATCGCCATTGTGTTACGTCAAAGGACAATCGGTGGTACTCGAATGCCAGTTTACGTACAACGATCGACATTGTACAGCTTTGAAAGGCCAAACGAGAAAGTCTTGTCGGAGAACAATACGTAATCTCACTTGTCCATTCTCCATTGTTTTTCTTCAAATGCGTCATATGAGTTTCATTGTGGATCAATTTGAGATTTCTTGATCTGCGATCTCTATCTTTATATTCTTATTGTTCGCTGAGTTATGCTACCGATACTGTTATTGTTTTTATTATTATTATTATTATTATTATTATTATTATTATTATTATTATTATTATTCGTCAAGTATCAAATTATTTTCTTTAGAAACATTCCCCGGCTTCCGTTTTTCCGTCCTTTATTTTCTTTTCTCTTTCACTTTAATCTCTTTATTTTATTTAGCTTTTTCCTTTCTTTTCTCGTTTTCTGTTTTTTTTTCTTCTTTCTTTTATCATTCTTTTTTCCTCGTTTGTTTTCTTATTCCGTTTCCTTTCTTTTCTCCTTTCCTTTATTTTCCCTTTTCATTTCTTTTTCAGTTTGCTTTCTTTTATTCGTTCTTTTTTGCATTCTCTTTTCTTTCTTTTATTTTCTTCTTCTTTTTCCTTGCACTTTCTTCTTTTCTGTTTTCCTTTCCTTTCTCTTCTTACTTTTCTCTTCTCCTTTCCTTTTCCTTTCTTTCCAAATCACTTTCCTTTTTCCATTCTCTTAAACACACACACACACAAACACACACACATATATATATATATATATATATTTTTGAATTGGACAAAGTCCGACAATTTATTTAAACATAAACATATCATAAATGTCTTTATATATATATATATATATATATATATATATATATATATATATATATATATATATATATATTTGGGCAGCAACAGGAAAAAAGCTTCTCAGAACAGTAACCATGAAAATATTTGTAGAAAAGGCAGAGGGAAGCCGCATCATATCTGTGAGAAAGTGGCTGGGGTCGAGATGCCAATCAGGACCGATTACATTAGAGATCGGATTTTGGATTTGATTTTGTGGAGAACCTCGAGATAAACAGCTGGGCCACAAGACCAGATATGACATCGGTACTCAATGCACGGATGAATGGTAGATTTGGAGATATGTAGGATGGACTTTGATGACAAAAACCTTCTGGCTCAACACAGTGAGCCAATTTTCCTTGCTGCAAATGTAGTATTGATTCAATGTAGTTATTCCACTTCAAGTCATACGAAAGCGTAAGGCCGAGAAGGCGCAGAGAGACACTCTTCTGGAGTTTAGCATCAACCATGCTAATGGTGGGCAGGGAATTATCTCTGTGGTCGCTAAATGAGAGCAGTTTCATTTTGGAGGCATTCAAATTTACAAGCTATTTCCTACCCCAGTTAACCACTGATTGAAGGTCCTTTTCGAGAGCAGCATCCAGGTTGACTTTGTCAGGAGTAAATGGTAGTGTCATCTGCATAGATGTTTACTTGGGAGCTGATGATATCAGGAAGACCAGAAACAGTGTAGGACCCAGGATAGAGCAATGGAGGACATCGCATTCACATAGAATGACCTGAAAGCGTACCCGTTCAGAATGACCTTCATTTCACGATTTGAAAGGAATGGTTGGATTAAATCAAACAGTCGTCCGGTAATACTGTAGCCCTGAACCTTACGCAAAAGACAAGTATGCCAAACTCTGTCAAACGCCTTCGAGATATCCAGAGCCACAGCTCGAGCTTCACCGTTCTTATCAAGAGCATGATATATATATTCAGTTATGGCCGTGAACACATCAGCGGTAGACCGGACAAAACGGAATCCATATTGTTTGTGTTGTGGTGTCCTCTCTCTAATTAGTCTATTGTGGAGTCTTCCATTTACTATAAAATTAGTAGGAAAGTAAGCCACGGGGGAACAGTAGTATAGATTGTTCTTCCGAGGCTGTGACAGTTCGCAGCTACTGTCGAACTCTCTGCCTTTGGGAAAAGAGGCAGTCATAGGCAGAGTCTTGTCCGGGAGGCAGACAGATTCGAACTCGCTTATGCGGGTTCTACGGGGATTTTTTGGCCGAGCCTACGGGCTCGTATGACGCACGTTAAACTCGGCCTTTTGACACATCTACCCTCCTGGGGGGTGCTACTAAATATCAACAGTAGTATAGATTGAACGCTGGTCAACCGACACACACTCCCAAGTCGTGTAATACTCTTCTGTTGTATTTACTGTCCAATACACAATTTATCTGCAACCTCTTGTCTTGCTATTTCTTAACCATTTACATGGTTACAACAGTTTATCAGAGAGTAGGCATTGAGTGATAAGATGCTTAACCATTTCAGCATTGGTTAAAGCCTCGAAGACTTTGCCGAAAAGCGGTAGGAGACTGATAGGGCGGTATTTAGAGGGGTCAGGTTCACCAGAGTTCTTTGAAACAGTGACTACAGATGAGGACTTCCAACAAGCTGGAAAGCAGGATGCATCGAAGCAATAGTTATATAGTTTGAAGAGAACCGAGGCCAGCTCTGGAGATTCAAGAGATGGTTCCATAGCCAGCGCGAGATGTTCGTGAACATAAACTCCCAGGCTTTCTAAGTAGAGGAAGGTAACCAGAACACTATAAATCAGAAGAAGGGTCAGAAGAGTTGAGGTTAGTCTCGCAGAGAGCTAGAATACTCGGAGACTTTTCGAAAAGGAACGATTCTACACTGTAGAAGTTGGTACGACTACCACGAATGTTGGAGAAGGAAAATTTAAGGGATTTAGGTGATTATTGTTGACCTGGTTAAGGTTTATATGTTTGATCGTTTATAGTCATGAGGTGTTTTATTGGTAAGAAGGCATAAAGTTGTAGGAGCAGTCGGTCATTTGATGTGACATATGCAGAAGTAAAATGGCGCAGACTGCAACATAGTGTACCCTCGTGGTTGCCCACCGGAGGTACCTGCAGGGACACCCTTCCATGTGCGATATTATGCAACTGATGATCAGAGACGCCTCTCAAGACGCTACGCAAGAGTTCGGGCTCCTAACTACCAGTCTGAAACAGCAGCCTGAAAACTGCCAACCCGGTACCCTCAGTATAAAGCGACGTTGCCACCAACCACACACATCACAAGAAACTCATGACAGCACGATTGTTAAGGCCTGGGAAAAGGAAAGATACCGGAAACCCTTTCCTACAGAGGGTGAGCCTCTACTCCTGTCCAAGAAAAGGGAGAATAATATGGACGGGGCGAGGAGAGAACCTATCTATCCGATTAAAAAAAAAAACAACAGAAAATCCGGATTTGCTTTCCACATACATCATTACAGAGAATGATGAATGAAGGCATAACTGTGCACGGGTGGGATAAAAGAAAAGTAATTTGGAATAATTAAGTTTTAACTTAGTTAAAGGCCGAATACTAACATTTTCGGCGCGTGTTAACGCTACCTGGACTGTGAACCGAATGCGAAAAAAATCACAGTAAATGGAGATAAAATTAACACTGTCCTAGTACAAAAATTAGAAAAAAGTTAAATCTTTTAGTAAGGACGAAAAAAATATATATATATTCTTAGAGATGTGGTTCTACAGAAGGATACTAAGGATATCGTGGACCGAGCGGGTGAGCAACGATGAGATCTTAGAGAGGTTGTAAACAAGGAGGAGGCTTATACTTAACATCAGGAAGAGGTAGCTGAAATTTTTAGGACACATAATGAGGAAGGAGGGCCTGGAGAATATGATACTCACGAGTCGAATAGAGGGAAAGAGAGACAAGGGAAAACAATGCGTGACATACCTGGCGGACTTATTAAGCAAGAGGATGACAGAACGTGGCCTTGGGGAGGAAGCAGAGGGAAGGAACTTGTTGAGAGCTGCAGGGGATAGAGGGGGTGGAGAGCCATGATCGCCTACGTCCCGAAAGGACATGGCACATAAAAAGAAAAGAAATGTCTGAGAGAGTTAAGGCTATAGTTGGAATTTGAGGTGGGAGGGGATTGGGTATTACGGTATCACTACTGATTCTCCTTTTCAGGGGTGGGGGCAGTGTATCTTCTTTCTTCCTTTAGAGAGAGAGAAAGAAAAGCCGAATTACCAACTTTTTCAAAGCATGTTAACGCTACCCGGCCAGTGGACCAAAAACGAAAACAAAAATCAGAGTAGAAACCGGAGAAGAAAATAACACTGTCTCAGTACAAAATAAGTAAAAACAAGTTAAATTTCATAGTAGAGACGAAAAAATAAATAAGAATATAGAAATTGTCCATATTTATAATTGTTCCGGGCGCTTTCGGCTACTTCTCTAGCCATTATCAAGGATGTGTTTTCGGATGGTGAAATTCTGTGTATTCTTTAATTCCGTGTATTTAGGCAGCAAATGTTTTTTTCAGGCAAATAGTAATAAAGACAACAGACATGTGTCGATTTAAAACCGGAATTCTAATTATCTAATTATCTTATGACAAGTAAAATCTGCAAATTTTTATTGTATTCGATAAGTAAAAACAGTGTAAAAAATGTAAAAGATTACAAAAAAGTCTACTCCATGAATAAGACTTGTTAAATAATTTCTTAGATCATGATTAATAAAAACAAAAGTAGATAAATTTGTATATAACACCATAATAATTATGGGCACAAATTATAAGGAAAGAAAGGTTTTAAATTTGCATTATTTATTGAAAATCAAACTAAAACTACTGCACTGCATAACATATTAAATTATAATATAGCTAAATTGTTCAGTATAAAGTCCCTTTGAAGTAAATGAATGTCTTATTTGATGGCACAATGATTTAGTACTAATGTGCTTGTTCCATGCATCTTGCCCATATAAAATTTGTAAAGCTTCAGTAAATTATATATTTGATATGGCTGTGCTATTAGGTTTTCACTGATCACCGGAATTAAATTCCAGCGCTCTGATTTTAAACCTAAACGTAATCTTTAAACTCGTTTTCTCAAAAAACGATAGCCTTTTGGAAAAAACATTTTGTGTCGTTATTTGTCATGTGAAACCCCAACTTTCAAATTGAGTGCAATATCCCACGGTTCCAAAATCAATTTGCCCCATGTTCAGGTATTCATGCCAAAATGTCACAATTTAAGAAATCCATACTGGCTGACCCAGAGAAGGGCACCGTTTTGGGGGTTTTTTTGCGACTTACATGGATTTGTGAATTTAGCTCTGGAATTGCTAAGCAATCTCTCAAAGTATTAAATCTTGCTATTTTTCTGCAAATCTACGACTGGTATTTTCGTCCTAAGCTGTCTTGAGAGCTATGTGCAAGTTCTTCCACATATAAGAACAGTAATATACAGGGTGACCCAAAAAACGGGAACTTTTTAACAATCCAATAAAACCAAGAGTGATGGAAGAAAAATATCTAATTCAAAGTAATTGAAACCTTAAAACATGCCATTTAAGAAACAATGATGGAATTTTCATTTTTTTTAAAATTACGTCCTGCAGATGGCGTCCTCCTGTACGAATGCATTCTTGAAATCTGCTGTTGAGATTCCTCATTGACTGCTGCAACATCTCAGCTGGGATACTGTGAATTTCATTCTCGTTACTAAAATGGCAAAATGTTTACTTGCTCAAGGTCACTGTCTCGCAGTGTTGCCACTTGCTCATGTCTGGCAATACGCACTTCAGAAATTCCCGTTTTTGGGGTCACCCTATATAACTATAAGTGTCAGCGTGGAGCTGACTACATAGGGAGAACTCATCAACGGTTGGAGACACGAATTGGTCAGCACGTGCCAACTAAGATTCGTCAGTGTAGTTCTGGTAATTTGCATAAACAGGTGAACACGTCTGGTTCATCGAATGATGCACATCTAATTAATAGTTGTACAATCTCATTTAGCAGGCTTTCTTTCGCAATAATTAGCAAGGCGTACTCTGGATATCACTTAAAAGTTTTAGAGGCTATATATATTCCGGTCATGCACCCTTCTCTCTGTAAGCAGATAGAATTGCCGTTTGTGTAATAAGAATTTGATTTTCTTCCTTTCCTGCTGATTCCCTCGTTGGTCTTAGTCTATCCCCCCCCTCTCTCTCTCTCTCTTCCCATACACACACACACACACACACACACACACGAACTTTATATTTTTATTAATTATATATATATATATATATGTGTGTGTGTGTGTGTGTGTGTGTGTGTGTGTGTGTGTGTGTGTGTGTGTGTGTGTGTGTGTGTGTGTGTGTGTGTGTGTGTGTGTGTGTGTGAATTCTTTTACCATAAATAAACTCGAACTAACGTTTTCCGGTGGCATTAAAAGGAAAGATTATATCAAATTGATTGCTAAGTCTGCAGATAAAAATGTTGGTACGTTGTGTAATGCTAGACAATTGTTTTCTAGTCAGAATCTATCTTACATATTTATAGGTCTATCAGTCGTCCTTACTTTATATATTGTTGCCACATTTGGTCTGGTTCATTTGCTATATGTAGAAATCTTCTTGTTAAAAACCGAAGAAGAATTTTCAATATTATTGGTCCTGTCCCGGCATCTCGTCTTCAGTTACTTTTCCACCGCCGTAATGTAGCTTTCTACAAATACTTTCATTTTAATTGTTTTGATGAACTTTACTATAAGTTACCTTGATTTTATGAATTTATGCGCAGTACTAGTTTAGTGGCAACTTCTCATCAATTTAGAATTGAAATGGCTAGATGTGACCGTAAGTTCTTTGCTAATAGCGTCTTCTATCGCACTTCTCGCTTGTGGAACTCTCTTCCGTTTTCATGCTTTCCGGCCAACTTTGTTCTCCAAAAATTTAAATGCCATGACAATCGTTATCTACTGTCTTTTTAATTCTTGTTATTTTAATGTTTTTTCTCCTTAATATTTTTTTCTTCTCATTCTCTAACACTCGGTAACCTCATTGCGTCTTAGTAGCTTTACTGCTTTGCTTTGGAAATGATTAAAAAAAAGCAGCAGATACCACGAAGCCTATTGGCAGACTCACAAGGCCGAGAATCAATAAAAAGTAGATGCGGGCTCATTTACCTTGAACAGTGAAATTGATGTGCCTACACTGCAAGTTCTTTCCGATACAACGTGGCATCTCTGGGATTTTTGTATCTGCTCCAAGCTGCTCATAAAACCGAGAACCTCGATAACGCAAACGCGAAACTTAGGTTGGCTCTTGTAATAAGACTATAAGGAATTCCTTCCTGCTGGGTGACTCTAATGGCAGTAATTTTTTTTTTTTTTTTCTAATGGGGGTAACTTCTTTTTATAATATTCCAATTATTATATTTTACACGTTCCACTTGTTCAGCTATTATCAGGTAGTGAAAAAATGGCTATTTCATTTTCATTTATCGTTCCATCCCAAGGGGTTACTAAGTGTGAAAGAATAAGAAAAAGAAAAACATTATTAAAGACCAATAACAATAAAGGAACAAGGATTAAGACGGTAGATAACGATTGACATAGCATTTAGATTTTCGAAGATCAAAGTTGAATGAAAAGCAAGAAACCGGAAGAGAGTTCCACAGGCAAGAAGTGTGATAGAAGAAACTGTTAGCAAAGAACTTACGGTAACATCTATCCAATTCATCTGTAAAAGGATGAGACCTTGCTGCCAATCTAGTACTGCGCTTAAATTCATAAAGTCAAGGTACGATAGAGGAAAGTAATATTTATTTTGAAAATACAAAAATGTAGCACAAGGCCAAAACGGTGGATGGGGGAAAGCTGGCCTTCAACCTGTCTTAAATTTAGTTTACCACAATGACTGTCCCAAACATACCACAGTATTCCTTACACCAAAAACACATTCTTACTTACCATTTTTACCACAGCCACAAGAGTCTCTATGAAGTCATAAATAGTTCCCATATGTACAATTTTTCTGTGAGGGTGGGGAATAAAGAAAGAAGTGATATTTATTTGTAATTTATTTACAAAATGTGGCACAAGGCCAAAACGGGGAAGGGGGAAAAGGGCGGTCTTCTTCTGTCTTAACGTTAAAC
>OZ038484.1:68273600-68316100 GCA_964036315.1 Acanthosepion esculentum
TATCGGCGCACGGCAGAGAAAGGGAATCTTCTAACATATTATATATGTGATGTATAAAAATGCCATGAAACAGCAAGAAACAGCCTGTCGCCTCTGAGTGTTGACTTCAATGTTCACTTTTATATTTACATATCTCTGATATTGAACACTTCATCCCATAAGTATAGCACACCTTAAAACTATATTTCTTCATATATTGATACATACATACATACATACATACATACATACATACATATATACATACATACATACATACATATATACATACATACATACATACATATATACATACATACATACATACATACATACATAGAAATGGCAACAAAATTACAGCATATCGCAGATATAGTGCAGATGTTAAGAAAACAATGCTTAATGCAATGAAACAGAGCAAATATATATATGTGTGTGTGTGTGTGTGTGTGTGTGTGTGTGTGTGTGTGTGTGTGTGTGTGTGATTTTTTAACACTGCACCCGTCGTGCATGAAACTCAGAATCGTGCTAGGGGTGTTAGATTCTATGTATATTTATCAACACAAACGCACACACACATATATATATATAGCATATATATATATATATGTGTGTGTGTGTGTGTGTGTGTGTGTGTGTGTGTGTGTGTGTGTGTGTGTGTGTGTGCTAGATCCAGCTTTTAATGCTCTGGGTGGTGCAGTTTCATGAAGGGTGTCATTGCTCTTGTGGCCTGTCCTGTGGGTTAGTTATACTTGGATAAGTATCACCACCAGAAATAGGATTAATTGCGCTAGATTGTGTCTAGTTACTTAGTCTCCTCTTCGTCGCCATTGTATCGTGATGGCCCGGGTCCAGATCCGATTTTAGGTAGTGAATGCGCACTGCAGACGAGTCCCCAAAACAGGGCGAAACGTCCGTTCAGTGCTTTTCTACATTCTATTGAGTCTTCTAGGTCTAAACAGGATAAATTATTCCGATATATATATATATATATATATATATATATATATATATATATATTTAATAAAAATTAAAATCCAAAATGACAAAAATAAAGGAAGAATAAAAAGGGGTTTAAAAATAACTTTAAAATATATAGATAAAAGGATGTAAGGGATTAATGGAAAGAGAGTTGGGGAAATCTTACAGTAGGAGAAAGTTTATAAATTATAATTATTATAGGTTATAACGGGGGGGGGGTAGAAATTAGAATTAGTTATACATTCGACATTTGAAGAGTTAGAGGGAAGTGAATATTATGGAAATATAGTAGCTCATTATGTTAAACCTATATTATGGACATTTGAATTTGTTTTTATGTTAATATTTTATTACTAATTCATTCCTCTGATTTAATAGTTAGCTTTGATTAATGTATTTTATTATTCTAATTTTTTCTTAAGTTACATCTATCTCTAAGACTATTAGGAGTACGTGCGAAAACTGTAATCTTCCAAATTATCTGTGGGCTCAAAACTTTCTCCTTGAATTCCCCAAATTTCTTTGACATAGCTATCTGGTGTTTTAGTTTATGGGTATAAAATCTCTGTTTCCATTCCCCCGCGGAAATTCCAATGTAACATTATAATTTTTTTATTTTCTTTGGGGAAAATGATCGCCTAATATATAAAACTAGGTAGATTTGCATTGCCTTCTACTGGACAATTTTCTTTAAATCAACAATTACATGAGCATTCAATACCAGAAAGTGTTTAATATATGGTTATTGTGTGAATTAATAATTTTATACATGTTGTTGGTACAAGAGTCGCTAATCTCAATCGTTTTCCTACTGAAGATGCTACTTAGAGGGTTATTTTTGTTTAAATGTTTAATTATAACTTTAGAAAATAATGTCAGATATTAATATTTGACACTCTGCAGAAGGTGGGGGTGTTGAACCATATAATGTTTCTTTTTCTCTGTCTACATTTCACTTTAGATATTTCTGTGTTCCTTATAGAGGTTAGATGATAATTTATTTTTAAAACCTCATTTTGGAGAGCATTTTCATACATTTTTTTATTTTTATTAAAGATTTTCATGTTGGATGATAATTGACTAATCCTAGTGCCGACAGTGGTAGGTATCTGTTTCACTGGGGTGGTTAGAATTAACATTAATATAGGTGGAGGTTTCATTCATATATATATATATATATATATATATATATATATATATATATACAGTTGCGGCCAAAATGTTCAGAACGGCATTGTTTTCGTCAGAAAATTAGGTATAGGTTTTTATCAAAGTTGTTTTATATTCTATAATTTTCACAGACAATAAATACGATATTAATTGTTATTGTCTGAGATTTTGTTATTTTTTCAACCGTTCTGATCATTTTAGCCGCCATGGGTTTTGCAATAAATCACTAAATCATCCATAATTTTTGTATTATCCTCTCAAATTACACCAAAATCTCAGACAATAACAAATAATATGGTATTTAATGTCTGTGAAAATGATAGAATATAAAACAACTTTGGTAAAAACTTATACCTACTTTTCTGACGAAAACAATGCCGTTCTGAACATTTTGGCCGCAACCGTATATGAGGTATAACCACTCGTCGGAACAGAGTTAATCCGCTGTAATTTCTCGATTCATCTGTACTTTTATTGGTGCGAGTGTATTATTTATTTGTTTTCGCTTTGATGGGTGTTCATTGATTCTTGATTTCTCTTCCTTCCTCTTTTTTACTTTTTCTCTTTTATTCTTTCCTCGCCCTGCTCATTTGTCTCTGGTTTATTGTTGACCATTTAATTTAGTTTATGGCTTGAGTTTATGGTATTCTCAGCATCCTTCTGTAGAACCACATTTCTCTTGCTTCAAGTCACTTCATCATCTGTGAAGATTTTTTCCAGAATTCCCTGCCATATAAGAGGATTGACATTGCGTAACAGTTCAGTAATCTTTCCTTTGTTTCTAACGAGAATTTTTCTTCATACTTTGCTTAACTTCTGGAAGAAATCTTTCGCTATTCAAATGCGCCTTCGGATTTTGGCTTCGCATTTTCCGTTCTCAAAACAAAAATTGTTCTATCTTATTCTATATGATACTAAATTATAGAGAATTTCCTCAAAGATAAATATTTCTTTTTATTATGTTTTTACCGCTTATCAACCTTTACGGGTTATTTAAATTAAAAAAATATATTTTGATTGTCTGAATGTTTTGGAGATAATAATGATTTAGTGATACTTATTGACACATAGCTGGTGAGGATGTGGTGGATTCATGCCTACAGATGAGTAAGAGACTTGAAGCCACAGAGACGTGTTTCTACAGAAAGATGCTGAGAATACCATGGATGGGACATGTGAGCAACGAGAAAGCTTTAAGGAAAACAAGAAAGAAGGGAACACGTATACTTACAATCAGAAACCGTTGAAATGTCTGGGGTAGATAATGAGGAAAGAGGGCTTGGGGAATTTGACCCTCACAGGATATGTTTACGGTAAGGAAGATAGATCTTGTGCAAATGGATGGCAGAACAGGGAGTTGGGAAGTATAATAAGGAGACATACATTGCCTAGAGCAGCAAAGAATAGGAAGTTGTGGGAAGCCATGATTGCACAAGTGGTGAAGGGAGTTAGCGCATAAAAATATCAATTGTTTCGGTGCATTGTTGCCCTGGAAGTGATGACTTGGGAGAAAATTAGTCATATTTGGTTTGGAAAAAGAGAGAGAGACATTTCTAAAGAACAAAACTTGTACGCCTATTAATTAATTGAGATTCACTTTTTAAAAAAAGCACTTAACAGCTGAGGAGTATATGACCTATATATTGGTCATTGACATTGGTTTAGTGCAAACTGCACATTGCATGAGTAATACACAGTTTACAAAAAGTATCTTAAAAAAAGGTACCGGTGTTCAGAAAACTTAAAACGATTACTTGGTTACTTATTTTAATGCATCACGCTATTTACAATTACCGCCACTTGACGCAAATAATGGTCAGTGTATAATTTAAACAAATTAGCCGTAAATAATCAACAGTGACTTTTATAGCCATCTATCACTTATATTATTCCTAAGACGTTGTACATTTACATTAGTGTTTTTACCTTTATATAAGTTGCGAAGTAGTTTATCGTCATAACCAAGACGCATAAAAGTTGCAATACGTAGACTAAATCCACATAAAAATGATTGGTTGATAGATTTGTCAGCATATAATAGCTTAATAGAATATCAACATCTTATGGATCCTTTAATACCAGAATTTAATTGTCTTGGGAGCTTGGAAGTAATAAAAATATATGTTATTCTGCTTTCACAATTGAATACATGGTAGATGATACTCAGCCTTTGTGCATATACATGTTTGTGAGGACATGGTTACGACAAACGGTGATGTGTTTTATGTTGTGGTTTTGTTGAAGTTATATTTATGGAATACAGTTTAAGAAATAAATAGTTATTTAATTTTTGTTTTAATAATAATGGGTATAAAGTAACTAATAATAACAAAACAAAAGTCATTGAAACAAAGCAAGTTCAGTCGACCAATGATGACAATTCCAGAACAACGTAACTATAAACAATTTTTTCTATCCTCTGCCAGCCGCAATGATGGAGAAAGCATTACCTCGAACCGTCGCCAGTGAGACACGCTGCAAGAGCCACTCCGTTTCGCGAGGCTCGTTCCTTAATCGAGACGCAATCGCGCCAATCCTCCGAAGGAACACCATCGAACGAGGGCCAATAACCCCTGAAGTCTCCACTGCCACAGGAGTAAAAAAAAATCTATCAGCAAGAGAAGAATATTTAGCTATTTTTTTATCTCTGCGTTAAGAAATTGTAGCATTTTATACAGCTTAAGGTCATGTCTTTTATGCTGGTTGTTTCATAGTAAACGGATTTGAATGAAGTTGCTACAATTTGTTAGTATGTGCGTGTTATTGCATCTATTGTATCGATATTCAAAAATTAGAATGCTTTCACCAGCAAAAGCTTTGTTCAACTTTGAACATCAAAAGGAATTACCAGGTGACTAACACCAAAGTTCTGGAAAGAGCCAACAGTCAAAAAACCGAATCGCTGATCATTAAACACCTTCTACGATTGCCAGGACATGTATCAAGAATGGAAGAGTCAATTTTTCCATGTTAAATCTTATTCAGTGAGCTCACTTCAGGGAAAAGAGTACGGGGTTGCCCTCTTCGAAGATACAAAGACCAACTCAAAGCAACACTGAAAACCACTGGACTTGAGCCTAAATCGTTTGAAACAAACCCAAGTCTGTAGCAAACAGCACTGGAACAAAAATTTCGAAAGCAACAGAAGAGAAATGAAAGAAGTCAAACGACAAGAAAGGCTCGCCAAAATCAACCTCGTCCTCTATCAACATTATGATGCCGTCAATGCCATCGGTTCTTCCATATAATATGTATCCAACACCAAAGTACTGGAAAGAGCCAACAGTCAAAGCATCGAATCGCTGATCATTAAACACCGTCTTCTATGGTCAGGACATATATCAAGAATGGAAGTGTCCACGTTTCTACATCAAGTCCTATTCGGTGAGCTTACTTCAGTGAAAAGACCACGGGATTGTCTAAATAAATAACTGTTGTCTAAATTACGCAAAAATGAAATTAATACTGACATTTCATTTTAACAGATATATTTACCAAAACTGCACAAAAATATCTACTAAATTTTGACTGTACCAACTGGCGATGTTCGATCACCATCGGAACCAAAAACTTCGAAGTCACCAGAAGAGAAAAGTGAGAAGTCAAACGACAAGCGAGAAAGGCTCGACAAATCAACCTTGTCCTCTATCAACATTATGATGCAGTCAATGCCATCGGTTTTCCATACAAGAATTGGTCTACTCTGTCAGCAAAGCCATCATCATAAAGAAAGCGATCAGAAGAAGAAATTAAATTCTTTGGCTGCGAGATAAAGCCGACGACATGCGATATTCATTTATATAACTGACTGACTGACTGACTGAAATATTTTTAGATTGTAAAAGTTTTTTGGGAGGTAATAATGATTTTATTGGTACAAGTCCTACTAATTAACCCATAGCTGGGGGAAGAGTTGGATTCATAGGTTTCCCAGGCGTATTTGCACGTAAGTTAATATAACGAATTTCATTGGAATTGAAATTCGGAACTTCGATTTCCAATTACGAGACGTTATCTATTACACCACCCGCACCTCCAAGCTTACTAAAATATGGACATCCACTAAAAATAACGTTTAAAGTAAATACAATATGTAGGTTTCATGAATAAACATTCAAATTCATTAGAAATTACTTACCATCCATACAATGCATCACCATCGAGGGAACCCTAAATTTCACAGTAAGGGCCGCAGATTGTACAGCGTCCATGGAGTCCCAGATGTATTGACTGATATGTCTTTTACGGCTTATCAACCTTTTATAGGGCTGATAAATATTTATTTAATGCTGAAGTATATTTGTTATTATTATAAGAATAATTGTTTGCGATTATTTAACCAGTAGATTGGGAGAAGATTCTTCATACTCTTCCCAAGATTATATGCGTGTTAGTGAATATAACGAACTCAACTGAAATTCGAACTCGGATCTCCGATTTCCAATTCCGAGCCGTTATCCATAGGTTACAGAACCTAAGGCAATGTGTTTGGGCCTCCAAGAACCATTTTTGGACTGTCGACTGTAAACAACCGCCGCCGATCTGAAAACAGAGCAATGGTTAAAATGGCTTCGAGCGAATGAAGCATTTATCGAGGGCTAGCCTTCTTCGAACCTCGTGAACTGGCGCTACAGAATCACAAAGAACTGTACCAAGTAACAGATACCACATCACTTGAGGACTTTCAACGACAATTAATAATGCCATGATCAAGATTTTGACTTTCCACACTACCTCGAAAAAAAAGTTTAGAAAGGAAACTTCCATCAATACTAGAAAGAGCTATAATTACCAGTACCATGTTTTGATCCATTTTTGTTAGGGGAAATACTTTTATGTACCGTGTCCATTCAGGGCGTGAGCGATCGTGGCCCTCCACTACTTCCTGCCTTTTGCTGCTCTTAGAAAAATTTGTGTTCTCTCTCTCTCTCTCTCTCTCTCTCTCTCTCTCTCTCTCTCTCTCTCTCTCCTAATCCCTGTTCTGCCTACCATTCACACAAGCTCGTTATGCAGGGGTTAGGCGCTCCTTTCCACTGTCCCTCTTGTCTTCAATAGAACTGTGGGTTTCAAATTTTCCCAACCCTCTCTCCTCATTACGTACTGTAGAAATTCCAACTGCCTCTTTTTGATGTTAAGTTCAAGTGTCCTGTTTGTTTCCATTTTCCCTAAAACATCGTTGCGTCAGTTCCTGGTATCCTCAGCATCTTTCTGTAGAACCACATTTCTATTGCTTCCAGTCTCTTCTTCATCTGCCATACTGGAGGATTGATATTACATAACAGATAAGTTCTCTTTTCTTTGTTTCTAACAAAATTTACGTTTCTTAATACTTTGCTTAACTTTTGGAAAGCCGCTTTCACTATCCCGACGTTCCTTCAGATTTCAGTATCGCACTTTCTGTCCTCTGTTAAGACACTTCCCAGATATTTAAATTGTTGTATTTGTTTGATTTTGGTATCTCCAATTTCTAATTAACATGTGGGACTATTCGTTTTGCTGATCCGTCCTGGGTATGACGATAAACTACATCCGCGCCCTGGGTAAGATAATAAACTACGTCCAACAGCAAGGCCGCTGATCAGGAGGTTTTGAGGGGCGTGGAACCACCTCATAATTGATGATGTTCCCAGGTCCACCCTGATCCGTGGTGGTAGCACCTGTCACAGTCACAGCTATGGGTAAATAGTTAACCCCCAAACTGAGGTCAAAACACTATGAAAGTGTAAAAATAGGTTTTAATACCAGAAATACCTTGTAAAAAAAAATATTACCAGCAATAAATTTTTGAAAAAAAAAAAGATATTGCCAGCAATACATTTTTTAAAATAAAAATCTTGTCGGCATTAAATTACCCATTGAAGTTTATATGCCGTAAAACAAACCAAACCAATCCTTTGCTGATAAGCATGAATTCAGTTTTGTTGCAATTGATGTTTATTTCTTTCTTCTCACCTCATGTAGGGGTTTCTTGTGGTTCCCTTTCTATGTCTGCTAAAACAATGTCAGTGACATATTTTATGTTATTAAGATTGTGGCTGTAAATAATAAATCCTGGTAGGACATCTAGTTCTTTGGCGCAATTTAATCAATTTTAATTGTTGGTCTAGAGCAGTGTCCCGTTTATTCGCAACTTGCACGGATTAGTGAGATTAGCACGAGATTTTCTAAGCGATTTGCTTAGAAAATCTAGTGCTAATCTCACTAAAGTTTTCGGATGATCCTTTTTTCTTTTAATTTTCCCTAAAAGTCGTTGTTCACTTGTTCAGTCCATAGCATTTTCAGAATCCTTCTGTATTACCCAATTTCTGTTGCCTTAAGCCTCTTTGGGGAGATTGTCCAGCATTCACTGCCCAATAGGATGACGGTATTTTCTAATAGTTCAGTAAGTACTCTTTTCTTTGTTTCTAACCAGATATTCCTTCTTTTAATACTTCGATTAGCTTTTAGAAAACCTCTTTCGCTATTTTTGGATTTCGGTATCCCACTTTCCGTCCTCCATCAAAACACTTCGCAGACATTTAAGTTTTTCTTCATTTACTTGATTCTGGTATCGCCAATTTGTAGTTCGCAATGAAGACCTGATAAGTAAGCACCTGATGCATGACCAATACAGACTCGAGGGCGATTGAACAAGAGAGTGCATAAAACAAACACTTATGCCCGTCAAGCCTCTTAATTAGCTGAGCCTTTTTTTTCTTTTAAAGAGCACAACTTATCCGGAAGAGATTTTTTATAAAGAGAACAACTCTTATAATGGGAAAAAAAACACTAAACAGGCAAAAATCTGTGAGGTTAAAAGGAACGCTAAAACAACCGATCCTCTTTTTAAGTGTTCATACGTAATTTTTCCGTCTTTGAAAAATTCGCTTAATAGTGATTAGATACACATGCATACTCATACTCATACATACACTCACATACAAATACGCACATACATATACACATAGGTGGGTAAGACAAAAATCACCCCGTCCTGGGTATGACCATAAACTGCATCAGCGTCCTGGTTAAGACGATAAACTACATCCAACGGCAAGTCCACTGATCAGGAGGTTTTGAGGAGCGTGGAACAAACTCTTAATTGCTGGTGTTCCCAGGTCCACCCTGATCTGTGGTGGTAATACTTGTTACAGTCCCAGCTATGAGTAAATAGTTACCCCAAAACTGAAGTCAAAACACTATGAAAGTGTAAAAATAGGTTTTAATACCATAATTTTTTTGTAAAAAATAAAAAGATATTACCAGCAATACATTTTTGGAACAAAAAGATATTACCAACAATACATTTTTCGGAAAATAGTATTACCAGCTATAAATTTTTGAAGAAAAAATATTACCAGAAATAAAAAAAAAATTGTCGGCATTAAATAACCTGTTACGGTTGATATGCCGTAAAACAAACCAAACCAAACCATACCGAACCGAAAATTATCTGCACTTTTTCTATAACTTAACTTTAGGTTGGACACACTGCTTTCGGCTCATGCGTGCTTATAGTTGTACCATATTGGTCACGTGATCGAATCTTACAGTCGGTACTATTGTGGTCGCAGCGAATTGTCCCACGGGACAATAGTCTAGTGAATTGAATATTTACAATTGTATGAAAATTCTATGAATGTTACAAAATCATGTGGGTGGGAGTGATGACCCTGAAAACAAAAAGAAAGGTGTTAGTAAGCCCCGTTCACCCACCTCTAAAATAAGAGTTTCCGCTGTATTCTGTAGTCACCGACAAAACATTGGTCCATGAATTTAGTGACATATTAATTGAGCGCTCAATCCCTGGGCCGAACAGTGTGTACTTGGACTCAATTGAAATGTTGCATCCTTCTTTCACGGCCGGTGATCTCTAGTTGTTTAGATTCAAGATGGAAAGAACTTCAACACAGGGAATTTTAACTTAGGTATATTATTAAACACGTCGACGTGTACATTTCCAAATATCCAGTGAGGTTGCTGTCCCTCCACTGGGAAGCCGTTTCAGACACCAAGGAAAACACGTCATATTATCTTTTTATTAATAGCACTGAAATGGCTAGATCCAGCCGTAAGTTCTGTTCTCCTTAATAATATTTTTCTCATATATTTTTCACTCTCAATAGCCACTTACGTCTTAGTGGCTTTATTGTCTTGCTTGGGGGTGAAATGAATAATTATTAAAAAAAACTGTGAAAATACTTTAAAATTACGAGGTTTTGTGTAATTTCAGGCTAGCAAATCTCTATCTATAAAAGGCAGGATGTGTGTGTGTGTGTGTGTGTGTGTGTGTGTGTGTGTGTGTGTGTGTGTGTGTGTGTGTGTGTGTGTGTGTGAGGAATGCACGGCCGCAATTTTCGACGGATTTGCACCAAAATTTACATGCACAAAGTTAGCGGGAAGGCCAAGACCGACTTTGCATTTCCCAACTCCCATCGATAGTGGAAATAATCGATTTTTTCATGCTTCTACGGCAGTTTTCATGTAGTTTGCGGCCATTTTCTACTGGCCAGAGTGAGAGCCTATAGCTGGCTGCCACGAATAGGCAGGAAGATTCTATTGGCCAGCATGAGAGCCAACAGCTGACTGACACGAATGTTAACTAGCATACTAGCATGCAAAAAAATCGATAGCTGCATTCGTCACAAGTGGGAAAAATTTAAATCTGCATGGCAATTGGCTCATTCGCTTGCTTAAACTCAACGTTGATTCTGATTCCGCAGAACTGGTTTGGGTGTGAAAAAGTATTTGTTGTTAACATTCTTTTTTCATTCGGTTTTTCCAGTTACGAGTCCTTTTTTAAAGCTGATCGTTTTGTGTTCATTTTGTTTCATTCTTTTTTCGCAACAGATTTAATGTTTAGTATAGAGCTTAGAAAAAATTCGCACTGTGAGATAGGCAAGAAGTAAGGCATGTAGCAACATCAGCACGGCAAAGGACACTCCTTTAAAGGCAAGGAAGGGCAAAAATATTTTAAGTCAAGTGATAGCGATTGCTGTATGAGTCGTAAGATTTTTGAATCAAGCACGGGCAAGGCCGGGCCATGCTGCTAGTATATATATATATATAGTTACAGTTAAATTCTGTGGACAAGATAGATTGGTATAAAATGACAATTGGAAAAAATCTTAGATTTTGCCGACGCGTTTCGTCTTCCGACTTTTTCAAGGCAAAAATGAAATCGAAATGTCTCTGTTGTTGTAGTTACATTAAAAATCCAAATTTAAAAAGATAGACGCATCTGTCCAAGCTTTTTTTCTGGTTAATGTAAATTACCTTTATAGTAAGAGATTTTTTTCTATGTCGTCAATACAATTAAATTCCCAGATCAATTCTGTGGACAAGACAGATTGGTATAAAATGACAAGGCTAGTCGACACTA
Organism: Acanthosepion esculentum; assembly: GCA_964036315.1. Classification (NCBI taxonomy): domain Eukaryota; kingdom Metazoa; phylum Mollusca; class Cephalopoda; order Sepiida; family Sepiidae; genus Acanthosepion; species Acanthosepion esculentum. The sequence goes on from OZ038484.1 coordinate 68,285,092, forward strand.
ACTATGTTATGTATCAGATTTACGATTCATTCATTCGTTACAACTTACTCATTCAGCATAAGAATCTATCTATCACCATTCGCTCCTATATACACCAAAATACCTCTCTCTCTCTCTCACACACACACACACACACACACACACACACACACACACACATAGGGCTCCTACAGAGAAAAAAAACATGAATTAAAATTTCAATATTTACAATTGTATGAAAATTCTATCAATGTTATAAAACCATGTGGGTGGGAGTGATGACCCTGAAAACAAATAGAAAGGTGTTAGTAAGCCCCGTCCACCCACCTCTAAAATAAAAGTTTCCGCTGTATTCTGTAGTCACCGACAAAATCAAGAGGCTCTCTCTCTCTCTCTAAGGAAGGGAGAAGGATAAAGAAAATTATGGGCATTAGAAAATTCAAAAAACTGACCCAGTCGAAATTAAAAGTTACGAGCTTTTTGATTGGTTTCAGTAAAGAATGAAAGAAATTAAATCAAATGCAAAATCCGTTTCGTGATAAATTTGTGATGATTTGGAGTTTTACGTTATTGACGTTTTTTATGCCACGTGAGCGTGATATTGCTACGTTTTCTAACTTTTGAAACATTCTAGTGCAACATGCTATGTAGTATCATGAATTCCGAGAATTTCGATAACATTTTAGACTGCCTATTCACAAATGTAATTATTGTTTACAGTTTGTTTGACTAATATGTTTATTTACAGTTTATTTTGTGATTTTCATGTAATTCTTCCTACTCAACTGCAATTTTGTTTTTTTGTACAATTTGAGTATCCCAAAACATTGCTTTTATAGACATTTTAAAACATTGCAATTTTTTTTTTAATAACTGGTTGAGTATTTTAAAACTTTAATAATAAAAAAATATAAATTAAGTTACCTCCCTTACATATTCTTAACAGTTAATTTTTAAATTGCTTATAACGGAGTGCGTTTCATGCGCATTTACAAAAACATTTACAACTATTAATTACATTAATTTTTTTGTCTAAGCAATTCATTCCTGAAGATGATCTTGAATGAGATCGAAATTACTTTGGAAAATAAAAGGAATGAGAAAAACTATTGCGTCTTTCTTAATCAGTTTAATAACAATATTAAAAAGTTGATCCGTGAATTTAAGAGGATTAAAATGAAAATAAATAGGCATAATATCTTTAGATCAATGGTTCTTAGCCGTGGAGAAATTTCAGGTTGTTAATGGGGGGAATGTTTTGAAGGCGGTTTTCTGTGATTTGCGTTTTTTTTTTGTGTGTGTGTGTGTGTGATTTTATAAGAAGCAACACAGCAAACAGCCAGTGGTTGTTTGTCTTTTTTCTAACGACGTAATCGACCTGTATCAGTCTATCATTGTTAGCCTTTGGGATCAGACCGTTTACTGTGCAAGCTATATTTGCTTGCATTTGTATGTGCAATTTCATATTTGTTCAACGTTTCCCAGTTTTGAGACGATTTGATATTAATGTTTTCTTTCCATTTTCCTCAGGAGAGGATGTCCAAAATACGTCGTATTCATGATTCGTATTTAGACTTTAGGTTTTCCTTTAAGATCACGAATGAAGACCAGGTACCTCAACGTGTGCTTTGTTTGAAAACTTTGGGGAATGGCTCCATGGAACCATTCCAGTTGAAACAACATCTTGAAAACAGCCATCCAGAATTCAAAGAGAAGTATCGTGCATTTTTCAATCTCGAAGAGGCTAATTTGAAACAAACAAGATTAAATGCGACTGAAGTCTTCCAAAACCAAACAGCTGCAATTATAAAAGCGTCATACGAATTTGCCTATGAGAACGCGAAGAATAAGAAGGGACATACGATTGGGGAAACATTGGTAAAACCATGTTTGTTGACCTGTGCCAAACTAAACTTGGGAGACTGTACCTATCAGAAGATGAAGCAAATTTCAATGACACCATTCGCTCTGGTATTGACGATCCGGCTGAAAGTATGAAGCGTTGATTGATTTCGAAAATTAAGAAGTCACCTTTATTTGCAATCCAAATGAGTCAACGGATGTTGCAAATCTTTCTCAACTGCTGGTCTTTGTGAGATATATTCACGGAGGGAAAATTGAGGAAGATTATCTTTTTTGTCAACCGCTCGAAACAAGCGCCTAATGATGTCATGCAACTTTTGTCCCCGTTTTTTGAAGAACATAACTTGAATTAGGATTGCTTAGTTGGATTCAGGATCCGGATTAGTTACCCTCATCCAGCAAAAGAATCCATTGGCCCAATCTACTCACTGCGTGCTTCACAGAAAAGCACTGGCGGAAAAAAAAACTTCCAAGTTCCCTTCGTGATGACTTGTCAGTCGTGATTAAAATGGTCAACTACATCAAAGTTTCCGCTCTTTACACGAGGCTGTTTCGGCGATTCTGTCAAGATTTGGGAGCAGGACATGGTGCCTTGCTTTTTTATACACAAGTCCGTCCAAAGACAATATGCTTCGACGAGAGCTTGAACTGTTCAATGAGGTTGTGTTGTTCCTCGAGAAACAGGGAAAGACTTCTTTTGGAAGAGTTGAGAAATGAGACTTTCACATTCGATTGGCTTACTTGGCTGATGTTTTTTTTTTTTATCTTAATGAACTCAGCAAGAAGCTGCGGAAATATGAACATTCTGATCCAGACAGACAAAATCAAGGTATTCGTGGCCAAACTAGATCCCTGGCAGGGCTGAGTGGAAAGGTGCAATTCTGCGTCTTTTGTGAGTTCGAATGATTGTATTGGAGATGATGTTATTCTGAAAGGAATTCCTGAAGATAATGTTGATCACCTCACTACTCTACAAGATGATTTCCAAAGAAATTTTCCGATGATCGTTGCCGAGAACTCTCAAAGCGTGTTGATCAGAAATCCATTTCGATGTGAGGTTGGAACTGTTCACGAGGCACTTCAGAAGCAATTCCTTGAGTTCTACCACGACTCTTCTGCGAAGGATGAATGCAGTGCTGTGGAGCTGGAGAGGTTTTGGCTGTCAGTTTACGTTTTGTATCCAAAACGGGGCAGCAATGCACTGAAAATGTTAGTGCAGTTTTCGACAATTTATTTGTACTAGGCAGAGTTCTCTGTGCTTGCCAATGTTAAAACAAAACTCTGCAATTGTCTGAATATTGAGTCCGACTTGAGGTGTGCCCTAGGACAGACTCCCCCTGATACTTATCACGTAGTATCGCAAAAACAAGTCCAAACTTCCCATTGATTAAGTCTTTTGTTAGTGTCCTCTTTTCAAAATGAAAACGAAAATGTTGTCATGAATTCTCTTGCTTTCTCTTCGTTTTAGCGACATTTTTGGCGAGGGAGAGGGAAATGACTTGGTTGGTTAATTGGTGAATGGAAAGCGAGCCGAAAAGGGTTAAGAACGACTGGTGTAGATTATTTAATCTGAAGAATACATACACACACACACACACACACACACACACACACACATAGATAGATAGATAGATAGATAGATAGATAGATAGATAGATAGATAGATAGATAGATAATATTAGTGGTCAATATATATATATATATATATATATATATATATATATATATATAAATTTCCAAGAGGATATAATCCAGATAGAACTCAATGTCCAGGACAGAGTAAGAATATAATAAAAAAGGCTCAAACACTAATATTCCATGGTTATAATTTATTACATTGGAATCGTAAGCACGATCCAATTCATCAGACCTGCAAATTCAAAAAGACATCGGAAAATATAACTCCGGGTATTAAAAAAATAAAATTTTTGTGAGATTGTATGTGTGGGAGTGGGGAACAAGTGTGAGAGGGAAATTTATGAAAGCTCTAGAGAGGGGTGTGATAGAGGAAAGAAGAACAGGAAGGCCTAAATGTGATGGTGGGGATTAAAATTTAACAGAAAGAAGTTTTAAAGAGCGGAGTTATTTTCAACAACCGGTGTTAAAGAATACAACTAGTGGTGAGTAATATTTTCCTAATTAGGCGTTGAATTGGAAACCGGTTCCCCGAACAAGGTCAACTTTTGTTTTAAAATATATATATATATATATATATATATATATATATATATATATTACGCTTAGTTGTACATAATGCCCATTAAAATGTTATTATCTATATACAGAGTAAACCGGATATAAGAGACCCTGATATAAGAGAAACCCGGATATAAGATAGATTTTATCTGGTCCCAAATTAGAGCCTGTGTTAATGTATATATAATAGACCAAACCCGGATATAAGATAAACCCCGGTATAAGAGACTTCTCCGGTCCCGACAACTCTCTTATATCCGGGTTACACTGTATATAATCACATAAATCCAAGCAAAGCGATAAAGCCGCTTAGACTTAAGAGGTTACTGAACAGGATTCAAGGAGATAGAATATGATGATTGACATTTTTGATGATCAAAGTTGGCTTGAAAATAAGAAGCCAGAAGAGAGATCCACAATTGCGAGAGAAGAAAAATTTAATTTATGGTTAAATCTAGCAATTTCAACAGTAAAATGGTGAGACCTATCTGCCAATCTAGTACCGTGCTTAAATTCGTAAAGTCATTTTACCAAAGGAGAAAGTTTATCAGAACAGCTTCCATGAAATTATTTATAGAAAAGGCACGAGGAAGCTACTTTACGGCGATGGCAAATTGACTGAAGCCTTCAAACTAGGTCTAGATCAATGGCATTGCAGATTCTTATCTGGATTTTGTCAAGAATCTCTAGATACATAGCATTAATATAGATATATAGGCGCGAAAATTATATAACAATAATAATAATAATGAAAAACCGGGACCCTCCAGACGACAGTACTACGTATAATAGCTGGAATACTAGGATGAGTGCAAAAATATTCAGAAAACTTACTGTCACTTAATCTCTATTGAAAGCCACCAGTTACAACTGCGTGATGAAGAAGAAGAAGAAGAAGAAGAAGAAGAAGAAGAAGAAGAAGAAGAAGAAGAAGAAGAAGAAGAAGAAGTTACATGATGCGTTTAGTTTTTGTTTTACATTTTAGGATAATTAACGTATTTCTTTTCTTTTCTTTTTTTCGCGTGATTGAATTTGTTTATTGACTTATGGATCCATTAAAGTAAATTCATCTCGAAATTAAGTTTGAAAATTTAAAGAACAGATTGCGTTTTCTCGCGTTCTCAGGAACATGCAGGATGTGAAATATTTTGCAACTCGTTGAAAAAGTTGCATCGAAAAGCCATTGAACATTAACATTCCGTTCCAAAATTGAATTCTCGTTCAATCCATGACTTTATACATTTAGTTTTATTTCATTTTATGGCATAGTTAGAAATTCAGCATTAAGAGAAAAAATACTTCAGATTTCATTAGGAACATTTTCCAAATTAATTCTGTAAAAAGGGAAATATACTATATGGCGATCACGGAAACTGGAGACGGTGGCGAAATGTTATCAGCAACCCAAGCCCGAACGAGCTGATTTACTTTTATTTATATTTATTTTTTATTGGTTTGTTTTTTACGACTTATCAACCTTTTGCAGGTTATTTAAAGCCAGAAAAAAATGTTTAGATTGTAAGATTTTTGATGGGGGGGATTTAGTGGTACAAGTCTTATTAATTAATCCATAGCTTGGGGGATAAGAAGTAGATTCATAACTTTCCCAAGGGTATTTGCGCGTAAGTGAATATAACACACCCAACTGTAATTGGAACCCAGCTCTCCAATTAAGAATTCCGAGTCGTTATCCATTACACCACCCGCGCAGACAAATTTACAGCACCTAGCATTCTCAAGCAGACACCCATCTAGATAATGACCAGGCTCGATGTTGCTTAACTTTGGCAATCATACAGGAACCGGTATTTCAACGTGATATCTCTATAAGCCTATTTATTTATCTTTGGGGGGGCGAGGTGTGTATGTAGCTATAGTATATAGCTTTTAATCATTTCACCCCAAACAAAGCGATAATGCCACTAGGATACAAGGGTTGATTGAGAATGAAAGAGAATGTTGGATTTTAGAATTTGTTGTTTATTGCCCCTCTTATCCTCAAAGATTTACACAGCATTTTCCTTTCACACACTTTTTTTCATTTGAAGATGCTGAATCCAACACACATCATGTCAGCGAAGTGCGTCGCTTATAAGCTTTTCTACTTTGTCTCATCACCTCCATATTTGTTTTGGATACAACTCTACAACCTACACACACACACACACACACACACACACACATATATACATATAAATGATATATATATATAAAACTACAATACAATGACAGATCCAACTATAGTAAAGCTGATAATAAAAAGTGCTCAATATGCAGTCGAGCCCATATCCATTACTTGTTTAGAAATTGCTTTATGTTAGGATATAAAACTGAACAGATACAAATGTTTAGAGAATCAATGAAGAAATTTACACTTATAAGGCACTATTTGCTTAATCAGCAATATTCTTCGTGGCCAAGTTGATCTCAATCACATTGGATCTAACGACGATTTCTCCTGCTAGGGTACACGGGCTCGAATCCTGCCAGAGGCCTAAAGTGTGGACAAAGGAGAATACAATAACAGGTTTCTTGAAGACAAAAGATGGTGATTTCATTAAAATTTTGAAGGTGGGTTGTAGGTGACAGAAAAGCAAAAAAATCGGGAGTTCCACTGGTGAGAAGTGCGATAAAAGAAACTTTTACAATGGAAGTGGCGGTTGCATCTAGCAAGTTCAACTGTGAAACGGTGACACCTAGCAGCCAATCTAATAATACGCTTAAATTCATGTAGTCGAAGCATCAAGGAGGACAGCTCATCAGAAAATATTTGTAGAAAAGACAGAGGGAAGCCATGTTCAGTCGGCGAGAAAGCGACTGAAGTCTTGATGTCAGGTCAGGATTGTTTACATTACAGACCCTTCTTTGGATTTTATGTAGAATCTCAAAGCCACTCCAGAAAACACAGAAAAAAATAGAGGTGAATAGGTCAGATCTTTCTCTCTTTTTTTTCATTTTTTTTTTACAGTTTCACCCTGTACAAGTCCCGATGCCACTCGTGGTAGAGGGTTGCGTTAAGGGGTAGCTTATGTGGATATGAAAGGAAAATAACGGTTAACTCTTGACTTGAACGGGTTAAGATTGTAGTGATCGAGGAAACATCCTCTTGGGAGTCTGTTCCACAGGGTAATGGTTCGCGGGAAGAAGCTGTTTGAGTGGAACTTACTTCTAGCCGATGGAATACGAAGGGTGGTTTGTTACTATGTAAGTAGCACGGCGGGTCCTAGCCGTGAAGGTCAGACCTGATGGAACCAGATTGTTGCAGATCACAGGTAATTATCAAAATTGTTAAGATTGGAAAGGAACAAGATAGTGATATGTTTGATAAATACGGGCTTGGATCACGCAACAGGTGTAAAGAACAATGTGTTCAGTGGCGAATGACCAAATGATAACAAAAGAACATCCCAGATATCGATGTGGAAAAGACTAAAGGAAAAAAAATACACACAACATACAAGTGCGCGCTCAGAGATAGAGACTAACTGACCATCGACAAACGATGGAGAAACGTAGTTTTGCGCTCGGAAACATGTACAAGTGCTGTGACTGAAATTTAAACAATCTTAACGGAAGCATCAGTGACAATCGCAAAAATGCTGTCTCGATGGAAGATAGATTGAAAAAAAGTGGGACACAATAGAATTCTCTCCCGCGTGAAAGAGATCGGCATAATGCGCTCAGTAAAGATATATCAATAGAGTATATAAAGCTAGAGAAAACTGTCAGCGTTAAATATAAACAAAGAAAAGATTAAAGGATATACTGTCAGAGAATGAAAAACTGCAGGACACAGACGCAGTAGGCATGCACAAAAAAGATCAACGAAATCGCAGGGCAGAAAACATAGTTTTGGGTAGAATTCATAAAAATCTAAAGAGACCATCACAGTGGTAAAAAAGATATTTCAGAGGTGGCATGTATACATAGTAGAACTCATCCGTGACAACAGAGTAGATATATGCATCTACAATTTATAAATATGGAAGGGCTTGTAATAACAAAGTCTCAAGTAAAGACAGCATTGGCCAGGAAGAAAAACAAAATGACAGAACCATATAAAATAGTTATAGAGACGTGCACATTAGAGCAGCTCGATTTTGGAACCGTGGTATTCTAGTCAATTTGAAAGTTTCGTTACCGTGTTTTGAGGAAACGAGTTTGAAGATTAAGTTCAAACTCATAGCGTTGCAATTTCATTCCGGTGATCTATGAAAGCCTTAGAGCACAGCCTTATACAATTTATAATTTACTGAAGTTTTACAAACTGTACATACGGACAAAATGCATGGTACAAGGACATTATTACTAAATCATTGTGTCATCAAATAAAAGGGACTTTATACTGAACAATTTAGCTATATTATGATGTAATATGTTATACAGTGCAGTAGTTTTGTTGTGATTTTCAATAAACAAGGAAAATTTAAAACACTTTGTCTTATAATTTGTGTTCAGCAGTATTATGGTGTTATATACACTTTCATCTATTTTTTGTTTTTTATTAATTATGTTCCAAGAAATGATCTGACAAATCTTATTGTGTAGCCTTTTTTGTAATCTTTTACATTTCTGTTCATTTTTCAGACTATCTTTAAATGTAAATGCTCAAACATTGGTAAAAGCTACGAATCTAACTCTTGGTGTCAGTTGTTATCAGATAAAACCCCTGCTTTTACATTGAGTGCAACGTTGATTTTCTTAAAAACGTGAAAAATCAACCTGCCCTAGTTCACATTACATGATTTCGGGATTTATAAATTTACTGAAGTGGCAACTGAAATATACAACAGCGGTAAAATACCGGAGGATCTAAATAGCTCAATGTCAATAAGTTTACCAAAAAAACTATGTGTGAAAGAATTTAAGCAATGGGAACATCAGAATTATATAGAGAACAAAAATTAACTATGCATGATACAAAGACGAATAGATAAAAATTTCCAAAACAGAAACTATGATCTGGAACTGGAATGAAAGCAGTGATAATATGTACTATGAGTCTATTCTGAGAATTCAGTATGCGGTATTAATAAATACGAAAAAAATCAAATACCCCGGTGTATGAATCAGTTGTAAGCAATTTAGTATACGAGATAAGGAAATTGAACATAAAATACACTGTGCTAGAGGTATCAAATCTTTCTGAAAATTCTTCCAAAGAACCACTATTTTGTGAGACAGACTCCTGCGTGGATGCTTCCCTGAACATTACAGTTCTAGGATCAATCGTTATCTATCCTCCATATCGTCATAATACTTACTTCCTCCTTCTTACTTTCATATCGCACTTCTCATTCATTACCCCTCTAGCTTGATTGGCTCTTGAGCCATGTATTTTTTGAACACCAAAAGAACACACTGTGATATTACATATGCAGGCACCCCCAAGGCTCTCGTCTGTTGTAGCCTTTCTTTTTTCTTTTCATTTCACCCCCAAGCAAGGCAATAAAGCCACTAAGACGCAAAGGGTTGCTGAGTATTAGAGAATATGAGAAAATATAGAATTAAGAAAATAAGATTATAAAAGAAAAAAGAATTATGAAGACAGAATATAACGACTGAGACTGCATTTAAATTTTTGAAGATCAAAGTTGATTGGGAAGCAAGAAGCTAGAAGAGGGTTGCACAATCGAGAAGTGTGATAGAAAAAATTATTTGCACAGAACATGTGGTTAGCCATTTCAAATGTAAAATGCCGAGAACTTATCACCAAGCTAGTACTGCAGTTTTTTCCTTTCTATTAACTATCTGCCTAAAACCTTTTCTCAGATCTTTACTAAATATCTATATAGATGACACCAAGGTTTCTGGGTGCACCTCCAAGAATCACAATCTGCCAGAATCTAGCAGCTGATCTATCCTCTGACTGAGCTTGAACAGCTCAATGGAATTCTCCAAGGTTTTTATAAAATTATTGCACTCTACTGTGAACAGTAAGAATGAACTTAGTTTAAATGATGATCCTACTTGCTGTTGTGACCTCCTGATCCAATTTTCCGCTCTACTGTTCCCTCTTGTTCAGCTGTATGCGTTATGTGCAACAAATTAGATTATGCGTAGACGTGTTCTGATGTGCTTAAATAAAATTTTATTTGCTTACCTATATTTTTCGATAAATCCTGACGAGTTATCGTAATATTTCATTTTTTATTAATTTTTAAAATTGTACAGATAATTTACGAACAGCCTGCTCCATGCCTGGAATGTCTACTCACCCCAGACGCTAAATGGAACTTGTATATACGATCCAGCACAAAAGATGCTTGGTTTCTTGTACCATTCCAGAAAGTACCTGACTCTTTCTGTTATGCGATATCTTTACAGATCAATCCAAGGATGGATGATTGCTGCCATATCTGGGCTGGAGATGCCCAATCCTTACTTTCCAGCCTATACAATGAGCAAAAGCAATACACGCGGCCTTGTGGGTGATGAATTATCCCCCCCTACAACCCCTTTCCTCACAAACATCTCATTGATAGCCTTCTTCCTCTGTCACTCTTTTCATGGTAGATGTTTAGAGTTACATTTTTTGTTCCACCAGTTACAAACTTCACAGCTAGGACCAGCCATTCCATGTAAACGATTCATCTTCATTCCCTTTGGATTCCATTAGTCAAGAGGAAGTTCCACTCAAGCAGCTTCTTTCCCAAGAACTGTTATTGTTTTTTCATAGCTTATCAACCTTTTGCACGTTATTGCATGCCAGAAAATATTTTAAGATTGTAATTTTTTTGAAATAATGATTTTTACTGATACAGTGTAATCCGGATATAAGAGAATTGTTGGGACCGTAGAAGTCTCTTATATCCGGGTATGGTCTATTTTGTTTTATTAACACAGGCTCTAATTTTGGACCAGATAAAATCTCTCTTATATCCGGGTTACACTGTACATGTTCTACTAATTAACTCATTGCTGGTGGGGTAAAGAGGTGGATTCATACCCTTCCCAAGGGTATTTGTGTGTAAATTAATATAACATACCCATCCGGAATTGGAACTTGACTCTGTAACCGGGCTATTATCTGTTACACTACCCACATAGAACCTGGTATCTCCAAGCGGTCACCCAACTAGGTACTGACATGGCTTGGCATTGCTTAATGAGAACAGGTGATATGGCTGTAACATCACTATTTTCATGGCAGATGTGCTCCATTCTTTTGTTCCCTCAGTTCAGGCCTTCACAGGAAGGACTCATCATGCTATGTACACGATTTCATCTTCATTTCCTTTATATTCCATTTGTAAGGAGGAAGTCCAACTAAGTCAGCTTCGACCCCAGAACTGCTACTTCCAAAAGAATGCTTCCACGATCGCTACAATTTTCACCTCTTTAAGTCTAGGGTCAACCGTTATCTATCCTACATATCCTTATCATATGCACATTTTTCTCCCTCCATACATGCCCTTACAATTACCTAATTCAATAAAACTCTATCTTCAGTGACTCTTGAGCCTTGAATTAGTGTATTAAAGAAAGCATAAATGATTTGACACAACATATTTGAACAGGATTTTATATAATTATAAATAAATTTGTATATTTACAAAAACTTAATTCAGTAAAACTCTACATTGGGTGGCTCTTGGACCTGATATTATGTTTAAAAAAGAAACTTAAGAGATTGGACATGCTTGAACAGGATTTTCTATACTACTGAAAACTTATTTTTCTTATCTCCACTATTTCCAACACATAACAGTAGGAGACCTTATAAATAAATAATTTTCAAATTTAAAAAAAAAATGTTATGACACTTTGGGACTCGCTTTGGGATTCCTTTTGTTTATCCATGAATTGCTACAAATTCTTGGGAAAGATAGTGGCATGGCTTTCAGTTGTCTTCTATATGGTTTAGAATTCAAAGTTTTCAATCTCTAAAGCTGACTTCCACCTAAGGCTTGCGTGACAATACAACCTTGTTAGCCCGTAATAGAGGACACCTAAGGCAGATCTCAAAGGCATAAATCCAAAATGAACACAACTGACTCAACTTCAATTTGAATTCTGTTGATTCTGTTGTCAGGCCACCCGCATCCCATTCATGAAACGTTTTTTAAGGTTATGTACTTTCAGAAATTCAACGAGAATAGATCTCCACAGCTTCCTTTCCTTTATCTGTTAATTACTATGACTTTATGGGAAAGATATTCAAGTGGTTTCCCACTCTTTTCTCTATAGTTTAGAATTCATAATATTCCTCCTCTTAGACTGGCTGTCACCCAAGGCTACAGAGTGCTGTCTACCCTACTATTTTACATATAGGTAGAAGGGAGAAGAAATGGGTTCATGCCTTTCTAAAAGGTATTAAATCTAAGCGAACGCAACAGATTAGAATGGAATTTTCAGTGATACTTGTGACATTCCCTTAATACTGTTAACCAATGTTTTTCCTGATTTTCAATGAATTTCTATAGTAAAAACGTTTTTCATGCATTTCTGTAGTAACATTTTGCACATTATTAGTATAGTAAAAGCCTTAGCAATGCCTATTTTTTGAAGAGCCTGTGATGACAAAGTAGAAAACAGACACAACTCCCACCCACCAAAAAAAATATTGATATTTCTATGCATTATTGATCGGAAAATCAAATCAGAAAGAAAGATCAGGTCAACTTTAGTCGGCCTCAAAATATGGTTTGCCTTTCCTTACTACTCACAACCAATCACAATTTTTCTTACCCCAATAAATGAATGTTACTTTGAATGCCAGCCAGATGTCCTGATTAAAGAGGGTAGTTGCAAGTTTGGGAATCAAATTTTCACCCCCTCTTGATTTACATGTTGAGCATTTTTGACTTTGAACTTGCGAGACAGATTTATGACCTTTGGAATTACAGCACTGGATTTTTCATTTTTTGAGATCTGAACCTCCCCCATTACTATTTTCTCCCAGTGCCATATTCCTTCAGGATGTAGGCGATTATGTGAACACTTAGAAAATATGACGGAGAGCCCTGTTCAACCTGCTACTTAACCCATAGCTTGGGAGAGGACAGATGGATTTGTGATAATATGGAGACACCCACATAGACAGAAGAGGTGGTCTTATCTCAATCTCCAATGTTTCTGTTTGATAAATCAGCAAATGGTTCCTTTTGATGTTCAGTTTTCTAAGCGACATCCACTTTAACCTGGGGGGGGACATTCTGGGTATGATGATGAACTACATCCAGCAGCAAGGCCTCTGATTGGGATGTTTTGAGGAGCGTGGAAACCGTTAATTGCTGTTGTTCCCAAGTTCACTCTGACTCATGGTCATAGTACATGTTAGGGTCCCAGCTATGGGTAAAATAGTTAATCCCCAAACTGGGGATCAAAATACTATGAAAGTATAAAAATACATTTTTATAGTCAAAGAACTACCAGCAATGCATTTTTTTTTTTTTTAAATAATGAAAAAATTACGAGCAATATATTTTTGGAAAATTACTAATACTCCCCAGAAAATTAAATTTTGGCATTAAATGACCCCAAAAAAACAAACCAAAGGGGAAAAGTAAAGGGGTTCTCAGAGATTAAATGGTAACAAAACCAGAAATGGGTTTATGTCCGGTTGACATGGTTGGGATCAGCTAACGGTCTCATTCACTCTTGACAGGAGACTGACATGTCTGTGCCATGGTTTTGAGGCCCCCATTTTGTATTATCAAGCCACGGGATGAGTAGAGGTACAAGGAATTGGTAGGGTGAAGAGCTGACATAGCAGAATTTATCCCAAACATCACTTACTTATTCACCCAAATGAACAGGCAAAGTCCTGAAAAAAAAAAAATCTACATGTAATATGGAGAAAAGATTTCACATTCTTATTTCTCAACATGACTTTTCCTACGAAATCAAGGAATGAAATGCAACATGGGGTGATCATTGGCCTAGTGGAAATCTTGTGTGAGCGTCATATTGTATGTTCACAGGTTCATGCCTTTCTGTTGATGCGAAATGAACATAACATTGAATTTGAACACAGCATGTCCATAATCATTATGCACAGGGCCAAGATATACAACTACCTGAACAGTTGGGTTGGATGAAGCTTTATTGGGGGGTCCCAGGCAGTACTTTGTAAACCTATATTATCAACATTTGCTTTTTTCTACCTACATTTATATATGTTACAAATTAAACTAAGCACAACTGACTATTAAAGGATGACAAATTTTAGCAAATTTTGACATCATTCTGGGTCATTTCTCCATCCAAATCTGTAAATTGGTTTTGCTCATGCTAAGCCTCGAAAAAACTACATAAAATTCACTATTTTTTATTTATAATATTGAATATGCTAAAATCTCAAGTTGATGTTAAAAATTGCCACAAAACATTGGTAAGTTTGGAATGGCCTATTATGACATCTCTAATTTGTATTTAGATACGTTGTATTTATTTTCAATTTTTCCGGTTGAATTGTTCACCTATATTGCATATGATCCATTATTGTATATAATTAGGTTGCAATAAAATTTGTATTTTATATGAATACTACCCTATAGAAATACTACCCTACAGAGTGGAAGGCTCCGTATCATAGATTCAGGGGTTGGGCATGAAAGCCTTGCATATCAGCCATGTGCAGAAAGGTTTGAATTCACAAAAGTAAATGGGTTATTTTGTTAATGGTGGCCTCACAGCAGTAGTCACTGTGGTTAATAATGTGTCATGCACACGCATACACGCACACCTTTTGGAATGAAAACATGAAGGGAACTGCATATTAAGAAACGCAAGCAACTCCTCTTGTTCTGGAGTCTTTTTTTCGTTTAAATCTGTGAATTTGTTTTGCCCATGTTAAGTCTCAAAAAAATACACTATATGAAACTCTATTTTTTTATCCATAATGTTGAATGAGTTAAAATTATTCAACATTTTATCAAGAAAAATCTCAAGTTGATGTTAAAAATTGCCACAAAACATTGTTGATTTATTTAAGATAGAATGATCTATTATAACATGTCTCTAATTTGTATTTTGATAAATGTATTTATTTTCAATTTTTCTAGTTGAATTGTTCACCTATATTGTATATGAACCATTATTGTATATAATTAGGTTGCAATAAAATTTGTATTTTGTATGAATACTACCTTATTGTTGTAGCATACCTACAGACGATAATGGGTATGTCTCCATTCACAAAAACACAGTAGTATATATAGGTCTGCATTTGGAGATTCATTGTGGAATTGAATTCACTCACTTCTAGCAGTTGACTACTACTTCTACGTGCCGCCAGCAAATTTTATGTGTTGCTCTTGTCCTAAATATTATCATTCATTACCAACCTTTGTTTGATTATTCTATTCAGTAACCTTCCCTAGGTTACAACACTTGAAAACCAAGATGTAGTAGAGTGGTGGTCCTCGTATCATAGATTTCATGGGAGCCCATGAGGACCTTGCACCAGCCCTTGTTAGGCAACCGGCACATCAACCCTAAATTCTTATTAAAATCCTACTATAGGAAAAACATTCAATATTGAATTGTTTAAAATCTGATTATTTCAACTGTTTATTTCAAATTTTCTTTTAATTTACTGGGACTTGACAACAAAGCACTTTTCCTTTTTAAAAAGCGATTAAACTTTTATTTTCTTCAACGAAAAACTGCTTGATTCATCCGAATCACTGTCCTCCTCAATGATGATTGGTGCAGATCTTTTTTTCCTAGAATGTTCCTTCTGCAATGGTGGGGCATCGATTTCACCATTTTCTTCATCACTCTCCAAGAGAGTGATAGATTTTTTGCTTTCGCTTTTAGCTTTTGAGTCATCAACAGAAAGAGAAGCAGAAGAGCTTGGAGCTTTTCTCACACGAAACTTCATTAAAAATTCTTGACCAGCTTTTAAAATAGATGCCATGGGACCTGTAATGATATGCATAATAAAAGATTAGGATATAAATAAATACACAAGGATATATATATATATATATATATATATATAGAGAGAGAGAGAGAGAGAGAGAGATGTATATTATAAGGTATTCAGAAAGAAATTATGTATTTCACAGTCATGAATTAGGAGTCAACCAACCAAGGCTGAATAGAAGGAAAATGCTTTTAGTATTAGTTAGTCATTTAGTGGACAGTGTTTTGTTTTATAATGCATTTCAGAGTTTAATTGGAAAAGCTTGAAAGAGAGGAATCGTTTATTTATGTGTTTTTATATCATTTTCTGTAAAAAAAAAAAAAAAAAATTAATTTAAATTTTAAATTCTCAATGTCCCCTCTCCTTCATGTGCATATGTAGTCACATCAATGTAAACATCACTTTAGATGACTTTAGCGTCATATGAAAGCTTTTTCCAGTTTTTCTTAAAATATCCTTTCTGCTAAATCATAACTACTTTTTTCAATACCCTAAAACACAGACACACACACACACATTTTTAAAAATTGTCACAAAATAAAGCAAAAACAGCATGCTAAGAAATGGTGTGACAAATAAAAAAAGTGCCTTCAAAAAATAGAAAATACAAAGTTTAAAACATATATATATATATATATATATATATATATATATATATACACACACACACACACACACACACACACACACACACACACACACACACACACACACACACACACACACTAACCCTCAAAAGTTTAAGATCATATTATAACTATAACAAAACAAAAATATGAAAAATGCTAAATATGAGATTCATGAAAATATCCAACCTTCACCTTTACAACTACTGAGCATCCTCTTGGCATTCTTTCAACCAATGAAAGCAAACATTCACTTGTAATGTTTTGCCATTCCTCTTTTAATAATGTCCACAAGGTTTCTGCACTACTTGGTTATCATTTTTTGACTCTGTGGTCCAATTCATTACAAACTCAAATTCAATGGCATTGCAGACAGGTGATTGGTGTAGCCATTCCATGACAGTCAGCTTATTTTCTTCAGTTTTCTTCTACAAATAGTTTTTACATAGCTTCGAGGTATGTTTCAGGTGATTATCTGGCATAAGCAAGAATCTATCACCAATCAGCCATGTCCCAGATGGAATGGCGTGGCCAACCTGACTGATGTCTGTCATTATTTCTGCCAGTTTCCACATTTCTCACAATTGCAGAGCAAAGTGCTGTGGATGAAACTTTAACTTTTTTGGCTATATCTTGGAAACTATAAACTTCACAACGTAATGTAACAATTGTTTCCCTCTTCTCAAGTAATAAATTATACTTCTTTCCCATATTAAGATTGAATCCCGCAAAATTGAAATTATTATTTTTAATAATTGAACCTGAAAGACATAATACCAATTATGAAACATATTTCGTGGTGTTTCCTCATCTGACAACACATCAGGAGAGCCAATTATGACTCTGGACTCCATTGTTACAAAATAGAGGGCTCTAAAACCATTTAGAGTCAGCCCCCTCGTACTTGGAGTGCCAGGTAAACGAACTACTGCAATAAAAAAATATGTTATTTCATATCAATGTACCCAAACCTTGTGTAATGTGTTATTTCATATAATTTTACCCCAAAACTATCTATATTCATAAGATTGAACATAAAAGTCAGCTTTGAAACATAATTTTGTAAGTGATCTTAAACTTTTGGAGGGTAACATATACATATATATATATAGTGGGAGTGTGTGTGTGCATATATATATATATATATATATATATATATATATATATATATATATATATATATATATATATATATATATATATCAATTATGTAGTGCTTGTTAATTTATATAACGTAAATCATTCATACGAAAAACAAATATTGAAGCTAATTATATGACGAGAATCACTCTCGCAAACAATATTTAATAATAAAATATATAATCAACTTCGAATCCGTTAATGAATGGTAGGATCCTTGTTTATAATTTAGTTCATGCCACTTTTACTAAAAATAAAAAAAATAGCCTATTTCTACAGTACAAGAACGCACAATTTTCAAATTTAAAAAGTTTCAACCTCAGCGTCGTGACTGCACGCTCCAAAATTATTCTTACATTTAACAATATCACATTGCAAAAAAATACTTCTTTCGGTCTGCACTATCTTTCGATGTCTCATTATTACCTGGATTTTAAAGAAAACTTATGTCTACCTGATGATGGTCATTCGAAACAACTGAAAGCCGGGCTAGTAGAAAAAAAAATTAAGACCTGATAAAACCGGAATTTATAAACAAGGATCATACCATGAATGATTTACGTTATATATATATATATATATATATATATATATTGGGGAAAAATGTATGACAAAGTGAAAAAGTTTTCTCGTGACATGTCCTTTAGGATGAAATATGTCACAAGTAAACTTTTTCTACTTTGTCATACACTTTTCCACAATATTGTTTATGATATATAAAAATATATATTGCTATCTCATATATATATATATATATATATATATATATGGAGAAAGAGTGAGAGTATAAATCAAGTAACTGATATATTTGAGAACAAAAGTAGAAAATATGAATGCGATAAAAACAAAAATGCTTAACAACAATATTGTGTAGCAGTTCACTACTCTTTTCTTTGTTTCTAACAAACCTTTCCTGTTTCTTAATATTTTGCTTAACATTTGGCAGGCATCTTTCCCTATCTCAATGAAACTTCAGATTTCAGTGTCACACTTTCCATCCTGAGTTAAAACACTTTACAGATATTTAAATTACAAATTTATATTGACAATGGTGGTTCATTTGTTGATATATATTCATTTTATTGTTTGATTTTTTATCAAAAAAATGTTTCCTTAATAATTTAAATTTGTTTCCTACCATTGTAAAGTTGCTTCCCTGTGGCTTTACTATAAATATTTTCATGATAATTCTTCAGATGAGTTCTCCTCTCTGCTACCTAGACTTTATGAATTTAAGAACAGTACTAGATTGGCAACAACATCTCATCATTTTAAAATTGAATTGGCTAGATATAACCGTAAGTTCTATGCTAACAGTTTCTTCTCTCACACTTCTCGCTTGTGGAAATCTCTTCCAGCTCCATGCTTTTCAGCCAATTTGATCTTCAAAATTTAAATGCAATGTCAATCGTTATCTACAGTCATCTTAATTTCTGTTGTTTGTGCTCCTTCATAATGTTTTCTGTTTTTCAATTCTTTCACACCCAGTAACACCCTGTGTCTTACTGCCTTGTTTCAGGTGAATTTGATTAGAGAAAAAGATCGCAATTTGTTAAATTAGTCAGGTGAAATACGTGGGAATTACTGCATATATTTGGGTACAAGCCAACTTCATGTATAGTGTGACCCCTGAAATATTTTGCATGAATTTTAACCCATCCAAAAAAAATTACCTGTATATATTGCAACCAGTCACCAAAAATGCATGATTCCTAACCTCTTCAAAAGAATTACCTGTGTATAGTGCTACCTATTTTTTTGGTATAAAAAAACTGAACAGAAAAAAGAAATGACTGCTGTGCAACTTATGTGCTATATCCATTACATCCCATGACGAGATTTTTTGGGGGTGGAGAGGTTATTGAGAATGCAGCTACCAACAAAAATGTCAAAACGTGTCAGGATTTAGAGAATTTCGCTGAAGATGCTGGTCTGATAACACCTAATCTGTGTCAAAATTTTATTTGAAGTTTGTTTTATGAAAGATTGCAAATTTGTATTAACAATAGAGGCTCATTTGTTGCTAAATATTGATTTGTACTTTTCGTTTGATTTCTTAATAAAGAACGTTTACCCTTCTATCTCATTTTCCTTTTCTCCTGTTTCCAGTTACAAATGCAATAATTAATTTATTTACATCAGTATATCTTGCTGGTATATGATGATGGCTGCTAAGTCAATGTTAAGTATGACCATTGCATGCCTAGAACTAATATGGATTACCCAATCAATGGCTTGTGTGAGTGGGGCTACTGATTTTTTTCTTTTAAATTATTTTACCCCAAGTAAGGCAATAATGCCACTAAGTCATAAGGGGTTAATAGCAGTGAAAGAAAATGAGAAAATTTTAGGGGGAGGGACCAGAAACCCAATCCTAAACAGGAAACAAAGGATAAACCTCAAATCCTGTTTAAAGATGGAGAAGGAATCTGAACCAGGCAATATGGGAAGAAAAAATAAATTTGGTGGCATATTAAGAACAGAGATTACAATAGGAAAAAAAAAACAAAATCCTTCAAGACTTACAGGATATCATTAAGGAAACCTAAGTTTTGGTAACATCTGAACTGAGCTGGAAATATTGCGAATTTGTATTAACAATGTGTGGCAAACATAAGTCAGTACAGATGCAAAAGAGGGCCGGATCACATGCAGATATGTTTATCAACACCAGTTATATACAGGTTTTCCCCATTAGCAGTGGGACAGCTTGGTATATCTAGATACAGGCCTCTCTGCAACCAGTTAAGATCTGGGTCTTTGTAAGATCCCTCATGTCAATCAAAGTAATGGGAAATCCAGCAGTCAGCAAGACATGGTGTCTTGTGAAGTCACTCCCAAGGGCGTTTTGTTCCTTAAGTTGCTGTGGTTACCGAGACAGCATTATTTTTGTTACCTCTCGTCACTTAGGTCACTCTGACTATTACACCCATAGTTGCAGGGAGAACAATCAGTTAGGTTTTTCCCCCAACTTAAACGCACTCTTGCCATACATTACAACACAATGTAGGCTCAATTCTTTTGCTAAATAACCGATTTGACTTTTTTTGCTTGATTTGTTAATAAAACCATTTTCCTTTTGCTTCATCATTTTTTTTTTATAATCAGTGAAGTTATGAACCTTTGTCCAAATGTTCTATTTCCTTTTCTTATCAATAATAATAATAATTACAATTGAAGTTTTAGTAAATAATGGTTACCCACTGGATATTGAACAATCTGGCATATGTACCTTGATGGTGCAATTTCTTCCTCTTCTTCTTCTTTTGTATGCTATGTCCCTTCAGGACATAGGCGATCATGGCTCTCCACAATTTCCTGCCCTTTGTAGCTCTTAATAAATTTTGTCTTTTTCCTATCTCTCTTAAACTTTGTTCTCTCATCCTTTTATACAAGCACATTCTTTTTCTTCTATGTGCCATGTCCCTTCAGGAGGTTGACAATCATGGCTCTCCACAATTTCCTGTCCTTTGTTGCTCTTAATAAATTTTGTCTTGTTGCCATCTCTCTTAAACCTTGTTCTGCCATCCATTTACTCAAGCTCGTCCGTTTTCTTTTTCTATGTACTGTGTCTGTTCAGGACATCGGCAATCATGGCTCTCCACAATTTCCTGTCCTTTGTAGTTCTTAATAAATTTTGTCTTTTTATCTTTCCTAAATCCTGCTCCACTTACTCAAGCTCACTATGTAGGCTGGGCATTTCCTCTATTCCTCTTGATTGCAATCTGTCCAGTGAATATCAAATTTGCCAACACCTCTTTACGCATTATGTGCTCTAGAAACTTCATGATACTAAGTATAAGTGTCCTTTTCATTTTCTCTAAAATTTTGTCTTTTTATCTTTCCTAAATCCTGCTCCACTTACTCAAGCTCACTATGTAGGCTGGGCATTTCCTCTATTCCTCTTGATTGCAATCTGTCCAGTGAATATCAAATTTGCCAACACCTCTTTACGCATTATGTGCTCTAGAAACTTCATGATACTAAGTATAAGTGTCCTTTTCATTTTCTCTAAAATTTTGTCTTTTTATCTTTCCTAAATCCTGCTCCACTTACTCAAGCTCACTATGTAGGCTGGGCATTTCCTCTATTCCTCTTGATTGCAATCTGTCCAGTGAATATCAAATTTGCCAACACCTCTTTACGCATTATGTGCTCTAGAAACTTCATGATACTAAGTATAAGTGTCCTTTTCATTTTCTCTAAAATTTTGTCTTTTTATCTTTCCTAAATCCTGCTCCACTTACTCAAGCTCACTATGTAGGCTGGGCATTTCCTCTATTCCTCTTGATTGCAATCTGTCCAGTGAATATCAAATTTGCCAACACCTCTTTACGCATTATGTGCTCTAGAAACTTCATGATACTAAGTATAAGTGTCCTTTTCATTTTCTCTAAAATTTTGTCTTTTTATCTTTCCTAAATCCTGCTCCACTTACTCAAGCTCACTATGTAGGCTGGGCATTTCCTCTATTCCTCTTGATTGCAATCTGTCCAGTGAATATCAAATTTGCCAACACCTCTTTACGCATTATGTGCTCTAGAAACTTCATGATACTAAGTATAAGTGTCCTTTTCATTTTCTCTAAAATTTTGTCTTTTTATCTTTCCTAAATCCTGCTCCACTTACTCAAGCTCACTATGTAGGCTGGGCATTTCCTCTATTCCTCTTGATTGCAATCTGTCCAGTGAATATCAAATTTGCCAACACCTCTTTACGCATTATGTGCTCTAGAAACTTCATGATACTAAGTATAAGTGTCCTTTTCATTTTCTCTAAAATTTTGTCTTTTTATCTTTCCTAAATCCTGCTCCACTTACTCAAGCTCACTATGTAGGCTGGGCATTTCCTCTATTCCTCTTGATTGCAATCTGTCCAGTGAATATCAAATTTGCCAACACCTCTTTACGCATTATGTGCTCTAGAAACTTCATGATACTAAGTATAAGTGTCCTTTTCATTTTCTCTAAAATTTTGTCTTTTTATCTTTCCTAAATCCTGCTCCACTTACTCAAGCTCACTATGTAGGCTGGGCATTTCCTCTATTCCTCTTGATTGCAATCTGTCCAGTGAATATCAAATTTGCCAACACCTCTTTACGCATTATGTGCTCTAGAAACTTCATGATACTAAGTATAAGTGTCCTTTTCATTTTCTCTAAAATTTTGTCGTTGCTCACATGTTCAGTCCACGGTATCCTCAGCATCCTTCTGTATTTCTATTGCTTCAAGTCTCTTCATCTGCTAGGAGATTGTCCAGCATTCACTGCCATATAGGAGCAATGATATTACGTGACAGTTCGGTACTCTTTTTCTTTTTGTTTCTAACAAAATTTTCCTGTTTCTTAATACCTTGGTTAGCTTTTGGAAAGCATCTTTCACTATCCCAATATACCTTCAGATTTCAGTATGTGCCCTCTGTTAGAACACTTCCCAAATATTTAAAGTGTCGTACTTGTTTGATTTCAGTATCTCCAATTTGTAATTTGCATGTTTGTAATTTGCATGTTTGCATAGTTGCTAGCAAAAGGCTGTCCCTTTTGCTAGCAACTATGCATTCTGCCTTCTTGCATTTGATGTTTAGTCTGTTCTTCTTGCTTCCCTTTGCTACCTTCTTTCTTGTGGTTTCCTTTCTATGTCTGCTATCACACAACTGCATATCTTATGTTGTTAAGATTGTGGCTGTAAATAATAAATCTTGGTAGGATTTTGAGTTCTTTGGTGCAAATTAATCAATCCAAATTGTTTGGTCCAGATAAGTGCCCCATTTATTTGCAACTTGTGTGGATTACTGAGGTTTAGCACTAGATTTTCTAAACAAATCTTTCAAAGTGTGAATGCTGGCTATTTTTCTGCTGATCCTCAACTAGTGATGCAATAATTTACATAAGTTGGTTAATACTTCAGGTTCAGGGATATCTTAGGTCTAGGCAGCCATCCCTTTGTAAAAACAGAAGGAATGGCTATTGGGGCTTAATGTAATCGGAGTGGGACTTTTTTTTTCCTTTTCTGATTCAGTTGCTGTTTGTGCACACAATTTAAATATTTATACTTGACTAGCTCCAAAGAATGAGGATTGAAAGCCAGTTAGCCTCATTTTTGTTATTTTCTTGTTGTTACTCAATTCACCTCTTTACAGCAATTTATTTTATTATCCTTGCTTTTCTTCACCCTGTTTGTTGTTCTTTATATACAATTTCAAATATGTTCATCTTTATATGATTGATAAAGTTTTATACCTCTCATAGACTGTTTAATTAAATAATAAATATAGAAAATCTGCCAGAGCCTGCATTGTATCAAAACAATTGAAAGTGCAAGAAAAATGACTGTACAATTTACGTGTTAAATCCCTTATATCATAGCATATTAAGAATGTTGTTTACAACAAAAATGTCAAAACATTTCTGGATTTAAAGAATGTCCTTGAAGAGACAGGTTTGATAATGCCCGAATAACACAACAAATTCTGTTCAAAGTTTTCATGATTGCATATTTGTATTGACAATGGTGGCGTATTTGTGGAGGAATAATTTTAAATGCTGTTTGATTTGTTAAAAAAAATAATTTCTGCCCTATGTAATTTTGTTTTTCTCCTATTTTTCATAACAAATCTGTTAGTTTATCTACACATCTTTGATTTGCATATTCTTAAGGTGTCAAATACAAGTGACAGGGCTTAACAATTGATGGGGATTTTTTTCACCACTATACAATAAACAAAGGTCTTAATAAAAAGGCTCAAAAACTCATTTAAAGGATCAAAAAGTGCAAAATTATCAATAGAGTGCTCAGAAAATTTCTTCAAAAAAGAAAGAATAAACAAAATAAACATAAAATAACAGTTGCTATTTGTAACCATTTTTACACACCTAAGAGTACTTACTGGACTCATGAGAAGTTTTTAATATAAAAAAAGTAAAATTATTCTACTTCTTTCCTGCTAATAGATTCTATAACAATTACTGTTTGTAACCATTTTTACACACCTAAGAGTACTTACTGGACTCACGAGAAGTTTTTAATATAAAAAAAGTAAAATTATTCTACTTCTTTCCTGCTAATAGATTCTATAACAATTACTGTTTGTAACCATTTTTACACACCTAAGAGTACTTACTGGACTCACGAGAAGTTTTTAATATAAAAAAAGTAAAATTATTCTACTTCTTTCCTGCTAATAGATTCTATAACAATTACTGTTTGTAACCATTTTTACACACCTAAGAGTACTTACTGGACTCACGAGAAGTTTTTAATATAAAAACAGTAAAATTATTCTACTTCTTTCCTGCTAATAGATTCTATAACAATTACTGTTTGTAACCATTTTTACACACCTAAGAGTACTTACTGGACTCACGAGAAGTTTTTAATATAAAAAAAGTAAAATTATTCTACTTCTTTCCTGCTAATAGATTCTATAACAATTACTGTTTGTAACCATTTTTACACACCTAAGAGTACTTACTGGACTCACGAGAAGTTTTTAATATAAAAAAAGTAAAATTATTCTACTTCTTTCCTGCTAATAGATTCTATAACAATTACTGTTTGTAACCATTTTTACACACCTAAGAGTACTTACTGGACTCACGAGAAGTTTTTAATATAAAAACAGTAAAATTATTCTACTTCTTTCCTGCTAATAGATTCTATAACAATTACTGTTTGTAACCATTTTTACACACCTAAGAGTACTTACTGGACTCACGAGAAGTTTTTAATATAAAAAAAGTAAAATTATTCTACTTCTTTCCTGCTAATAGATTCTATAACAATTACTGTTTGTAACCATTTTTACACACCTAAGAGTACTTACTGGACTCACGAGAAGTTTTTAATATAAAAAAAGTAAAATTATTCTACCTCTTTCTTGCTAATAGCTCCTATAACAATTACTGTTTGTAACCATTTTTACACACCTAAGAGTACTTACTGGACTCACGAGAAGTTTTTAATATAAAAAAAGTAAAATTATTCTACTTCTTTCCTGCTAATAGATTCTATAACAATTACTGTTTGTAACCATTTTTACACACCTAAGAGTACTTACTGGACTCACGAGAAGTTTTTAATATAAAAAAAGTAAAATTATTCTACCTCTTTCCTGCTAATAGCTTCTATAACAATTACTGTTTGTAACCATTTGATGTAAGAATATAATTTCCCTCTTATTAATGTCATTCAAAGAAAAATATTAATATTTGTTCATTGGAAACTTACAGGAACAAATAAAAGCCATGATACTAAAATCTGAAGTTAGGTGAGCACTGTCCAAGATGAAGGTGAACAAAACACCAGGTCCAGATGATATTGTAATAGAGGTGCTTGTAACGTTATACAATCTCGGAACTAATTATGTTACCAAAGTGATAAAAGAGATATATGATAGCGGTGAAATACCAGAGGACCAAAGCAGAGGAATCTTCATAATGCTGCCAAAGAAACTAGTTGTGAATGAATGAAAAATCAGCTCAATGAGGCATATAAGAAAATGAATAATTAAACTTTTAATACATATGACTGAAATTTAAAGTCATAACACAGTCATGAAGCCATTTTCATGAAATCTCTATTAAAATCTTTTAAATACAGGGTGATTGAAAAGTAACTCCCCATTTTAAAATATTTATAATCCACTAAATATAACGTATAAAAATGGAATGTTCATTTAGACTTTGGTGAGCTTCTTCTGGTGTTGAGTAAGTGTGTGATGTCGAGTGGAAACTTTTAAAGAAACTTGCCCTAATTGTGTGTAATTTTTCAAATACTTGTTACCATTGTTAGTCATTTCCAAATCCAGATTATTAACAGCGTCAATGCACCAGTGAACATCCTTCGACTTTTACTTTCTTTCCTTAAACAATGGCCTTCATTCCTGAAGTATTCGGAACATTACACACAATTTCAGCAAGTTCTTTCATATACAGGCTGGTTGAAAATTAACTCCCCATTTTAAAATACTTATAATTTACTTCTTAACTATACTTTTTACAAGAAATGGATATGAGAGAAAAGTGTTTAGCATGAGGTTTTACTTAAAATATGATATAGGCACAAGATTTCGGTACCAACTTCTAGAGCTGCCCAGGAATTGCATCAACTGATTTCACCAGGAATTCTTGTGGTATGGAAGACATAACTTCAAGTTCTTCCAAAGTCTTGATTTGGTATAGTAGACTTGATCCTTTAACCAAACCCAAAGAAAAATGTCACAGGGTGTTAAGTCAGAACTCCTGGCTGGCCACTCATATATAAAATAGGAAGTTACTTTTTAATCACCCTTAGATTATTTTCTTTCTCACCCATTTTTGCAGAGATTCTTCAGTTTTAATATCTTTGATGTTTAACAGAACTTGACTATAGATGTAGTGTGAAAGATTGGGGAAGAAGAAGAAAGTGTGAAGTTATATAAACTTATCTTTTTTTTCCCACAACAGCTTTCTGTGGAAGGAGAAAATGAAAGAAGACAGCATGCAAGAGGGAATTTATTAGGAGATGTCTGTTGCATTGTGGGAGAATCGTATAAAGCAGTGTTTCTCAACTTTTTACTTCAGGGTGCACTTGTAGAATAACTAAAACTCTAGGGCACATTTTAATTTTAATAATGAGAACTTAATAATGAAATTTGATAATAGGAAAATAATAAAGAAGTCTCCTGAAATAAGCATTTATTCTTGGACCTTTGTGCCCACAAAAAATGGAGTGTCAAAACGACAGTTTTTCCCTTGACACTACTATTATTTTAACTACCTTCACTCCTCAGCAATGTTTATTGCTTTAAAAAGCAAAGATTAGAATTGTAATAAAATCTAAGCATATGAAAGTGAATTTATATATTGTTTTTTTGTTCTTGAGAATTTACATCAATAATAATAAATACTATTTATTTAGTAGATCGTTTATTTACAATGATTTTATATCTACAACATTCTAAAAACTATTACAATTAGAAATAATGCAATGCAATATTTATCATTTCCTAATTTGTAAAGAAATAAATATGAAAACAATTTTTTATTCATAAATTTATAAACATTTACTAAATTATTAAAATATGTGAGCCAACTATAAGGAAATCCTTATTATTTGCCATTTTATAAAGTTTGAATCAACTGGCAATTAGCCCAATGTTTTGCCAACCATTCCAATAAATAATAATTAGTGCAAATAAACAATCTAATAAATACAGTATTTATTATTTTCATTGTCAATTTTGACACTGTCTGTTTGCAGGCACAAAAGTTCAAGCTTGTCAACATTTCATTGTATATTTAAGCAGTACAGTTTTCATGTAGAGATTTATGAAGAATTTGCTTATTTTTTTTTTTTTTAGTGAGATCAATAATGACTGATTTTTACATTTTTTGAGGAAAGTAAAAAGGGAAATGGTTATCAACTCCTTAAAGATTAAGGGATCTAGTATCCAGTTTAAAATATCAAATGACAAAGGAGTGACTTAGAAGCCATGTTCTTGATATCTAACTTTTTAAAAATAAAGATTTTTTAAATGTAAAAATAATTTGCAAATTACTCTTCTGTTAACTTGGGGTCGTATCTGGCTACCTTTCAGTGCACTAGTTGAGAAATGCTGGGTTATAAAGGAATAAAGAGCTATGAAGAGACAAGCACTTCTGAGACTGATTATTAATCATGTGCGTGAAGATGGAAAAAGAAGTTGAGGCGGAGGTGAACGGAAGTGACAAAATAGATTAGTGCTAAAGGATAATGCTCATTTCATCTTGTCCTTTTTTTTTTTTTTGCATAGGTGAAATTACAGGAACACTAGTGAGTGTTGATAACTTTTTCATTCTTCTCTCTTTCTTTCTCTCTCTCTCATTTAAATCACAAATAAGGTTAAAAAAACACCAAACTTACCAGCTATCAAATAGCTAATTGTTGAATAAGGAGTGAAATGGAATTCTTCTTTCAACTGTCCCCGCATTAGCATGGTGGCGACGATCCTTTCACAGGTTTCCATCGTTAGATTTGGGGGTTTCACTTCTTTCAGTCTGGAACCTGGAGGTCCTTTTCCAAACCAGGCATCCAACAATTTGTTCAAGGTCAGCTTCTTGTCAATCCTCACACCATGGGTCACCAGCTTCAGGATATCCAGACATTGACTGGAGACATTTTTTTCTCTAAAAACTTTTGAAAATTAAAAAAAAAGAGAGAGAAATTTATTTATGTCTGAATTTTCTGGGATGAGGAATTACTATTATTTACATTAGCTATAGCCAGACTAATGTCCTCATCTTTATCATTATTATTATCCCAACGTTTCAACCACAGTGCCCTCCAGGCTTCTTCAGTTGTCTGACGATCCTGAGAATTTCAAACAACCCTTAATTTAATATACAGTGTAACCCGGATATAAGAGAGTTGTCGGGACCGGAGACAAATTATCTTATATCCGGGTTTCTCTTATATCCGGGTTTGGCCTATTATATATACATTAACACAGGCACTAATTTGGGACCAGAGAACATCTTTCTTATATCCGGGTTTCTTATATCCGGGTTACACTGTACATGGGTAAATTATTCCTGTTCAGCTATCAATATTTTGCTCATGTATAGAACTGCTCAGTTATTGCTTACCCTGTTGCTATTGAGAGAGAGAGAGTCTGAACTACCATGCTCAGGAACTGACCTCACAATCATTATGTCACCAAATTAACAAACCAACACTTTAATCCACTAGCCTATTGTCCCATGGATTAAATAAAGGGTTCTGTTTGGAATTCCCTGAAAGTTACACAGATCAACAAACAGCTGAATAGGGCTGGGGGTCACACGAAATGTTCTGATACTCTCAGGCTTTCTTCGGGTTTCTCTCGATCTGGGTAACCTTTAGGAAATTTCAAACTGAACCCTTGATACATGGGAGTAAATTATTCTCATTCCACTGTGTCTATATCTAAGGATATCTTGTTCTTATTTAGTAGTGTTCAGTTATTATCTAAGCCTATAGATTAAAGAAAGCAGTCAGTTCAAAATTCTCTGACTGCCTTTCAGAAACTAAGCAAAATATAAAGTGATTGAAATATTAGAAACAAAGACAAGAGTACTGAACAGCTATACAATCTATAATCTCCTATATGGCAGGGAATGTGGAACAATCTGCTCATTCCTTTCAGAAGGTAAGAAAAGTATTAAGTGATAGGAAAATTTTGATAGAAACAAAGATAACAGTGCTGAAATGCAATGTAATATCTAATCTCCCATATGGCAGTGAATGTTGAAAATTCTCATCATGCCTTTCAGAAACTAAGTAAAGTATTAAGAGATAGGAAAATGTCATGAGAAACAAAGAAAAGAGTGCTGAAATGCGATGTAATATCTAATCTCCTATATGGCAGTGAATGCTGGGCAATCTCCTCATGCCTTTCAGAAAGGAAGCAAAGTATTAAGAGATAGGAAAATGTGGATAGTTGTTTATATACTAATACATCAAAATTGCTTCAAAAATAAACAAGATATCAGAAGTTGAAATTGAAGGAGGTTTATTTATTTTGACACGTTTCGCAGTTGTAATATCTAATCTTTGATATGGCAGTTAATGCTGGACAATATCATCATGATATATGCCACTAACATTGTAGGGAACCACGCACATTCCTTCTGTATTCCATTGGTGAGAAGTTCCACTCAGACAGCTTCTTCCTGCAAACCACTGCTCTGCGGAACTTACTCCCAAGAGGATGTTTCCCCGATCACTACAATCTTAATCTTTTCAAGTCTAGAGTTAACTAACAATTATCTTCCACTCCTATCTGCATAAACTGCCTCTTACTCTGTAACCCTCTGCTTTAAGTGGCCCCTGGGCCTTATACAGAGTGAACCTCACTATAAAAAAAAAAATTAAGAGATATAAAAATGTCATTAGACTGAAAGAAAATAGTTCTGGACTGTAATGCAATATCTAATCTCATATATGGAAGTGAATGGTTACCGATATCAACAGACACCTGAAGAAAGACGGAGAGCACAATGGCCGAAACATTGTGATAACAACAACAAAGATAAGGAGATTAATCTGCAGTTAAATAATCTAAAGAAAATGAAATGATATTGTTTACATATGCATTTCTTTGTATTTTAATTTGGAAAATCAATTCTCTATGAGATTTTCAATCAGGAAAATATTCCTTTCTTTACTTTGGGGCTTCAAACAATTACACCTGTTGAGGTAAATTTTTAAATTATTTGAATATAACAAATAGGATTTACAAAACAAATATGTCAAAATACAATTCCCTGTAAGGATTACAAATATGACAGAATTTGTTAAATAGAATACACTCAAAGGGAAGAGGAAGTTACGCA
>OZ038484.1:68321100-68371100 GCA_964036315.1 Acanthosepion esculentum
GGCTATTTTATGGAACAAATTTACTCTTTAGTATTTCAAGATATTTTTGTGTAATTTTGGTAAATATATCTGTTAAAATGAGATGTCAGTGTTATTTTCATTTTTGTGTAATTTAGACAATTTATCCATCACACCCTGCATATATATATATTTATGTATACATATATATCAAGAGCAGGCAATGTTTCATAAAAGCATCTTGAAAATGTGTGTGTATATATATATATATATATATATATATATATATATATATATATATATATTATTATAATTTTTACATATGGACAAAAATGACTTGTTCACTACAAATATGTATTCTTGTTTCGATGCAGCTGCATCTCGACCAGTGAGAACCAAAAATGGTTATGAACAATTCTATTTACAAGCAAGCCGCTTATGGAAAAAAAAACTATAGGGAGAGACACCTTAAGAGGAAACGGAGAAGAGTAAAGAAAAGAGAAAAAAGAGAAGGAAAGGAAAAAGGGTGACAGCGTAAGACAGTATTATTTGTTGATAGTAGTTTGGGCAGTGGTGGAATGTTGAGGTATTAAGACAAAGGACCCGAAAAAAAACAAAGCAGAAGTATCTACTGCAGCTTTTAATACTGTGCAATGGTAAAAAATCTAAGCAAAGTACACCAAAAGTCCCAAGAAAAAGGAGAGAGACAGGGAAAGGTGGAAATAGAAAGAGGAAAACAATGAAGGAGAAAGGAGAAATAAGTATAGGGGTAAGGTCATAGTAGTAATTGAAAATGTTTTTTTACTGATGAAGGGCCAAAGATCTTAAAACAAAATCAGTGCTGAATTACTCAGATTTATGCTGAAGTTTCTGTTATTTGCTCTTGAATAAACGTACTATGTAAATTAATAAATCATCACTTAAGTGCAAAATTTTTTGATATGTTAAATATGTAATTTATTTGGGGTTTTTACAATAAATTTTACTTCAGAGTTTAAGATATAAATAAAAAAACATATAAAGTATGGAATATCAATATAAATCTTTTATAAACAAATTTTGACCTATTGCCGAAATGTATAACTTGTAGGGTAAGTACGAATATAAATCAATTTATTTGATACTGTTGATAGTATTATATATGTGCAGAAACAATTTAGAATTATGATCTAAGATAGATCAGGAAAATATATAGGAAAGTAGAAAATATATGAAGGAGGTGAGTTATAAATTTAAAAGTTTAGCAAGATTTCAATGTTAGATCTTTAATGTGCCTCCAAAAAACGGTAGTTTCAAATCTTTGATTTAATAATTGACTGTTATTCAAAAGCTCAATAATACATATTTTTTCCTGCAGGCATAAAAATACAAGGTTCGTTCAGAGATTTGCAACTTCTGGCTTGTTTGAGGATTTTCCATTTAACCTTAGATGTTTTTTTTTCTTCCTTCAGTTTCCAAAAAGATTTAGAAACTGAAGTCATATTGCATTTGCTTGCATTAGTAAAAGAGGATATGTGGTTATAATATCGATCCTTAAAAGCATTCCTAGTGGAACCAACATGCAATTTATTGGGGTTTTCTATTGATGAGATGGAACACATACATACAATGGATTTCGTTAGGCACTTGTTTAATAATGGACATTGATCAGAAATCCTACAATTATATAGTTCAGTTACCTGGGGTATACTAGAATTTGTATTTAGGTTGCATTTATTGTCGTTATAAAATTTCAGTATTCTATTGTTGTGTGATTTAATAATTTTATCTAGATTTCTGGTACAACTAATTTTGAGAGTAATACTGTTGAAGATTTGATTTTTATTACCCTTAGGGAAATGCTTATTAATCAAGTTTAAATATTTGTGTCCCAATTTAGTACAGACTAATTTATTGAAGGGAGGTGTATACCAAATTCTTTTCCTCCCTCTATTCTTCTTTCTAGAGTAACTATAGTTTTCCACATATTTAATTTTGGAAGATCTGTAGCCACTGTCAGTAAGGATTTGTTATAAACAATTTTGTGTTTATCAAATAATTCTTTGTTAGAAGAGTGTTGGTTGCTACGATGTTCAACAGATTATGGGATATGCTTGATAACAAAGGTTGGGTTATTGGAATTAAGATTTATATAAATGGGGCTAGCATTATTTTTCAAGAAAGGTTGGAAATTGTTCAGGGCTAAGTTTAAGGGTATATCTAATTTTTTTTTTTTTTCCATAAGCGGCTTGCTTGTAAAGAGAATTGTTCATAACCATTTTTGGTTCTCACCAGTCGGGATGCAGCCGAATCTCACCCTTGGAACTTTCTCCTCTTTCTAATAATCAAATCCCGCTTGAAAGGAACAAGATTTCAAGACATCAAGGAATTCCAAGAAAATGTGACAAGGGAGATGCTTGCTCTCCCCAAAAAATGAGTTCCAGGAATGCTTCCATCATTTGGAAGCAACACTGGATAAAGTGTGTGGCTTCACATGGAGACTACTTTGAGGAAGATGAAATACCGAATTGATGTGTTGTAGTTTTCTTTTTATAGCACAAGTCCTGATACTTTTTGATCAGACCGTGGATGCCCACAGCAGCAGATGTGTTAAAACTATGGACCTGTATATTATGTTGAAGCATACATTTGAACTGTAAGGATTAACTGACCTTTCAATATCAGAGCAATAGTCCATGAGTCCATATAGATTTTCTATTCCTTTTTGTTCTGAAAAAACCATGGTGCTTTGACGCATTACATCTCGAAGGCGGTAATATATGATGCAATTAGAGAACTTGTCATCACGACCTACAACAAGAAATGGAGCAACAGAAAGAAAAAATTCTGGTGAAAAAAAAAACAAGTTAAAAACATGCATCATTCTTTGTAATTTTTAAAAAAGATTTTCCCAAAGATTTAATTCTGAATCACACACAAATTCACAATCTTTTTATTTCATGAATATGGATTCAGTAAGTGTATATTTCAACTGACAAGAACTCTGGAACAGACACAAAAGAGCTCAGACTTGGCATTATAGACAACCTCTACACTTATTATGGTATTATTATTATCATTATGGAGTTAGTTATTATTTATGTGTTATTATGGTAGTATGACATCATTATTATTATTATGTTAGTATGAGATTATAAGTATGGTACCATTATTATAGCATTATTATTATCTTTATTATTAATTTGTTATTATGCTAATATGGTATTATAATTATTATGATATTATGGTATAATTATTATGGCATTATTATGTTTGTATGATAAAATTATTATTATTATTAATTTGCTATTATGTTAATATGGTATTATAATTATTATATGGTATTTTATTGTTATGACATTGTATGGTAAAATTATTATTATAGTATTATGTTATTGTTAGTACGATATAAGTTTGGTATTATTATTATTATTATATTGTAATTTTTAATTTATGTTAATATGGTATTATAATTATGATATGGTATATTTATTATTATGGCATTGTTATATTGTTTGTATGGTATCATTATGGTAGGTTATTACTATTAGCTTCAAACCAAATGCAGTACTCCTTGGAAATTCCACCAGACAGAGATCAAGATTTGTTGTTTCTTTCCACTTCGGAAGTAAGTCAGGACTTTCTGGCCAACCTAGTCTTAATCTCTCAATCCCACCACTCCTATATGAGCTATAGCTAGAAATGGATTCGTGTCTATGCCATGGGCATTTGTATGAAAGTGAATGCAGAAATTACAACTTGGCTGATCGATCCAACTTTCCACACTGATAACTGTTACACTGCCGGCACATTAAAAAAAGTAGCAAACACAAATTTGCATAACACTCATCATAGTACATCTTGCACATTTACAAATTTACCATTTGTCCATGCCTTAAATACTGTTGCCATATCTGGTCTGGTGTTCCTGCTATTCATCTTAAGGTTCTTGATAAAATCCAAAGAAGGATCTGCAATGTGATCGATCCTGACTTGGCATCTCGACTTCAGTCCCTCTCTCACCGCTGTGACGTGGCTTCTCTCTCTATTTTCTACAAATATTTTCATGGCAACTGCTCTGATGAGCTTTTTACCTGGTGCCCCAACTACATGATTTTAAGCGTGCTACTAGTCTGGCATCTAGGTCCAACCCTTTTATTGTTGAAAAAGTTACATGCAACACAACTTCTACTCCAACAGTTTCTTTTCTCATACTTCCCACCTGTGAAATTCCCTTCCATTTACTTGCTTTCCTGGTAAATACAATCAATAAAAATTTAAATGCAATGTCAATCACGATCTGTCTTTTATCCCATTTATCTTTTGTCTTTTCCTCAATCCCTATTATACCAGTCTTTTCTATCACTTTCACTCTGTGTAATCCCCTGTGTACTGGTGGCAACCCCGCCTTACTTGGGATGAAATTAAAAAAAAAGAAGAAAAAAAGCACATGATGTCATAAAGCAAAACAAACCTGCTCTTCCAGCCTCTTGGTAAAGATTTTCCATGGATTTACTGAGTGAATGGTGGATCACAAATCTTACGTCGGGTTTGTCAATGCCCATCCCAAAAGCAACTGTGGCCACAATTACCTGCATAAGGAAGAATAAGCAAAAACACTTATTGGGGTGGGTACAAATATAACATTACATTATCATTTAAAATATCACCTATAATCTATTTTAGGGGTCAGCAACCTTTTGGAGTGGGTGAGCCAAAAACCTATGCAGTGTCTCGGAGGGCCATGATATAAAATGTACTATAATAAATTGTCTCGACCTCAGACTACTCTGTCCAGAAGAGTGCTTTGGTCTGGATGTTTAAAGAAAAAGCACCGAATGTTATATTAATTAAAGAAGGTTCCTTATTTGACTGCAGGTATAACAGGATAACAATAAATGCAAATTCCTTACTACAAACTAAATACAGTTGGATATGGCAAATTATTTAATGTAACACTTGTTTCTGCTTATTGTTCAATAACTTTTTTCACATTAGGTGAAATATTTGTCAATGACAGGAGCAAAACATCACCCACCCTTGTTCTAAAAATGACTTTTAGTACATTTCATTTTCAAAAAAAGTTGTTCACAAGCATATGCACTTTCAAATAATGATACCATCCTTTTACCTTATTAAATAGGCTTTTAGATTTTCTGCTGGGCAAAACATATTTCTTGTAAAAGTCAGCAGTTGATTCAGAATTAAATTTCGATTGCAAAAATGTCTTGCATTGTAAGTGAATTAACTCCAACTGATATTTTTCTGGCACTTGCTCCATAAATTAATTTGATAATTAGTGTCAAGGTGTTAAATTAGCGGGCCGGACAAAAATCCTTTGTGGGTTGGATCTTGCTGACCCCTGATCTATCTCTCTTCTTCGAAATAAACAGCAAATTCTGTCTGTCCAGCCATGTGTCTGAAATTCCTCTAACTCAGGCGACATTTTCTCTACATAGACATATTATACCTTTTTGGGAATTTGGATGATCCCGGGATTGAAAATCTGCCCTTCATCTGGTGCTTGAATATCTGGCATTGGAGTTTGTGTCAGGATGAGGAGGGAACAGTTAAAAATTCAAATTTTAAAATAACTAAAAAAAATTAGCAATTTTAAAAGTTTTTAATTTATATTGAGTTTAAAGTAACACAAAAACTTTGCGAATTTAATTTTTTTGTTTTAAATTCAGTTTAAAATATTTCCAAAACTTTGTGAATTGAGGAAAGAAATTTTATTTCTTCAAAATGCCAAGGAATCAGTGTTAAAGTGAAAGGTTTCATGACATGAGGTTTTGAAGTTCTGCAGAGTTTGTGATTTGAAGAACTCAACTCAATTGAAGTTCCATGGAGTTTGTTACTTGAAGAATTGGAATTTCAGTCTAAATCAGAGGTTCAGCCCAAATCAAATTTTTGCCGGAATTGGACATAGCCCAAATGGAGTGAATTGAGGAATTCAAATTTATTTCTTCAAAATTAACGTTGCTGTTTTCTAAGCTGGACCAGAGACACATTTATTTTTGGACAGGGGACCCAATTGACTCTCGAAAGGAGTTAGCTTAAAAGTCCACACAGAGCATGGCTTTTAAACTAGTTTCCTATAAAGTAAACATTTTTTTAAACAATAAGGAAAATTGTTTTCAACAGACATATACAAAATATGTTTCAGAAGCACAAAATATATTCAAACATTTAATTCTGAATAAGCAAAATTCCTCTCATCAGACTTCTCAAAATCTTTATATCTGCTCAGTTTTGTATCCAAACATAAACAAAGCAATTTTCTAAAGAAAGGGTTGGATTTTTATTTATTAATCCAATAGATTTTATGCTTAAACATTATTTTTAATGGACACTCATGTTTGAGTAGACACCACATTTATTTATTTATTAAACAGTATATTTGTTTATTTTCATCTACTGGCCCAAATATTCAAGAAATCCTATTAAAGAATAATATGCATGATGATTTCTTGTACATTCAGAAAAGGATGGGAAAAAAATTAGAAAACAGTTTTCAGTCCTTTATCATCAGATCAAGGAAAAAATAAAATAACAGTGAACTATGACCCAAAAATTATATATAGTCAAAAGGAAACTGCTCTCTTTTAATCACCTGAGAGGACCCTTTTTTCATTCCATCAGCATGGTTGATGCTAACCTCTGCTGGAGATTGATTCATTGCACCTTCTTGGGCTAACGTTTTCAGCTGACATGGTGTGGATTTGGTTGATTTTGTTTAGCAGCATATTAATCTCTATGGGTTATTTAGTACGGAAATATAAATATTTTGAACAATTTTATGGCTTCAAGTAAATAAATTTTGAACCAATAGAAGTTGATATGCCATGAAACGAAATCAATCAACAACAACCAGTCAGCTTCTAATTTATTCTTTCTCTTCCTTTCTAAATATTTCCTTTTTCCAAATGTCTTTTATGGCAATTGTAATAATTTTTTTCTCCCTGTTTATTTTCCTTTTTTTTTTTTAAATAAATCTGTTTGTTTTTATAGCATGACTTAAATTCTGCACCCACTAAGATATTTACTTTTGATTTATGGTGAAAATGAACCGTCACCTTCCCCAAGTTTTCTCATATGAGCCAGGGGCAGACAATCCATGATGCTTGCATTTACCAGTGGACATTTTTTTTTTTTTCAAAAATTAAGAAAATTCACTCATAATTATATCTGGCATTTCAGAACAATGTATAAATAAGCATTTGCAACTGCAGAGATGATTAAAAACAAAACAGGAACTCGGCTAGTTGATCAAAATTTTTAAAAAAAAAGAAAGTCGATGCTCTTCTAACTCCGAACATTAAAAGTTGGGCAAAAGTTTCATAAAGGGAGGTAATCCTGATTTTGTTTTTATTCAGGCTTTAAAACGGATATTTTACAGTATATTCCAGATTACTACTATAATAAAAATAAAAATAAAAAATAAAATAAAATAAAAGATAAAAAATAATATAAAATCATATAAAATTTTATAAAATCTAAAATGGGGTCTTGTTTGCTAAGTAAATTCAATGTCTCGTCCCTTATGGAAACCATAAGATACACTCATACGATGTGTTTTCTTAAAATCTAAAAAAAAAACAATTTAAGATATTTGGAAGTTCATAATCTGAAGTGGTGTCTTCACAGGTACAGTATTTTGGAACAGAAGTAGAGATTTATCCCTTGTTTCCTGTTCAGGGTTGGGATTTTTTTAATAGTCTTTTCATTCTCCCTCACTCCCAGTAGCCCCTTGCATGTTAGTGACATTGTCACCTTGATTGGGGTGAATTGATAAAAAAAAAAAATTAGCCACACTACATTACAAATTTCAATATGTTTTTTTCTATGTTTTACAAAATCACTTGATACGAGCATAATTGCTTTGTCTTCCGTAGGGAAAAGGTAACAATTTATAATTAATCTTTTCAGCAAACTTAACCACTATTAACTTTTAAAAAATTAAAATAAAAAATAAAAACATTTTTAAATTCATGATCAGGCATGCTTAATCTGTAGTAATATGAAACAAATTCTGAAAAAGAAAAACAGGATCATTTCTGGTTGCAGAGCCTGTTACACAACTCCACCCTAATTCATTTCCATTATTGTGAATTAAATTTGAAAGGTTGTTTTCTTTAATCAAATTCACCCCAAGCAAGGTAGTAAAGCCACTAAGGCACAAGAGGTTACTGGATGTGAAAGAATTAGAAAACATAAACATTGTTAAAGAGAACAATAGAAGAGTGATGAGGAAGACGGTAGTTAACAATTGACATTGCATTTAAATTTTTTATGATCAAAGTTGACTGGAATGCATGGAGCAAGAAGTGTGAGAAAAGGAAAGATAGTTACATCTAGCCAGTTCAACTGTAAATTGATGAGGAAATCTAGTACTGCGCTTAAATTCATAAAGTCAAGATACCATAGCAAAGAGCTCAACCAAACAATTACCAAGAAAGTATTTATAGAAAAGGCGCAGGGAAGGAACTTTATGCTGGTGGGAAAGCAACTGAAACCGAGATGTCAGGACCAATAATATATTTGATTCTCCTTTGGATTTTATCAAGAATCTCTAAATAAAGGACCAAATGTGGAAGTAATATTCTAAGTCATGGACAAAAGATAGACATAGATATGAAAAATAGATTGTGGAGAGAAGAATTTTTAGCTCAGAATCTGATTCAAAACAATATCACAACTGACAAAATTTAAATCTTTGTCATTCACAGCAACTAAATATCTCCGAACATTAAAAGTTTGGCAAAACTGAAAGAAATTTAAGACTGATTAACGAAAGTAAAACAGATCTAGTTTCTGATATTAAATCAATGAATTGCTTAAAAATGCTTCATTCTAGGTATGACAATAAACTACTTCCAGTCTCTGATTGGGAGATTGGGAGTTTTTAAGGACATAGAACATCCTCTTAATTGCTGTTGTTCCCAGGTCTACCCTGACCCGAAGTGGTAGCACTTGTCAGGGTCCAAGTTATTGCTAACCCCCAAACACTATGAAAGTATAAAAAAGATTTTTATAGTGAAAATACCAGCAATGCATTTCCATAGTAAAGAAAATTACCAGCAATAAATTTTTGAAAAAAAAAATTACCAGCAATAGATTTTTGTCAAGAAAATTACTAATGCTTCCAAGAAAATTAAATTTCAGTATCAAATGTCCCATAAAGAGTTGAGATACTGCTAAACAAACATAAAAATGCTAAATTATATTTATAAAAATATTTCTGCAAGAAATTAATGGGAATATAAGATTTGTATGGTACATTTCAAATAAAATAATGCATCTGGATTTGTGTAGAGAAAAACTGATACATGGAATGAGAAAGGTTCACCACTCTTACAATTAACCAATCAACAAGATAAAATAAATATTTATGTTCAATTCATTTGATTGAAATTACTAAACAGAAGTAAATTCTAATCTACTCACCTGGATCTTATTTGAGAGCCAAGCCTTGTGCGTTCGCTTTCGATCCATATTGTCAAGATCTGCATGATAACACCCACATCTTACTCCTAGTTCACGCAGGCCAACTGTCACATCCTCAGATTCTTTTCGTGAAAAACAATAGACAATGCCTTCAAAAAAAAAAAAAAGAAAAGAAAAGAAACTAATGACTAAACAGAAGGCAATTTTTTTCTACCAGGTTTGCTGAAATTCTCAATATTTCTCAATAGTTCTAATCCTGCCAACAAAGCTTGGAAAAGAATCCCAGTGTTAGAAATAAGATATTACAGAACCTTCCGACACATCTTCTATGCCGACTACATTAGAAATGTTGCAGTTAGAGACAGCATGGGATCAGAAATGGGCTTGTTGGATGACCTGATATCCACCATGAAGAAGAGAAAGTTGAAATAGTATGGCCACATCACAAGAGTCAACAATCTTTCCACTGCCATCCTACAAGGCACAACCTTGGGCAAAAGAAGAAGAGGCAGACAGAGGGAGAAATGGGCTGTATTTTGCATTATTTTTACTACTGATATTTCTCACTCATATTCAGTGGTTCTTAACCAGGGCCCATATAGACCCTGGGGATACAACCAAAGAAATAGTGAGTCCACAGTAATATTTTAGTGGTCTATAGAGCAATTTCACTTCAGAACGGTTATTACAACTGAAAATTGGAATCTATACAGTAATTTACAACCATATTAAAAAACTAAAAATAGAAAAACAACTCTAAACTAAAACTAGCAGAAAACAAGATCAAGTGTCATAAGTCAGCAGCCCTTTTACTCTGCCATATGTTTTGATTGTAAAAGTTGAATAAAAACTGAGAAGGATATATAAAGGAAGGTGCCGCAACTGCATGACTTTTATTCTACATTCAACATCATCACTTGATAAGACACCGGAGGTGTTGAAACAAAATGGCTATTTTTGTAGTGATTTTATAACATATTTATGTTATAATATTTAAATAAATAATTATATATATATATATATATATAAATAAAAGGAACATTATATAAAGATTATAATTTATTATAAAAATTAATTTAATATATTAATAATAATATTAATTTTAAATATTAGTAAAATAAAATGAAACATTAACATAAATTAATTAACATAGTAATAGATTTGACATTGTGAAAAGGGGTGATCTTTGGCTATCATTAACATTGATGGAGCCAAATATGAAAAAAAAAATCTTGCAAGGCAGCATCAACCACAGGGATCTCGACTTTTTTAATTTATTAATTACTCTCATATTTTAAAATGGTCTATTATGAGTTATTTTACTAGTGTACATAAATGTTCCATGGAATTTAGTTGGTAAATACAAGTTTATTTTCATTCAATTAGTCTTACTACAAAATAAAGCATATATATTTACTATTTCTATAATACAATTCCTAAACTTATCTATTAATAAAATTTTTTTTTTTCATCAAATGGTTAGAGGTGGGGGTGTCCACCAAAAAGAATTAAGAGTAAAAGTGGTCCATGAGTAAAAACAAAATTGAGAACCACTTCTCTAAATTAATATATTAAATATGTGTAAAACTTTCGAGTGCTCATTTTTTTCAAAGCTGGGAGCTGAACACCTGGCTTAATCAAAAGTGTAACAGCAGGAACAAGTGCCCTGGGGCCTATCAAACAACATATCATAATTCTACATGCTCTTCCTTTCGCACATATATTACACCCAGCCATTACCTCCAATATATAATAGACCATTCCATTTGGTTGTAGTGAAAAAAAAGAAAGCATCTATAATAAGAAAAGAAATTTTATTTTCCTAATCATAAATTTGTTGGAAATATATTTTTAAACCCCACCAAAAAGCGCAATATTTCATTAATAAATAAATATATATATATATATATCAGAGCTCATGTCTGGTTTTGGTGAGAAAATAAAAAGTGTACATAATATGGAGAAAGAGAAAGGGGAGATAGAGGTGATAATGCTCTCATGTGTTTAACATCTGCTTCAATGAAATGGAAACCTTGTCAATTTCAAATATTTTCATTTGTATCATCTTTAAACAATGACTTCCATTCATACTTATGGTGATTTTCTAAACATAACTCAGCTGCGGCACAAGGCCGGAAGTATGGGGCACTCAGTAAGGATCAAACTCACTATTCAATCATAATTGATCTAGCAAGACAAGTTTGCTATTACACCACGTCGAGGTGCCATTCCATTCATACTTATGATTGTTATTGCAATATTTTGTTAAAGTTATTAAGCTCAAACATTTAACAATGCATGAGGGGAATTTCCACAAATGTGGTGGATCATGACTCTCCACAACTTCTTGTCCACATTTGTTTTTTCTATCCCTCTCACCTCCTATTCTACCATCCATTCAAACGCTTCCTTCTCCTGTACCTTTCGACTTTAATATGTACTGAGTGTCAAAATCTCCAAGCCTCCTTTCCTCATTATGAGTCTAAGAAATTTCAGCTATATCTTTCTTATTCTAAGTGTCCTTTTTTATTTCCATCCTGATGAGCTTGCCACCTTGGTGCCTCAACTGCATGACTTTAAGTGGGCAACTAGATTGGCAACGAGATCTCACCGTTTTACTGTTGAATACTGTATGGTCTATTCTAATGGTTTCTTCTCTTGCACTTCTCACCTATGGAACTATCTTCCGATTTCTTGCTTCTCTGCCACATACAATCTTTCAAAAATTTAAATGCAATGTTAGTCAACATCTGTCTTCCTGAATCCTGATCTTTTGTTGTTCTTTCTCCTCACTAAAGTCTTCTCATTCTCTTTCACTCCCAGTAACTGCCTGTGTCTTAATGGCATTATCACCATCTTCTGCCTTCCTGAAAGCTGTTCTTTTATTGTCCTCTCTCCTCACTAAAGTTTTTTCATTCTCTTTCATTTCCAGTAGCCGTCTTAGTGGCATTATCACCTTGCTTGAGATGAAATGATAAAAAACAAAAATCACATCCAATTTATTTTTTAAACAATTTTAACTCACCGGATTTGCCTCTAAATTTGCCTTGAATCAAATTACTGATTTCATTCAGCACATCTTTGGCAGCAACGGGCTTTTCTCGTACCTGGAATTAGGAAGAAAATCTGAATTGTAGTAAACATCTTTTTTTTAATCATTTCATCCCAAGCAAGAGAGAAATGCCACTAGTACACAGGGGCTTAGAGGGAGTGAAAGAGAAGACTGAGTATAGGGAGGATTGAGGAAAGGACAAAAGATGAACGGGATTCAAGAAGACAGAACATGGCGATTGATGTTGCACTAAAATTTTTGAAGAATGTATATTTATAGGGGAAGCAAGTAAATGGAAGGGAATTCTATAGGTGGGGAGTGTGAGAAAAGTAGAAGTGGCAGTTGCATTTAGCTATTTCAACAGTAAAAGGGTGGGGCCTAGATGCCAATCGAGTAGCATGCTTAAATTCATATAATCGGGGCACTAGGGAAAAAGCTCATCAGAGCAGTTGCCATGAAAATATTTATAGAAAAGACAGAGGGAAGCCACACCATGTCAGTGAGAAAGTAACTGAAGTCGAGATGCCAGATCAGGATCGATTATATTGAAGATCCTTCAGCACTAGATATACACTTTCCTGTATGGTAACTTTTTTTTTCACTAATTATTTTTCTCAACTTTAAATCTTCCACTGCAACTTTGTCTCCTTTATTTGGCTATTCATTTGTCTCCTTTATTTGGCTATTCATTTGTCTCCTTTATTTGCC
Source organism: Acanthosepion esculentum (assembly GCA_964036315.1). Lineage (NCBI taxonomy): Eukaryota > Metazoa > Mollusca > Cephalopoda > Sepiida > Sepiidae > Acanthosepion > Acanthosepion esculentum. The sequence continues at coordinate 68,334,245 of OZ038484.1, forward strand.
TATTCATTTGTCTCCTTTATTTGCCTATTCATTTGTCTCCTTTATTTGCCTATTCATTTGTCTCCTTTATTTGCCTATTCATTTGTCTCCTGCAAGAAGGCTTGTAATAAACATGGAAGATGTTACTAAATTTTTATCCAAGTCAAGCCGCATCATTCACATGGCTTTTATAATTATTATTACAATAACTATTTCCTTACCTTTTAAATGAAATCGGTCGGGTTTCAATCCCGGCTTGAAGTAATTGGATATCTAACCACACTGAAGAGCTGTGATACTGTGAAACAGTCTGTGTGGATGACTATATATATATATGGAGGCCCAGTGGAGTAATGGATAGTGGCTCGGATGGAGGAATTAGAAAGCCAAGTTCGAATTTCAGTCAAGTTCCTCATATTCACTTATGTGCTAATACCCTTTGTAAGAGGTATGAATCCATCTCTTGTCCCTCCAGCTATGGGTAAATAGCAGGAAAGACAGGGTCCTATAGCCATGGGTGACAGGCTAGAAGGACAACTCTGAATTCAAAACCTGCTGAGGGTTGTTTGGAGAGCTTGAGGCATACTGTACAACAGTTCTCTGTATTCGACTCTTCCAAAAAGCATGGTTTGTTCTACACAAGCCTTCACTACTATAATCAACTGATATGTGTGGGTAGTTTTTTGGCTGTTAGTTATAAGAACTGAGCTGCGTGACCTTCATATGTCAAAAACAATGGGAGAATCCAGTATAGCAGTCTATATATATATATATATATATTGAGAGAGAGAGAGATCTGCTTGGAGTAGACAAGCTTCAAGTCCATCAGAGACTGGCAGCTTTAATAGAAAAACCAAAACCAAGCAGATTAAAAATTGTTCTTTCATTCCGACTAGATTGTTTGTTTAACAGCATATCAACTTCTTATGCATCATCTAATGCCAACATTTAATTTGCTTGGGAGCATTAGTAATTTCTTTTACAAAAAATGTATCGCCGGTAATTTTTTATTTTTGCTTTCAAAAATTTATTGCTGGTAATTTTTTTATTTTTTAAAAATTTATTGCTGGTAATTTCTTTTTCCTTTCAAAAATTTATTGCTGGTAATTTTTTTAACTATGAAAATGTATTGCTGGTATAAAAATACTTTCATAGCGATTTCACCCCAGTTTGGAGTTTAACTATTTGCCCATGGTTGGGACCCTAACAGGTGCTAACACCCCGGGTCAGGGTGAACATGGGAACAACAGCAATTAAGAGATGATTCCACACTCTTCAAAACCTCCCAATCAGAGATCCTTGCCGCTGGATGTAATTTATCATCATACCAAAGATGTCGTTCTGACAAAAAAAAAACCACACACACACAGATTTATCATTCATTCTAAGCTAAAGACACCTACCTAAAGAAGGTGAAAGATGATGTCAATAAAAAGCTTTTTACACTTTGATTTCTTCACTTTTGTTTTGGATTATATACACACACAAACACCTCACACACACACACATATGCATATAGTCGGCACCCGCTTGCATCCAAGCATCAGGATAGTTATCCTCCCTCCTCATTCCTTTTCTCTCTTCTGGTGGCGGTGGTAGAGATGGTTGTACAGGCTTAGCCTTCTCCTGAAGTTAAAGAAAGTTTGACAAAGCCATTCACATGAATTTGATTTTGGTGGACAACTGTGTAACAGAGAAGCTCACACACTTGGCCAGAAGCGCCCCCTTGCAGCTGAAAGGGGATTGAGACAGGCAAAATCTGGCAAATCTGGTTGCATCTGGCTGTCAGATGTTTGGTCTGTCAAGGCCCGCCTTGGTTACGCCAGCCCAACTGGTGCTGCCCTCTTCTGTCAGTTTGGTTATTGAGATTGTGCAGATCTTTGCCTATTCCGCAGTTGGGGTCTTCAAGGATTTTATATTTTTTTTTTTTTAAGCTTTTCACCCCAAACAAGGCTGGAAGCCACTAGCACGCAAGGGGTTACGGAAGGTTTGGAGGAAGAGCAGATAGGAGTGGTAGAGGAAAGGATGCGGAGAAAGATAGTGGATCAATCAAGGCAAGGGGGTTACAGAAGATTTGGAGCGAGAGCAGAAAGGAATGAAAGGGGAAAGGATGTGGAGAAGGGAAGTGGATAGATCAAGGCAACTGGAGATGTCGATTGACATTACACTTAAATAGTTGGAGATTATATTTGTCAGGGAAACAGGAATAAGGAAGGGAGTTCCACGGACGAAATGTGCGAGACATGAAGCTATTGGAGTAGAAGAGACGTCTACAGCTAACAGTTTCAACAGTGAAGGGGTGGGAACAGGATGCCAGCTTGTTATAACGCTTAAATTCATGGTGCCTGGGAAGCAGAGTGGAATAGTGGATTGCAGCTCGGATTATGGAATCAGAGAGCTGAGTTCAAATTCCAATTGAGTTCATCATTACATTCACTTACATGTTAATACTCTTGGGAAAGGTATGAAGCTAGATCTTCTTCCCAAGCTACAGGTAAATAGCAGGACAGACTGGGTTCTATAGCCTTGGATGGCAACCAGTCAATGAGATGGAAAAACTCAGCATTCAAAACCTACAACTACGGGTAAATAGTAGGGCAGTCTGATCTCTGTAGTCATGGTTGGCCACTAGACTAGGAGAAGGACAACTCTGAATTCAAGTTGGAGTACCTAAGACAGTCTGATCTAATGTTTCCTTCTGGTAACTCCTGTGATGACACCGGTGCCAAGCTGGACTGGCTTCTGCCTTTCCCTTGGACAATATTGGTGCCATGCAGAGGGGAGACATGCTGCATGGAAAACTGCCGATCTCTCATAAAAATTTATGAAACCATACATCGGCCTGTGCATTCAATAAATCTTAGCAAGAAAAATGTATTCCTGGTAATTTAATCCAATATGCTTCCCAGTCATGGAGAACAATACGGCAAAGAAGGTCCTATTTTCCTTTTTCCAGGAAGCACCTCCCCTACACTCAGATTTTATCAAAAACCTTCATATCTGCTCAGTTTCATATTTGAAACATAAACAAAGCCATGTCCAGCAAGAGAATCCAGGGCCATCCAAAGAAGTGATACAAAGACACTGTGAAAGCAAATCTCCAGGGGTGCAAGCTCAAACCCAAAGAAATAGAGGAGCGCACCAGTGATCGACAAATGTTGGCAAATCACAATCCATGATGCTGCTGTCACCTTCGAGTATGCTCAACACCAGAAGCTTACCGCTGTCAGAGATCAATGCCAAAGGGCATTGTCAGCAGTGATTACAACAACAGACTTTCAGTGCCTCCACTGTTCCAGACTCTGCGCCTCCAGTCTGGGGTTGCAGAGCAACCTCCGAGTTCACAGACGAGATGCAGAAACGATACATCATCTTCGGATTCGAAGGACAACTGCAATATATATATATACATTTTGAAAAAATATCACTTTGTAAGCAGGTGATAAATTGCTACAGCTCTTTCTAAACAGGCCCAGTGTACAGTAGGTCAAGTCAAATAAATGATAGGAAAACAAGGAAACTTTTACCTCATAAAAAAGATTTGGTCTGTTAAAGGAAGCTCGGAAGATGTAGCTATGTGGCAAATTAAGGATTTTCTTGACATCAGTAATCACTTTTGAAGAGGCTGTTGCAGTCAGTCCAAGAATTGGGACATCTGGAAACTGGGTCTTCATGATTCCCAGAAATTTATAATCTTTATTCAGAAAGAAGAAAAGAAAAATATTAAAAACAACAATTACAAGACAGGCTGTGTGGAAAATGGAAATTAAAATCAAATTTTAGTTGAGGCTGTCTATATTCACTTAGCATGAAAATCAATTGGAGACATTTTTCAAACCAGGTTTCTACAGGCCTAAGAAATATATAATCTTATTATAATTGTGCCTGCCCAACCTTTGTTAGCCTGCACGACCGTTATGCCCTGCCAATTTCTCATGAATAATGGACTATTCCATTTTGATTGTGTGGGGCTACTTGGTTTCAGTGAGAAAATGAAAGAAAGAAGAGAGGATAGAAGTGGAGAGAGAAAGAATTAGATTAAGATAAGAACAGATACTATACCTTGATCTTAGCCAAAAGGCTGAGAAGTGATTGTATTTTCTTACTGCCCCACGCTGACAGGATGTGACACAAGGTCAGTTAGCCCAAACATGTGCACAAGGGGCCAGGTCCAAAAATAGCCCAGATCCTGTAACTTTCAGTTGCACTGGCATCAGTATTAGTACCGATGCCCCCTCTACAATAAGAGAGGTACTTCCCGAGACCATTCAATATTTTCAGTTGCACTCTGTCCACATAAAGAGACAAGTTAGTCGCAATCTGTCCGAAGACAGAAATACAACTGTGAAATGAAATGCAGTTTACCCACTAAAGGACAGATACTACACTATGATCCCAGCTAAAAGGCTGAGAAGCGATATTTATTTAAAAAATATATAAAATACATTATTTTGTGGCACAATGCCAAAGGAGAAGTGAGAAAAGGCTGGGGTACACTGTCTATCCTACACCTAGCTAATCAGATTTGTAACAAATTCACTCTAACAATTTCCTCAATCAGCACAAAAAGACATTCTTCATCCAACATATACCATAATACCACATATTTGCTAGAGTCCTACTAAATATATATATATATATATATGTTACCATTTTATTATAAAAATATATACAAAAATTTATACCCTGAAATGAAGTGATGCTTCCAATAATCAAAATTAAAAAAACCAATGACTTCACGTAAAACTGTGTTCGTATGGCCGATCCCACACACTAAAATAAGAGCAGCCACTATATTCTGCCAATAACCAGAAACAAGAAGCTAACTTGCTAGAGCAAAGGAGAGACAAAATAAATTTGGGAAATATAAAAACCTGGTCCTGTCCAGATAAAAAGCGAGGATAAAAAAAATGGAGAGATTGAGAATCTTGAAAAGGACAATAACAAAAGATACAGCTGGGGCCAGGCCGAGAATGACAGTCATTCACATTAACAAGGCAAACAAAAGAGACTAACTTAACCAGGGATGGGATCCATCAGAAATCCACCCTGTTGTGAATTTAGGGGACTAAAAAGAAAAGAAATCAAGACTGGCTTGATTCGCATGAATCAGGCTTGCAATTTGCACCCACATTTTGCTAAAATCTGTTGACGCAAAATGCTTTCTACCAGTTCGGATCTTCATCCTGAGCTGATGCTAAAAGAATCCAATAAGATCCTGATGAGAACAACATTCATTTCATAAGATTCTCTCCATTCGCATCACCCGCACCAACATTCTTGCCACAGTTAGCAGTGTGAGAAAAACCAATCATTTCACCCTGGACCATGGGGGTGAAACATTGTGCACATGTGCACAACATCGATGGACACAAGATGTTCCAGGTTTGATACGAGCCATCAACTTGCCGATATGCTCCCAGAACAGGAACACCAGCAGACAATAGAAGGAGGCATTCCTGACTGTTTCCTCTAAACTACAATCACACCGGTGACAATCGGGCCCAATCTGATAACCCATCATTAAGAGGCAGCCCATTCCAGATTAATTGTCAGGTAGGTGAAAAGTGAAGGTTGCAGAAGTAACCTGCTACTGGTATTCAGGACCAGAAAGAAAACAACTCATTCACCAACAAGCTGAGCCACTCATAGAGTGGGTCCAACACAACACTTTCCACTAATTCTTAATACAATGCCTTCCTAAGCAATGAAAAGTCACTGGCCCAAGAAGCAACACACAAGGCCTGATGACACTCACTGAGGAAAGCCTCCTGTCTTGGGGGCTTATGATGGCACTCAGCCTCAGGATGGAAAGGTGTGATAATAAGGCTAGGGGAAAAAACTAAGTCAACTCACAGCAGAAAACAAACTAAAGCATGTCGGTAAATCACCAAAGAGTGCAGCATTCCCAACCTCCCATGACATGGACACTGGACACCGACCTCTCTATGGACCCACAACTTGCCCCCACCCACTACAATGAGTCAAAGAAAGTCAGCTAAGCTCACAGACTAGGCTCCTTGGTAAATCAGTTCTGGAAATACTGCAGAAATGCTATACACATGTCACTGGCTGACTACAGGCTGCGCCAATCTGGGGTGTTGACCTGATGAATGAAATGATTGGAACGTTGATGTATTTCCTCTTTGTGAAACCTGCACCCATGTTCACAGTTTCATTGGACATTTTAGTTAATATGTGCCTAACTACCTGGATCTCAATAGCTGAATTCTCCGGGGCTTGCCTAGCTAAGCCTATTTCTAGGGCAAGGTTCGGCAATCTACAGCATGTGTGCCACATGTGGCACACCAAGCAATTTCCAATGGCATGCAGCTGCAAATGACATCACAAAGCCCAAACCAATAACTACTACAACACAAAGAAGATATTTAGCTATTTCAATTTTAATATATACTAAAGTATATATACTATATATTACTATATAAAATATATTGTAGAACAGGTATATTGACCTTGACTTGTATATAAATATGTATGATGTTGACCCACTGAATGATTTTAAAACCCTAAGTCAGCACATAGTTAGCAAAAGGTTGCCAACACCTGCTCTAGGGGATTCCACATGGACACCACCCAAACAAGATCATTCTTTAATGTCTTCCCTATCTTAGCCTTATCTGCGGCTAGTTGTTGGCTATATTTGGTAGTGAAAGACCTAATCCTAGCCTTATCATTCTCCCACCACTCTTTCCCAACTACCACCCCCACTAATTCCCACTGCACTAATCCAATCAGTTGTAACCTGAAGTCCTCCCTGTCCAGTAAAGACACGATGAACTTCCAGTGTCCAGCCATTCTAGGTCTAGTGTCTAACGACATCTGGACACAAATGATTTTGTGATCTGAATCACCTAATCTATGGAATGTGGGGAAATGCGATCGCAATAAAAACACCATTTTTAATAATATCAAACAATGGAAACTGAGTAAGACAATCGCCAAAAATCCAGTTACCATAAATAAAATAACATCATCTGCAGAATTATTTTTAAATTATCATTAAAAAAAATGTTCATAAGATTGGGATTTGGCTAATAAATATTATTATTCTTTTTTTGATTCTTTTTCATCAGTCTACTATATTCAGAAGGAGACAGTTAAAATTTCTAAATTAATGAGGAAAAAGGGCTTAAGGATTTCACTCTCACAGGGCATACTGACAGCAAGAGGGTCAAGGAATAACAAGCTTGTAAAAATGGTTGGCAGAAGAGATATCAAAAACAAAACTTATTTAGAACTACAAAATACAGGAAGTTGTGGAGAGTCATTTATGGTGCCACCATAGGAAGCAATCCAAAGGTGTTAGACCTGAAGATCTGGGTGGCCATTCAATTGACCCAAGTCATCCAATCCATTTTCTTCTAAATTCTGTTACCAAAACAGTATCTCTAACAGATTTAAAAAAAAAAAATCTTACCATTTGAGATACATCTGTCAAAAGAAAAATAAATAAACAAAGCAGAGCAGTTTTTACCTGATTCTTCGTCATCTCACCTGGCCGAAAATCATGTCCCCACTGAGAACAACAATGGACTTCATCAATAACAAGACGAGGAAATCTTCCGACTTTGTGCATCTTTTCCAGCTTGGCCATAAAGCGTTTGCTTTTTGCAAGTTTTTCAGGTGTCACATAAAGTAATCGCAGGGATGCATTTGGGTCCAACATGTCATTCATAATTCTGTTGGTCTCATCTTTTCCTGTTGCAGAATTCAAGGTGCAAGCCTCGACACCATGCATTTCAAGGGAAACCAGTTGGTCTTCAATCAAAGAAATCAGAGGTGAGACAACCAATGTGATACCTGCAATGGGAAATTAAAAATAAATAATCCAAGAAGGAAAGACCAAAACAGTGACATTTTTTTAATTTATTTTTTTAACAGCAAAGTTCACCATTTTACAAAGCCTGGGAGCCATTCAAGGTAGAGGGTTACATTAGAAGTTAATTTGCATGGATAGGAAGGGAAGATAACGGCTAACCCTAAGCATGAACAGGTTAAGATTGTAGTGATTTGTTGTAATGAAAGCAAAAAATGGGGAAACACATAACCGATTACTCTCCCAACAACTATCAGGATAATAGGGAGAGGGGGAAAGTAACAAAAAAATAACACTGCCTCAAAAACCACAGCAACTTGAGGAAGAAAACTGCCCATGGGATTAACTTCATAAGAAACTGTATCTTGCCAACTGCTATTTTCCCCAGCTTTTATTATGAGGCATCTTACAAAGACCCGAATCCTGACCAGTTGCAGAGAGGCCCGTAGCTAGACATGCCAAATTGTCCCACTGCTAATGAGAAAAACTCAGATGTAACTGGTGGTGACAAACATGTCCGCATCCAATCCCAGGTCTCTTTTGCATCTGTGCTAGCGCATATTCGCCACATGATCAAGGAAATATCCTTTTGGGAATCAGTTTCACAGATCAGTTGTTTCACAGGAAGAAGCTGTTCGAGTGGAAATTACTTCTCACCGATGGAAGACGAAGGGAATGTGAGTGGTCTGCTACTGTGGTTATTTGATCCAGCTGATTTTCATATTTTTTTTTACATCCCATTTAGTTATATTCTTAAATTCTCTACTTGTTATATGAGAACCAAGTTTGAATTCCAGTCGAGTTCATTACATTCACTTATGTGCTAACACCCTTTTTACCCCCAACTATAGACAGACTGGGTCCTATACTTTTGGTTGGCAACCAGTCTAGGAGAAAAAAATAACTAAATTGCAAACCAGCCTGAAGAGGGTTGGGCTCTGTCAGGCTATCTTGACCACTGCTACAACGGCTGCAGTACATCTGGTGTCCCTATGAACCTAATCTGTTACAAGTTTCATGATTGTGATGTATTCAGATTATGAAAACAGTATTAGCAAAAATGACCAAAAATAGCAAGGTCTAAATTTCTGACATGATTATATATATATATATATACATAGATAATGTTATTTTTATAGATACAATTTATTTAAATAAATGCTGTTTTTTAATTAAACAGTATTAATTACATTTACCAGCCTGAAAGTTTGAGAAAGTTCATAGAAAATTTGCATTCTCTGGCCGGAATCGAACCTGTATTCCTACACGGAAACGGTCATTTGAACTGATGTGCTGTAGCATTCTACTAGAGAGAAGCATCTTAACTAAGACAAAAATATACTGTTTAATAAATAAACGGAGGTTCTACTCAAGTATCCACAAAAAATAACATTTGTTGGATTAATAAAAACTCCATGTCCACTTTTATATATATATATATATATATATATATATATATATATATATATAAGTGGACACTGCACCAAGGTCAACACCAAGTGACAACAGTTTGTTTCATGCTTGAATGCATTCTTCATGGCTTCAAGATTGAAACAGACTGTCGCTGCTTGATGCTGAGCTCAGTGTCCACTTTTACAAACATACATGCTATCTCTGATATTGACTTTACCCATAAATATAGCATACATTAGAAATATATATATATATATATATATATATATATATATATATATATATAAAAAGGTACATTTTCTTTATATTAGTGCAGAGTATGATGATAAAATACATCTACCAGCAGTTTCACCTTTTGAGTCAAGTATAAACTGGACTAAAGTTTATCTTCTGACTCAATAATAAACTGGACCAATATTTACCTTCTGATTCTAGCATAAACTGGACCAATTTTTACCCACTGACTCAAGTGTAAACTGAATCAATGTTTACTTTCAGACTCAAATATAAACAGGACCAATGTTTTACCTTCTGACTGTAGTATTAACTTGATTAATGTTTACATTTTAACTCAAGTTCTTGATGTTAACTAACCCAAATGTTGATATATCTTTAAATTAACTGGTTCCCTCTTAAAAAAAAAAATGAAAATACTTTTGATACACCCTAATAGGATGTGGTCATTGGCATTGAAAACCATTAATCCTCAAATTATTAAAAGATCTTCCAGGGGTTGAGGGTATCATCTCCTGAACAAACACCTTTTTTTTTCTTCACCTAAACTCACCCTTGCTGATAAGAGCTGGTAACTGAAAGCACAAACTTTTCCCACCTCCTGTTGGCATGATTAAGAAACAGTCTTTGCCAGACATTGTTACATTCATGGTCTCCAACTGCAACGGACGTAGTTTCTCAATATGGAACACAGATGACATCCTATTTTGCAGTTTATCACTCCATGGAAAATCTGCAAAAGAAAAATGCATTGCAAATGACAAATATAACATTGAAATCATTAATTAAATGAAATTCACTTTTCATTAATTTCTTTTTTTTAGGGACTGTCTTTTTTTCTTCTTTGTTTACTGTTAGTTCACCTAATACTGGAATTAATTCAGGAGATCCGAGTTTGACTTCCAGTTGGAACCATTACATTCACTTACGTGTTAATACCATTAGAAAAGGAATGAATCCTCTTCCCCCCCACCTAAGGATAAATAGCAGGGCAGACTGGGTTCTATAGTCTTGGGTGGAAACCGGACTAGGAGAAGGAAAACTCTGAATTCAAAACTGGCCTGGAGAGGGTTAGGATCCCTCAGACTACCTTGTCCAAGAAACACCACTTCTACTGTGACTGCGGTACATGTACTGCCCCTATAACCTTAAGGGGTTACGGCATTCATGATCATGATCAGCCAATACAAGACCCAAGAGCCACTCAAGGAAGATGGTTACTAACATTATTAAAAGGAAGAGGGAAGTAAGAGTGTATTAAGAGGACGAGTAGGACAGGTATCAGTTGAGAGACCAAGTTTGTTGTTGAGTGACTTTTTTTTTTGGTTGATTTGTTTTCTATGGCTTATCAAAGCAACCCTTTGTTGGTTATTTAAAGCCAGAAAATATTTGGAGGAAGAAGAGCTGGATTCATACCTTTCCCAAGGGTATTTGCTCATAAGTGAATATAACAAAACCAACTGGAATTGGAACTCAGCTCTCCAGTTTCCAATTCTGAGATGCTATCCATTTCACTAGCCATACCTCAAAGCTTACAGCATATGGTATTCCTAAACAATCATCCATTTAGGTACTGTTGCTTAACTTTGGTGGTCATACAAGAACTGGTGTTTCAATGTGATATGGCTGTAAGCCTGTTATAAGTGATTTGATTTGTTTGTTTAATGGCACATCAAATCTTTATGGGTCATTTAATGCCAAAATTTTCTTGGGAGCTTTGAAGTAATAAAAATATGATACATGTTGTTCTGCATTCACAACTGAATACATGGTAGATGACACTCAGCTTTTGTGCATATGCATGTTTGTGTGGACATAATTACTAGAGGCAGTAATATGTGTGTTTTATGCTGTAGCTTTGTTGAAGTTATATTTTGGAATACAGTTTGTTACAGGATATTATATGGATTAATGTCATGAAAGAGTTCTTGCCTGTTCGTTGTTTGATTTTGTTTAGTGGCATATCAACCTCTACGGGTTGAAATGCCAAAATCTAAATATTTTGAACAATTTTATGGCTTCAATTAAACATATTTTGAATGCAATTGTACACCATCAACTACAGATAAATGTATTGTTGGTCATTTTGTTATAAATAGGTATTGGTGGTAATTTTTTTTATATAAAAATGTATTGCTGGTATTTTTACAATATATTTATTTTTATACTTTCCAAAAATTTTAAAGAGATATCTACCAACCACCCCTCGTTGTCAGATATGGCAGAAGGCCGAATTTCGACATAGCCTCCTCTGGCTATCCACTCTGCCCGCAGCCAGAGAGTTTGACCAGCACAGCCGGAGACCTATTTTGAAAATGGCTAAGAATTATGCAAAAGTTTGGACATTTTTTACATTTATTAATTCCAGGAAAGAAGAAATATTTACATCTATAAGAGAAAACTAGACGAAAAATAAAACTCATCAAAATTGCCCTGTCAAACTTTTTAATGGAAGCATGTATTAAAGAGAGATTGCTACATATATATATATATATATATATATATATATATATATATAATTTCATATTTATGTTTATTTGCTTCTTAATTTCATGTTCATTTAAAATGTAAGTCAAAATATGCTGCCGGGCAGATACCCGCCGGCATATGAAAAACACACTTGGATTTAGAAATCACGTATTGTATAAAAGCGAGAAAAAAACGGTTAGATCTTAATGCGAGGCAAGATGAATATGATAATATCGATTGATAATAATCATATAAAAACATTATTTACTTTTGCGCTATCATTTCTTTCTCGCATGATTAATTATAATGATAATTTGGCAATGATGAAAATCTTTGAGAATCATTATCCTATGCGTTTTTTTTCAACCCCAGGAATTTACGTATTTTATCAAAGGTATTACAATAAAGTTAGACATGGTATTGGTGAAGAAATCCGATATTCTCATTCTGAGTTATACATTAATTCTTCGATTGGCTGGACACTTTTCGACAGGGATTGAAAAAAACTATATTCAGTTAATTAGAATTCCTGCATATTAATTGCCTTTTTTGTTTAACGACATATCAACTCCTTATGGGTCATTTAATGCCGAAATTCATTTTTCTTTGAATAAATAAAAATTATTCAGCTTTCACAGTTGAATACATTGTAGAATGACCGTGTGGGTTTGAGTATTGTTTGGCTTTGGTTTGAGTAGTGTTTGGCTTTTGTTTTGGGAGTTCACAATTTGCCCATAGCTGGGACCCTAACAGGTGCTACCACCCTGGATCAGGGTGGACGTTGAAACAACTAATCTCCTGATCAGAGGTCTTGCTGCTGAATGCAGTTCCGTTATGAGTGAAGCATCCTGTCGATAGTTTGTTCCACAAAGTAACAATTCTGGGGAGAAGCTGTTTGAGTGAAACATACTACTTATTAAATTAACACGAATGGAATGGGGATGGTTTGCCACTATAACGCATCAAGGTGGGTCTTAGCTGTGAAGGTCCAAGCTGGTGGCACTAAGGAATGCAACTCATTTAGCAATAGCAATATAGTAGTGAGATCCCATCAACATTTCATTTGTGGGATAAGGGTTGCAGGTTGGAGAACAATTCCTTACCCACAAAGCTACGTAAGCACTTTTAAATTCTATTAAGGCTGGACAATTAGGATAACACCAGCCCAGATATGGCAGCAAGACACCATTTCTTGTTCTTATCTGACTCTTGTAAAGACAGAGCATGGAAGCAGGAGTTGGGTATTTTCTGGAGCAATACAAGGAATCGACCATTCTTCCAGTATCTTTTGCAATGACATGTATATATGTGACCCATTTAAGGTCAGGATTGAGCTTTAGATCCAGTAGGTGTTTGAGGCAAGGAGCCTCTTTGAAGGTACGAACACTCATCTGGATTGGTACAGGTTTAGAGTCTGCTCAGTGGTGATGAAATGTTATAATAAAAATTATTTTTTTCATGAGCAACACCAAATCAGCATTAATAAATAACAATGCTTCAACAGCAATATGAAAATATAGCTGTGGTGAATGCAGTCATGTCAGTAGCAGGCAGATTAGGTTTAAGGCTCCAAGTTCTACACTCAGGATTGTCCCACAGAACAATAGCCTAGTGCATTAAAGGATTGGTTTATGAATTTGTTGATATGGCAGTTGTATGTTCAATCCATTGGCTGAGTAATACAGACTTAGACTCAGTGGAAACATGGCAAAGTAATAATTAAGAAGTATTAAAAAAGAACAATAGATGATATCACCAGATAATGTGGACCAAGAAGTTTAAGTGAAATGTTCAAAAAATTCCCTGAAGGAAAGATTACCTGGATTGACAGACAGCAGAAGAAAGTTGGAGGACACAATGACTAAGATGTTGTGACACTTACAATAGAGACAAGGACATTAGTCCAAATGTAAATAATGATATAAGAGTGGGCTGAGATGTTCATAGGCTGACTATGGAGTGAGGCTAGACCTGTGAAATCTTGCATGTATAAATTTCAACTTTTCTAATTAATAACTTCATTGTTTCTTTCCAGGTAAACTGATATCTAACTGTTCAAAGAAGATTTCAAAATGGTTTTATCAAGTACCTGCAGAAAAAGAGTTTAACCCCTAAGGACATTCTTGCTGACATTAGGGGATAACACTCCAGATTTATCAATGGGGCAAACGTGAGCAGCTTAATTTAGGAGGAGAAAAGAGAGTCTTGAAGATAGCCCAAAGTCTGGACATCTTGCAACTGCCACCACTGAGGAAAACATTGATTGTATTCGCCACACAGTGATGGATGACAGGTGATTGAGTATAAATCAAATATCCAATGCATATTCAGTGAGAGAGTTGAGAATATTCTGCACAATGAACTTGGCATGATGAAGGTTTCTGCTCGGTGGGTGTCACGATTTCTGACACCTGATCAAAAGCACACACCAGGCTGATTCCATCACAGGGAAATCTAACATTCTTTGAGACAGATCCAGCTGATTTCCTTGAACATTTCCTAACCAAGGATGAGTGCTGGCTTCATCACTTTGAGCCAGAGACAAAGAGACAATCCATGTAGTAGAAACACCCCTACCCTCCTGCTATAAAGAAGGCCAAGGTTGTTATATTTCGCTTCAGTTTTTTGAGATGCAAAAGGCATTTTGTTTATTGACTATCACAAAAGGGCTACACTAGCAATGGAGAGTACTATGTCAACTTGCTGGGATAGTTACAAAATGCTATCAAGAACAAACGGCCAGGAAATCTGATGAAAGGGTCTTGTTTCATCAGGACAATTGTACAGCACACAAGTCCTTGGTTTCAATTACTGCTGTGCATGGCTTTGGCCAGGTTGATCACCCTTCCTATTCTCCTGATTTGGCCCCATCTATCATCTGTTCCCAAACATGAAAAGAAATTGGCTGGGGACCAGCATCATATCTGATGTTGATGACTTTTTGGCCAAAAGATAAAAGCTTTTGCACCAGTGGGATCCAAGAACTGTAACACTGATGGAAGAAGTATGTGGACAACAAAGAGGGGACTATGTTGAAAAATCAACCTCATTTGGTCACATTCCATAAGAGTATCTTGGTCAGCCTATGAACTTTTTTAGTTGGCTGTTTTTGTTTAGTGACATATCAACCTCTATGGGTTATTTAGTGCTGAAATCTAAATATTTTTGTTGTTTGCATTTTTTTTTTTTGAATAATGGTTTTAGTCTTACACGTCTTACTAATTAACCCATAGCTGGGGGAGAAGGGGTGGATTCATACAGTTCCCAAGGGTATTTGCATGTAAGTGAATATAATGAACAAAACTTGAATTGGAACTCAGCTCTAAAATATTATTTCACACTCAGTAATCCCCTCACATCTTAGTGGCTTTATTGTAGTGAAATAATTAAAAAACAAAAGAATAATCCTTTTTTGCAAGTGAATATTGCACTAACAATTTTTTTCAGATAATGATTTTTCCAGATACACATCCTATTATTTAACCCATAGCTGCCCCTGTTTTGGGAATCCTGGATCTGGCTCCTACAAATTGGGAAACGTCAGCATTTTCACAATCAATACTACATAAATTTTTCATAATCGACTTACTTGTGTCATCCCAGACTTTGCCTTCATCTTCAGCTTTGACTTTGCATTCAGTAATTAAATATTCAAGTTCTTCTTTCTTTTGCAGCAAATTCGAATGACGCTTTGTCAGGTTCCGAATTTGTACCTCAGTCCTCATAATTTCATCTTTCACACTTGCCAGTTCTTTTCGATATTCTAAAGAAACAAAACAAACATTCATTTTTTATAGTAGCAGATTTACATATCGGCTAGTACGGGCTGCAGCCCAGAGGCCCCAAAACTAGAGACGTTGGGACTCTAGTCTTGGGCTCCTGATAAAATTTTTAAAAAATAAAGATATAAGAATAGTGGAGATTTATTTTCAGATTTAATGGGGCTCTTTTGAAATAATTTGAAACAATTTAGTGTATTTAGGCAGCTCTAGTTCATGTCAATGTGTTTGTTCCTTGAGAAACTTTATCGTCAATTTTCACTTGCCTTGATAAAGTTCTTCAAGCAATAAAATGAATTGATAAAAGGTTTTGATTGATTGTTTTTTACAGTTTATCAACATTTTGCTGGTTATTTTAAGCCAGAAAGTACTTTTAGATTGTAAGAAATTTGGGGTAATAATAATAATGATTTTTAGTAAAATAGATAGAAGTCCTACTAATTAGGGGTGGGAGAGAAGAAGTGGGTCCATACCTTTATTATTTTATTTAAAATTTTAAAAAAATGAAAACAATTCTTTAAATTTATTATTCATCAAAACAAATGTTAAGACTACACTACAGTGTCCATAATATTTTATTCATAAACGCAATTAAACTATTTTTAATCCTCTAACTGGAGCTCTGTTTGACCCCCAAAATTGACTTAAATTCTCGGGGGACTTGTCCTTAGGGCTACAAAAAAGAATTTCTCTAAATTTCATAAAATCAAATGTTGGGGTTAACAGTAATAATATATATATATGTACACCGAGATTTTCTTAATAAAACGTTTAAAAAATAATTTTATTCATTTGTGAATAAGCTGAGTCATTAAAATCCGACAATTATCTGATTTTTGCAAAGAATTTCCCAATCAATGTGTTTTTCACCGCAAAAAGATGCTCAAATTTCCCATAACAATTTATAAATGAAATTATTATTTTTAATTTTATATCGCAAACAAATTTATCGCCCATAAGCACAAATATACCACATTTACAGAAAAAGTTGATTTTCTTCCAAACAAAATACTTTCAAAATTATATTGTTTTCAGTGGAAATAGTTTTTTTTTTATCTAAAAATACTTCTCTAACTATAAAAATCTAATAAATTGTTTTTTAAAACTCAGAAAACAATAAAACATTAATCTAGATGTTGCAAGAAGCACTCACAACGTGTTCAAGGATTTACTTTACTCTTCTGTGCTCAATAGGTCGGTGGGGTGCAAATATTCTCTATATTTTCTTTAATCAATTTATGCAGGTATAAACCCATGAAGCTTAAAGTTTTACTTCAGGCCGATCGTTCCAGCTCATACATTCGACAAAAAAAACAAACGAAAACATTTTAAAAAGTCAATATTCACCGTCCATATCACTGTTTTTGTGGAAATAATTTGAGCCAGTCTCAAATATATTTTTAAAATATAAAACTGCTTTTCTTTTTTAAATATATCAGTTATAGTGTGCAAAAAATAAATTAACCAACAAATTTTAAGAACATGTTTTCTCCAAAATTCCCGGTACAGTAAAATGACCGGTGCAAAATGTCATTTAAACGGTGTACTGAAAATCAGTGTCCTTTTTTATATTATTCCATGCTAAATTCGTTTCTTCGGTATTTCAAGGCCATACGTACACTTACGTGGACACACATACACATAGACACACGCAATCATTCTTTTCTTTTCTTTTCTCTCTCTCTCTCTCTCTCTCTCTCTCTCTCACTCTCTACCTATCTATCTATCTTTTTTTCTCTATCACACGCGCACACCCACACATACACATAGACGCGCGTGCGCACACCCACACACACGCGCGGATACGCGCACAATAGAGAGAGGTAACCTATGAGAAATAAATTTTAAAGTTGTTTCCCTTGCATTAGACACACTGGCAATTTCTTGTGTTGCATCCCATCAGGATGTCGGTAATTATGGCTCTCCACAACTTCCTACCCTTTGTATCTCTTAGCAATATTAGTCTTTTTACTATCCATCTACCTCGCTGTTCTGCCATCCATTTACACAAGTTTGTTAAGTAGGTTGACCGCTATTTCCCGACGTTTCGTTTGCCTTCATTCTGTCCTGTGAGTGTCAAACTCTCCAAACTATCTTTTCTCTTTATGTGTCCTAGATGTTTCAGATGTCTCTTTCTGATTCTATCTATTCTTCTATATGCCTTGTCACTTTAGGACGTGGGTGATCATAGCTCTCCACATTTTCCTATCTATAAAAGATAGCTCTTAGTAAATCTTATCTTTTCGCTATCTCTCCTAATCCCTGTTCTGTCAACCATTTACACAGGCTCGTTAGGTAGGTTACAGCTGCTTTCCTCTATCCCTCTCGCCTTGAACATGACCTGTGAGTGTTAAATTTTACAAGCCCACTTTCCTCGTTTTTTTTCATAGAAATTTCAACTCTCTCTTTCTGATGCTATATATAAGTTTCCATTTTCTCTAAAACTTTATCGTTGCTCACATGTCCAGTCTATGGTATTCTCAGCATCCTTCTGTAGAACCTCATTCCTGTTGCTTCAGATCTTGCCTTCATCTGTAAGAAGATTGTCCAGCGTTCACTGCCATATAGGAGGACTGATGTTACGTAACAGTACAGTTAATTAATCTTTTTTTTTTCTTCTTTTTTTTTTTTCGTTTCTAAAGATATTTTCCTGTTTCTTAATACTTTGTTTAGTTTTTGGTAGGCATTTTTTTGCTATAACAATGCATTTTCGAATTTCGTTGTCGCACTTTCCGTCCTCTGTTAAAACACTTCCCAGATATTTAAATTGTTGTACCTGTTTGGTTTTAGTATCTCCAGTTTGTTATTTGCGTGCTGTGTAGTTCCTTTTTACTAACCATGCATCCCGTCTTATTGCAATTGTTGTTTAATCCTTTCTTATCAATTTTCTTCAATACCATTTTTTGTAGTTATTGTAGTCACCTTTCTGTATCTGCTATCAATATTGTTATATTATCTATATATCCAATGTTAAGATTGTGTCCGCTAATCATGAATCGTGCTAAAAATTCTAATTCTCTCAGTATTACCTCACCGTAAAAGTTGAATAAGTCCGGTGAGAAGACACGTCCTTGTCTTACACCCCTTTCTATTTTGGTATATTTACTGAATTTATTTGTTATCCGCATGCAGGCGGTTTGCTCACAGTATAAGTTCTGGATTATTCTAAATATCCTTCCCAAATCAAGCTTATCTAGCAGTTCCACCAGTTCTTTGTGACGTACTTTAGCAAATCCTTTTAAGCTACATGATTTGGGCGGGGGGGTTGTTTTTTTTTTGTTTTTGATTTGGCTTAAAACTTCCTCGTTACTCACATGTTCAGTATATGGTATTCTCAGTATTCTTCTGTAGAAACATATTTCTGTGCTTCGAGTCTTCACTTAATTTGTGGGGAAATTGTCCAGAATTCACGGCCATGGATTGGTATAGCGGTTCAGCGCTCCTTCCTTTGTTTTTAACGATATTTTTTTTCTGCTTCTTCATACTTTGTTTAGCTTTCGGAAGGCTGTGGATTATTCCACTTTCCTAAAGAAACCGTCGCTAGTAGACGCTCCTCACGCCTCCAAATAAGAAATGATATTCTTACTTATTCTCTTTCCTCTTCACTGGCTATAAGATATGTAATAGTTGCACGTGGGGGAAAAGTGCCCCCTAACCAGCGGCACGTTCATTAATGTCTTACTTTTCTCTCGTGACTTTTTGTACTCTTTCACACCCGTGTCTGTCATGTAGGGCTAAACAAACTTCGCACACACAAAGAAACACATATTCTCTAACTTAAACGCTTTATGAAAGAAGTCTTGAAATATTTTTTTTTCTTTTATTGCAATTGTAATACTTTTGTTAATACATGAAATTACTTGTGATTTCTTTTATATTGTTTTGTGTTATTCATTTATTACTTGGACTCATATTCGAGTGTACAATATTTGTTAAGGAGAAAATAATACTAGGAGACAGGTTTTTTTCTACATAAAAACAAGCATTCCCGTTACAAGCTTTGTTCCTCTATGTCAATGCGCTTTCAGTTTTATCACATTTTCTGTCTAAAACACTTCTCAGATATTTAAATTAAATTTGGAATTTTTTTTTCAAAAGAATTGCTAGTTTCTATTTACACTTGTTCGGGCTGTTGTCCTCATCTTTATTGTAATTTTCACGAAGTTTCGGCCATTGTAAAGCCCGGTCTTCTTCAGGTGATATTTCGGAACGAACCTTTTATTTAGTTCACAGGGGTAGTTTGTTCTATTCCCATGTACCATGCCTCTTCTGGATATCTCAGTTTCCGTTAATTCCCTTTAGAAACTCAACTCTCCAAGTTTTTGCTTACCTCTGAGACCAGATATTGAACTTACAACTCTTTGGGTTAAGTCATTTTCTGGATTACTTCAACCAACGCTTTTATCCACTGGACCATGTGTTCTTGGTCTCCAAGGACACATGGCCCATTGGATATGTAGGGACATTATTATTAATAAATAAATATATAAAATAATAATAATGATAATAGTAATATCATAAATAAAATAAAACAAATAACATTAATTAAAACCAAAATAATAAAGCAACAAAAAATTTACTGTCTGAAAACGGATACTTCGTACCAAAAAACGCCAAATTCACTGTTTTCGATACCCTCAAAAGGTCAAGACTTCCCTCTCCTCTCCTCGGCACATTGCTTGTCATAAGATAAAGTGATTTTCTTCCTCCATTACATGAAACCTTAAAACAAATATAACTAAAATACACACTGTTGTAACCTTAAAAAAAACAGGTTACTGAATGAGGAATAACCAAAACGGAGGTTGGAAATGAAATGGTAATCTTTATAACATCTACAAAATACAATACTCGCGTGAAGCAGGTAAACCACCGCTGGTGGACTACTTAGACAGCATATTACAATAGTGTTCAACATATTTATGAGGATTGGGACATACCCATTAGTGTTCATAGGTACGGTATATAATACATACACCAGTACACAAAAATAAATAAAATTATTATGATTTTAATTTACAATTTAACATGACTTCAGTGTTATTTTCTTGTAGGTTCTTATTCCTGTGAACAATGTCCCTGCCTGTTATGATGTGAATGCCCCTGCAGATAAAAGCGTTGGTTGAACACCTCATCTCAGAAATATAGACATAAATTGCTAGTATACATTATGTATGTATAGCTGGCCACTCGTATTCGTTCGAGGATACCTGTCTACTAGGGCGGCTAACCAATCCCCATTGCAGACGTTTGCTCAGGCGCATTTGTGTTTATCCAACACTCACAGAGCCCACCTGTGGTTCATACTTCAACTATGCTGAGAAGACCTTAGTTACAGTTTCTGGGAAAGAGAGTGTTATTTAGCGTGATCAACAATTTGAACAAAGCCAGCACGCTCAAGCCCTCGGCTATGATGACTTGTGACTTCGTGCTATCGACGGCCCCCAAGGTTTACGTTTACCCAATTTCACTCACAAGGCTTGGGTCAACCCGTGGTATAGTTTTCCAAAGGTGCCGCACGTTGGGATCGACCCCGCCAGTCCGATAATATCGGGAAGTCTCCTTCCTGACAAATCGACCATGGTGAGATTCGATTTAGATTGAGTATGCATTATATAGTATATAGTATTTACCGTTTTGAGCTTTGACTCGAGTTAATCACTTTATTTTTGTTAATGTAGTTTTTTTGTTCATCAATGCTGAAAAAATACTATTAGTAAGGAAAAATTATGAGTAAACACCTCAGACTTCTCGTTGGAGAATGATGTTATATTCTTTTAGTGTTATTTGTGTCTTTAAGTAAACTTTCCCAATTATATTACTGACGTCTTTTCGCTTCCTTCCCCTACTTCCTTCATAAACATCTTCCAACAACAATTCACCATTGTCGTAATTAAGACACTATTACTTGATGTCGCTAAGGGAACAAAACTCTAATATAGCTGTCGTGCCTCTTACATTTTCTGCACAAACCGGATGTTGACCGTTCGACGACCCAACGCAGACTGCGTAAATACGTCTTCTGCGCATCGGCTCCACGCATACATCAGCTTTAACCAAAACAAAATGAACAATATATTATAACCAGTCAGAGTCACTCCCACGCAAAAATCAAAAACCTTAATTTCGAGACGATTGAAGCAGACCCGAAATAAACCCGCGTTTAATGTCAACATCGACACGCTGTGAGAGAAACGCCACCGACGACGACAGCCAGTACCAATGTCAATTTCACTTCTAATTTCACCATTCTCTCTCACTGTTGCCTTAGCAATAGCAACAGATAGAGGTTACTAGTTTATGTATATATGTAAATAAATTATACATTTAATTACCCATACTCAAAATCATCATCTGTTTGACGCTTTGATTTACGTGTGCCGAGGTGGAGAAGGAATTAATCTCCACAACTTGTAACACCAACAACAAGGTTCTGTCTTCCAGGCTACCCATTTCCGCCTCCGCAACATATCAAATAGATACAGAGAAAAATATATGAAAATATTATAATACGGAGGTTACTGTAGAATGTTATTTTTTTACACTCAAAATGTAGCGAACTTTGTTGTTTTTTTTTTTTGTTTGATTTTTTGAAATACCAACACAAACTTGTATAGGCATCATGAGACAGAGTTCGTAGCTCGCGGTATACTGGAACAGAGAGAGAGAAACCTCCTTAAGCAATCGGCCTGGTTAGAGTGGACTAGTCAGTCTCGCTTTCTGGTAAAATGATTAAGAAGACTGACGTCTAGTCTCTATTTTTCTAGGATTTATATTGAGGTCGGTAAGTGTTTGGGGAGTGTGTTGGATGTGAGTAGTATTGTCATTCGCTTTGGTACTGGATTTCTAATCATTTGTTTTATGTATCCAAGTATCTGTTTTAAGAAACAAAGTTAGCTGACTGACCTATTCTTAAGAATGCTGGTGTTATGGTTAATGAGGTGTTAAGGAGATGCTAAGTAGGTGATACATTTCAAGAGTTTTAAGAAAAGATTTTATTTTATTGTATTTATTAAGTCTTGCCTACTCTTACAATCTGATAAAAGTTCAATTAAATTGCATATCAGCAAACAAACTGACATCGAAGCACTTTTTTCCTGGGTTTATTTTAGGTTCGGAAAGTGCGTGTTAGATTGTCCTTCACTTTGGTACAGTGGAGGTTGCATTCTTTCGTACGTGCAGTGGGAGTGTCAGTGGGACTTTGGGTTCACATGCGGTCCCAACATGTATATACACTTTTATGACAGTGCGATCCGGTTTGAATTCAGAAGTTTCCTTCTCTTAAATTGGTTGCCATCCAACGCACAACCTCATAAATAAATTTCTTGAAGAAACCCAAGTAACGACGAGGAATAAGGCACGGATAACACACGTAGAATATGGAATAAAGTGCCGTGCTAGAGAAATAAATAACAGTATCTCTAAAAATTGACGGATAATAAAAATCTCTAAAAATTGACGGATAATAAAAATCGCCAGGCTGACAAAGCCATTTTCGACCAACCAATCATAACCCAGTATGTCTTTTTTAATAAAAGTGATGTAAGATTTAATTACCGGGACATTTTTTGGAAAAGAAGAATTTTAGTAAATTTCATCGTGCATTTATTGAAAATTGTTTTAGTTATTTTTCAGGAAATATCTGCACATACTACAAAGAAATGTACTAGTATCAGTCAGTTCTACTTGGAGTTACGCTTTTCTTCATGCCCTGGCTATCAAGCTGAGATCAAAGTCTAGTATCTGTTTTCCTAAGCCCTAATGACAATGGCAATATTAACCGTTTCCTTATAATGAAACATTCAGCATTCATTGACCGAGCAGTTTCTACTACTCTCGGATGAAATGTATAAAATCTTTCTCTTAAAACAACTATGAATACGGCCACAATGTGTTGACCGTGTTTGGAAAATGAAACACATTCCTATAACTCTAAATACATACATAAAACAATCCATACATTCAGTTAAAATTAAAAAATAAAATCATCTTTGATAAAATTATAGCCGAAAGCGCTCGGACATACAGAACATTCGCACAATTTCTACGTAATTTATGTCCAGAAAAAGAAGAAAATTATAAGAGCACAAGAAAAATTTAAAAAAAAAAACGTAATCGCAGTAACTTGTCAGTCGTTTTTAATGAATCATATATATATATGGGAGGCAAAACTTGCATAATTTTGGTATTGAAATAAAAAGCCTTATAGTTGATTAACTAGTTTATTTAACGAAATACAAATACAAAACTAAAGAATTATTTTATTCGATATGTCGTCCTTGTTTCTCAATTACTGCCTCCACTCGCCCCCTGAAACTTTTACAACTCTTCTCCAAAAAAACAGAAGACATCTTGTGCCACTCTTCTCCGATGGTATCCATAAGAGACTTAACGTTTGGATGAGAGATTCTATTAGAAACATGTTCTAAAATGCTCCAAACAACATAATCTACAGGGTTGAGATCTGGGCTGGAAGAGGACCGAAAATGTAATGGCCAAAAATCGGCCAAATTGGATTTGCAGAAATTCTGTACTTTTTTGGCTGTATGGGCAAGAGCACCATCCTGATTCCATACATAGTTTCCCTGTGTGTAGTTGGCTTTGAACCATGGTGATACATTGTATCTCTTGTAATAGACATCAGCATTAACCTTTTCACCAGGTTTGTAAAATTTGATAGGCGTTTTTCCCAACGGACGCCACAAACCCAAATAGCATAATTTGAGCTGGATGCTTCGTTCTGGAAGTGCCCTTGACATGAACTTTTGAGCGTGCAATGTATCTGTCATTTCTGCGATTCAGAACAGCGTCAACAGTAAAGATCTTTTCACGGTGGACTTGTTTATTTTAAGATAAGTAAGAACTTTTTTTACATCTTTCCAATCTTATGGCCTTCATGGGCCGTGTCAGCAAATGTCTTGGTATTCTTGTGTAAGATTTTAGTTTTAAGTCATCTTTCACTGCTGTTCTGATAGTTTTAGAATCCATCTTAAGTTCACTTGCTAATTTTCTCATGGATTTCATTGGGTCTTTTGAGATTTTGGATTTGAGAGGGAAATCATTATGGCAATTTTTGTTGATTCCACCACTTCCAGGCTTTCTAAGAATATTTTCCTCATAGTCATTCACTTCATCACATTAAAAACTGTCCGTATGGATACACCAACTATACTTGAAATCTTCTGTGGATGAACATGTGCGTTTATCATATCACACACCCTTTGACGTTTGTTTTCCGCAACACTCATCTTTTACACAATTATCTGAAAAAATGTGGGTAATTATTATGTAAGTTTATGATAATAAAATGCATAAGGTTTCATAAAATTATTTGAACTGCTACATGAGAAAAACAAGTAAATCTTTTAGAGCAACATTTGCCTCTCCACCCCGTATATATACAAGGGTCATTCAATAAATAAGGTGAATTTTTCGGTATAAGGACTTCTAATACAGATAGAAGCTTACTTTTTTTTCAACGTAGTCTCCCAGCACTGTCACACACTTTTCCCATCTGTGCACAAGCTTCCGTATTCCCTCAGCGTAAAAATCTTTGGACTGATGTCTCAGCCAGTCGCTCACAACACTTTTGACTTCATCGTCACTTTTAAACTTCATGCCTCTCGTGAACGCTTTCAAGGAACCAAACAGGTGAAGGTCTGAAGGGGCAAGGTCTGGACTGTAAGGGGGATGAGGGAGCAGTTCCCAGCCCAGCTCATTGATGGTCTGCACCGTTTGGGCTGATGTGTGAGGCCTTGCGTTGTCATGATGCAAGATGACTCCTTCTGACTGATGATCCCTGCGTTTGTCCCAACAGATAAGCTCAAAGTCCTTGCAATGTCATCCACTGTCACCCTTCTGTCAGACTGAATTAGGTCATTGACTGATTCGATCACCTCAGGAGACCTCACTTCTGTAGGCCTCCCAGGCCTGTCTTCATCCTCAACACTGCTCCGTCCTTCTTTAAACAATTTAGCCCACTTGTAGACATTTTTTGGTTGAAACATATGGCACCATACACAGTTGACATTCTCCTATGAATTTCAACTGGTTTGCACCCTTCAGCAACCAAAAACTTGATAACTGACCGCTGTTCAATCCTGGAGCATGCTTCTTGGTCGGCCATCTTTGTTAATCGCCAAAATTCTCAAAGGTTTTTTTAATCTGCAAAAATAAATTAAATCCATTTGAAAAAGAAGTAAAACAAAAAAAAATAAAAATGTGTAAGGTTCTATCTGTATTAGAAGTCCTTTTACCGAAAAATTCAACTTGTTTATTGAATGACTCTCGTACATACACGAGGGTCATTCAAAAAGTTATTTGCCTCACCCCGAAAGAAAAGCCATAGCTGAACGTTAAGGAAACACACAACCACTTTTTATGAAACTAGAAAAACTAATTCAGATTTCTGTCTGAATTTCTGTGCAGGTGAGACCCATACAAAATGTGAGAGTCATGTGACAAATCTAAAAATGGACAAAACAGAGGCCCAAGCAGTCATGAATTATCTGCAAAAGAAAGGAAATCCATGAGAACATGATACAGGCACTCCCCTTTCTATGCAACTTTGAAGAAGTGGACCATGGAATTCAAGCGGGACAGGGGCAGCACAGAAGATGACTCTAAATCAGGTCGTCCAAAAACAAGTTGAAGCCATTCACCGTATGGTTTTGGGTGACAGATGTCTTACTGTCAAGCAGATAACTAAGTCCATAGGCATTAGTTCTGGTTTGGTCCATACTGTTTTAACTAAGATCTTGGGGACAAGCAAGCTGTTTGCAAGATAGGTCCCAAGAATGCTGGCAACATAGCAGAAGCTGAAAAGGGTAGACATTTCCAGGATGACCAAGAGAATGTCCACCACAGATTTTAAACTCAAAATGAAACCTGGTTTCACCACTTCGGACCTGAATCAATGACTAAAAGCAAAGAGTGGAAACACTTGTTCTCAATTCTCTGAAGAAGTCCAAGCAGACAGTGTCTTGAATACAGTATAAAATAACTTATTTAGTAACTCTTTATTTACTCTTTATTTGTTTTTTTTTCAAAAGTGTAATTGCTTAAGATTAATACAAATCTAAATACTGGGACTAACACATATGAGAGTCATTCAAAAAGTTCTAAGCCTCACCCAGAAAGAAGATTCATAGCTGAACATATTTTTTGTCGCAACACGCTACCACTTTTATAAAACTAGAAAAACTAATTCAGATTTCTGTCTTCACTTCTGTGCAGGTGAGGCCCATACAAAAGGAGAGAGGTGTGCGACAAATTTAGAAATTAACAAAACAGAGGACCGAGCAGAAGTATTTCCTAAAGAAAGGTATGACACCCAAGGAAATCCATGAGTACATGGTAAAGACACTTGCTGAGTACTCCCCATCCTATGTAATTCTGAAGAAGTGGGCTGCCGAATTCAGAGGCTGACCCTCGGTCAGTTTGTCCAACAGCCTCAACCACGGATGAACAAGTTTATGCCATTCAGTGTATGGTTTTTGGATGGCAGACATCTTACTCTCCAGCAGATAGCTAAGCCCATCGACATTAGTTCTGGTTCTATCTATGCTGTTTTAACTGAGATCTTGGGGATGAGCAAGCTATCTTCAAGATGTGTCCTAAGAATGCTGACACCAGAGAAGAAGCTGAAAAGAGCTGACTTTTCCAGGATACGTCTGACTCACTTCCAGGCTGACCCTGAGAATTTCCACCGCAGATTAGTAACTCAAGATGAAACCTGAGTTCACCACTTCGAACATGAATCAAAGTTTCAAAGCAAACAGTGGAAACACTCTGGTTCTCCACTTCCGAAGAAGTTCAAGCAGGCATCGTCTGTTGGTGAAAATTTCTGGGGTTGGGAAGATTCTGAAGGCGTAATCATGATAGTCAGTCAGTTATGTGCCATCTTTCGATACATGACTAACGAGGCGGATTTTTTTTCCCGCAGTAGGTTGCCATTTCTTTCTTTGGTAGACCAGTTGCCATCCAAGGCTAGAGAAATCAGTCTGGCTGAATGGTTCACAGCACCTTAGATCAAATGACGGTTCCGATTAAGGTTACAGATACAGGGTCGATTCCTCTCGGAAAGTTCATATTTTCTACGAAATTTCTCGAACACTCAGGCCAGTAAATGAAATTAATACTGTTTAATTAAAAAAACAGAGCATTTCCTTAAATAAGTTATATCTATTAAAAACATAACCTATAAACAGAAAATATATTAAAAAATTGTCGGACTTAATCCATTTCATAATATATATATATATATATATATATATATATATATATATATATATATATATATATATATATATATATATATTATTGTAACCTAATTATGTACAATAATGGATCATATGCAATATAGGTAAATAATTCAACTAGAAAAATTGAAAAAAAACACAATGCATCTAAATACAAATTAGAGACATTTCATGATAGATCAGTCCATCTTAAATAAATCAACAATTTTTTGCATCAATTTTTAACATCAACTTGAGATTTTTCTTGTTAAAAAGTTAAAGAATTTTAAGACGTTCAAAATCATGACTGAAATTTAGTATTGTTTTCTCGCGACTTACCATGAGCAAAACAAATTCACGGATTCGCCCCCCCCCACCCCCAGAAGGACGCTAAAAACGGCGAAAATTATTCATCTTTTAATAATAGTCAGTTGTGCTTAGTTTAATTTGTAGCGTATATAAGTGTAGGTAGAAACAAACAAATGTTGATAAGAGAGCGACGGTCACAAAGCACTACGCGGGAACTCCGCGATCAAGCCTGCCTCACCTCTCTGTCGGCGTCTTTGGGATGTAGTACGCGCTGGACCTGATGGTAAGTACTGCAAGAGAAAGATTATGTGCATGAGAAAATGGTAAATCGTCCATTGAAGTTCAGATGCTGCTACTCGAAGAGAGGTGAACAGACGGTGCAGGGTATAATCTACGGTGAAAAGTCGGTCACGTGCACGCTCATTAACATATATAAATTTTGAATCGACAAGTGACGGTGCAACCACGAGGGTAAGGGAGACACGCCCACCACCCACACTAGCCAAAATATCAAAAAATCAGAAGAGGAAAAGACGATGAGAACGGAAGGAAGAATGTCAGCAAAGGTCTGAAGGACAAAAGAGAAAAACCTCTTGAATGAATACATCCGTCTTCTAGAGTTACCAATACGCGACTGACTAGAAACAGTACGAGTTAAAGATGAAATAATATTGTCTAGCATAATACCCATCAGAAATGACTCAGTTATATATATATATATATATATATATATATATATATATATATATATATATATATATATATATATATAATAAAATAAATTGCTAATCTGTATGGAATTTCTAAGAGGATAAGGGTCCAAGGAAAGCTCTATGTCAGAGACAAAGCAAAATTATTAATTAATGAATATCAAACACTTAAAATACCATAGGTAATAATCTTTATTTCAAGAAAGCTATAAAAACAGCTTTCAATCTTTCAAACCTGCATATATATATATATATATATATATATATAACTGAGTCATTTCTGACGGGTACTATGTTAGACAATATTATAGATAGATAGATAGATAGATAGATAGATAGATAGATAGATAGATAGATAGTGAACAGACCGAGAGAGGCATTTACAGATAGATAGATAGATAGATAGATAGATAGATAGATAGATAGATAGATAGATAGATAGATAGATAGATAGATAACAGACTGCGAGGGACATGTCCTCTTAGATATATCAATAGATAGATGGATAGTTCGTTCTATTTATTATATAAAAACAAAAGTCCTTTTTTAAAAAAAATTTCGACGGACATATCCTTAGTCCTCATATTTACGGCTTTTTTTCACTATCTTCAGCCAAATAAGTATTTTTCTTCTTATTCCCATCAAAGAATTGCTGCAAAGACATTTTACAATCTTTTAGAATATAAGAATTGCCGTAGGGGATAATAATGATTTACTAATTAACCCACAGCTGGAAGAGAGAAGTTGATTCATAACTTTCCCTGTGGAATTTGCGCGTAAGTGAATATAACGAACCCAACGGGAATTGAAACTAGTCTCTCCAATCTACAGCCATTATCCATTGCACCACCCGTACATCCAAGCTTACATCTGTAGGGACATTATTATTATAAATAAATGAAAATAAAATACATAATAATAATAATGAAAATTTTAAATAAAATAAAACAATAGCATA
Source organism: Acanthosepion esculentum (assembly GCA_964036315.1). NCBI lineage: Eukaryota > Metazoa > Mollusca > Cephalopoda > Sepiida > Sepiidae > Acanthosepion > Acanthosepion esculentum. The sequence goes on from OZ038484.1 coordinate 68,364,172, forward strand.
AAAATGTTGTATAGAATAAATAAAAATAATAAAACTCTCCCAGCATGCAACAAAAACTGTTCCTACCGGAAATACAGACATCCCGCCAAAAGACGTTAAATTCAATCTCTGCACCACGAACCGTGGTACGGGCAACACATGTCCGATTTCACTGTGTCATATGGCCTGTAAATCTCGGAGTAATTTCTCCCTTTTATCACAGGTAACATGAAACAATTGTAACCAAAAAAAAGAAAATACATACACCAATACACACAAAAAATATGAATAAATTGTATTAAATTAATATACAATTTACCATACTTTTCTGTTATTTCTGTACGCTTTATTTCCTGTCAAGTATGCTTTTATCTCCGTGAACACGAGGATAATTTCTGCTGCTGCGATGTGAGTAACCCCATACATCATTTTTGGTGCCCCCGACGTCCAAACACATCCTACTATTCCCCACATTATTTTGGTGACCACCGACGTTCATAACAAGAAAAAAAAATATTTACCCACACATCACCTTGTATTCCCAAGCGGTCATCCATCCATGTAGTTACCAGTCTCGACATTGTTTAACTTCGGTGATCGTACAGGAACAGGCGTTTCAACGTGATATGGACGTAAGTTTAGTTTTCTTTAAGTTTAATCCCGTCTAAATAAGGCGGATAAGTAAAATCTTCCCAGTTAAGTTTTAAAAGTGTATGCTTATTCACCAAACATACATAGTTTTATGTGTTATGCCGTTGGAATATTACGCGCCTCCTTTTAACAATTTCCGGACACTTGCTCATTGTGCTCTCTTCAGCTGATCAAAAAGTGAGATACTCAGGAATAATCCCTTATTAGATGACCCCCTGCCTTACCCATCACATACACAGCATCATTGAATGCAAAACAATTTTGATATGGTTAGCACTGGTTAATTTTGCTCGCTCTCTGATCACTTATGTTGGAGATTATCCACTTTTCATCATCCATAAAATTTGTTTCCAAAGCGAAACATTATTTTATGTGGAAGCCACACTTCAAAACGGCTAACATAACCAAGTTGCCGCAATGATTTTCAACGCACGAAATTTGCATTGGCTATGTAATGTTATTTTTAAATAATGTTTCAATTGATAGCTAACAAACTCAGCTGCTCAACCCGGCACCGTTCAATGAGAAATTTATCACTTGAGATATTTGTGGTCTTTCATATCACTTACTCAATATACTGTACAAATGCAATTTTTTGAGTCGCAATTTCATCTTTCTTAATATAAAATGCTTAATAAACGAAATGCATGAGTGGGTATTGTAAGGGTTATCAATGCGCAAAGTGGAATCGAGTTCAAATTCTAGTCTCCTGCTTTGACTTTCCCCCAACTATGGGTTAAAAACCTAGAGTAGACGGGGCTCTCTAGCCTTGGGTGGACTTCTCTGAATTCTAAACAGTGTTCCCAACTCTCTTTCCCAAGAGCAGCCAATGCATTTCAAAAACAATAGAGAAAAATAAGCTGTGGTGAGACATGATCCTCTACGCTCTGAAAAGATATGTCATTAAAAAAGGAAAACAAAACGACTCAAAGATGCGTAAAGTCTGCGACAATATTGGATTAGGCATTTTACCATAATTTGTATTTTTTGCAATCATTTCACCCCAAGTAAGGCGATAATGCCACTATGACGCAAGGAGTTATATGGAGTGGAAGTGTAGAGGACCGTGCGTGTGAATATGTGAGGATATCTGGGTTAAACTTTCCAGCTGGCCGGTCCCAGCTACATAAGAATGTTGGACTTTAATGGAGTCCAATGAAGATAAAGAAAGAAACAAGACCGATATACATGTATGCAAACAAATATATATTAATAACAAACATTAATACACGAAGACATGAAATGTTACAGAGTGTTGTATGGAGAAGTTATGGTGAGTGTGTTGAGTGTCCGTACGAACGCGTATATTGTTTTTAGCGTGTTCCCAGAATATGGGAAACGCTGTATGTGTGAGAGGTCACATATTGGAATAAGTAAAAAAAAAAAAAGAAAGTTTTTTTACCTCGCCTCCCGCGCGAGGTTGCGGCCCGTGGCCTGAGTCGAGACAGCTGGCCGCACATGTGCGTAAGCCGTAAAAAGAGGAAGAGGCGAAAGGTCAGCCAGTATTTATACTCGTGGGAGAGAGAGACCCCTGTTGAAGGATTAAGGAAATGAGGAGGAGCTAACTGCGACAGAAGAGAACGAAAAGACTTTATTTTAGAGAAAGGACAATAAAAGAACAGATTCAGATAGCCAAAAGATGGCGATTGATGTTGCGTTTAAAATTTTGAAGAACGCAGTTAACAGGAAAGAAGAAGCTGAAAGAGAGTTCCACAGGTGAGAAGTTCGATAAAAGAAAGTATTAGAATAGAACTTGGGTTTACATGTAGCTAATTCAGCAGTAAAAGGATGAGACCTATTTGCCAATCTAGTAGAATGCTTAAATTAATGCTGTCGAGGGACCAAGGAGAAAAGCAATATTTATTTTGAAAATACAAAAAAAATGTGGCACAAGGCCAAAAGGGGGGGGGGAAGAGGCAAGCTCGTCTTCAATCTGTCTCATCTTAAACTTAGCCAGCCACAATTATTGACCCAAATATGCCACAGTATTTCTTAAGCAAAACAACACATTCTTACTTACCATTCTTAATACAGCCACTATAAAGCTACAAAGTCTCTACGAAATCCTAACAAGTTCCCATACCAAGGAGGAACGCTCATTAGAACAACTGCCATGAAAATATTTATAGAAAAGACAAAGGGAAGCCACAAAACGGATTCAGGAAAATGACTGATGTCGAGATGCCAGGTCAGAACCAATGATAGTAGATAACACCAAAATACTCTACGGCACCCGATGCAAGGAGAGACTCAAAACTCTAGAACAGAGGTGGGCAAACTTTTCAGTGCAAGGGCCACATTAAAAAATTGACAATTTTATTCGGCTGCGTAGTATATTAACACAAAATAATTAATATTTAAAATAGACAAAAAAAAAGGCTTTTAAAGAAAAAATGCAATTAATTTTTATTAATTAATATTTTAAAGTACTGTAGAAGATTAATACGAAACGCATTTATTTGAAAGACAAAGTAACTCAGTGAAAGTAAATATTAATAAGGATTTTTAAGTTGAAGATTTATATAAACACATTTGAAAGACAAAATAACTTTGTTTTAAGAAAAAATATTTTTATTAATTAATGTTATAAATTAGAAAACATTTATTTGAAAAACAAATTAATTCTGCGCAAAGAAATAAAAAAAAATTCTTACTAATATCTTAATGTAGAAACTTCAAATAAAACACATATGAAGTAACTAAATTTAAAGAAAAAAACAATAATTTAGATTTTAAAGTAGAAACTTCACATGAAACGGATTTATTTGAAAACAAAATACCGTATTTGACGGCATATAAGACGGACGGGTGTATAAAACGCACCCCAAATTCAGCAGGGTAAATCAAGAAAAAATTAGTAATTAGTAAAATTATTAGTAAATGGTACAGCCTAGGCTATATTTATGAGGTATTATTTTGATTAAACAAGCCATTATTACAATTAAACGAAAAATAATAGTAAAAAAGAACACGAACCTATAAAAACTTTATTATATCCTTTATACAATATGTACAACATGCATCCTGTAAAAGTCTTATTGAAATAATTAGGATATAAAAATTCTGATTGTATTTATACCATTGCAACCGGAAGTTATAAGAAAAAATTAATGAAACAAATACATTTTACAAATATATAATTTGAATTTATTGCATATAATTTTAGTGAAACAAACTACTAATATTGAACCTGATGTAATTAATATAATGAATATTATCAATGATAACACTTTTAATCTGCATAATAGCCTTTTAAATAATGACAATAGGTGTATGAAAGTTACTCTAAAGTCTAAGCTAATAGGAGTTGCCAGGTAGCTAATTTCGGACGACTATCGCGAATTTTCAACCTACATATGGCATATAAGACGCAGGGGAATTTAAAAAGATATTTTTATTTTTTTTAAAAGTGCGCCTTATATACCATCAAATACGGTAATTCGGTTTAAAGGAAAAAAAATTTTTATTGTTATTTTGAAGTAGTAATTTCACATGAAACAGATTTATTTGAAAAACAAAGTAACTCAGCAACAGAAAAATCTGAATGACTCAATGAGAATAATGTATCTGACTGCAGTCATTTATCAGTTTGTTAACATTAGGTGTCAAATTGCTTGTAACAATTATTTGGGGTGCTTGGTAACTTTCTCTTTCAAATTTACTAACATTTGGCGGGCCGCATAAATTCTTTTGGTGGGCCGCATGAATTCTTTTGGTGGACCGCATGTGACCCACGGGCCGTAATTGCCCACACCTGCTCTAGAACCTATTATTATACAAAATAAACAGCCCTCATTAAATAAAATATCATTTACCACAGGAGATGGTATCTTAAAGTGCATATGACATAATTAATGTGCGCACTTATTATATTAGTGAAGGAAAACAAAGATTAGATAATAATAATATCATTAAGAAAGAAAGAAAATGTAAGAAAGAATATAGGAAGCGATAACGTTATCAGGTGCTTAACGTCTGATTCAGTGAAATGGAAATAAGGAGGAAAGAAAAGAGGCAAACAGAATTGGGCGGAATATTGAGAAAAAACGGAAAAGAAAGAAAGAAATTGTTTTTAACGCTAAAATGGACATATCGTATTTTAGTCTTTTACATATATATATATATATATATATATATATATATATATATATATATATATATAATTATTTATTCGAAAATTATAACATAAATATGTCATAAAATCACTACAAAAATAACCATTTTGTTTCAACACTTCTGGTAAGTGTAGTGATTTTATAACATATTTATGTTATCATTTTCGAATAAATAATTATATTTGCTCTATTCTGTATTGAGCACTCTTTTAAGAATAGCATTTTTTGGTTATTGGAATTTATTCCGTATACACCAATCCTATACTTGGGTATATATATATATATATATATATATATATATATATATATATATATATATATATATATATATATATATATATATATATATCCCATTATTCCTTTCAACCAAAACAGAATGGTGCATGATTTGTTTTTCTGAGGCAAAGCGCATTATAACGTTGCGTCCCACTGCAAGTCCGTCCAGTCTTTGCGTCCAGTGTCCGCCATTGGTATCGATCGCTTCGGCCCAAGCGCTGTCCTATCCACGTTTAGACCATAAGGCTGGCAAGAGTCAATTGTCGACGGGAATCACTGAACTAGCCCGGACAGAACAAGTAAAAGTTACAAGTCACAAGACAAATTGTAAAAAAAAATAATAATATTTTATATGACGTTACTCATACAGAACAGGTATTACAAGTTTTGTTCGCCATACAAGACCATAGGTTCTTCATGCAAGCATATCTTGACATGCAAAGTCACTCGACCCTTCCTTCATTCGAATATTTCGCGACACCCTTCTTCGTTATGACTAAGTCGAGATAAGTACTCTGGAACACAGATCAAGGTCGGAAGCTTTCTTCAATAAGAGGGATCCCGTGGAACGGTTCTCTCTCTCTCTCTCTCTCTCTCTCTCTCTCTCTCTCTCTCTCTCTCTCTCTCTATCTATCTATCTATCTATCTATCTATCTCTCTTCTCCTATTCCCGTCTTCTTCTCTCGTCTTCTCTTATGTATGTTCGCGACAATCTCGTTCGTTATAGTTGAGCTTGTTAACAACGTTTCAGGTGCGTGGTTGAAGTTGGAGGTCTTCGTCAGACAGAAGTCACGTGACATCAGGCGAAGCAGTCGTCAGCATCTCAATCTCTCGTTTTCGCCCTTCGTCTCCGTTTTCTCTGCAAGCGTTCTGCTTTTTATGGGGATCGGTGGGGTTTTAGGGTTTTTTCTCAATTCTCCGACTACTTAACTAGATTCTAAAAAAAAGTTCTTTTGTTTTCATTTTTCATAACATCCTTAATTTTTCTAAATTTGGAAGTTATCTCGTTCTGCGGGTAGACGGCACAGGCCTGGTTCCTCCCAGCTACTCTCGCTGCCTTAAAGTCATATCTTCCCCCAGCGTTTCTGATTGGCGGAGACCACTCTTTTTTCCATCCAGCTGAAGCCACTACTCTGAACCTCCCTTCAATCAGAGCCTTATACTAGTACTACCACCGTTCGGTGGGTGGCGACAATTCCATTTCTCCTTAGTGTCTTCTCTCGTTGAATCATTATATCGGGAAGAATTTTTTCCGACTCACTCCACTCTCCATCCTTGGGACAGTCAGCCTGGTATCATGGCATCTGGTTTTTATATTCATTTTCATAATATTGTTTTTTGTATTTCAATTTCCCTGGGTTGCCTGTCATCGATTATTAATTCCATTGTTCTGTTATCCCGTATTTGTATCAGGTTTCCTCGACGACTGGAACACACTTTCTCAAAATTCGGATGTTTGAAATTTTCTATATGACCAATTTTCTCATAATTTGTGGAATTTTACTAACCCAGATTTCCTTTTAAAGAATGATATCTCTTGGTGATTCAGCTTTGCTAGATTATTTCTTTTCTGTTAACAACTGATAAAATAAGGCAAGGAAGATATCAATTTTCATTTTCATTTTCTTTATGGGAAAATAAATCGGGTGTTTCAGCCTACCTTTCTCCGAATTTGCAAAATCTGGTCAAATAGGCCATTAGCTTACTATTGCATTTTCTTCTCAGTATATCTATCGGGCTATCTATTAACACTTTCAGTGTTTTAGGGTGTCACAGTACAAAACACTTTTAAAATTTAATTTAGTAACGGTTTTATTTCATCTTTGTTACTAATGAAATATTGTGTCCATTTTTAGTTTATAAATAAATTCCCAATAATCTTATAGATATCAAAGTCAACTTTCTTTT
>OZ038484.1:68376100-68386100 GCA_964036315.1 Acanthosepion esculentum
ATCGCTCTACTACCTGTATCGAGCTCTTTTTTGAATTAACGCTGCGAAAGTTAGAATTTATATATTACTTTCGTTCTCATCGCATCGGATATATATATATATATATATATATATATATATATATACACGCTCTATCTCTTATATTGAGTATTTTATCCCATAAATATAGCAAATTTTAAGACTATATTTCTTCATATATATATATATATATATATATATATATATATATATATATATGGAGAGAGAGTAATAAAGATCAAAAGAGAGAAGGAGATACAGCGCCTTCGATGTTAAAATATAAATAAAGATACGTCGTTTAAAAATCAGTATTCTAGAAAATAATTACATATTGCTTCCAGGTGTATTTTTACAGGGTATAAATTTTGATTTAAAGCCTCGAGTAGAATTAAAAAAAAAAAAAAAATAACACTGCCCGTCCTCCAGCACATTGAGGCGTCATTAGTTCATTGAGTTCGAATACCGTTCAAGTGCATTTGCGTACGACGAGAAATGTGAAAAAGCTGGACTGGGCAAATGGAGAGAAAAAGGTTTGCGTAGTAGCAGTTGACGCGGGGGAGAAAGAACGAAAAGTCGGTCACGAACGAACTCGATGACTTAGGAATTCGCGCTGAAAACGTTACAGCACCGCACATGTTCGCAAATGATAACGCTGCTATAGATAATCGATAATCGATAACTGGTGAAACGGAAGAAAACGAACTTCTAAACGAATGCAAATATGACGCAAGGTCAAGTTTCAGGCAACTCCTCCACACGCGTATATGTGAGCAAAGATGAGAATTATCCAATTTATTGCCCTTGACTTTGATTGTTGACGCGCTGCTAGAATGGCGGGGAGGAGGACGTGTTGCACTTGAACTTTGAGTGTCCCTGGAAAATCTGTTATATGGCATAGGAAGGAGACAACTAGTTTAATATATGAATCCTACCAGTAGATGATCCGAATCGAATTTAATACCAATGAAGAAGCTTTATTCTAAAATTTAACTTATGATAAACTGGGCTCACTCCAGGTGATACGAAAATAGACTTCACACTTCATCTTACAAGAGACAACAATTGAATCAGTAGGGTAGGTTGATTTTTCACTTTCTTAGAAACTTAACATTGAACTCGGTGCATAAGCTGGGGGTTAATGTGATAATTACTGAGACCAAAAATTAAATCCAAAGCTTTTACTTATTTTTGAGTATTTAATTCTAAAGATCGGATGAAAAAATTACCTAATTTCCGCAGGTTTTTGCTTACAAATTGACTTCAAGATTTTACTATTTCAAGAATAAATCCAAATAATATTGATATTTTTGTATTAGATACATTGAATGGAAAATATATTCAAACCAGAATTCTAACTGTAAATCACCACAAGCAAAATATGGAATTTTTTACTGTATTCGATAAGTAAAAACTGTGTAAAAAAATTCTGAAAATGAATAAGATTTGTTAGATCATTTGTTAGATCATAATTAATAAAACAAAAAATAGATAAAAGCGTATAAAACAACATAATACTGCTGGGCGCAAATTATAAGACAAAATGTATTAAATTGAATTGTTTATTGAAAATCACACTAAAAGTACAGCACTGTATAACACATTACATCATAAAATAGCTAAATTATTCAGTATAAGTTGCCTTTGAAGCAAATGAAGGTCTTATTTGATGACACAGTGATTTAGTAATAATTTGCCTGTACCATGCATCTTGTCCATATACAATTTAAGAAGCTTCGTAAAATTATAAATTTCATAAGGATTTGCTATAAGGCTTTCACTGATCACCGGAATTAAATTGATTCTTATCTTTTGCCAATTTTTGAGCTTTTAGTTTTAAAGATCGTCTGAAAAATTACCAAATTTCCGCAGATTTTTGCTTACAAATGCAACTCTTTTACCGTATTCTGTAAGTAAAAACTATGTAAACATTTGTAAAAGATTACAAAAAAGCTACTCAATGAATAAGATTTGTTTGATCATTACTTAGATCATAATTAATAAAAAACAAAAAATCGATAAAAGTGTATATAACACGATAATACTGATGGGAACACATTTTAAGACAAAATGTCTTAAATGTGAATTGTTTATTGAAAATAACACTAAAACTACTGCACTGTATAACACATTAAATCATAATATAGCTAAATTGTTCAGTATAAGTTCAATTTAAAGTAAATAAAGGTCTTATTTGATGACCCAATGATTTAGTAATAATTTACCTGTATTATACATCTTATTCATATACAATTTAAGAATCTTCATAAAATTATAAATTTTATAAGGCTTTCACTTATCACCGGAATGAAATTCCAACGATTTTGAACCTAAACTTAATCTTTAAACACGTCTACTCAAAAAGTGGACACGATTTGGGAAAAAATATTTTGTGTCGTTATTTATCATGTCAAACCTCGCCAACTTACATTTAAAAATTGAGTGCAATACTACGTTTCCAATATCGACCTGCCCCAGTACCTCGGCGGGATAATTGGGAAGACTGCCTTCTAACCGGCAGGTATATAGATTCGCGACTTCACTAGATGACAGTTGCTGACCCTAACTTATTAACAAGTGGACGGCCATACTGGACAGGAAAAAAATCCCCAACTCTCAATGGGGTAGTAAATGTTTAACGGGCCTTATGGGGTTAATATCAGTGGACATAGATTAACAACATAAGATATACGGAAAACACTTGATGACAGACACAGGAAGAAATGGAAAGGTCTTTTAGATAAAATCGAGATCTGAACACCCCATTGGACTAGGGTAAGAAGCATTTCAAAAGATAAGCAAAGTACTGAGAAACGGGAAAATGTCATTTGAAACAAGGAAAAGAGTGCTAGATTGTTTTATCCATTCTCTTATACGGCAGTGAATGCTGGACAATCTCCCAAAATGTAGTTCGAGAGAAGAAAATTCCATGGATGGAGCGAATAAGCAACAAGAAAGTCTTCAAGAAAATGGCAATAGAAAGAACACTCCTATTCAGAATCTGAAATTCTGTGGACAAATCATGTGGTAAGAGGGCTTGGAAAACATAACCCTTGGGCATATTGAGGGCAAGAGAGAGAGGTAAAAGCAGTGAGCCACTTACCTGACGAGCTTGTGTGAATGAATATGTTGTGGAGTAAATAGTACACCCTGGTGACTATTTGAACTAGTCCATAAGTACAAATAAAGAACTCCAGGTCAGAGATGAGAAAAAAGAAGCCGTTTGGAGTCAGATTTGCTGCCAGGTTCGCGACAAGCTTATCGAACTCTCTGCTTTTGGACAGAGAGGAATCCAGATGAGGCTATACCTACGGACAGAGTCTCGTCGAGGGAGGTAGACAAACGCGACCTCGTGTCTAAGAGAAATTTTTAACAGAGTCTACGGACTCGGAATCGCCCCACATAAAACTGGCTTTGTGCTGCATCGAGCCTTGTGGGAAGTTTTGGTAAATACCAGCCTTTTGGAGTCAGTCTTCAGACTAAGTAATACAGGCGTCACAGCAAGATGCCGAAACATTACTTATATTATAAGCGCCACGAAGCACGTTATAGCAAGATGGCAGAACGGGAGTTGGTAACCTTTGCAAAGGGGACGAACTGCTAAGAGCCAGAAGGGATCGGAAGTTGTGTAGGGCCATCATCGACTATGTCTTGAAGGGGCGCGCTACATAGAATAATGATAAGAAGAAGAAGAAGAAGAAGAAGAAGAAGACAGCGAGAGAAAAAAGGACGAGCTATGAAATGTAAGACAGAATGCATGGCTATTAGCATAGAACTTGAGATGTGAACAACGCATTGGGAACGTCAATATCAAATAGGCACAGAAAGTGAATTATTGGGTTGATAATATCGTTCGTTTTTGTCAAAACTATTTGAAGACTCAAAAGATTTTTCCTGTCGTGTTTTAGTTCTATCCTTCCTCTATAACTTTTGCTTTTTGTTCATTATTGGCTTGTTATTGCCATTCAGAAACCAAGCAAAGTATTAAGAGAGAGGAAAATGTCGTTAGAAACAAAGAAAAGAGTATTGAACTGCTATATATTATCTAATCTCCTACATGGCAGTGAATGTTCAGTAATCTCTTCATCCCTTTCAGAAACTAACTAAAGTATTAAGAGATAGGAAAATGTCATTAGAAACAAAGAGAATTGTGCTGAACTCCTACATGACAGTGAATGCTGGACTAGCGCCGTTCAGAAAGTAAGTAAAATATTAAGAATTAGGAAAAAAATCATTAGAAACAAAGAAAAGAGTGCAGAGATGCTATGTAATTTTTAATCTCCTATATGACAGAAACAAAGAAAAGAGTTCTTAGTTCCTATGTAATATCTAATCTCCTCTATGACAGGGAATGTTGTTATCGTGTCTTTCAGAAACTAAGTAAAGTATTAAAAGATGGGAAAATGTCGTCAGAAAAAAAAAGCAACTGAATAGCTTTCATGTAGGAGATTAAAAATTACATAGCACCTCTGCATTCTTTTCTTTGTTTCTAATGATATTTTCCTAATAGCTATGTAATATCTAATCTCCTATATGACAGTGAATGCTGGACAATGTCCTCATGCCTTTCAAAAAGTAAGTAAAGTATTAAGAGATAGGAAAATATCGTTAGAAACAAAAAAGAGAGATGAATTTCCATGTAATATCTCATTTTTCATATTATAATGACTGGCCATCTTTTCAAAACTCAAAACTGTTACCTATAAAAATTAATGTGTAATTTCTTCTTCGCTTTACACTATTTCGGATAGTGGAGTAAACATGTATTTATTAAAAGCCCAAAATAGAGAATGCGATTTATTTTTCATGCACTCGGATTAACGGTGTCTATTCCCCGCAACACACCAAAATCTCGTCCATTGTCTCCATTGCTGCTTCTTTTGTTGGAATCTAGGCCTATTACTTGTAATAGTTAAATGAGAAACCCAAGTAATAGAATATTGATTTATTTGAAATTTCAAAACCTTCATCATCGGATCTTCGAAGTTGCCTACATTACATCGATTTTGTCTTTTGATTCCAAGACAACAGCACTAGTTTTGGAGTCATAACCTAAAGACAAATATGATTTAAATATCTTTAACGTACAGCAGCAAATGTGTTGGATTTCTATTATTGTCATTAAAGTAATAAGTGAAAATGATACATTTAATGGCAAACTGTTAACTCCGACAGCAAGTCTAAACTATACATGGTCGTTTCTTGTCATGGTAGAGGGCTTACGTGTTGCAGTGATCTCAAGAGCGAAGCCCTCTAGAGTTTTAACTCCTGTTAGGCCACTTATGGCGGTAAGATCGAGGAAGAGGGACCAGATTAAATGTGACCATCAACCGAAGAACCCCAACGGCTGAATAGGTAAAGATCTACACGATCCCAACTACCAAGCCGGTGGAAGAGAGCAGCAACAGTCGGACTGGCGTAACCAAGGCGGACCTTGAGAGGCCAAACATCGCATATCCCGTTTGTTAGATCTAGCCTGTCTCAATCCCCCTTGAGTCGCGAGGAAGGTGCGTCTGTCCAAGTTTCTCCGTCGCACACCAAAATCAAATTCATGCGAATGGCCTCGTCAAACCTTCTTTGACTACTCTTCAGGAATAGGCTGGGCCTTCAGATAGATAGATAGATAGATAGATAGATAGTGTCAGGTGTGCGACAAAAGAAATATGATAAAGTAAAGCAAATTGAACGACTATGTTTTATAGTAAACAAAAAAGGTTTTATTTTTAATTTAGTGATTTGGGCAATGTCTAAAAAGGAAAACACATAAAAGCCTTACTTTCAAGAAGTTAGAAATACTTCAAAATAATTTAAGTCGTGAGTTGCTGGTTTTTGTGATATAGTTTATATGCCAGGGTCGCAAATGGACTGCACCGAAGCAGGCTTCGGTAACAAATGACCGAGCCAGGGGGACTAGCTTAATTTTGGCGCCAACCAAAAAATACGAATACCGCATCGTATATAATGATAATATATAGTTTTAAGGTATGCTATATTTATGGGTTAAAGTGCTCAATATCACGGATAGAACGTATGAAAATATGAAAGTGGACATTGAAGTCAAAGCCAGAAGCGACAGTCTGTTTCATGTTTAAACGCAAAACATGCTGCTGCTCTTTATTGTCGCTTTGCTGAGACAGAATCCGTGGAATTACAAACTATGGATCGAGGAAGACTGAGATTCTAAATATCAGCACCCGTGGACATTTATCCTTCTTTTGGTGAACCCGCCCCAAAGTTTGTAAAAGTATTTTGATACACCGTGTCGATATATATATATATATATATATATATATATATATATATATATATATATATATATATATATATATATATATGTAGCCTGTGTGTATACATCCCAGATCTATATATCTAAGAAATTAAAAACAGTAAATTGTATATTTTCATATATTAATTCGGGTCTTACATAAATTCTGTTTTCGTTTACCGACTTCATTCTTCAAAAACTGAAGTACAATTCCATTTTATTCAATTATATATTCGCCATTATTTGAAATGACTTGTTGCCACTTATCAGACAGTTCTTACATACCACTTGAGTAAAATTCCGCAGATGTTGATGTGAAAAGCTTTTCGACGAATACTTAAACCTAGTTATTAAATGTTTGAATATCAAAGTAAATTGAAAAGCAATTTGCCAGAAGAGAGTTCCACAAGCGAGAAGTGCGAGAGTAGAAAGTGTTAGCATAGACCTTACTATAAGACCTTACTTCAAAGGGAATATTACACTGAACAATTTACCTATATTATGATGCAATATGTTATACAGTGCAGTAGTTTTAGTTTGATTTTCAATAAACAATGCAAATTTAAAACATTTTGTCTTGTAATGTGTGCCCTACAGTACTATGATGTTATATAAAGTTGTTTTTTTTAATAAATTATGATCTAACAAATCTTTTTTGTAATCTTTTACAATTTGTTATCGCAATTTTTACTCGATAATACAGTAAAAAAATGCATATTTTGCTTGTAGTAATTCATAATTAGAATTCTGCTTTGAATATATTTTCCATTCAATGTATCTAATTAAAAAATATCAGTTTATTTGGATTTATTCTTGAAATAGTAAAGTTTTGAAGGCAGTTTGTAAGCAAAGCTATGCGGGATGTAGATTTTTTTTCTTATAACTAAATGTTCAAGAATTATTAAAAGCTATTAATCTAATTTTTCGTGTCAGTAATTATCCCGTGAAACCCCATCTTTTACTCCGAGTACAATGTAGATTTTCTGAAAAGAAGTAAAACTCAACCTGCTCTAATGATACATTCGTCATTGCAATTGGCTCCCCAAAACGGAAATTACATATGACTCAACCTCAGCCAAGTCAAGGTTCACTGCCTCCTCTCATTCGGGGCAAGGGTCATATGATTCGGATAACCTTGGTACGTTTCTTTGGTGCCATTCTCGATCAATTTTTTGACAATTATTTTCATAATAGTTCTATTTAAATCTACAAAAGTCATGAACGCAATTCTTTTGTTTCTTGTTAACCGCATTAAAATAACTATTTCGCATTCATTTCATTTTTTCCAATTTCGTCTCGTCGTTTACGCTTTGTCAACTTAATTCTTCGAATGTTGAACTCAATAGACAACTTTTAAAACTTTCCAACCCCTAACATCAGATTTCCTTTGTTCGTTTGAATTGTAAAATGCTTTGGTTGAATCTAAATTATTCTATTTTAAATGTTTACTATCACTTTCCCTGTGGTGACCTAATTCCTTTAAATCTGTGAAGTAAATCCGCTTTATACTAGTTTTGTTTTATTATTGTCGTCAAAACAATTTACATTGTTACGCTCACCACCTTCCTTAACTTAATTATATGCAAACAATTTTCATTTTCATGCGTTCATCTTACTTTATTGACATTATTTACTCGCGGTCTATTGTCCTAGTCATTGCTGTTGTTACTCTCACGTTTCAGCCGCTATACACCCGGCTTTCATCAGGTGTTTGTAAATCCGGATAACTGTGGCGTAAATGGCCATGGTTAAGTGTAATTGACAAAATTCTCAACAAACGGAATGAGATTATGAGATTATCAATAAACAATAAGAAAAGAAAGAAAAAGAACAGGGCAAAATAATACTAAGCAAACAATATATATGTAAATCAAAACTAGGCAAGACAACACTAATAAAGCAAAAAGTTCACAAAGTAATAATTGTGTTCACACGTAAAAGGGATACAGTCAAGTAATTATAACGTTCTAAATTAAAGAACAAAAATGCGGGGGTGGAGGCGATGAAACCGAGAATTGTCTATTTTTATTCTTTAAGAAGAAATCTCTGCATACATTTGTAGGATATATTTATAAATTTGGGAAGGTATTTTCTTAGTGGTTATTCCTCGAGTTTGAAACTAACGGTAACCTTCAGGGTATTTCGAATAGAACCCTTTATTTGATCTACGGGTGTAGGGAGATTGCTCTCCTGCTGGTGATGTCTACACAACTATTGGATTGGTGCAAAATTATCAGGCGTTTTTGCAGGAGAGTTATTTGTTAATAAAAATTGCAGTTTTGTTTACTTTTTATTAAAAAATATTTTATTTTCCGGTTATAATGCGTGTCGATAATCTTACGCTCCGGAAAAATCATTTAAAGATGTTATTGTTGAATTGTTGTTTCTTTGGTTGGTGCATAATTATCAGGCGTTTTTGTAGGAGAGTTGTTTGTTAATAAAAATTGTTGAATTGTTATGTTTCTTTTTTCATAATAAATATTGTTTAAAAACGCCTGATAATTATGCACCAACCCTATACTTTTGTTCGCCTCTGAGTCCAATTAAACACCGCCTAATCCACGGTCCACGAGCCTCATCCGGCCCACGAAGGTTTTCCGTCCGGCCCGCTAATTATCGCTGGACACTAATTATCTAATTACTTTCCAGAGAAAGTGGCAGAAAAACATCATTTGCAAGTTAATCAACTTACAATGCAACGATTTTTTTTAATTTTAAAATTTTAATTCCGAACCCACCGCTCATTTCTACAAGAAATGTTTGTCAAGCGGAAAACATAATAGCCTATTGAATAATTCGAAAATGATGGTATCATTATTTGGAAGTACATACGCTTGTCAACAACTTTTTTCCGAAAATGAAATATACTAAAAGTCGTTTAAGATCAAAGGTCGCGCTTGGAATTCAGTGTCACATTTTCCATGGCAGTAAAGCCGACGAATGTTGATGAATGTTTACATTTCATGCCATTCTAATTGAAGAACACCAGGACACAGTCAACATCAGAGATCGCAGTATCACAAATCTTCACTTTGCCGACGCCATAGATTATCTAGCTGGCAAAGAATATGAACTTGTCAGTATGACGAAGAAACTGGAGGAAACATCTCCCTGATATGGCATTTAGTTGTTGTAGCATACCTACGGACTATAATGGGTATGTCCCCATTCATATAAATACAGTAGTAAATACTGTATGTTGGTCTGCATTAGGAAATTCGTCTCCAGCTGTGCTGGTCAAACTCTATGCCGCCGGTTAGAGAGGAACCCAAGACGAGGCTATGTTGAAGAGCAGAGTCTCGTCTCGAGAAACAGCTACCCGACCCCGTTTTATACGTGGTCTACGGGGAATTTTTGGTCGAGCTGCGTGGGGCGGTTGGTAGATATCCTGCAGTTGGAGATTCATTGTGGAATTCACTTGACTCACTCCTAGCAGTTGGCTAATTCTTCTACTGGTGAATCTTATATGTGTTGTTCGTGTCCTAAATATTATCGTTCATTACCAACCTTCGTGTGATCATTCTATGCAGTAGCCTTCCCTAGGTTACAACAATAGTGATTTACAAAGCGAAGCTTAGATGTGGCCCAAGGCCGAACGTATGAAGCACCTAGTGATGAACGGATGTTAAATATTAGTTTAAGACATTTACTTTTTAGTGGCAGTGTATTTTAGCTCAGACCTTCTGAAGCTGACCTTTATGGTCAGATAGTAGACTAAAT
>OZ038484.1:68391100-68393600 GCA_964036315.1 Acanthosepion esculentum
ATATAATTATATTTATATTTATAAACACACACTTTTCACACACACACACACACACACACACACACACACACACACACACACACATATATATATATATATAATATATATATATATATGTTTCATTAAATAATATAGACAAGTTTTGTCTATTTATTTTATGTAAATTCTTTTCATATCGTCTGATAAGCTTAATAGGATTATCATTAAAAGAAGAAAGAAAATCACAACATTGATACATATTTTTAATCCTATCTAAGCTTTCGGCTTACATAAGCCATTGTCAAAGATGACAATTACATTACATTAAACAATAAACGGACAAAACAATAATGATAATCTGTTTTTGTTTACATGGAAGATTTCCAAACAACGACAAACTCGTGTAACTGAGACGCTAGAAACGAAAATCACGCCGCAGCTCATGACGTCACACATGACCACGCGAGAGTGAAAACGAGAAGTATTAAGTATGGGAAGCTATTGGTAAACAATATATATATTTATATATATATATATATATATATATATATATATATATATATATATATATATATATATATATGTATATATATATGTATATATGTATATATAAACATAGGAATTCTTTACTGCTGGATCAATTGTTTTTTATGAACATAATAAAATAGGCAGCATATATTTACATTACAAAGAGTCAATCATACCTTATGTTTATCTCTACTAGCGAAGTGATTTCTCCAATAATCGCATTCATATTGCTGATTGATTCAAGGTATGATTGACTCTTTGTAATATATATATATATATATATATATATATATATATATATATATATATATATATATATATATATATATATATATATATATAAGATTAATACAAATTAAATTAGTTAAGTAATTTTTTGCGTTTATCAAAATAATATTATATATTTATATGTATAAATGTATTTTTTATCCAACATTACCTCATATTACTATAAACGCTATTTTTATTGGCTAGACATGTTTGATTTGCTCTCCCTGTTTCGCTTTTTTATTTTCTTAAACATTAAATTAATAACAACTGGCCTAGATCGCAATGTCCTGTCATGCGTAGGACGATAGACTACACCTGACAGCATGGTCTCTGATTGGAAAGTTGGAGGTTTTGAGAGGCGTGGAACCACCTTTTAATTGCTGTTGTTCCCATGTTCACTCGAACCCGTGATGGTGGCACCTTTTAGGGTCTCAGCAATGGGCAAATAGTGAAACACCATGAAAACATACAAATACATTTTTATAGTAAAATTACCAGCAATACATTTTTATACTGTCAAATGACCAACAACACCTACTTATAATAAAATGACCAGAAATACAATATTATAGAATTATCAACAATACATAATATAGTAGAATGATCAACAATACATTTTATCTTTAGTTGAAGGCATACAATTAGGTTTCAAATATATTTAATTGAAGCCATAATATGAAGATTTCGGCATTTAATAACCCATAGAGATTGCTATGCCACTAAACAAAATCAAAAAACCAACAGATCAATATTATAGAATAATCAACAATACATAATATAGTAGAATGATCAACAATACATTTTATCTTTAGTTGAAGACATACAATTAGGTTTCAAATATATTTAATTGAAGCCATAATATGAAGATTTCGGCATTTAATAACCCATAGAGATTGATATGCCACTAAACAAAATCAAAAAGCCAACAGATCAATTTTATAGAATTATCAACAATACATAATATAGTAGAATGATCAACAATACATTTTATCTTTAGTTGAAGGCATACAATTAGGTTTCAAATATATTTAATTGAAGCCATAATATGAAGATTTCGGCATTTAATAACCCATAGAGATTGATATGCCACTAAACAAAATCAAAAAGCCAACCGATCAATTTTATAGAATTATCAACAATACATAATATAGTAGAATGATCAACAATACATTTTATCTTTAGTTGAAGGCATACAATTAGGTTTCAAATATATTTAATTGAAGCCATAATATTAAGATTTCGGCATTTAATAACCCATAGAGATTGATATGCCACTAAACAAAATCAAAAAGCCAACAGATCAATTTTATAGAATTATCAACAATATATAATATAGTAGAATGATCAACAATACATTTTATCTTTAGATGAAGGCATACAATTAGGTTTCAAATATATTTAATTGAAGCCATAATATTAAGATTTCGGCATTTAATAACCCATAGAGATTGATATGCCACTAAACAAAATCAAAAAGCCAACAGATCAATTTTATAGAATTATCAACAATACATACTATAGTAGAATGATCAACAATACATTTTATCTTTAGTTGAAGGCATACAATTAGGTTTCAAATATATTTAATTGAAGCCATAATATTTCGGCATTTAATAACCCATAGAGATTGATATGCCACTAAACAAAATCAAAAAGCCAACAGATCAATTTTATAGAATTATCAACAATACATAATATAGTAGAATGATCAACAATACATTTT
>OZ038484.1:68398600-68506100 GCA_964036315.1 Acanthosepion esculentum
GAACGCTGGCTTAACAAACATCAAACAGCCATTGGGGGGAAAAAGAAAGGAAAAGCGAATGCAACTAAAATAAAAGGCTTTTGTTTCGTTATTTTCATTAATGATTGTTTTCATTTAAAATCTTACTTTGTCGGCGCTATTATGTCGTTGCGGCATGTCAGCTGAAGGACAATTTGGACCTTATTTTCTTTCTTATTTACACAATAAGATAATACTTTAACAATTAAGATAATGCCTGATTAACCATAATGGTCACAAACAGAACAATGCAACAGTGGCGGACTGGACAGGGTGTCAGCTTGCCCTATGGCAAGTGGGCCACTGATGGAGTTCCCCCACCTATATCAAGTAAAAATGCAATAAACAAACACAGACAACTGTTTTAGTAATAAAAAGAAATAAAAAAACGCTATAAAGTCATCTGCATACTATCAGTTACTCAAGTCTAATGTGAGAGAACATTTTAAAAGCTGAAGGTCATAAGACAAGATTAAGAAATCCGCTGTCTGAAGAGAATTCTAAATCATGCATATTGTTCGAATAGCCGAGTTCGAATTCCAGTCGAATCCATTACATTTTTTTACGTACTAATACCCTTGGGATAGGTATGAATCCTCTCTCAATCTCCTCCCTCCCATCTATGGGTAAGTTTGCGGGATATACCGTTTTCTATAGCCTTGGATTGCAACTGGTCTACAGCAGAATAAAATGGCAACCTACTGAGGGAAAAAATCTACCTCGTCAGTCATGTATCGAATGATACATGATCACCTAAGCATGTATCATGTATGGCACATAACTGACTGAAACTATTTAAAAAATATCAAGCAATTACTTAAAAAATTCTTAAAATAAATAAAAATTAAAATATATGATTCTGTATTTACATTTGGTATCTACTGCTTGTACTGTAATTACTAAGAAATGCATATTTTTTTCCACAAAAAAAATTAATTGTACCTTTTTTTCATGTGTATTTTTTGAAAATTTAATTTATTCGTTAACCAAATGAAATGATAGCAATGTAGTTATAGGTGCCTCCTCCACCATCCCCTCACCCGCCACTCTGTCTCCTAATAAGTGTAATATTGTTAGATCCAGTTCGCCACTTCACAAGAAATATCAATTTCAGCACATGCCGATTAACTGCGACGCTTCGACACATACGTGATCATGGCTACATATTTTCCCTTGTAGCTCGAAGCAATATTTGTCCCCCTACTATTTGTCCCGAACCTACCCTACGTGATTTGAGCAAAACCCCAAAGATTTAGACAAGAAAAAAATCTTCAATTTTTAAACCCTAAAGAAATCAGATAATTATAAAATTGTATTGAACTTTTCAGAAATGATTCGGCAATAAATAGAATAATTTTGCTTTCTTAATTTTTAGAAGAATCTGCAGTGTTATTGGTCCTGACCTGGCATCTCAGCTTCAGTCACATTCCCATCGCTATAATGCAGCTTCCCTCTGCCTTTTCTAGAAGTATTTTCATGGCAATGGCTCTGATGAGCTTTCTTCTTTGATGACTCGACATTACGAATTTAAACGCAGCATTAGGTTGGCAGATATCAGAATTTAACAGTTGAAATGGCTAGATGCAACCGTACGTTCTATGCTAATAGCTTCTTCTCTCTCAATTCTCGGTTGTGTAGCTCTCTTCCGACCGCTTGCAATGAATGAACTAATGTTAGTAAATGGAATATTCAGGTTGTCTGAGATTTTCCTATAACTTTTACCTTAAGAGCTTAACGTCAGTTCTTTTTGCGAATTTGTCAATTCTTTACTTCTTGACATGATGATAACCTTCTTGCACGAATATCAATTACAGAATGTTCTGTTCGTATTTTTTAGGCTAAAAATAACTACTGATAACTTTATTGGAACATTCTAGAATATTCCATTGAATAATCTAGAGTAATAAACCAATTAAAAAATTATAAAATCTGAAATTTGCATTGTACGAATACTTTTTTCACATATTAAAATGGATACAAAGGATTTATTTCTATTAAATATTTTTTTGTTGTTTTGTTTTCTATGCATATTTAGTTATTATGCATCTGTGTACAGTTTATTATATGAAAAGTGTGTTTATTCATTAGGTATGAAAGGTATGAATCCTCTTCTTCTCCCTCCAACTATGGCTAAATAGCAGGACAGACCGAGTTCTATAGCCTTGGATGGCAACTGTTCTACCGCAGAAATAAATGGCAACCTACTGCGGGGAAAATACTGCCTTATCGTCATGTATCGAAAGTTACATGATCGCATAAGTGTGTATCACGCATAGCATATAACTGACTCAAAAATATCTAATTTTCGCATTTACTATTTCAAGAATAAAGTTGATATTTTTGTATTAGATACATTGAATAGAAAACATGTTCAAACCAGAATTCTAATAAAACAAGTAAAATATGTAATTTTTTTTTACTGTAACCGATAAGTAAAAACAATTTTGAAAGCTTACAAAAAAGTTACTCAATGTATAAGATTTGTTAGATCATTTATTAGATCATAATTAATAAATTAAACTTAGATCATAATTAATAAAAACAAAAAATATATAAAAGTGTATATAATACGGTAATACTGCTGGGCACTGATTAAAAGACAAAATGTTTTAAATTTGCATTGTTTATTGAAAATCACACTACAACTACTGCATTGTATAACATATTACATCATAATATAGCTAAATTGTTCAATATAATTTCCCTTTGAATTAAATGAAGGTCTTATTTCATGGCACAATAATTTAGTAATAATTTTCTTGTGTCATGCATTTTGTCCATATGCAATTTGTAAAGCTTCAGTAAATTATAAAATTTACAAGACCGTGATACAAGGCTTTCACTAATCACCGGAATGAAATTCCAACGCTACGATTTTGAACGTAAACTTAATATTTAAACTCGTCTCCTCCGTAATCGGTAACGATTTGGAAAAAAATATTTTATGTAATTATTTATCATTTCAAACCCCAACTTTCAAAAGGAGTGCAATACTTTTCTTTCTTTTTATGTGCCGTGTCCTTTCAGGACGTGGGCGATCATGGCCCTCCACTTCCCCCTATCTCTTGTGGCTCTCAACATGTTTTGAGTTTCTGCCAACTCCCCCAAACCACGCTCTGCCATCCACCTGCCCAAGCCCGCCACGTAAGTCATGCGCTGCTTTCCCCTGTCATCATTGCTCAAATGCTCAGTCCATGATATCCTCAGCATCCTTCTGTAGAACCACATCGCCGCCTCGAGTCTCTTCTTCATTCTTGAGAATAGCGTCCAACATTCGCTGCAGTATAAAAGGACAGATGTCACGTAGCAGCTCAGTACTCTTTTCTTTGTCACCATAGAAATGCTCCTGTTTCGCAGTACTCTGCCCAGCTTCTGGAATGCATCCTCCGCCAGAACACTTCCCACATAATTAAACTTCTGCACATATTTGATTTTAGTGCCCCCGACCTGCAAATCGCATTTTGGGCTCATCCTTTTAATGATGACCGTGCATTCTGTCTTCTTGTAGTTTATGGTTAGTCATTTCTTCTCGCTCTCCCTCGTTAACTTCTGTAGAAGGATTTGTAGTTTTTTTTTTCCATGTCTACTATCAGTACCGTGTCATCTCTACGGTTCTAAAATCGTCCTACCCTACTCCATATTATATAGGTTGCTTCAAGGAGTATCATTCTTTTTTTTTTAAATTTCCCAGATCTTTCTGTCTACCATGCGTTTCAGTTTTAATTAAATAATCCATATAAAACCAATATAGCATTGATATTCATATATATCGGCGACGATTGGGTCTCTATTTCAATTTAATCGATTCCTTACGTGATTTCTTTGTTTCCCCACCCCAGAAGAGTTTGGTCATATTTCTCGTTTCATACACTACCCTGCACTTTTTTGCGAACCACCTTCATTCATTTCGTATTCCATTGGTGAGATGTAAGTTCCACTCGAGCATATTCTTAACACAAGCCTCTGCTTTGTGGAACCAACTCCCAAGATTCACTACAAACTTAAACTGTCCAAGTCTAGGGTCAACAGTTATCTAACCCACATATAAACTGTTCCTCTTACTCTGTAACCCTCTACCCCGAGTGGCTCTTGGGCCTTGTACAGGGTTAACATCATTGTAAAAAAAATGCTACTAAAGTGATTTATTGGCCGTTAGGTTGTCGCTTGAGTTGATCACGCATTTTAATTGAAGGCCTCACCGAAACAGGCGCGAAATCACGAAGCCAATTGAATGTTATCATGTGTTAATTTTATTCGGTAACAGCTTTTCATAAACAGTACATTTTTTATACAGAAATTCTGCGCGTTTGTTTCTTTTTTCGTTTTTTTTTTTTAATCAATTCGCCCTAAGACACAACAGACGCCTGAGAGTGAAAGAGAATGAAAAGATTTTAGAAGGAACCGGAAATTCGATTCTAAACCAGGAACATAGGAAGGAGTGTGAACTGGACAATAGGCGAACCTATCTACTCCTGTTAACTTGGTACCTCCACTAATTCGCCGAAAAAAGAGAAAAAATTGGTGAAAAACTTATCCTCAAAATCTTTATTATTATTAAAAGGAAAGACTAAAGTATTTTTTTTAATATTTAAATTTTTTAATTCTTTTTAAAACATTCAAATTATTTTAGAAATGTATGTTAGAAAATCTTGGTAAAAGTATTTTTTACGTGTTTCAACCCACTTAATTTTATAAAAACTCGAGAAATTCAACGAGATAATTTTAATGATTGCATTAGTTAAAAGCAAAACTCTGGAGGATTTAACTCTTAAATTCTTTTATAAAATCGGGCCCCGAAAATGTGCTCTGAATCGTAAAATAAGAAACGCAATAAAACAAGGACATTATTTAATTTGAAAAGCTTTTAATTGCTTTTATGAATGATATATATTAAGGACACTATCGTCTTAAGAAAAAGATTTTTTCGATGAATAATGAATTTGTTTGCATTATTTTTACAATTTTAATTAAAATAATTTATAAAGTGTTTCCATCTTTTAAAATTCTGTTTTAATGGTGTAACTGTTAGAGAATATTTTCATTAAGTAAAACAAGATTAACTAATTATAAATCTTAAAGTTTATTACAATTTGCGGACTCGTGTATTTTAAAAAGAATTTTGAATTGTTTTTGTATGTGTATAAACGTGCCGATTTTTGTAGATATGGACGCTCATACACGATTTTATCAGAAAATAAGAGCGATAACTTAAGTTAATTTAAAGACAACATTTCTAAAATTCAATAAAACATTAGATTATGGAGAATATTTTCTTAATTACTGAGTACTTAGAAATTATATATAAAAGGCGCTCACGTTATATACAATTAATTTTTATGGTTAAAGCCCCCATTGAATATCCACATTAAATAAATATCAATTTGTCATCAAACTATTAAACTCGTCAACAGCTTAAATAAACAGCTACCGCTGTGTAAAAAATGCATTTCTGCGATATTTTAAACTTAACGTAAATAATATTTGTCTCAAATCAGATTAATTATACTTTAAATCAGCTAATATTCCTCAAATATCGTTTCACAAAAGTTTATTTTATTTTTGCAAGATTTTTTAATAAAGAGAATTACACGGAAGGCAAAAAAAAAATCAAATTTCAAAACAAAAACTCCTTCCAATCAAAATTTAAATTAGTTTTGAAATACAGCAAAGTACAGTGGGACCTCGGTTGCCGAACGACTTCCTTTTCGAACAAATCGGTTGTCGAACAAAAATTTCGAACTAAAATTTGTCCCGTTTGTCGTAGCATAACTCGGTTGCCGAACACGCCAACTAAACCACGTGGGCAGCACGTGATTACTAAGTGACTGAGCGTGTGGCGTGATTGGCGCCAGTCTTGCCTAAGCTCGCACTCAGAGTATACACGCTAAGAACTGTTGTCTGATTTTTGCTGGTAGATCATGTGTTGTGTTGTGCAGGTGGGAAGGGTGTATTGCCTAGTGCTCTTATTAAAGAAATGTGTGCAAAATGGGTCAAGTGAAAAATTTTGTTGATAAGGCAGCAGCAAGCCGTGTCAGTAACCTTTTCAATGACACTGCTATATCTCACTTACGTAACATTGTGAAACAGAGGCAAAAGCAAGTTTCAATAGAAAGGCTTTTGGTGTAAAAGACGCCTAGTGAATCTGAGGCAAAATCTGCTAGCAAGAAACAGAAAATCCAGGAGATGGGGAACTCCCTTTCCAAACAATAACATCCCTTCCCTCCCACTTCCTCTCCACCCTTCATTTGTGCCATCAAGACTCCCCAGCACAGGTAAGGATGAATAAAATTGCCTTTCTTATTTATATTCGGCATTATTCTTTATTCAGTTGTTTTTTTCTTTTTTCTTTTTTTTTTTAGATCTAATGATTTTCATTGGTCTTGTGTACGAACTTGTACACAAAATACTGTTCTGAAAGTTTGAATAAGCAATAATCCGGGGTCCAGGAACGTATTAATCCATTTTACATTGATTCCTATGGGAAAATTGCTTCAGTTTTCGAACCTTTCGGTTCATGAACGGCCTTCAGGAACGAATTAAATTCGAAAACCGAGGTATCACTGTGGTTCCCTTATTGAAAACATTAAATTTAAACTATTAGCTTGAAATTAAAACTAAAATAAAAGCTTCAAGAAAATTCATTTTAAAGCTTAGGTATAGCGAATATGTGGAAGTACCTATATTAAACCTATCTACTCCTATTGTGATAAGATAAAAATTCACACGGAGAGAGGCGCGTTTAGCAATAGAACAGATGTGTGAGAGAAATATTCGGAAAGAGCAGTTTCTATGGTAACAGGGCCTGAACATTCACGGGGAAAATCAGGAAACATTTTGAAAGCTTTGAAAATAAGTACTGACCAATAAAAAGCAAGCATAATCATCTGACATTTCACTGGCCATCAGCGGATATCAAGTAATGACTTAAACTTGTTCAGCGATACTGACATCAGTCATTATGAGATGAGCATAGAAACAGAGAAATTGCCTATTTCGTTGTCCAAAAAGTATCCGACTTTATTTTTTTCCAACGAACTCATGCCGAGTGGGCAAAATCATTTCGGCGGGGGGTGACACCACCCTTCCTGCACATGTATGAAGATTTTCGCGCCGGTAGGCCACGTCGTCAATTTTCGGCTTTTACGCCTCGAGTACAGACGTATAGTACGCGCTCGTCAGATTTTCGTATTCACGTAAGATGACCGAACGCATCAAGCAGAGATATTGCATCAAATTTTGATACTGAAGCTCAAACTATCCAGAAGATTCAGCTGTCCTTTGGCGACGATGCCACGAGTAAAACTCAGATCAAGGAATGGTAAAACCGCTTCAAACATGGCTGCATCTCAGTGGAGAGCGGGTCATACTTAGGTAGGTCATCCACAAACTGGAACAAAGAATCGATTGAGAAGGTTCGGCGAATAGTCATGGAAAAACATCGTGTAACAATCCAAGAAATTGCTCATGAAGTTAGGATCAGTGCATTCTATTTTAATGGGGGATTTGTGCATGCGAAGCGTGTCGGCGAAATTCGCCCGCTCGTTCCGCCCACATAATCCAAAATTTTCTGATCAAGAACAATACACCACTTATCCGACAGGCTACCTAGTATCCCAATTTGGTACCGTGTGGCTTCTGGCTCTCCCCCATTCTGAAAACCGCGCCGAAAGGGAAGCATTTTGAATCGCAAGTGGAAAGTATGAAAAAAGCGACGGCGGACAGAATTCCAGAGACGTTCCAGGGGTGTTAACAGCTGTCGCATAACCGCTGGGAGAAGTGTGTGAACTCCCAAGGGAAGTATTTTGAAGGTGATTAAATAAAATTTGTGAAATGTACAAAATTGATTTATTCATGCCCCAAATTCGGATGCTTTTTGAACGCACTGCGTACTGTACCCATCTGACGACGGAGTAGAAATAGATTTTTATATTATTTTAAACTCGATAAATAAATTTCTCATACTTATGTTGTAAATTCCAGATTATTTTTTACTGACAGACAAATACAATTTTCTCATTACATGAACGGCCCAAAATGGAAATTACAAACTGGAGATATCGAAATCAAACAAGTGCAACAGTTTAGATATCTGGGAAGTGAATTTCACAGAGGACGGAAAGTGTGACATGGAAATCCTAAGGATAAGATAGAGAAAGAAGCCCTCCAAAAGCTAAGCAAAGTATTAAGAAACATAAAAAAATATCGTTAGAAACAAAGACAACATTACTGGATTGTTATGCAGTATCAGTCCTCCGATATTGTAGCAAATGCTGGGCAATCTCCTCACAGATGAAGAGGAGTCTTAAAGCAACAGAATGTTGTTCTGCAGTAAGATGCTGAGAATACTATTGACCAAACATGTGCGCAAAGACGAAGTTTAAGAGACAGTGGTAACAAAAAGGAGACTTATACTTAACATCAGGATGAGACAGTTGGGATTTCTAAAGTACATAATGAGGAAAAAAGGCTTAGAAAATTTGATATTTGCACGAAAGATTGAAGGTAAGAGAGACCATGGAAATCAATGCATAACCGACCTGGCGTGCTTGTGGAAATAGATGGCAGGGTTTGAGAAAGATAGCAAAAAGACAAAAGTTATTAAGAGCTACAAAGGACAGGAAATTGTGAAGAGACATGATCGATAATGTCCTGAGGGGATACGGTACATGGAAGAAGATTGTACTTTTAAAATATCAAAAAAATAAATATCTTGCGTTTATTACTCATTCCTTTGTTTTTCATATTCTTTTTTTCATTCTATCGTTATTATTTTCTTCTTTTTTATTTCTCGTTATATTTCTTCCTTCATTATGCATTTTCTTTCTTCAACATTTTTCTTTCTTATTTCTCTTTTACTTTCTTTTTTATTTCTTTTTTATTTCTTTTTTGTACTTTTTATTTCTTTTATCATTCTAACTTTTGTCATTATTATTTTCTTCTTTTTCATTTCTCTTTATTATTTTTCTTCCTTATACTTTTTCTTTATTTTTCACTTTTTTAATTTTCTTTTATCTTTTATCTCCGGTTTTTCTTTTTTTACATTTTTTTTTTCTATTTTCCTTTTCTCTTTCGTTATTATCATTATTTTGCTTCGCTTTATATTTCTTCCTTCCTTATAATTTTCTTTCTTTTTTTCACCCCTTTTTTCTCTCATATTTATCTTTTTCATTCTTTCTAATCACTTTTTCATTGATTTTCTTTCCTTTTTTTTCATTCTGACTTTGGTTATTATTATTTTCTTCTTTTTCATTTCTCTTTATATTTCTTCCTTATACTTCTTCTTTCTTTTTTTCAGTTTCTTTCCTTGTCTCTTTTAATAATTTCATTTCTGTCTTTGACTTGTTCAACTGATATATTTCTTTTGTTTTTTTTCTTTTCTTTATTTTTCGCATTCATTTTACTTTTCCCACTTGTTTATTTTTTCTTCAGTGAAATTTTGTATTTCTTTCTTTTTTTGGTATTTTTTTTTTCGGTATTTGCAATCTCACTCTTAAGCAGTTTCTTTCTTTTTCCCTTTTCCTGGCATTTTTTCTTTCTTTTCACCTTCCTTCCTATTTCTATTTTGTCTTCCCTGCATTCTTTCTTTCTTTTTTCATTTCCTTCTTACTTTCCAACCTTCTTCTTTCTTTTCTTCTGTTCTTCCAGCTTTTTTCTTTCCTTTCTTCCTGCCTTCTTTCCGTGACTATTTTTATTCTTTCTTTCTTAATTTCCTTTTTCTTTCTTTTTATCTTTCTTCTTTTTTTCTTTCTTTCTTTCTTGTGCGTTTCTTCTTTCCTCAATACTTTTTCCTTTGCTTCCTTCATTTATTTCTTAGTTCCTTACTTTCTTCCTTTCTTCTTTTCTTTTCTCTTTTCCCTTTCTTTATTCTTTTTTTCCTTTACTCTTTCTTTCTTTCTTTCTTTCTTACGTGTTTCTTCTTTCCTTACTCCTGTTTTTCTTTGCTTCCCTCGTTTATTTTTAGTTACTTTCTTTCTTCCTGTCTTCTTTTGTATTTTTCGTTCCTTTATTCTTACCCTTTTCCTTTATTCTTTCTGTCTTTCTTTCTTACATGTTTCTTCTTTCCTTACTACCTTTTCCTTTACTTCCCTCGTGTATTTCTTAGTTCCTTTCTTTCTTCTTTTATTCTTTTCTTTTCTTTTCTTTTTTCTTTCCTTTATTCTTTTCTTTTTTCTTTATTCTTTCTTTCTTTCTTACGCGTTTCTTCTTTCCTAACTATTTTTCCTTCGCTTCCCTCATTTATTTCTTAGTCCCTTTCTTTCTACCTTTCTTCTTTTCTTTTCTCATTTTCCTCCTTTTATTCTTTCCTTTTTACTTTATTCTTTCTTTCTTTCTTTCTTTCCTTCTGTGCCTTGCGTTTCTTTCTTTTTTACTTACCTCTTTCTTTCGTTACCTTTTCACATTTTTCTGCCTTTCTTTCTTATTCTTTCTCGTTTCTTTTCTTCTTCCCTCTCTGCTTTCCCTTCTTCCTTTCTTCATTTTTACTTTCCGTTCTTTATTTTTTATTTTTGCTCCTTTCGTGTTTCCATTCTTTCTTCCTTTTTTTGATTCTTCCTTTCTTTCTTCATTTCTTTTCTTCCTTTCATTCGTTTTTCTTTTCTTCTTTCTTTCCTTCCCTTTTCTTTTTCTTCTCTTTCCTTTCTCCCTTCCTTCACTTCTCTTTCTTTCTTTCCTTTCTTCTTTCCTTTTCCCTATACTTCTTTATCTCCTTCTTGCTATCTCTCATTTCCTCCCCCCTTTCTTTCTTTCTTTTGTTTCTTCCTCTCCGTTTCTTTCATTCCTTTCTTCACTTACGCATTCCTTCCTCCTTTCATTTATTTTCTATATTGTCCTTTCTATTTTCCTTCTTTCTGTCTTTACATTCATTCTTCACTCATTTTTTTACTTCATTTGTTTTTTCTTCACTTTTTCCTTCCTTCATATTTACCTTCCCCCTTTCTTTGTGTCTTTTTTCTATCTTTCTGTTTTCTCCTATTTTCTTTCTTTCTTTTCTTCTTTCCTTCAGTTGATTCTTTTTCTTTCCTTCTTTCTTTCTTCTCTTGTCACACTTTTATCTTCTTTTCTTTTCCTTTCTGTTTCTCTTCCCGCTTCTTCCTCACTGTTTTCTTTCGCACGGCCATTCCTCCATCTGTAAATACGACCGTGTGTGCCTCAGCCAACCCATCCAGACCTCACAGTTCTTCCCTATTTTCTTTATTATCCTTTCCACTCTATTACCTAAGACTCTTGTTTAGTTCTTATCCCACTTTGAAGAACACTTCAAATCAAACTCCGCCATATATCTCCCATTCACCTATAGCAATTTTACTGCTGACTAAGTTAATCTGCACCCGAATCACTCAAATAATTTAATGATTTCTGACCTTCAGATCCAAAATTGTGTCTATTGTTTAACGAGTTCAGTACAATCCTTCAGGAATGATGCAATCATTGAAGTTCAAACAATTTTACTGACCACATGACAAACTTAAGAAAAATAAAACTTCAATATAGCAGTGAAGGCTGGTCCTCAGTCAACAAGTTAAGCGCCATACGTGATACACGGTTGGGCGATCATATCTCTTATCCCGCAATAGGTGACCATTTCTTTTTGGCGGTAAACAGATTGCCAACCAGGGCTGGAGAATCCAGGCTGCTCTACTACTTACCAATAGCTGAGAAGAAGAATTGGATTCATACCTGTTCCATGGTATTAACACGTAAGTGAATGCAATGAAATCGATTGCAATTCGAACTCGGTTCTCCGATTCCTCAACCCGAGCAGCAATCCATTACGCTACAGTCACAGATGAGAATAAATGTTTCGGTTTTATTACAATTCTAGCCACTGCGTTTTAAATCAATAAGCATTGCCGAGGAGTGAAGGTAGTTAAAATAATAGCGGTGTCAATGAAAAATCCGTTTTTTTTTTCCTGACACGAAGGTCTAAGATTACCTAGATTTCTAAGTAGGAATTGTTCCATCTTATTAACATGAATGTAAGGTACTTTGGTAAGTAATTGTAGTTGAATATTAGCCAGCTTTTTTACACTAAAATCATGATTAACATTTCTCCTGAAACAACTATGAAATATAGGTCCTTCTATATAGCAGGAATGATCTCTTCGTGTGAAGAGATGGCATAACAAGAACAAAGATGTATGTGGAAGGGTTAAAAGTCAGGAAGCTGTGGAAAGCCACGAAAGGATATAGCACTTGATAGAAGGATACCGCCAGCGTCGTCTTGATTTTCATAGTGGCGTTGTTTATGGAAGATTCTTGTCAAAATCCAGAGAAGGGTGTGCAATACAATCGATCCAGACCCCGCACCTCTTCCCCAGACACTTTCTCACCGACATGACATGGCTTCCCTCTGTTCTACAAATATTTTCATGGCAATTGCTCGGATGAGCATTTTTCTCTGATGCCCCTACTACATGAATTTAAGCGTGCTAGTAGATTGGCAACTAGGTCTCACTGTTGAACTAGTTAGATTCAACCGCCACTTCTACTCTAAGTTTTTTTTTCTCGCACTTCCCACCTGTGGAACTCCTTTCCGATTTCTTGCTTCCCCGATAACTACAATCTTCAAAAATTTAAATGTAATGTCATATTCTTTTTTCTTGAACCTTGTTCCTTTTTATTTTATTTATTCATTATTTTTTTTTTGTTCTTTCCTCAATCCTCCCCATTCTCAGTTTTCTCATTCTCTTTCATTTTCATTCCCTGTAACCTCCTGCGTTCCAGTGGCATTGTCGCCTTCCTTGGGATGAAACGATTTAAAGGGGGAAAAGA
The DNA here is from genome assembly GCA_964036315.1 of Acanthosepion esculentum. Lineage (NCBI taxonomy): Eukaryota > Metazoa > Mollusca > Cephalopoda > Sepiida > Sepiidae > Acanthosepion > Acanthosepion esculentum. Next base: position 68,411,390 of record OZ038484.1, read on the forward strand.
AGTCATAATACGCGCAATAATTTTTTTTTTTATATTAATTTTAACTATTCCCTAGAAGATTAATTCCATTTAGGGAATTTTTTTTTGTCTAAAGCGCCATCGTTTGTTTGTTTTTTCCTTTGTCCTGTGGCTTGAATTGTTTCGGTCCATTCTTACCTTCCAGCAAGATTTACTTGATGAAAGCGATGCAATAAAAGATTCCTCAACAGCTTAAACAGAAAAAAAATCTGTCAAAATGTAAAAGGATTAAATCGTTTAAAAAAAGAAAACAATGAATGATGGACACATTAAAAAAAAAGCGATGAGATAATCCGTCGATCTTGCTCCAATAATTTTTAGTAAATATTTCAAATATTCGCATACAATGCAGTCAGTGCGTTTGCTTTCGCTCATTTTTCTTTTTCTGTGTTTTTTTTTAATCATAATCTTCGTAAAGTGAAACGAAGACAAATGTTTAGTATACTGACGCCATGTGAATAAGCAATTAGGTTAGTCATAACGCTTTCTCTAGTCCTGTTTTTGTTTTCTTCCCTGTGTGTATGTGTGCACGCACGCGCGTGTTTCTGGGAAGGGAGTAAGATAGAGGCAAAACGCGCTAATTACCGTACAATACGTGAGCAACGACGGAGTTTTAGAGAAAATGGAAAACAAAAAGGAAACTTATTCTTAACATCAGGAAGAGGCAGTTGAGGTTTCTGGGACAGTTAATGCGGAAGAAGTGCTTGGAGAATCTGACACTCACAGGACAGATTGAAAGCAAGACAGACAAAGGAAAACAATGCATAACATACTTAATGAGCTTGAGTAATAGATGTCGGAACAGGGTTTCGGAGAAATGACAGAAAGATAAAATTTATTAATTTGTAGCAAAGGACAGAAAGTTGGGAAGAGCCATGATCGTCAACGACACGAGGGCGTATAAAGAAGAAAAAACTTCGTTCACCCAAGAAAAGGCCCAAGAGCCACTCCAGGTTATTAATTGAGATAGTAATGGAGTGGAAAATAGAGACGGGTAGGATAGATATCAGTCGACGCTGGACCTACAGAGACCAAGATTGTAGCTGTCGGAAAAGTATTCTCTCGGGAGTTTTTTCTTCAAAGTTCTAGAGAAGAAGCTGTCTGAGCGGAATTGCTTTTTATAAAGGAACACAAATGGAATGCGGCTGGTTTAACGCCGTGAAAACAGCATGGTCGGTCCTAACTGTTAAAGGTCCGAGCTGTGGACACTAAAGAATTCACCTCGTTAGAGCATCTACCATAGCGGTATAGTAGTCAAAAGCTGGCCTACTTCGACTGTGGGGGAAAATGTTGCAGGGTGGAGAATAAGTCATCAGTCACAAAATCGTGTAAGTGGTTGGTTGATTTTGTTTAGCGGTATATCAACCTCTATGGGTTATTTAATGCCGAAATCTAAATATATTGAGTGCAATTTTATGTCTTCAACTAAATATATTTTGAACGCAGTTGCATGTCTTCAACTACAGATAAAATGTGTTGTCAGTAATTTTACTAGAAAATGAATTGTCAGTAATTTTCCTTTAAAATTGTATTGTTGGAAATTTTATTATAAATAGGCATTTTATACTTTCACAGTTTTGTTTTTGTTTGGGGTTCACTAATTGCCCCAAGTGGGACCCTAACACCCGGGTGAGGGTGGACCTGGGAAAAACATCAATTAAGAGGTGGCGCGTAAGTGCTTTCGAACTCTATCAAGACTGCACGATGAGGATTATTTAGCAGCAGCCCAGATATGTTAGCAATATTGCATTCTTGGTCTGACCTGTCTCTTGTAAAGATAGAGTATAGCATTAGAAGTTAGGTACTTTCCATTGACACTATTATTTTAACTACCTTCACTCCTCGGCAATGTCTATTGTTTTAAAAAACTTTGATTAGATTTGTAATAAAACTTAAACATATGATGAAAGCGAATTTATAATTTTTTGTTCTTGAGAATTTACAACAAAAACTATATATTTATTAGATTGTTTATTTACCAGAATAATTTTATATTCGTTTATTTACAACATTCTAAAAACTAATACAATTAAAACTAATGCAATGCAATATTTATCAATTTACTTATTTATAAAGAAATAAATATGAAACCATTTATATTCAAAAAATTATAAACATTTAATAAAGTATTAAAATATGTGAACCAACTATAACGAAATCCTAATTATTTACCATTTTATAAACTTCGAATCAACTGGCAATTCGTCGATGCTTTGCCAACTATTCCAATACACAAGCTAATAAAGAAATAGTGTTTATGATTTTTGTTGTCAATTCTCAAGAACCAAAAATCGTATAAATTAACTTTCATATGTTTACAATTCTAATCATCGCTTTTTAAAATAATAAACATTACTGAGGAGTGAAGGTAGTTAAAATAATAGCAGTGCCACTGAAAAATTCAACTTTTTGACACAGATTTTTTTCGGGCACAAAGGTCCACGTTTGCCGCCTACTCTATAACCCCCGAAAGGTTATTACTGCTACAGAAATACTTAAAATCAATTGTGTCGTGTATCTGGGTACATTGAAGGCTTGTACATATCAGCTGTGGTTTAAAAGCCTCGTTCTAGAAAACGGCCGGCTCAGAATGAAGAAATTTTGATAGAGTTTATTAAATTGTTTCCAAGTCAAAGCACCAGAAACTTGACGCAAAACCTTAATGTGTCATGTTGAACTGTTCACGGACGAATAGAGGAAACTTTAAAAAAAAATGAACGTTCGAGATGGGTTTTTTGTTTTTTGATTTTTTTAACCAGAGATGTCAGCCTTTCATTTTCCATCGCATTGTTGCAGATGATGACAAATGAGTTTTGCATGTCATCAGAAAATGAAAAAGACAGTAGTTATCATAAAATAATGTGAAATTACTAAAAAAATATTCTGAAACAAAGAAGTTAAAAAGTCTTTAAAACTTTTTTCGGGACAAAAAAAAGATTTCTATGAAGAGGGAATCGAAAATTTGCCTTTCAGTTGGACTGCAGTCGTTGAAAATGAAGGTGATGACATTTTTTTATCAATAATATTTAAATAAATTTAATTTAATTTTTTTTTAATATCCTTCCTTCAAAAATGTGATTTAAATCCGAAAACCCGAATATAATGTTTATTCACCTTTTTTTATCGGGTTTAGACGTCGACACCAAATTTTATCAAAAATCTATCACAGCTATCCAGGTACTCACAAAATTAGTCTAAGCCATACTTAAAGAATGTGCTAACTGAAAATTCAGCCTCTCCCAAGCCCTTTAATATACGAAGGTTGGCTGAAAAGTTCATAGGTTCAGATTAAGGAATCGGAGAGCCGAGTTCGAATTCCAGCTAGTTCCATTACATTCACTTACGTGCTAATACCCTTGGGAAAGGTATGAATCCTCTTCCAAGCTATGGGTAAATAGCAGGAAAGACTGGGTTCTATAGCTTTGGGTGGCAAACGGTCTAGGAAAAAGTAACTCTGAATTCAAAACTGTATGTAGCCCTAGCATAGGACATTATACAAGATTGTTCGCGTTGGCTCAATGATCCCGACTACGGTTGACATAAAAGAAGGAAATGTAAATTGATAGCAGAACAAGTGGAACGTGGAATGGTGAAGTTTCAAAAGTTACTTAGAACAATAAAAACAGGAAGTTGTGGAGAGCCATGATTACCCATGTCCTGAAAAGACATGGCATATATTAGCAGTAGTAGATTTATATATTATTGTCTTATCTTAATCTCTATAATGAAATATATAATCTATGAGCAAAACCTAATCGCATATAGGCTTAAGTTTCAAATGACCAAAATAGATTGATGTCAAGGTAACAGATCTTTCTTTTAAACATGACATTAACTTTTATCTCGCCTCGAGAATTGCCAATGTTTTTTTTTAATATTAAATCGCCTATGTTTTATGAGAGGCAGATGTGAGCGACATCAGGCGAATAAATTAAAGTTAGTGAATAAATTAAACTTAACGTAATATGACCTCGTCCGACAAATGCGATGTACTGAGATTTAATTCAGTTTTTCATATTAAAATAATTTGGCATCAACACCGGGGTGCGCCCGTCAAACTGAAAACAAAAAAAAATTCATCAACTACAAGTTGATCTCTCCTATTTTAATATGTTTAGTCCCCGACGTAAGAGACGAATATTGTTTGTATGACTGTATAGGTTGAAAAACTCCGGCGATAACCCATTTTTTTCCTTATTACTGATAGCAGCTGTTTGGCAGTCTGGTAAAATGGCATCTGTCATTAAAGTACGGTCGAAATAGAGGTGTGCCATTGAATTCCTTCATACGGAATAAATTGCACCCATAGACGTTTATCATTGTTTACCGTGATCAAACAGATGATGTGAGCATAGTTAAGTGGTATAATAGAATGAGGGTGGGGGTGGCTCATCAAGTTTGACGGAAGATGAAATCGCCCTTGTGCCGTGTTGCCGGAGGCCAGTTCCCCGTACAGAAGGACTTTCGGATTCCTCCTATCAATAGACTATTGCTTCCCATGTTTTGACGTCGCGGCGAGGCGATGTTGGAGTGTCCTCTACACGTCGCAGGCCTGGGCAGAGTTTTATGAGAGATTGGTGGTTTCCCATGCAGCGCGCCTCCTCTCTCCCACGCCACCGATGTCGTCCAATGCAGCTTGGCACCGACGTCGTCACAAGAGTTAGCAGAACGAAGTTGAGCATAACATCGGACTTTCTCAGGGATTTGTTCTCAGGGCTTTACTCCCGAAGTCATTCCCATGATAGGGTATGGCTGCAAGGCAGCCGAAGTTTAAAATCAGAGTTTTCCTTCTCTTCTTTGATGAGTATATATTTAAATTATTCCTATATGATTCTTTATATGACTCTTAACAATAAACAATATCAAATGCCACGGCACTCTCAAAATTTTACTGGGATATTAAAACAGATTAATATGCACCGGTAGTAAATTGGAATTTCGTCACCAAAACTACACCTTTTTCCGACCACGGTAACCCACGCAATTTATGTTTCCTGGAAAAAAGATTCATCCTCAAAAATATTAATGAACGAAATCTACTTAATAAACGAAATGAACTCATGTTAGCTTCTAATCACAGAAAAAATAAAACACTCTTAAAGTATTTTAATTCTGGATAGATATGTTATCCAAATATTACATGCCTTGACATATTTTAGATTAAATTTTGATTCCCCCCCCTTTAACCATTTTAACGTCCATTAACACTTAACGAGCTAACTGGCGTTCCTCTTTTAAACTTTAAGCTTGCTTTTTTCTTTTTTCTTTTTTACAATAGCCACCTACCCACACTCTACATTTTCTATTTAAACCCCAATAATATATTAAGTTTGTATTAACTTTGAGCTTTGAATCTGCGTTTAATTTAGCGTTCCTCCCATGAGATCCAGTGTTTTGTTTTTTTTAAATCAACCTTAATAGTCCGTACCAGATGGGTTGGTAGAACCACGAAAAATTTAAGTTGCACTTTCTTTTTATATACAGTGTAACCCGGATATAAGAGAGTTGTCGGGACCGGATGCGAAGTCTCTTATATCCGGGTTTCTCTTATATCCGGATTTGGTCTATTATATATACATTAACACAGGCTCTAATTTGGGACCAGAGAAAATCTCTCTTATATCAGGGTTTCTCTTATATCCGGGTTACACTGTATATATATATATATATATCATCTTCTTTGTTGACGTTTACTATTTTATTTGATGTGTACATTTTTTCAATCCTCAATAGAGCTCTGACGAGAATTAGATCTGGTTGACCTTCCTTTTTTTCCTTTCTCACTCATTTTTGTTTTTCTTTTTACCTTTTAGTGTAATTTCATTTTGCCCTTCTTTCCCCATTGCCCGATGTTAAGATATCCCTTTTTCTTCCAATTATAAATTCGCTTAGTAAGATAGTTTATTCTTATGCAAATAAGAATATGTGATTCATTTAAATCTAAGCACCCAGAATAAGTCCCCAGAATGAATCGTGTTCAAACAAATAAATATTTGAGGATATATCAATTTAGGGATCAGTGATATACCAGGTGTAACAGCAAAATTGTCGAAATCGTGTAACAGAAAAAAATGTCCAATTATTAGAATAAGATTTGAACCATTGTATCTTAGAAATGATTGAAGATATCTTACTGGAATTCTCCTAGGTTTTTATAACACTACTGGACTCTACTTTGAGCAATAAGATTGCATTTAGTTGTAATAATGATCCTCTTACTGTTGTGACCTCCTGATTCAGTTTTCCGCTTTAGGTTTTCGTCTTTTTAAAACTTAATCACTGTTCTCTTGATGGTTCTTGGATGAACTTTGAAGATGGAAATCAGATTATGAATGTTGATACCATTACTGCAAGCCTGAATGATCTTTTTCCTCTCACCATTTCTCAGTTGGGAAGACATAGTGGGACTGACACAAAACTATTTTAACCTGTTCTCTTTCTAGCTGAATCGCTCAAAGGGTTTTCAGTGATTCTTACGAAAAGTGGTGGTCAAGATGGTTAAACGTCTTAGCTGAAAAGCTGGAAAAAAAGAAACTCAATTAGTTTAGTGCTTTTTTTTTTTAGATATTAAACATTTTGTTACACGATTTGGACAATGTTACTGTTACACCGGGTATATATATGGTATCAGAATGAATAGATATTCTTATTTAAAAGACGGCATAACAGTAGGTGGAGCCAAATTGAAGAGGAGTGGCAGTGATATCCCGGGGTTTCCCTACATACATAGCCAGAGAACTATTGTGTCATCAAGTTGAGAAATTTTCGCTTCTTCGAAAATATCAGTCAACCCCGAGAACCACACGACACTCTCATACTGCAAACTTTTGATATGCAGAAACCCGAAAATTATGGAACCAAGACGATACGAAAGAGAGACATGCATTCATAAAAGGGACAGAGAAAATCGGTGAGTAACCTACGTAACGAGCTTGTGTAAATGGTTGGAAGAACAGGGATTAGGAGAGAGAGCAAAAAAAAAAACTGGCTAAGCACTACAAAATACAGAAAATTGTGGACATCCATTATCGCACACGTCCTGAAGGGACACAGCAACAATTTTCAAAGAAACCCGCGTATTTAAAGCTAGAACAGGTGAGGGAATTATTGGATCTGTCCAGCATAAATTGGCCATAAATTAGACTTATTCACAAATGATTTAAATTATTTCAGAAATGTTTCTTTTTTACAAAAATTTTATGAAAATATGGTAGTTAAAAAAATATATATATACAGTGTCACCCGGATATAAGAGAGTTGCCGTGACCGGAGAAGAAGTCTCTTATATCCGGGTTTGGTCTATTATATATACATTAACACAGGCTCTAATTTGGGAGCCGAGAAAATCTATCTTATATCCGGGTTTCTCTTATATCCGGGTCTCTTATATCAGGGTTACACTGTATGTGTGAAAATGGAGCTAACGTCATGTTCCTTAAGTAATTTTTACAGATATGGCCCTCATATAAAAAATCTTCAACCATAAGTCTATCGAGATAGTTGTCAACACCTTATAAAAACACACAGCTCCGTGTTAAAAATTCTTTTCTGCGATATTTGACCTAAAACTAATATTTGTTTCAAATCAGATTAAGTAAACTTTAAATCCGCTAATATTCCTCTAATAAAGATTCAGAAAAGTATATTTCATTTTTGATATTTTAATAGAGAAATTGCGTTGTGCTGGGAGAATTTTAAATATGTTTAAAATTAGTCATTTTTAGCGATTTCAAAAAAGAATGATTCCAAAGAATTTTTTAATTAGTATAACTTCATGCAAACAAGGGAAGCCACTAAGACATCCAGATACAGGGTGTAGAAGAATTAGGAACAGAAACATCAATAATGAGCGGAAAGAGTAAAGAGTAGTCAGGAGAGCAGTAGCTAGAGGCTGACATTGCATTACAATTTATGCAGATTAAAGTTGGCTGGAAAGCATGGAAAGGTGGAATGGAGTTCCACAAGGGAGAAGTGCGAGAAAAGAAACTGTAAGCGTAGAACTTACGGCTACATCTTGCAGGATCAAATGTAAATTGATAAGATATCGACGCTAATACGTGATATGCGCCATGCGTGATACACGCTTAGGCGATCATGTATCTTTTCGATACATGACTTACGAGGCAGATTTTTTCACGCATAAGGTTGCCATTTCTTCCTGCGGTAGACCAGTTGCCATCCAAGGCTATAGAACCCAGTCTGTCCTGCTATTTACCCATACCTGGGGGAGAAGAGGATTCATACCTTTCCCAAGAATATTATCATGTAAGTGAATGTAATGGATTCGACCGGTATTCGAACTCGGCTCTCCGATTCCTCAATCCCAGCCGTTATCCATTACTGCGCTTAAATTCAAAAAGTCTAGGTACCATGGCGAATAGCTCAACCGAACAATTACCATGAAAGTATTCATAGAAAAGACACAGAGTGGCAGCCTTACGGCGTTGGGAAAGTAACTGAATCCGAGCTGCCAGATCAGGACCAATAATATTGCTGATTCTTCTTTGGACTTTATCAAGGAGCTCAAGGTAAATAACAAGGGCACCGGACCATATATGGCGCAATATTCTAAGTATGGACGAATGGTAAACTATTTTGCTTATTGTAAATATTAAATTTAATCTATTAGCTTGAAATTAAAACTAAAATAAAAGCTCGATGAAAGATTTTTCATTTAAGATTCATTTTAAACCTTAGGCACCGATTTTCTTTGGAGGTACCTGCGTTAATGCATATGCATTCTCATGTGAATGCGAAGTGACATTTGCGCCGATTCGTGTTTTTATGATTGTTTTATGAAATGTTAAAAGTTATTATTAAAAGTAGAACATGAAATTTAATTTGCAGATTGACGTTTCTTTCGTCAAAAGAGGCGGAAATGAAAAAGAAAAGACGAAATAACGGAGCTATTATAATGAATGTAGTGCGTTGGCCAATAAAAATGTCGGTCAAATGTAAGTCTTGAACAATGAAACTCATAAACAGTTGACTCAAAAATATTACACCAAAAGCACACAGTCCTGGGTAAGACGATGAACTACATCGGGCAGCAAGACCTATGTTCAGAAGATTTTGAGGAGTGTGGAAACACCTCTTAATTGCTGGTGTTCCCAGGTCCACCCTGACCTGGGGTGATAGCACTTATTAGAGTCCCAGCTATGGGTAAATAGTTAACCCCCAAACTGGGGTCAAAACACCATGAAAGTATAAAAATAGGTTTTAATACTAGCAATACGTTTTTGAGAAAAAATTATCAGCAATGGATTTTTGAAGAAAAAATTATTACCAGCAATACATTTTTGAAGAAAAAAAATTGCCAGAAATAAAAATCTTGTCGGCATTAAATAACCCATTGAGGTTGATATGCAGTAAAAAAATAAATAAATAAATAAAAACAAACCAAACCAAACAAAAAGACAACTTTAAAAAATAAAATATTTAAAATACCCGATGCAAGAGGGACAGATGGAAACAGCGTATAACTTACCAAGCGAGCTTGAGTAAATGAATGGCGGTAGAAGGTTTAGGAGAGATAGACAAAAAAACGATAAAATTTACTAAGAGCTGCAAACGACAGGCAGCTTGAAGAACCATGGCCGACAACGTCCTGAATAGACACGGCTCAAAGTAGAAAAAGCGTGAAGTCACGTTTCTATAAACATATTAGAGACTATAAACAATTAACAGCAAATAACGGAAATTTCTCCCACATTTAAAGATTTAATAGTTCGCGAAAAAGGTTTCTTAAATATGAGTCATAAATAATTTCCGTTTTTTGTTTAACAGCAGTTTTTCGTTTTGTTTTTGTTTTTTGTTTTTTTAATAACGTTCACCAAATATAAGTTTCAAGATTCATTAAAGGTAAAGGGTTACTTACTGATTCCGTAAGACCGGAAAAAGGTGGGGGGTAAGAAATACAGTTTATGAAGTTATACAGGAGAGATAACGACTAATCATGGGCTTGGAGGAGTTAAGATTCACGCCAACGATCACAGTCCTGCATCAAATTCGAAAGATCCTTATGGTGGCGTTCTGTGTCATAAAATAGCTGGTCAATGTAGGTGGTTGCCGGGCGACCAACCCGTCTTGCTCCATGGCTAGGTGTTCAGTGCAGTAGATCACTCGCGAGTTCTTGTTTTGCTCGCTAGCAGTGTGCTGCAAAGCACATTCTACGTTCGCGTAAGATTGTAGAAATATAAGGAAGAGGGCCATAGAGCTGTGATTTAGTTGGATATTGAGTATAGCTTTAAGCACACGAGTATAGGTTTCACGAAACAGACTCCAGGGTTTTAGTTAATGTCCAAGCAGTTGCACCAGACATTAACACTGCCTCTACAGTGGCTCCAAAAATCTCCGGTTAAGTTTGTCTTGGAAGATTAGATTTCCAGATTATATCCATTTTATTCAAGGCTGCTCAGGCTTTAGCTATACAAATTTTCACATCCTTTTCAGCTTTATTTATTTCGCTTCCTACGTATGTAAAAGATTCGACAGATTTGATTGATTCACCTGAAACAGTTTGCATTGAGCCTCGCTGCTTGCAGTCTATGAATTAAGTTTTAGAGGCATTGGCATAGAGTTCAAAATCATTGGCAGTATGTTCTAGATGATGTAGGAGAACTGTGGCATTGGTAATAGTGTCTGCAGTGATAGCTGGGTCCTCTGTATAGTCAATATCTGTCAACTGTTTTGCAGAATATCAGCTTGAGACTCTTGTTGATAAAGTAAAACCTAGATGATGAGGGAAGTTCTCAATTAGTCAAGAGTGATAACAAAGATAAAAGGTGCAACGGTATCACCCTGGAGGACTCCTGCTTTGATGTCGATGAAGTTAGTGCCTCCGTCAAATCTTTGGTTAGTTAAGATTGTAGTGATCAGGAAAGCATCCTATTGGGAAATCTGTTCCACAGCGTAGCAGTCCTAGGGAAGAGATATTGGAGTAGAAACAAGCAAGGAAAATGGAACGAAAAATGTCAAAAATTTAACCAGTAAGACAATAATATTACAGATTACCATATATAACATTTTAAGAAAATGATCCTGTTGGGGTTGGCGCAAAATGTTACGAGTGATCTGCTGCCCTGGACACCGATCCATCACGCAAAATGGTATGGTCGTCCAGCAACCACCTACACTGACCAACTATGTAATGGCACAGGATTCCACACGAATGACCTTCCGACCTTGATGCAGGACCGTGATTGTTGACGCGACAGACTTATGAATGTCCGGGCTAGCTCGACCGAATAAAAAAATAAAGTTTGGTATTTGAAATAAAGTTTATTCATTTTATCAGTCAGTTATGTGTCATGCGTGATAGGGTATCATGTATCTTTCTATACATGACTGATTTTTTCCCGCAGTATGTTGCCATTTTTCTGCGGTAGACCAGTTGCCATCCAAGGTTATAGAACCCGGTCTGTCCTGCTATTTACCCATAGCTGGCGAGGGGAGAAGAAGAGGATTCATACCTTTCCAACGGTATTAGCATGTAAGTGAATGTAATGGATTCGACTGGAATTGGAACGCGGCTCTCCGATTCCTCAATCAGGGACGCTATCCATTTTTCCACCGTTCTTGCATTCTCCTCCTAAATTACTAGATGGCCTATATATAAAAACTAAAGAAGTAGAGGCAGTATTATGGTCCCACTAAAACCCTTGAGTCTAAGCTGTTATGGTTAACGAAGTGTTAAGGCGATTATAAATGGGTGATACTCTTCAGGGGATTTTAGAAGTATTTTTTGCGTTTATTAAACTTTGCCTACTACTACAACTCATTCGTTATTCAAACAACAAACTGACGAGCGGTTGGACAGACAGACAGTGTTTTGCCTTCTAGCAATTGAAGTGATTTTTTTTTTTTTTTACCGAGGCCTGTAATTAAGTCTTGCTTAGTGTGGAATTCACGGAGTGAGTATAAAAAAACGAAACAAATACAAGTCGAGTCAGTGCTTCGTTGAAATAACACCTTGCTCGTTCATCAGCGGTCACCCTTTCTCAGCCACCCTCAAGGACGACACATACAATCTAAAATTCCAAATGACGAACTCCCTCACCTGGTATTAGTCGGGTGGATTTCTTTGCATTCACTTCAAGGCTGCCGTATTGTAATCATTCGCTTGCCTTAAAAAAAAAACAAAAAAAAAACACGTTTATAATAATAAAAAAAAAGAAAAAGAAAACGTTCGTAATTGCGTTATTACGAATCAACACCGACAGGCCGTAACTTGCCATTTGTATTATTTAACTGTATCTGACTACAATAATCAATAAAATATATTAATGCAGTATATTTAAGTAGCTGGATAACATATTCGTATTTACATGTAAACAAGACATGCCCGGAAAGTATCCAGCTATCTACTACTAACGACGGGGTTGGGAAAGCCAACCAAAGGGAATGTCACTTTAACTTCCTACAATGTACTCCCTGAGGATCCACACTCTTAGCCTAATGTCACTTCTACTCTTTCAAGATGCCTTCCAAAAGCTAATCAAAGTGTTAAAGAAACAATAATATTTCGTTGTCCGTTCGCCATATTCTGGCCTTCTCTGTCCCTCGCTGTCAACGCCGGGGTCATCCGAGTCGGCTTCCTACGGAGCTAGAATAGTTATCAGCACAAATACCTCACGTCGCGCGCGCGGTCTCTAGGACGAGTTTGCCGGACACTGTCGTCCAGGAAGCCTTTCCGCCCTTGACTCGCTGCCTCTGTCTGCTTTAAACAGGGCTGGTGCGTACTATCCACGATGCCTGATTGGGGGCTTTGGGCAGTGCTTTGTGACCCTCGCTATCATTTACACTTTTCTACCTACATTTATATACGTTACAAATTAAACTAAGCACAACTGACTATTAAAAGTTTTTGCGGATTTTGACGTCATTCACGAGTCTTTTTTTTTTCCCTCCAAATATTTGAATTGTTTTGCGCATGCTAAATCTCGAAAAATCACTTATAAAATTCACTATTTTTAATGCATTATGTTGGATGAGTTAAAATCATTCAACATTTTAACAAAAAAAAACTCAAATTGATGTTAAAAATGGCAGCAAAACAAAAGATGGAATAATTTATTATGACATTTCTTTAATTTTTATTTACATACATTGTATTTATTTTCAATCTTTCTAGTTGAATTGTTTAGCTACATTGCATATGATCCCTTATTGTATATAATTAGGTTACAGTAAAATTTGTATTTTATATGAATACTACCTTATGCAAATTGAGAGGTAATAAAATGCAAGAGATTCCGTGTCGTAGATTTGACGTGCGCTGTATCAGATTAGGAGGGGGAATCACAAAACGCTTGCACCATCCCTGGCTTTAGATATCCCTTTTACCGAGCGAAGTGCAGATAGCAATCATGTTATGGGGGGCAGAAGTGAAGATAGTTCTTGTTGGTTTTTCGTGCCGCCTATCTACCGAAGAACAAACAGTAAGTAACCTACTTAATGAACTTGTGTAAATGTAAAGTTAAGCAACGTTGAACCTGGTCAGTATCTAGATGGGTGACAGCTCGGGAATACCAGATGATGTAATCTTGAATGTGCGGGTAGTGTAATGAATAAAGGCTCTGAATGGGAAATTGGAGAGCCGAGTTCGAATTCCAGTCGAATTTGTTATATTAACTTACGTACCCGTCCTGGGTATGATGATAAACTACATCCAACAGCAAGGCCTATGTTCAGGAGATTTTGAGGAGCGTGGAACCACCTCTTAATTGATGGTGTTCCCTGGTTAACCCTGACCCGGGGTGGTAGCACCTGTTAGGGTTCCAGCTATGGATAAATAGTTAACCCCCAAACTGGGGTAAAAATACTATGAAGGTGCACGAATGGGTTTTTTTATACCAGAAATACTTTGTAAAAAAATTATTACCAGCAATACATTTAAAAAAATATTACCAGAAATACATTTTTGAAAAGCAAATATTACCAGCAAAGGAAAATTATTACCAGAAAGATTTTTTGAAGGAAAAATATTACCAGAAATATATTTTTGGAAAAATATTGCTAACAATGAAAATTTTGTCGGCATTAAATAACCCATTGAGGTTGATATGCCGTAAACAATCAAACCAAATCACTTACGTTCAAATACCATTGAGAAATGTATGAATCCACCTCTTCTCCTCCCAGCTATGGGTTAAATATTAACTATTATCTCCAAAAAATTATTAGAATCCCAAAATATGTTTCGGCTTTAAATAACCTAAAAAGGTTGATAAGGCGTAAAAAATAAATCAATAAATTGTGTAAATAAATAACAGAACAGGGACTTGGAGTACAATGGCAGGATACTGAGGATACTATGGACGAAGCATGTGAGCAACAAGGAAGTTTTAAGGAAAATAGGAACAGAATGGAGACGTCCGCTTAGGCCCAGAAAGAGACCATTGACATTTTTAAGACTTATAAAAGGGCTCGGAGAATCTGACACTCACAGGACATAATGAATAAGAGGGACAGTGAGTTTGTGTAAATGGATGACAGAACAGAATCTTGGGGTGTAGCAAGGGGACAAATATTGCTAAAGAGATACAAAGGATAAGATAGGAAGCTGTAGAGCGCCATGATCACCTACCTAACAAGCTTGTGTAAATGGATGACAGAACTTGGAGTGTAGAAAGGGGACAAACATTGCTTAGAGAGCTACAAAGGATAAGATTAGGAAGTTGTGAAGCGTCATTATCTCCTACCTAACATGTGTAAATGGATGGCATTTGATGCTTTCCACCACTATGATGGGTATTATCTCGAATCTATTTTTGTCTCAAACGTGCCTAAAATTTTGATGATTGACCCATCGAACTGTTTCAACTGGAGATTTTTCAAATTGGTCTACCGATTCTAGTAATGAGTAAAGTTACTCCGTTCACCTTCACCATTTCCCTACTTTTATCTCAAATACTTCCGTATTTTCAATCGGTGGATCTATATTTTCCTCTCGCTCATCATATGTGCATACTGTCTGTAAATGATTTCCCAAAGTCCGGAGACTTATGTTTGTTCTTTTCAAGTCCCTTATTGCAATATGTGCATACAAATAAGCTTTTAGTAGCACTGTAAGTTTCCATGCTGCCTTCGGAGGCATTAAATTTTTGAATCGATTCTAATTGTTGTAAGAACTCCACACATGCTTCTAGATTCATATTATGAGCTTGAAGCCGCTCTAGAATTCTACACTTGTACGAAATGCCAAACATTCCTTCAATCAGTCTGAGCACATTTTCCACGTCTTCGATAGACATTTGTTCCGAACTCATTCTTTCAAACTCACAATTTATTTCAATCGCTGTACATATTGCATAAGTTTTGTCTACTTTAGTGAAATTTAGTTCTTTCCACTATGACCACTCTTTTGGGGGGTTGTATATTTGCCTTTATGATGGCGACAATTTCTTCATAGGCTAAATCACGCAACACTTTCGGATATACCATGTGGGAGATGTTTATGGCCTCACACCCCGCTGAGGCCAACAACAAATCCATAACTTCTTTTTCTCCTCCACTAGCTTTGGTGTCTTTTAACCTTTTTACTCTCGTCGACGCTGCGAAACACCTAAGCCATCTTTCTACATGTTCCGGATCCGCCATATTGTTATGATAGATAGACTCTCTGACAGATGTAGTCTCGTCAAGAGAAGATAACTCTCCGATGGGTTTGTTTAGTTTGTTTTGTTTTACGGCATATCAACCTCAATGGGTTATTCAATGCCGACAAAATTTTTATTGCTGGTAATACAGTGTAACCCTGATATAAGAGAAACCCGGATATAAGATAGATTTTATCTGGTCCCAAATTAGAGCCTGTGTTAATGTATATAAAATAGACCAAACCCGGATATAAGAGAAACCCGGGTATAAGAGACTTCTTCTCCGGTCCCGACAACTCTCTTATATCCGGGTTACACCGTATTTTGTTTTCTCAAAAATGTATTGCTGGTAATATTTTTTTCCTCAAAAACGTATTGTTGATAATGTTTTTTTTCTTTAAAAATTTATTGCAGGTAATAATTTTTTACAAAGTATTTCTGGTATTAAAACATATTTTTACATTTTCATAGTGTTTTGACCCCAGTTTGGGGGTTAACTATTTGCCATCGCTGGGACCCGAACAGGTGTTGCCACCCCGGGTCAGAGTGGACCTGGGAACACCAGCAATTAAGAGGTGGTTCCACGCTCCTCAGAACCTCCTGGTTAGAGGCCTTGCTGCTGGACGTAGTTTATCGTCTTACCCAGGACGCGGATGTATTTTATCGTCGTACCCAGGACGGAACTCCCCGATAGGTATAGTGATACTGCGTTTTATTCAGTACCTAATTTACATATCACTACAATTTTCATGACAACTGCTCGGATGAGCTTTTTTCCCTGTTGCCCTGACTACATTAATTTAAGCGTGCTAGTAGATCGGAATCTCGGTCTCACCATTTTACCGTTGAACTAGCTAGATACAACCACCAACAGTTTCTTTTCTCGCACTTCCCATCTGTGGAACACCCATCCAATTTCTTGCTTCAGTCTAAAATTTAAGTGCAACGTCAATCGCCATATTCCGTCTTTTTGAACGCCGCTCATTTTGGTCCTTTCCTCAATTCTCCCCATTTTCAGTCTGCTCATTCGATTTCACTTTCAATCCCTGTAACCTCCTGCGTTCTAGCTTCGTTATCGCCTTGCTTGGGGTGAAACGATAAAAAAAGACGAAGAAAAACGCACACAAACTTTTACTTGCCGTTGATTAAAGTTGAAAAGTGGAATACCGTCTCCACCAGGAAGATTAAAGCCATGAGATCTTCTTCAATTAGTTTCTCTCAATTTAGACTTTAAAAGCCATACGATGGCACTAATTTATGAAAATATTTACACAGCATTTATACCAACTCTGTGATTTCTTGGGGCAGAAGTTAGCAGTAATAATATTTGGCAGTCATTCGCTAAAAATATATTTCTGACAGCATTCATCATTAAGCATTTTTTCTTTATTTTTTTTTTTTTTTTTTTTCCTTTGATCCACTTATAAAGTCATTTCTTCTTCTTCATCTGTTTATTTTTCAGTTTCTTTTCTTTCTTCAATTTTTCTTCTTATTTCTCCCTTTTCTCTTTCTTCAGCTTCTTTGGCTTCTTCAGTTTCTTTGCCATCCGCTTTTACTCTTTCTTCATCTTCTGGTTCGGCTTCTCTTTCATTCTTTCTGTTTTTCAGCTACTTTTCTTCTTCTTCTTCTTTAGCGGCTTCTTTTGTTTCTTTTTCTTCAGCAGGTTTTTCAATAACTTTGTCCTTTTTTAGCTCTTCTTCAGCTCATTTTCTTCAGTTTTTCTTCATCTTTTTTTTTTTTTGCTTTTCTCCAGCTTCTCCTTCTTCAGGTCTTCTTCTTCTTCTTCCTTCTCTTCTTTAGCTTCTTTGTCTTCTTCTTCAGCTTCTTCGTCCTCAGCACAATCTTTTGTTTTTTCTTCATCTTGTTTTCAATTTCTTTGTACGTCTATAGCTTCTTCTTTTTCATTTTCTCCTTCAGCTTTTTCTTGTTTTTCTTCTTCAGTTTCTGTTTCCTCTATTTCTTCTTTTCTTCTTCCTTTCTGTCTTCATCTTCCCGTTTATCTTCTAATTCAAATTCTTTTTCAATTTCTTTGTTTTTCCTTAGCTTGGTCTTGGTCTTTGTTTTTGTTGTTTTTTTTTTTGTTTTTGTTTTTTTTGTTTTTTGTTTTTTTGTTTAATCATTTCACCCTAAGCAAGGCAATAAAACCACTAAGACGCAAGGGATTAGACAATATGAGAAAAATATACTATTAAGCTTATTTTCTAAGCGTAGATTAGATATTGTACAAGTATGTTGGAAGTATGTAGCACCCAGTGAGGATCAAACTCACTACTCAGTAGTAATTATTCTAGCGAGACAAGCCTTGTTAACCATTACATCATGTCGAGGTACTCAAAAGGAGAGAAGAGAATAAAAAAAACAAGAATTAAGAAGACGGAAGATAACGATTGACATTGCATTTAAATTGTTGAAGATCAAAGTTAACAGGTATGCAAGAAGCCGTAAGAGATTTCAACAAACGAGAAGAAACTGTTAGCATAGAACTTACGGTTACATCTAGCCATTTCAACTGTTAAATGATGAGACCTGGCTGCCAATCTAGTACTGTACGTAAATTCATAAAGTCTCGGTACTATATCGGAAAGTTAATTAGAACAATTACCATGAAATTACTTATAGAAAAGTCAGAGTGAAGCTACGTTACGGTGGTGGGAAAGTAACTGAAGGCTTGATACCAGGTCAGGACCAATAACATTGCAATTTTTTCTTTGGATTTTATCAAGAATCTCTAAATATATAACAAGAGCATCAGACCAGATGTGGCAGCAATATTCAAAGGAAGATGGAATTGTAGTCTTATAACTATGTAAGATAGAGTCTGTCAAGAAAGATTGCTTAGCTTGACACACGGAAGCAACTTTCTTAGCTGTAGACTTGGCAATTGATTCAAAATACTCTTTCCACTTCATGTCAGCGGAAAATGTTAGTCAGAGATGTAATGAGGTCAGCATTAGTCAATGTGATGGAAGGTAAAAAGGGTTCTATCAGACGATTAAAAGAAAGAAGTTTCGTTTTTGAGGCGTTCAAATTAACAAACCACTCCTTACTCTCATTTAACAACAGATTGTAGGTCATTTTTATGATCAACTGCCAATTTGAACTTATCGAACCGACCAGACTTACTATTAAGACTGGAGTAAATAGTTGTGTTATCAGGATATCATTTACTTCTTCTCCTTCGGATTTTCTTCTTTTTCTTCCTCATATTTTTCTTCTGCATCAGCTTCTTTTTCTTCTTTTTTTCTTCTTCTGTTGATGCTGCTGCTTTCGGACAAATTAGGAGGGATTTCATACATATAGATTCCATTCAAAACGCCTTTTTTAATATTATTTTTTGTTGAATCAATTATTTCACTTTTTCTTTTTTATTTATATTTATTTTTTCGTTTTGTACTTTTATTTAACTTTTCTCATATTCTGTTTCCATTTTCCAATATGCATTCTCATTTGCCTTTTACTTCCCAACATCTTTTCTTTTCACCTCCCCTTTCTCTCTCTCTCTCTCTCTCATATATATATATATATATATATATATATATATATATATATATATATATATATATATGTCTAGCTATCTATCTATCTATCTATCTCATTCATGCTTCCTTTATTAAAATTTCATTATTTTTATCTTTACGTTTTCTTTTCTCCCATTCTTTCATCATTTTTATTTATTTATTTATTTATTTATATCCTTTTTATTTTTCTCTCTTTCTTTTTTAAATCGCATTCCTTCTCTCTGTCTTTCCTTATCTCCTGTCTCTCTATTTTCCTTTTTTTCTGTCTCTTTCTTGATGTCTTTCATTTTGTCTCTCTCTTATTTCCTTCATCTACTTTGTCTGTTTTTCTCTACTCAATGTCTCTTTCTTCCTTTCTTTCTTTTTTCAGTTTCTTTCTATATTTTTATATTTGTTTCTCTCACTGTTACTCTGTTTCCTCGTTTATTTTCTTCTTTTTCTCTTTCCTCCTCTCTTTCTACTTTTGTTTCTCTCTTTCTTTCCACATTCACCTTTCTTTCATTTATCTTTCTTTCTTTCTTTCTTTCTTTCTTTCTTTCAGCCACCGCTCTATTCTTTTATGTTTTTTTTTTTTTTCAGATCATTTTCATTTTCCACCCTTTCCATACTTTTCCACCCTTATTTTCTCGAGGGAATTTTCCTCTTAATAAATGCAATTAATTTAATTTCATTCATTCTTTTCCTTCTATTCCTTCGTTCCTTTCTGTGTATATATCTGTCTCTCTGTTCCTCTGTGTGTGCATGACGCTACTATCTAGGCATGTTTATAAATGACTATATGTCCGAGGCTAAATGTGTGTGTACTCACTTACCCATACATAATTCTGTATTAATTTATGCATGCATATCCATGCATATATATATATGTATGTGTGTGTGTGTGCATATATATATATATATATATATATATATATATATATATTATAATTAAGTAATTCATCGAGTCTGAAAAATCAACAGAATGCAGAAAGGACTGGGCAGCCGTTTCGTCCTATATTTGGAACTCATCAGCAGTACGCATCCACTACCGAGAATTGAAACCCGAACAGTTAAGTTATCAAGCAAACGTCATATCAACTGTTCAACGGGCCTCGGTGACGAAGAGGTAGCAAATCAGACTCAATATAGTGCCGCTCGCGCACAAATTCCGTGGTGGAACTCAACTGAGATTATCTCTAACCATAGGACGGTGCCCCCGGAGCCACGACTGCTATCATCAAGCCGTTCAAACTTGAGCATTTCAATTCTCGGTAGTGATGCGCACTGCTGATGAGTCCCAAATATAGGACGAAACGGCTGCCCAGTGATTTCTGCATTCTGTTGAGGTTTCAGACTCGATGAATTACTTAATTATAGAATTTTTGTGGAACGCTGTGTGGAACGCTGAGCTGATTCTTGTTGATGAACGGTCCAAAATACTGTCAAATATTAGAGAAAGGACTACTCCCACTATTTGAAACCAATCAGATTGATCAAATCCATGAAAAATCGAATACAAGCACTGAAACTAGCAAATGAAGGACCTACCCAATACTAGTTCCAAATAAAATTTATTTATGTTGAGTTGGGATTACGTAATTAAATTTTGAAATTGGAAGTAATTTATATCTCACTGTATATATATATATATATATATATATATATATATATATATATATATATATATATAGTCAAACCTAATGAGCCTGATATATATATATATATATATATATATATATATAGAGAGAGAGAGAGAGAGAGAGAGAGATATGTGTGTGTATTAATTTACCAATTAATCTGATTATTTGATTTGTTATTGTTAATATAAATTCCTTACATTTGGGTCAAATGCCAGTATCTGTTTCGTAAGTGTGTTTTTATTATTTCATAATACTAATCTGTTTAAATTACCTATTTACAGAAAATAAACACTGAAGATAATTGTGAAACGATAGTTAAATTTCAAGAAAGTCAAGGTCGCTGCCGAAATGACACTAAGGTGGCAGAAAAACACCAAATTAGGATCCAATATAATAAAACTATTTTCAACCGTTATTCTGTTCATTCCATGACCCATGGAATTGCCGGGGTACCATGCTAATTAAATGCCGTTCCTGGCATTTCTTAGGACAATGGGAATTTCCAAGTCATGTGGGGCAGGTTTTACTACGTTAGATGGTACCATCAGCCAGGAATAATCTTTTACCTAATCTTCTCAAGGGAAAGACAGCCGAGTATTCTTCCCGCTAAATACTACGTACTTTTTTCTAAAAGAAAATTTCTCCAAAACTTACACCGATACTTCAGTTATTGACTCTAGACTCACATCCAAAAAGGGGATTTGACAGTTATGTCTGATGATGATCCCAGAATTAAATAGATAGAATTATAAATCATTAAATTATCATTACAAACTAAATAATGCTAAAATAAGTCCCCTGTTTAATAGACTAGTTCCCTGATGACCGTAGAATTAAATACGAGGTTTGATCAAAAAGTATCGGGACTGGTTCTATAAAAGAAAACTATGATATATATCAATTCGGTATTTAATCTCCTTTTGTAAAATTTGTCACCTTCTGAACCGACACACTTTATCCAACGACTTTTCCGTTGATGAAAGCATTCGTGGAACTCTATTTTAGGGGATAGCGAGCATCTGCCTCGTTGCATTCTCCTGAACTTCTTCGACGTCTTGAAATCTTGTTTCTTTCAAGTGGGATTTGATTTTTGCAAAGAGGAAAAAATTTCGCAAGGGGTTAGATTTGGGAAATATGGTGGTCGTCGGACTTGGAGAATGTTGAAGGCCGGAGGGCACAACGGCCTAAACGTTGGGGCAGAAACAACAAAGAGGAAATCAATAGTGTAAATAATCATATAATTATAAATGATTAAATTATCATTACAAATCAAAATTTTATTCAAATATGAAGTTGGCCAGAAAGTCCTGACTCACTCAGAGAGCGGAAAGAAAACAACAATATTTTATGGCGCAAAACCAATATTTATTCTTCAAAATAAAGTCCATGATTCACGACGATCTTCTGCCAGCGATCAGCCAGTATCCGAATCTGTCTCAGATACCAGTCCACAGGCTTTGAATCAAAAATCTGTCACCAAACTTCGTTCATTATCTGTCTATATTTCTGAGATGAGATATATATGTACACTATTTACATTGTTCGGACTATCATCCTCATCTTTGTTGCCATATTTATCACAACGTGTCGGCTGTTGTACGCTCTGACCCTGTCCTTTATAGCTTTTAATAAAACATGTCTCTTTGCTATCCACACTAATTCCTGTTCTGTCGTCCATTTGCAAAAGCTCGTTATGCAGGGGTTACACGCTGCTTTCCTCTGTCCCCTTTGCCTTCGATATGTCCTGTCAGTGTCAAATTTGCCTAGCCCTATTTCCTCATTATCTACCCTAGAGATTTCAACTGTCTCTTCCTGATGTTAAGTATATGTGCCCATTTTGTTTCCATGTTCTCTAAACTTCGTCGTTGCTCACG
Organism: Acanthosepion esculentum; assembly: GCA_964036315.1. Taxonomy (NCBI): domain Eukaryota; kingdom Metazoa; phylum Mollusca; class Cephalopoda; order Sepiida; family Sepiidae; genus Acanthosepion; species Acanthosepion esculentum. The sequence continues at coordinate 68,434,018 of OZ038484.1, forward strand.
TGTTCAGTCTATGGTATTCTCAGAGTCCTTCTGTAGAACCATATTTTTGTCGCATCAAGTCTCTTCTTCATCTGTGCGGAGATTGTCCAGCATTCACCGCCACACAGGAAAACTGATATTGCATAACAGGTCAGTATTCTTTTCTTTGTTTCTAATGAAGTTTCCCTGTTTCTTAATACTTTCCCTATGAGATTTTGGAAGGCGTCCAAGGCTCGTAAGCTTTGGAAGGCAACTTTCTCCATCCCAACACACCTTCGGATTTCGGTGTCACATTTTCCGCCCTCTTTTAAAACATTTCCTAGATATTTAAATTTTTCTACTTGCTTGATTTTGCGGACCGAACTGTTTCTTTTGCTGGCAACCATGCATTGTCTTCTTAAAAATGATATGTAATCCTTTCTTCGTGCTTTTATTCACTATCTTCTGTAAAAGTTCCTTTCTGCGCTATCAATACTGCATCATCTATATACAGTGTAACCCGGATATAAGAGACCCGGATATAAGAGAAACCCTGATATGAGAGATATGTTCTCTGGTCCCAAATAAAAGCCTGTGTTAATGTATATATAATAGACCAAACCCTGATATAAGAGAAACCCGGATATAAGATACTTATTCTCCGGTCCCGACAACTCTCTTTTATCCGGGTTACACTGTATCTAATGCTGTTAAGATTGTTGTTGCCAATAATGAATTCTAGTCGGACTGTTGCAGATATTGAATGACGCAAAAACAATAACAATGACTTGAGTAAAAAATATATTGCCAAGTTTATTTTCGTTAAAGAAATGACATCAGCAAAAATAAGGTTACAATGCACGAGGCAAAGAATATATCTGCATGCTCATGTAGGGGTTGAGACAAGCGTTGTACTGAGAAGTATAGTTTGGCGGTTGTTGAAAAGGGTTGTCATGAAAAGGACAGTTTTATAATTGCTGAAGACCGTTGTCCTGAAAAGGACAGTTTGCTGGTTGTTGAAAATTATTATCTTAAACAGTACTGTTTTGTAAATGCTGAAAACCGTTATCCTGAAAAGGACAGTTTGGTGGTTGTTGAAAAGGGTTGTCCTGAAAAGAACAGTTTTATAATTGCTGAAGACCGTTGTCCTGAAAAGGACAGTTTGCTAGTTGTTGAAAATTATTGTCTTAAACAGTACTGTTTTGTAAATGCTGAAAACCGTTATCCTGAAAAGGACAGTTTGGTGGTTGTTGAAAAGGGTTGTCCAGAAAAGAACAGTTTTGTAGTTGCTGAAGAGAGTTGTCCTGAAAAGGACAGTTTTGTAGTTGCTGAAGAGAGTTGTCCTGAAAAGGACAGTTTATTGCATATTGTTGCTGCTGGCGAGGATGGCTGAAGATGGAGGCCTACTGGAGATGGCTGGAGCAGTGGCCATAGCGAGCTGGAACTGCTGCAGATGGATGGGCTCATGGACCGGCTGCTGGAACAAATACTACATTTTGATCCGAGTCATTATTTATTTTATAAAGAACACAATTGTGGTACAAGGCCGAAGGGGAAGTGTGGTGAGGTTGGTCGTCGCTGAATATCTTAAACCTAGCTAATCTCATTCTCGACCCATTCATTACAATTTACTCAAACACCACAATAATTCATTCATCTCCATACTCAAAGCGGGGTGGTGGGGTCTTACTAAAATCACCTTTGACATAAAGATTTTTCCAGTATGTAAAAATTTCATTTCTTTTTTTGTTATCCTTTTACTTTTTTTTTCTTTTTTTTTTTACATTCTGCATCAGTTTTGCAACGATCGACCGTTAAGCATTTTCCTTCCGGTTGTTTTTAAAAAAATGTGGGAGTGCAGACAGGATACGACAGGACTTCTAATTCTCTGATGATTATATTATCGTGAAGGTTAAATAAATCTGGTTAGAAGACACCTTGTCTTACGCCCCTTTCTATTTTTGTGCATTTACTGAATTCATTTTCTATCCATAGGCAGGCCGTTTGTTGCCAAGATAGGTTTCTAAATTATTCTAATATTCTTCTCAAAGAAATCAAGCTTATTTTTTACAATTAAAAAAAAAATGATATATAAGTATGGGTGAATCACCCGTTGAATTTTTTTAAACCATTTCACTCCAAGGAAGGAATTAAAACCACTAAGGCGCAAGGGGTAACTGGGCGTGAGAGAATATAAGAAAAAGAAAACATTATTAAGGAACGAAGAACAATCAAAGAAAAATAATTAAGAAAGCAGAAGATAACGATTGAGATTGCATTTAAATTTTTGACGGTGACAATTGACTGGAAAGCAAGAAGCTGGAAGAGAAATCCACAAGCGAGAAGTGCGAGAGAAGAAAATGTTAGTACAGGACTTACGGTTACATCTAGCCATGTCAACTGTAAAATGATAAGACCTTGCCACCAATCTAGTAGTACACTTCAATTTATAAAGTCTAGGTACCAAAGAGGAAAGCTCATCAGGACAATTACCATAAAAATATTTATAGAAAAGGCACAGGGAAGCTATGTTACGGCAGTGGAAAAGTGACTGCAATCAAAGGCTCAGGACCAATAACATTGCAGGTACTTCTTTGTATTTTACCTAGAATCTCTAAATACATAGAAGCACTAAACCAAATGTGGCAGCAATATTCGAAGCATGGACGAATGGGAGAATTTTTCCGTGATAAATATAACAATTTTATTTTACTACTATAAAAACATTAGCCTTGAATAAAAATGTTTAAACGTCTAAGTTGTTTTTTTTTTTAGTACACATTCTTTTGAGAAAAATGTATTTTTATGAACGCTAGACGATTTTTGTAAAAAATTGTTACACTTTTATACCTTTTTCGGCTCGGTCGTTAAAAACCACCGGAATTGTGAAGGATCCATGTAATCCCTTGTGTCTTAGTGGCTTTACTACCTTACATCGGGTAAAAAAAAAGAACTCAGATCAGTTGTTGAGAAGAGAAGACTTTTTGAAAGCAAGGGGACAAGGCAAATCGGCACCAAGGTGCAGGACGCATTTGTCATCAAGAAAAGAGCATCAAGAAAGCATCAGTTACCATCCAACTGCAGAGAGTCTATAAGTTAATTCTCCTGCGGTTGGAAAACAAAGAACGAAAAGAATTCTAAGAAATTTTCCCAAGCACGGACAGTGTGAAATCAAAAGGGACTTTTCTGAGATTACTATATGTCCCAGAGACGCTCGTGAGGCACGTGAAAGTAGGTGTTTTCATTTTTACTGAAAGGTGATTGCAACTTTGTTTTTCTGCCTTCTTGAATTGTTTTCTTATTTTGTCATTGAATCCTTGTCTTTTCTAAACTGAAATCGTATTTTTTTCCATTTTTCGATGTTAATCCTTTTTATCAGAAATTGCTATCCTGCATTAATTGGCGCAGAATAGGAACTTTTTGTGCAAACTTTGTTTTTGCACCTTTTTCGTACCTGTGTAATAAATGTTTGTCTTTAAAATTTTACGCAGTAGTTGAGTCTTAGTTTGTTATTTTGCGCCTATTATGACTTGCTATTCATACTAACTAGGGTTTTTTGTGTTTGGCACTATAACTTGGATTTAGTGATTTCTTAATATAAAATACAGTGCGTGTTATACACAACTACGTGGTACATACATTTATTTTAATTCGAGACCGCACGGATTAATATGGTTAATTAATGAATATCTGTTCTCATTTAACGTATTCGTTAGAATCAGTTGGTGAACTTAATGATAGAAAGACAAGCAAATATCCAATCATCAGATAAGCGGCGTCAAAAACATCCTCTCCAATTTTAAAGGCATTTGAATACAGTCCCGTCATATTCTTGTTGCTGTTATTTTAACAGCCAGATTTAATTGCAGAGCCCATTGGTTGTCTGTTTTTTGCATTTGATATGAAGACATTATTTGAGTCAATTAAATGATGCCTTGTAGGCAAAAGATTTTCGTCGTCGTTCAATTACTGGAGGTCGCCAAACAATTTTAAAACGACCATATTGCCTTTCGAAATACTTTTAGCGATAACATAAATAAGGATGGAATGTTACGATGTGAGAGTGGGAAAGAAAGAAAGAAATGCGAACAAGAAAAAGGAAATAAAACCGAGAGAGGAGGGAGAGGGTGGGATAAGAGGGATGAAGATGAACAGAGACAAAATAGAACTTTGTTAGTTATCAACCCGTCCTTACACATATTCTCCATATTTTTTTCCTACCAGTTCCCCCGCATATCGAAAGAAAAAAAACTTCTTTTTTTTCTTTCGATATGCGGGGGAACTTAAAGAAAGAAATTTAAAAAAGAAGAGAAATATATCAGGGTAGTAAACGACCGACGAAAGAAAGAAAGAAAGAAAGAAAGAAAGAAAGAAAGAAAGAAAGAAAATGAATCGTTGTCTCTAAAAGAAAGAAAATAAAAGAGAAGTAAAAGAAAGAATAAAGAAAGGATAAAGAAAGAAAGAAATCCGTTTATCGGAGTGACAAAAATAAAGAAAGGCAATAAAAGAAAACGAGAGATATTTAAAAGTCTAAAAGAAAGGAAGAAACCAAAGACAAAAAGAACTAAAGAAAAATAAACACAGAAAAAGAACTAGTGAAAAAAGAAAGGACAAAGGAAATGCTTCAGGATAACTAAAAGGATGTATAAATGGAAGAAAAGAAGAGACAAGGTAAGAAAAAAGTGAGTAAATAATTCACGTAAAAAGATGTGCGTCATGCTGCAATGAGAGATAGGGGGAACGGATATCAAGCTTTCTCTCATGTGTACTTGCAAGAAACCAACAGCAATTACCCAAGGGAGGCAGGAAAATGACGGAAGAGGTCTAAGAAAGAAGAGGAAGTCCGGTTGGACAAGCATGAATAGGCACTGCGTAAAGAAGTAATTACAGTCTCGGGGAAAAGAAAAGACAAAACTAAGAGAAATTGACCCAAGTTACTTTTGGCCAGAGCGGAAAGCAAACCATCTCAAGGTTGACAATAATAATAATGGGATATTACAATACACACAGACAGGCAAAAGAATCAAAATTAATCACACAATCATCGTGATCAAAGACGACAAGAACAGAAAGTACTTTCTTATTAATATGGCAGTCCCTGCCGATTGTAATGTATCTTTGAAGATCTTCAAAAGACTATCAAATTACAAGGACCTTGAAGTGGAAATCTAAAAAATGTGGCACAAGAGGACATCCATTCCATTTGTAGTTTGAGCCCTCGGATTGATTGAAAAAGTTTCCGATTGACTCATTAAAGTGATTCCTGGTAGTCCATGCCTTAAAGAAATACAAAAAAATTGTACTCACAGGTACAGTTCACACATTACGAAGAGCTTTATCTATGTAAAATGTGTGTGATCTTAGGGCTTTTTTGTGGGTTTTTTTTTACAAAAATATGATCAATTGAAGATGTCAGGAAGCCATTTCTGGCTTCCGGTCTCTGGTAAGGACCCGGGAGAAAATGTGTATACGACAGAAATCCAAGGAAATAATAATAATAATAATAATAATAATAATAATAATAATAATAATAAAAATATAACATGGACGTACTACAGAAAGGCGTTCGACAGTGTGCTACACTCATGAATAGAGAAGAGTCTAAAAATATACAGAGTATGCCCCACAACGGTAAAATTCATTACGGAGAGCATGAAAAACTGGAAAACTACACTAAACCTAAAAAATACAAACGGGTCAGTAACATCGAGGTCAATCAACATCAAAAGCAGGATGTTCCAAGGAGATTCATTACCACCACTACTCTTCTGCTTTGCATTAGGGTCACTCAACTGCCTACTGAACAACAGTGGCTACGGATACAACTCACAGAATGGCAAACTGAATCACCTATTCTATATTGGTGATCTTAAAACGTTTGTCATGGATGCCAACCAGCAGAAAACCTCTTCACCATTGTCAAAACCTTCAGCGAAGACATTAGGATGGAATGCGGAATCGACAAACCTGCCAAAGCCACCTTCAGAAGCGGTAAACTAACGAAAACTACAGATTTAGACCTTGATACCAGCAACAAGATTAAGGAACTAGACGGTGATGGTACACACAAATACTTAGGAATTAATGAAGGAGACGGAATACAACATTCAATTATCAAGAAAAAGATCCGAAAAGATTATTATAGGAGAGTGCCTTTGATACTAGAAAGCGAACTTAATGGGGCCAATAAAATGAAGGCTGTTAACACGTTAGCTATACCCGTAGTAACATAGAGCTCCAACCTTATTAAATGGAAGTTGAATGACATTAAAAGATTGGACACCAAGACCAGAAACATGCTTGCCCAAATGAGGATGCACCAGCTGAAATCAGATGTTGATAGTCTGTACATACCAAGAGCTTTAGGAAGCTGAGGTCTAATCCAACTTGAAATAACTCTAAAAGCTACAACAGTCGGATGGGAAGCATACCTCACAATACCAATAACCATCTCCTACAAATAGTAAAACACCAAATCCACTCCATCAACAAAGAAGCTGCACTCTTCAATAAACAGCTTAATGTACCTGAAACCATACCAACAAAAAACAAAGCGAATACCATCTAAAACAAGTAAAACAGAAGGCAAAACAACTTGGCCAAAGGAAACCACAAAAAAACCTGGTAGGACAAGGCGTTGCGTGGCAAATACCTAAAAGGAACGAAAGAAGCAGATGTGGACCAACAGTGGCTGAGGAGCATCGGATTGAAAGCTGAGACAGAAGGCCTAATTATTGTAGGACCAAAGCCTCGCAACCAGATCCTATCATTGAGTTCAACTTTTGTATATCTAACTTAATAATGCAAATCCATCCAAACTCGGTGGTTGAAAAAACCTGGACAGCACAATTTTCAAACAAATTGGCATCCAACAAGGAAAAATTGGAAAAAAAAAGAAAACACTAGAAACCTCCAAAAAGGGTGAAAAAAAAATCATCCAGTACCTTAAATTTCTGATACAAAGAAAAAAAACCAGCGAGTAATTTAAAACGAAGAGTGCTCAATACGCTAAGTAGAGCAAAGGTCAAATAAATAAGTACTAATGAGCCAGGTGCTGCTTACCTAGGTTTCACCACATGGGATCATCAGGGTGAACTGGCTCCAATTCAACCTTATGAGTAATGAAACCTAGGTAGGTGCTACCTGGCTCATTAGTATACATATATATATATATATATATATGTGTGTGTGTGTGTGTGTGTGTGTGTGTGTGTGTGTGTGTGTGTGTGTGTGTGTGTGTGTGTGTGTGTGTGTGTGTGTGTAGGATATATAATAGTATCCGAAACGAAAATGAACGTGATGAGACAAATTAGAAATTTTTTATCAAAGATGCATTTCACCGGACAAAGCTTATGTTCTCTTTAACATCATCAGTTTGAATAAAAGAAAAACAAAACTACGTGTTTCAGTTTTCATTACCTTTAACTGTCATAAGAATCCATGTTTTGTTTTTAAACAAATACTGTGCTTGTATGTATTGTAACATTTTAATCAAAACAACATCGTTGCTAAAGACGGATAGCTTGCCAAATTTTCCTTCTCACACACACAGTGATAGCATCGATGATGTAACCTCTCCCTCCAGTTTCACACACGTGATGTAGAATTGTGTTTGGCGTGGCATTTATATATTTTTTGTAAGTACTTTTTATGCTCTTGTACACGTACAGAAAGTACAAACAATTATTTTTACGCGAAATCTTAATTTCACCACTTAATAATCCATGTGAGGATTACATGACTGCCATCATTACCTGTATCTGTATGTACACAACATTTATTAAATTTTATATAAAACTATTTTTAGGTTATTGCTTTGGTTTTGTAAGGCTACAAGTATGCGACACCCAATGAGGATTGAAGTCTGTGCACAATATCAATGGTCAACCGAGACATTCGCACTAATCACTACCTTACACCCGGTGCCCTTTTTAATTGATTGATTCGTATTATACGGTTTATCAACCCTTTGCAGGTTATGTAAAGCTAGGAATATTTTAGATTGTAAGAATATTTTTTTTAGAAAATAATGGTTTAATGATACAAAATATTACTTATTAACCTATAGCCGGGGGAGAAAAGGTGGATTCCGACCTTTCACCAGGGTAGTTGCGTGTAAGTAAAAATAATGAAATCAACGGGAATTGGAACTCGGCTCTCCGATTAACAATTCCGAGCTATTATCCATTACACCACCAGAACATCCAAGCTTATATTCCCTGGTATTCCCAAGCAGTCACCCATCTAGGTACTGACCAGGCTCGACGTTGCTTAATTTCGGTGATCGTATGGGAACCGGTGTTTCAACGTGTTATTGCCGTAAGCCGCCCTTTTAAAAAAATGGGATCATCGAGTCAATTCAAACGATCCTTTCCTTAGATGCATAGTATATGCTTCGCCAGTGCTATTTACAGCTTTCCTTCTCCTAGACCGGTTGCCACCCAAGGCTATAGAAGGCAGTCTGTCTTACTATTTATCCATAGCTGGAGGGAGAAGAGTTGGATCCATACCATGCCTAAGTGTATTTAGCACTTAAGGAGGACGTTATTGTTGTTATATGCTAAGCTTAGCTTAATTTTTGGCAGAAGAACACAGACTGAGGCACCCTGTGGTGGTCGAGTCCACTCCCAAGCAGACAGACTAGCTCGCTAACCATTACCACAACCTGAGGCGCCGATGTTCACTTGTGTGTCGGTATGCATTCAAATTCTTCTTGCAGCTTGGCACACATAATTGCAGAAAATGTCAACAAAATTACACATATCCATCTTCTCGCATTTGTAGACACAGACATGAGAGGAATATATATATATATATATATATATATATATATATATATATATATATATATATATATATATATATATATATATATATATCTGTCCCCAGGCAAAACAAAACGTGGGAACGTTGATGAAACCTTCAACTAAGGACAATTACCATTTTTGTTGTTTTTTTTTCTTTTTTTTTTACATGCTTTATAAATAATTTGTGTCACTGAACTTTTTAATCTTCTGTCTTGTAGCAGATGTTCAAATTTTTTCTTCTATTTTCTTCTTCCCTGTATAGAGCGGCCGCTGTAAGGCATATCAGGAGAGAAAAAAAAGATACAAATGAAAACGCAAGCTGTCTAAATGGAGATTTCTTCTTATCTTTGGAACAAAAGACGAAATTAGAGATTTTTTTAGAACTCTATCAAAAAGGAATCACGCAGTATCGTCGTAAATGGCATGCTAAGAATTGTGAGTGTTTCAATAATTTATTAGCGCAATGGCGTGGCAATTTCAAATATATGTCGGCCATTAGAATTTATAACATTTAAGACACACATCTGAAGAACATACAAACACACATAGACTTATTAACACAACATGGACTGTAATGAAAGCCTTTTCTTCCTTTCTCTTCTTTTCTTTTTCCTTTCTTTTTTTCTTATCTTTTTTATATTCATTTTTCTCATTCTCTTTACATTTTCCTTTCTTTTTCTTCCTTTCTTTTATTTTTCCTTTCTTTTTCTTTCTTTTACATTTTTCTCTTTACTTTTCTTTTTCTTTTCACTACTTCTTTTTAATTTCCTTTCCTATTTTTGACTTTTCATTTTATTTTTTCTTTCCTTTCTTTTCTTTTATCGATACTTTTTCTTTTTCTTTTCCTTTTTCTCTCTTCTATTAGTTTTCTTTCTTTTTTCCTTTGTTTTTTATTTTCTTTTTCGTTTCTTTTTCTCTTTCCTTTTCTTTATGGTTTTCTTTTCCTCTTTCCTTTTCGTTTTTTCTCTTTCCTTTTCTTTTTGTTTTATCTTTTGTTTCATTTTCTCTTTTCTTTTTTTATTATTGTTTTGTCCTCTTTTTTTTATATTTCCTTTACTTCTTTCTCTTGACTTTTGTTATTTCTTTCCCTTCTATTTTTCTCTTGTCTTTTATTCTCTTTCCATTTACTTTTCTTTTTACTTTCTTTTTTCTTGCTTTTTCTTTTTTCTTGTACTTTTCTTTTTTTTCTTTATTTCTTTTCTTTCACTTTTTTCTTTTTCTTATGGCCATATACCGTTGTAACATCGGTTTCCGTATGATCACCGAACTTAAGCAACTTTCTGGTTTTAAATAACCTTTAACTCAACTCTCCAAGTATTTGTTCGCCACTGCAGTAGCCTTGTATTGAACTCACAACTCTTTCGGTGAAGACACTGGATCCCACCAACGCCTTTATCCACTGGGCCATGTGGAGAGTTGAGTTAAAGGGAAATAACTGACACATTCAGAAGACGCATGACACGTGGAACTAGAACAATCGACCCCAGGGGACGAAATAAAGGGTTCAGTTCGAAATCCCAAACACCTAAAGAAGACCGGAGCGTACAACGGCCGAAACGTCGTGAGTATGGCAATAAAGATGAGGCCGAACAAAGTAAATAATGTAAATAGTAATAATTTCTCTGTAATAATCGGCTACCATCCGTCCTTGCATAAGCAAAAAATTTAAAAAATCACTAAATTACAAATTTTTGGAGGAGGAGGAGGAGGGGAATTTTTTACTGAGAGTGTAAAAAAGAACGTACCTCAGTGGACGAAATGGACATTTGTAAGTTTACCAAAATATTCTTGTCCTGATTATGATCATAAACTACACCCAGCAGTAAGGCCTCTAATCGGGATATGGGAGGTTTTCGAAAGCGTGGAACCATCTCAACTGCTGTTGTTTCCAGGTCCACCATGACCCCAGGTGGTAGCACCTGTTAAGGTACCAACTATGGGCAATAGTGAACCCCCCAAACAAAAATCAACAGTACATTTTTATAACAGAAGGAACAACAATGCATTTTATAGCAAAATGACAATCAATTCAACACTAAAAAATCTAAAAATACATTTCTATAGTAAAATTACCATCAATACATTTTATTATCTACAAACTATACATCTAAAAACATAACTTTACTCTGAAAGTATAAAATTATTTACAAAATATTTGTAGTTTAAAGTATAAAATTACGTACAAAATACTTAGTTTTCGGTTTGGTTTGGTTTGGTTTACGGCATATCAACCTCAATCGGTTATTTAATGCCGATAAACTTTTTTTATTGATGGTAACTATTTTTTTTTTTTTTAAAATGTATTGCTGGTCATTTTGTTTTTTCTTTCCAAAACCTATTTCTGGTAATATATTTTCTTCGAAAATGTATCCCTGGTAATATTTTTTTCAAAAATGTATAACTGGTTTGGTTTGTTTTGGCCTGTTTTGTTTTTTTTTACAGTATATCAAGCTCAATGGGTTATTTAATGCTGTTAATTTTTATTGCTGATAGCATATATTTTTGTTCCAAGAATGTGTTGCTGGTAATAATATTTTACAAAGTATTTGTATTATTTAAACCTCTTTATACACTTTCATGATGTTTTGACCCCAGTTTGGGGGTTAACTATTTTCCCATAGCTGGGACCCTAACAGATACTACCACCAAGGCGGATCTGGGAAGACCAGCAATTAAGAGGTGGTTGCACGCTCCTCAAAACCTCCTGTCAGATGTCTTACTATTGGACGTAGTTTATCGTCTTACCCACGACGGGGATGTAGTTTATCGTCATACCCAGGACGGTATAGTTTACGGCATTAAATAACTAATAGATGTTGATATGCCGCTAAACAAAATCAACCAACCAAAATATTAATGTAACAACTGGTGAAAACATCTGGGCAAGAAAATGTAAGACACTAGCGGAACTAAAAAGCCACATGCGCGGTGCCTTTGGGGATGGGTTAAGTAATGGGATTGTTCTAAGTCGTGTCGCAGCCATTATGGATTAGAGGAAAAAGAAAACGGCACAACTCTTTTCTTGTTTTAAACCATACAATATTCAGACACTTATTTCTAAGCCATTTTGATTTAATTACGTCACTCTCAACAACCAATCGTATTAGTTCATTTTTAATGCGCCAAGATAAACCCGGAAAAATGGATCCGTTTACCGAAAATATTTGCGTGTGTGTGTGATGGTGTTTGTGTATAACACACACACACACACACACACACACACACACATACACATATACATATATATATACATATATATATATATATATATATATATATATATATACATATACCGAGTGTAACAGCCCATCCCACAAATGTTTAATATCTAAAAAAAACAACTAATCTAATTGAGTTCTGTATTTCCAAATTTTCAAATAAGACATCTTGACACCATTTTTCGTAAAAACCCTCATTTCTAAGATACAACGTTCAAAGCTTCAATTTTGTTGTTACACGATTTGGACAATTTTACTATTACGCCCGGTTATATATATGGATAGGCATCTTTCATTTATACAAGTTTGGGGAAAGACCAACGAAAGTTCTTTGTTTCTTTTCTTTTTCTTATTTCGAGCGATTTTCCTGGTTTCTAGTACATATGTAAATATAAATCGCTTCATATCATAGGGCAATTTATTTTAAAATTTATATTGAAATATTTATCGGTGATCAGGAAGATTGTCCGAAATACAGAAATAATAAATAAATAAACGCTTAACAAAAAGTTTCGTTTGTTTTTAAGCAAACTTATACATGCACGCACACACACACACACACACACACACACACACACACACACACACATATATATATATATATATATATATATATACAGGGGTTGGACAAAATAATTGAAATACTTGTTAAATTCAAAGAAAATTTATTTAATATGGAGTTGGTCCCCCTTTAGCCTCACAGACAGCTTTAATACGTCTAGGAATGGAATCATACAGCTTCCTGACTTCATTCAGAGGAATTTTAAGCCATTCTTCCATTAACACCTGCTCCAGCTCTTTAAGACACGACGGTGGAGGATAGTGGCTCCTAACTTGTCGCTTCAAAATGCACCACAAATGTTTAATAATATTGATATCTGGAGATTGGGGTGGCCACTCCATATGTTCTAGCTCACTTTCATGCTCTTCATGCCAATTCTTAACCACTCAAGCCATATGTATTGGAGCATTGTCGTCTTGTAAGATGCAGTCACCATCAGGGGATAAAGTCTGGGCCAGTGGATGAACATGATCACCCAAAATGTTCAGGTAATCTTTGCTGTTGATTCTACCATGCAGGGCAACTATTGGACCGAGACATTTCATTCATATAGCGGCCCAAACTATCACTGATCCACCACCATGCTACACTGTTGGAAGAATGCAGTCAGGGTTGTAAGCTTCTTTGGGCTGCCTTCACACATAAACTTGCCCTGAAGTTGAGAAAAGAGAAAAACTGGACTCGTCTGAGAATATGACTTGCTTCCATTGGTCTGCAGATCAGGCATTGTAATCTCTGCACCACTTCAACCTCTTCTGAATGTTGCGAGTGGAGAGAAGAGGTTTCCTTACGGCGGCTCTTCCCATGATATCCAGTCTTATGGAGCTCACGACGAACAATTTTAGTAGAAACTGGACTATTCAGATGATTATTCAACTCAGCAGTCACTTTGGCCGCAGTAGTCCGATGATTTTTAGCCACATTGCGTTTCAATGCACTTCGGTTCCTGTCAGTAAGTTTGCAAGTCCGACCTGAATTACTATGCTTGCTAGAGGTTTTACCCTGTTTCTTGAATTGCGTCATAGTTCTTGATATGGTAGCTATTGAAAAACCAAACAGTTCAGCCACCTTAGTGATCGAGGCTCCTGCCATGCGAGCTCCAACAATTTGCCCTTTTTCGAACCCAGAGAGGTCACGCATTTAGCTTAAATTTTACTAAATTCTAAAAATGAATAAGACAATGACAGTAAATTAGATAAATAAACGTATTTACAATAGATATAACCTGCAATTACGAAGTTTTAGTTAAAGTTCTTAATATAATAGGTCTTTGAAATATAGGAGTGGAATTTGCAGCTGTTCCAATTATTTTGTCCAACCCCTGTATATATATATATATATATATATATATATATATATATATATATATATATATATATATATGCGTGTGTATGTGTGAAAAAGGAGGTTTGAATTTCAATCACAATAAAACATATAGTCATTTGACTAAACTGCACAAGCAATGTCAAGAAAATATCTAAAAATAGATGACGGAATAATCTTTAATCTCTTTCTCGCTCTCTCTCTCTCTCTCTCTCTCTCTCTCTCTCTCTCTCTCTCTCTCTCTCTCCCCTATAATATCTCAGTTTCTTTTTACTCTCTCTCTCTCTCTCTCTTTCTTTTACCTCTATAACCTGTCCGTCTCTTTTTGCTTTCTCTTTTCCTCTCTCTTTCTCACGTTTACCCATTGTTTCTTTTTGCTCTCTTTCGCTCTCTCTCTCTCTTTTCCTTTCTTTTTCTCCCATATAATCTGTTTCTTTTTGCTCTCTATTTCCTCTCTCTCACTCTTTCTCTCTCTTTTGCTCGCTCTTTCACCCCATAACCACTTTATTTCTTGTTGCACTTTCTTTAACTTTCCTTCTCTTTCGCTCCTCTCTCTCTCTCTCTCCTCTATAACCACTATATCTTTTCCTCTCTCTTCCTACCTATGCTTTCCTCTCTCTTTCTCACCTATAATCACTGTTTCTTTCAGAGCGTTTAGAATGCTTTTTAGTACGCTTTAATAATGGTGCTACGTTACCATCTTTAGTCTCTAACTGCTTACAAACTTTGGAGACGAAAGATCTGGCGACATTAAAAATCGACATATCTCTAAACCGTTACGCTCAGCCTTTAAAGCCACAATTACAGAATGCCTTTTCATTTCTTGACCAAGCTGCATATTATTTTCTAAAAGACTTTTTGTAAAATGCAGCAATAACCCCAAAAAGGTATATCCTCAAATACCTTACCCACTATATATATATATATATATATATATATATATATATATATATATATATATATATATATAACCGAATGGGTAACTATGTGTAGGTATACGAGCGAGCTATTGTATACAAATACATATAAATACTCTATAATGTAAGAAAAACAGTGCTAAATGTAAAGTAACAGAGCTATTATATATATATATATATATATATATTTTTATTTTTTAAGCGTATCACCCCAAGCAAGGCCGGTGGCCACTATCACGCATGGGGTTACAGAAGGGTTGGAGGAAGAGCAGATAGGAGTGGTAAAGGAAGGGATGTGGAGAAAGAGAAGGACGGAGGGTCGATTGAGGCAGGGGGGTTACGGGAGATATAGAGCGAGAGCAGATAGGAATGAAAGATGTCAGGAAGTGGATAGATCAAGGCAATTGGAGATGACGATTGACGCTACACTTAAACCGTTGGAGATTGTATTTGTCAGGGAAACAGTAATAGGGAAGGGAGTTCCATAGGCGAGATGTGCGAGACATGAAGCTATTGGAGTAGAAAAGACGTCTACATCTAACAGTTTCAACGGTGAAGGGGTGGGAACGGGATGCCAGCCTCGTAGGACGCTTAAATTCACGAGGCTTAGGGACAAGCGAAAGCAACTCCTCAGAGCAATTACCGTGGAAGTACTTGTAGAAAAGGCAGAGCGATGCAACATCGCGTCTGTGAGAGAGCGACTGCAGACGAGATGACAGATCAGGGCCAATCACATTGCATATCCGTCTCTGGATCTTATATGTGTGTGTGTGTGTGTGTGTGTGTGTGTGTGTGTGTGTGTGTGTGTGCGTGTGTGTGTGTGTGTGTTAAGTAATAAACATAATATCTAGCATTAATTGCACAACTCGGAGTTTCATGTCGAAGCAATTTTCAAGTGCTGGAATTATAATATGATTTTTGTTTTGTTTTGTTTTTTGTTTTTTTATTTTAAAAAAAAAAAGAAAGGAAAGAAGATAGATAGACAGAAAGAAGGAAGGGAAGATAGAAGTATTTAACGGCTGTTTCAGTGAAACGGAAACGGAAAAAAGTTGTGAATTTCAAACTTTTTCATTTGTACCCACTTAAAATATCGACCATATTTATGATTGTTAGTGCAATATTTTGTTAAAGTTGTAACGATGTGATAGGGGGATTTCTACGGATATTTTATTGTCATAGAACTCGCCATGAGCTTACGCAATCATTAACCGAAGAATTAAAATTCATGAGAAAATTCAAATTTTCACGGGTTAAAACTAGTGCTGGGAAATTTGTCCCGGCTTTCCCACATCAAAGAGTTGAGTTTAAAAACTTGCGACAAAACGCGAATAAAAACCACAAGATTAGAGCGGACAAACTTTTAGGCGCGGACGAATAAAGAAAAACTCCTGCTAAAGGGGTAAAGGGATAAAGACAATTAGAAGAGAAGGAAAGGGAAAAGAAAAAGTCCCTTAAGGGAAGAGAAAATGTTCATAACAGAAAAGAGGCTGGTCTACTGCAGAAAGAAATGCTCAAAATATTTCTCTGGGCGCCTAAAAGTTCTTTAAGCTAGTAGAAGGTTGTGAATGGTTAGAAACACTCACAGTTTTCTTCAAAGTTCCTACAGAGTAGGAAAATGGTAGATATAGGAATTTTGCAGTTGAGTGAGTTCTTAGGTCGACGACAGAAGTCTTGTAGGTGACAGGAGGCAACTTTCAACTGGTCTTTAATAGTGGGCATTAGTAGGTAGTTCTTCTTTGGTAGAAAGTGGTTCCGAAGTTGACTGGTGCTCTCTATCGCCGACCTCACAAACGGTGGGCCGAATTCTCACTGCCAAATAGGCGAAAATTCTCCAAATTTATGTAGATTTGGGTGGCTCAGAAGGATCGGGTACTTTTCCCTCCAAAATCGTTATACAAATTTCCTGGCCCCTCTATTGGTCAGAAAACACATTCTTATCTCTGATAAGAATCAAGGCTTTGGGAGCCGGTTTTGAAAGTAATGAAAAGAGTTGGAGTGAACAAGCTTTGAGGTTCCCCCAGACTTTATGGCACCATGGAAAGAACGATAGTGGCGGAATTCCTTTTTATGTTTTCCAGCTCTCTCGTTAGTCAGAAAATATATTCTTATCTCTGAGAAGAATCAAGGCTTTGAGAGGCGGTTTTGAAAGTAAGAAAAAAGGTTGGAATGAGGATTAGAATGAACTTGTAAAATAATGAATTCGTGGTTGTCAAATTAAATTCCAATACAAGTAGTTTATAATAATTATAGTTTAGATATATATGGCGGAAAAGAAGGCATCAGTTTAGACTGACGCCGAGAGTATATGGTAAAAAGAAAATCACTAATCGAAAAAAACATAATGGCGATACGAACTAAAATATTTCAATAAAAACTTAGCACTCCTTATTTTTATTGCTCCACAAAAACCACATCCAGAAATCAAACCACATCCAGAAATCAAACCACATCCAGAAATCAAACCACATCCAGAAAATTAAAGTTTAATTGACAGTTTCAATTTTTCTTATTTATACGCTAAACCCTTCTGAGTGCTGAAATATGGTTGAATTTTTACAAAATGCATTCGGACACCTGACCTAAATTTTTGGTATTCTATTGTTGTTTACTGTCTCCTATTGGCATTATTGAAAGTTCTCAGGCTTACCCACTTAAAAAAAAAACACAAACAGAATTTATTTTAAACCTTTCTTCTTTGCCGGGTTGAAAATTTGTGGGGGGGGGGGTGCCCCGCGTGCTTGTGTTCCAACATAGTTTTGAACCTTATGACAGAAATAAAATGTATTTAGTCAAAACGGCTGTATTGATATAATCATGCGAGAGATGGGTGCGCCGTATCATTGCATACAGGTCAAAGTTTGCGACAAGGGAGAATACAAATGGAGTCATAGTCAGTTATGTGCGATGCGTGATACACGCTCATGCGATCATGTAACTTTCGATACATGACAGACGAGGCAGACTTTTCCCCGTATACTAGGTTGCCATTTCTTTCTGCAGTAGACCAGTTGCTATCGAACCCGGTCTGTCCTGCTATTTACCCATAGCTAGGAGGGAGAAGAAGAAGAGGATTCATACCTTTCCGAAGGATATTAGCACGTAAGTGAATGTAATGGATTCGACTCCGATTCCTCAATCCGATTCCTCAATCCATCACTCCACCGTGAAGAACTGTTAATAAAAAATGCAGCATTCAAAATAATAAAACAAAGATTTATTAATTAGTAGAAAGACTCGTAAAAATTTCACGCTTTTCTATTTGAATTTTCTGGTGAATCTTAATTCGTAAGTTAATGATTGAAAGTTCATGGCGAGTTTTACGACAATAAAATGTCCGTAGAAGTTCACCTATCACATCATTGAATATTTGAGCTTAACAACTTTAACAAAATATTGGAATAACAATCATAAATATGAATGCTGGGTGTTATTTGAAGAAGTAAGGGAGTACAAATGAAAAGATTTGAAATTGTTAACTTTCTCTAACTTTCTCAGTTTCACTGAAACGGCCGTTAAACATTTCTTTCTTTTATTTCTTTTATTCATTTTCTCATTGAAACGAAGTACTATCTTTTCCCCTCTTTCCACGCAATCAAAACGGAATAGTCCATTATTTATGAGTTATTGGCAGGGTGTAACGGTCGTGCGAATTAACGAAGGTGGAGACAAGCGCAATTTTAATAGGTTTGATAATTAAAAAAAATGTAACAAATCCAAAATATATAATATTTAAACATTAAAAATGTTAAATATAACGTGACAGCATCCTTTTCTAAGTTATTCTTGCACATCAAAAACAAACTTTTGTCCTAGGATATATATATTCCTTCCTTCCTTCCTTCCTATCTTCCACCCTACCTTCCTTACTACCTCCTTTCCTTCTTTCCTTCCTTCCCTTCTTCCTTTCCTTTCCTTTTCTTCCCTTCTTTCCCTTCCTTCCTTCCCTTGATTTTCCCACTGAAACCAACTAATGTCTTCCCCCCTTCTTCCACGTGTAAATAGAAAGGTGCCAGTTTGAACGCATAGTATCACTTCGGGGCAGGGACTGTTCCGAGTTAGACTAAAAGCAGTGTCAACAATATTTTGCACTTTGTCTACTACAACAAATGAAAGCAGAAAGAGCGAAAAAGAAAGAAAGAAAGAAAGAGAGAAAGAAAGAGAGAAAGAAAGAGCGAAAAAGAAAGAAAGAAAGAGCGAAAGAAAGAAAGAAAGAGCGAAAGAAAGAGCGAAAGAAAGAATGAAAGAAAGAAATAAAGAAAGAAAGAATGAACTATAAAAAGCAACAAACAAATACAAGAAAAGTATTAAAGAAAAATAAATAAAAACCAAGAATAAAAAATAAAAAAGAGAGAAAAAGAAAGAGCGAATAAAAAAAGAGGAAAAATGGATCAAACACAGAAAAAAAGACATATTTGAAAAAGATTATACTTCTATCCCATAATAGTTTCTATACGCATTTGATACAATAAATTATGTAACCGAAGTTACACACACCCATACATACACTTGTACATACATACACACACATTTTATTGTATTTTTCTAAATTTCCAATAAATAAACAGACTGTCCTTGTCGGTTGGTTTTATCAAAATTTATTTAAATTAATTTTTACTGCCTAAATATAGATTCATATAAGAACAGGAAATGAAACTTGAGAAAACAAACGCGTACAAGTCGATGGTCCCAACCGGATTTATAAAGTTTGATTTATACATATTATGTGTCAACATAAGTATAAAGGTACCTCCAAAGATTCGCTGAAAATGAGCGTACCATGATGAAAAACTACCGCAAACTTAATTAAAGTTTTCTCATCAAAATATTTATGCTACTATTAAGACGAAAGACCAAAGGATTTTTTGATTATTAAATTACATATTTTGATCATTTTTAGAACCTTCAAAATTTGTATTTTTTTTTCTTGCGTCAGCGTGTGACAATACATTAGTATGGGAAATTTTCGCATCTTTTTGGGGTAAAAAACACATTGATTTGGAAATTCTTGCAAAACTCAAATAATTGTTGGATTTTAATGAAATATACAGGACTTATTCACGAATGAATTAAATTATTTTTTAAATATGTCTTTTTTAGAAAATCTTAGTAAAAATATTTTTTCTAGAAATTCATTTTTATATGGCTTTAATTTTTATAATTGTTATAAGCAGAAGTCCTTGGAGAATTTAAATTCTCAATTTTTCTGTTTGTAAAACAGGATCCCCAGTTACTGAAAATCTGCTCTGAATCGTAAAATAAAAAATTCAATAAATCTAAGACATTATTTAATTAGAAATGCTTTTAATTATTTTTACGAATGAGTTATATTATGGACAATATTGTCTTAAGAAAAAATGTTTTCGATGAATAATGAATTTTAGAAGAGTTGTTTTCATTTTTTTAAATTTTAATTAGAATAGTTTATGAACTTTAAAATTTTTTTAAACTCTGTATTAATTTGTACTGGTTAGGTGATATTTTTATTAGTAAAAACTGCATTTACTAACCATAAATGGAAAAACATATAATTCAGCACTCTTTTTAAAAAGAATCTTGATTTTTTTTTTTTTTTTTGCCTATGAACGTGCTTATAGACCACATTATCAGAAAATAAGAGTAACTATAGTAAATTAAAGTACAAATACCTAAAATACAAATTAATATTAGATTATTCAGAATACTTTCTTAAATTTTTATGATTACTGTGTAGTTAAAAAATTATATAAAAATGGCGCTGATGTTATGTTCGTAAATAATTTTTACAGATATGTCTCCCATAGAAAAAATTCCCAAACATAAGTCTATCGAGATAGTTGTCAACATCTCATAAAAACAACCACCTCCGTCTTAAAAAATTCTTTTCTGCGATATCTTAAACTTAAAGTAAGTAAACTTCGTTTCAAATCAGATTAATCAGTCGTTAAATTAGCTAATCTTCCTCAAATAAATTTTCAGAGAAGTATATTTTATTTTTGAAATCAGGGATATTTTGTATAGTTATACATACATGAACACATATATATGCTCACCACTGGTATGTACCTGTATAAAGAAAATCTCTGATTTAAAATCCAACAATATCAAATGGCTCTAATATAAATATAGATAAAACAAACAAGAAAACAATGAAACTAAGATGCAGACAGACACTCTCTTAAGTCAGGACATTGGGCGGTGATAAGCTAAGGTAATTTAATTTGATTTATGATTCCCACTTATCTCCATAGATCCCATGCCCAGTTTTGTCTTTCTTTTATTCTATATCAGGGATAGAGTATATGTCAATATAAAATTAGCCACTGTCTATTTCATGCTTGAACGCAATCTTCAGGCCATATAAGTGTCATAGTATATATATATATATATATATATATATATATATGTTGTTGTACGCTACGGACTTCTTCAGGTGGTTGGAATGTCGAACTGAACCCTTTATTTCGCTGGCTGGGGTAGACTGTTCTAGTTCCACGTGCCATGTCTAATGGATGTCAGTTATCAATTATCTCCTGTTTATTCACCTGTCCAAGTTCTCCACTGCAGATGCCTCTCCCGAGTAAGACCCTCATAGAGGAGAACATGACTAAAGACTGTGTGTACGCCATCCTGTGCAGCTGCGGAAAGAAATATAAAGGGGGGGAAGGCGGCCCCTTAAGGTAAGGCTTCAAGAACACTAAAAAGCTGTAACACGAGGGGAAGTGGAAAAATCAGGCGTGGCTGACCACATATGGAGAGAAAGGGGAAATCACCGCCCTCTGTGGGATCAGGTTGAAATCATAGACAAAGAACATGCTAGGCCACATATATCTCCTGAAACGACCAAGCATAGAAATGAATACAATATGAGAACCAATAATAAGGAATGCCAGAGAAAGGCAATAATAACAACGAAAATAGCAATATGAGCTCTGGTAAAAAAAAATACAATTGATAACAGCAAAAATTGCAATATGAGTACTGGTAAAAAATTATGCTGAAGACATTAAGTTTGTAAGTCCCAGAAATTCATGCACAGATGCCCTTAAGGACACATGGCACAGTGGATAAAGGCGTTGGTTAGATCCAGTGACAGTTGTGGGTTCAATACCTGGTTAGGCAGTGGAGAACTTGGAGAGGTGAATTGATAGCTGACATCCATTAGACATGGCACGTGGAACTAGAAAAGTCTACCCCAGCGAGCGAAATAAAGGGTTCTGTTCGACATTCCAACTGCCTGAAACGTAATAAATATGGCAACAAAGATGAGGACAGTAGTCCGAATAATGTAAATAGTGTACATAATACCTCATCTCAGAAATATAGACCTTAGTATAGTAATAACCTTCGCTAACAAATTTAAAAAGTATTAACCAACTAACTGCTCCTTGAATGACGCGATCCTTGTTCTTAGATGCTCCGTATGTTCTATAAATATACTTTCGAGATGTCATTCTAGTGTTATTATTAATAGTTACAAAATTGTGAAATGTGCAGTCGCAACGCTAAGGTTGAATTTCATTGTAATGTACATATGCCTTCACTATTCAGAGCTATTGGCTTCTCGGTATTTACCCGAGCGCGCCACAGAGCGGGATATGTCACAAGGCCGGTTTAATGGGAGTCTTTTCGAGTGCTTACAAACACCTAACCACGACGCAAAAAAAAAAATCAAGCGAATATACACAATGGCACAGCTCAATACAGCAATTAAGCAAATACAAAGCAAACAATCATCAAGAAACTGTACACCACTTAAGAAATAGCAGATAACACAACACCCATGAAGTGAAAAAATCACATACTCACACAAAGATATCAAATTGCACTATACTATACATAATTACGAAAAAATTGAGAAGTAGCAGCAGAGAAGCCAATAGCCCTGACGAGTGAAGGCATTGCTACAATGCGCTCACGAATCTTCGAAGTCGGCATGACTGAAATAACACCACTCAGTTAAGTGACAAGTTTCTCCACTTTAATTTTATTAACGCTCAACTTGTGATATCGAGCACTTTATGCCAAAAACCTGCCTGCCTAAAATGCCTTTCCACTTGTAAACTGTGAAAAAAGAACCAGCAATTTTGGCCACTAAAATCTCTTACCCTTTAATTTTGTAATTTTAGCCCCTAAAATCTCTTACCATCTAATAATTTATATATATATATATATATATATATGTGTGTGTGTGTGTGTGTGTGTGTGTGTGTGTGTGTGTGTAAGCAACTATGTGGATGTAGATCCGACTGTATGATGAAAAATATGGAAAAGACAAAACAAAATCCGAATATGCAAGTTTACTGTTTTAATGTTGTTTTACTGTCGACGCACACTTAACTAAATCTGATCATAATTTCGATTTTGACTCTGTGAAGATTTTAAAATATATTCATAATAAAAACCTTAGACAGATTTATGAGGCAGGCAAAATATCCATTTCACGTACGGTAAATACTAGACCCGGGTTTTTTAACATCTCTCCTTTCCTAGCAAGATTAATGCTTGACAAACGCACTTATAAGCTTTAGATTCAAATAGAATTCCTCTTTTTCATTTAAGATAAAGTCTCTATCTTGGGAGTGCATTTTTCGCAGCATCGGCTGCGTGACGCCAACGTGATGCCAACGTGACGCCAACGTGACGCCAACGTGACCGAATCCCAAAAAAGGGAACGCTGACTTTAGAATTTCAGTTGTTCTGTTTCTGATTAGTCTTGTGTCTATCGTCTTTTCATGTTGACTTAAATATCGTCTAATCCTAAGTATGTTTCTAATAACCCTGTCCTGAAGATGGTCTACTAGACCGAAACGTCAGACGCCGACAGTAAAGCAACATTAAAACAGTAAACTTGCATATTCAGATTTTGTTTTGTCTTTTCCATATTTTTCATCACACATGAATATATATATGTTATAAAAGTTTTATAGTTATAGACATTCTGTAAATATAAAAGTGGACACTGAGGTCAACGCGCATATATATATATATATATATATATATATATATATATATATATATATATATATATATATTATCATTCAGCGGTAGCACGACTCGGAGTTTCGTGTACAACGCAGTCTTCAGGTGCTGGGTAGAGAATGACCATTACATAATTTAAGATTAAATAAAAAATATCTAAAATAAAAAGAAATTATATTAAAATAGACGGACCTAAAACTATATGAAAAAGTATGTGTGATATCCGTTGGCGCACGGAAGGGATGCAGGTAATTTTAAGCGTATTTATTTTTAGATAAACACGCCAGTGACTGAGAGAACTCGATTCGTTTTATCGAAGAGTATTGCATTAGTAGCAGTAATAGTCACTGTTTACAAACTCACACTTTCTCTCCCGAGAGCTCAACCGAAATCATTTTTCAGGAGGATATATATTGTCATCCACAGACTGTTTCGCTATATCGCAGATCATCCGTGTGACTGGACGTCCGGTTGCATATATGCATATATATATATATATATATATATATATATATATATATATATATATATATACTTTTATACTTACAAAATATAAATCAAAATATAAAAAAATATATAAAATATAAATCAAATATAAAAAATAAGCTGTTATATGCAAATTCATGTAAACATGCGAACCAATGTTAGAATCAATGAGAATATGTGGAGAACTGTGTTCTTTTTTGTTTTGTTTTTGTATAACAATCATTGTATAATTCTTTTTCTTATTTTTTCCTTTCGTAAGAACCACCATGATGTTGGCTCGCAACGCCCAAGTTTATAAAATAATTGCATGTGAATTTAAATATTTATATAGTAACCTCGGCATAAATTATTAATTTATTTCCTTCGGTATTCTTACCTCTGTTATCTCTTCCTTTTAAACCATTCTGGCTCTCAGGAAATGCGCCATGAAATGAACTGATTGGTACCATTCCACGTGTGATGACCTTGAACATATGAAACGTAGGTGGAAATTCAATTAAGTGAACCTTGTGTTGCAGGTTCTCGGACGAATTGAAATGATTTTATTTTTTTTTCTCTGTCTCTCTCTGTCTGTTTGTTTCTGTCTGTCTGTCTGTCTGTCTGCCCCCCTTTCTTTGTGTACACCTCGTAATAACAAACGCTCGCACATATGCGCGTATAAATATAGATACATTAATACGTCCATTAGCACTTAATGATGAAAGCATTTTAGAGAAACTTATTTTTCAATATAGTTTCCTTCTTTGTCATTGCACTTAATTCAGTGGTGAATATTAAACATACATACAAAAAGATTATACATTAAAACTGTCAGATTAAAATTTAGCTAATGGCTAAGTGTCAGGCTGCGAATCTTATGATTCAAGCTCGAATACGCGCACACACATATTTATTGCTGATACCCCCTGTCGAATGAACGGACGGGTCCCTCTACCAAAGTCTGGAGTAGGGATACTGAATGTAACATCAATCAGCTGACAAACTTTTTACGCACGGGTATCACAACTCGGCGTTGAGACTGACGGCCAGACGTAAGCCAGCACCTGAAGGTTGCCTTGTGCATGAAACTCCGAGTCGTGCTACCGGTGAAGTAAAAAATATATTTATTAATATATAGTTTATAGCTCTGTTATATTGCATCGAGCACTATTTTATCAACATCAGCACTCAATGTGCGATATTTCGTCCTGGATAAGACGTTGAACTACATCCGCGTCCTGGGTAAGACGATAAACTACGTTCAGCTGCAATGCATCTGATCAGAAGGTTTTGAGAACCGTGGAACCACCTCTTAATTGCTGGTGTTTCCAGACCCACCCTGACCCTGGGTGGTAGCATCTGTTAGGGTCCTAGCTATGGGCAAATAGTTAACTATGACCAGCAATACGTTTTGAAAAATATTTTACCAGCAATACAATTTTAAAGGAGAAATATTACCAGAAACAGATTTCTGACAAAACAAAATATTACCAGCAATGAAAAAAAAATTGTCGGCATTAAATAACCCATTGAAGTTGATATACCGTAAAACAAAATAAACCAATCCATACCAAACCAATGTGCGATATTATATATATATATATATATATATATATATATATATATATATATATATGTATATATATATATATATATGTATATATATATATGTATATATATATATATATATATATATATATATATATATATATATATATATATATATATATGATTGATACAAATATAAAATTTATCACTTAGCTGATTGATGCAGCAACCCCACTCAAGAGTTTCGTAGACGAACCTTTTTGTAATCGTTCGGTCAACTCGTCAGGAGGTATCCGCGATAGTTATATTTTTTATTAATAAATATTATCACATTAAGGACATCTATTAATCGTTTAAATATTACTTTGTTTACGCTTTGGATACGAGAATAAAGTTATCAGGAAGAGATAGGATCGTTTATCGTCTGGTTCAAACACCTCCCTAGTCTTTTGAACAGGAGTAGAGGTTTATCCCTTGTTTCCTTTTAGGATTGGATTTTCCGATTTCTTCTGAAGTCTACTTAAACTCTATACTTCTAACGTCTCCGAGTAAACTCTGAAATTCATACTATTACTTGGTTTCCAGTTCCTCTATAGTCTTTTCCTTCCAGTAGCCCCCTTGTGTCTTAGTGGCGCTATCGCCTTACTTGAGGTGAATTTATTAAAAAAAGAAAAAAGAAAATGATATAGACTTTTAAATAATCTTTTCATAGCTTGTCATGGTAAAGCTCACTTACCTTTAAAGATCCTGCCCTCGGTGTGACGATAAACTACCTCGAACGACAAGGCCTCTGATTGGGAAATTGGAGGTTTTTGGGAGCATGGAACCACCTCTTAATTGCTGTTGTTCCAAAGTCTACCCTGGCCCGGAGTGGTAGCATCTGTTAGGGTCCCAGCTATGGGAAAACAGTGCCCCCCCCGCAAACAAAAATGAACGGTACAGTTCATAATAAAATGAACAGCAATATGTTTTATAGTAAAATTACGAATAGATTTTATGATCTAAAAACTATACATTATTTATATTATTTATTTATGTCTATATATAATATTTATATTATTTAATTGTCTATATAAAAGATATATATATATATGTGTGTATTTAGGTAGCAATCCTTCTTGCATGTACATTTCATTGAATACGACAGACAAGGTGCTTTGATTTAGTTTTTTATACAATTTTTCATGCGATCTAACAATTTTTTTCTTTTCAGATATTTTGACCATGTTTATAGTTGATATTATTAAGTGGTGTTTTTTTTTTTGTTTTTTTATTAACAGTTAAAATATTTAATCCTTGAAAATGGCTAAATGTATAGCCGAAAGCGCTCGGAAAAAAAGAACATTCGGACAGTTTTTATATAATCCGAAAAATAATATCATCCGAAAAGAAAAAATTATTAGATCGCACGAGAAATTGTATAAAAAACTAAATCAAAGAACCATTGTCTGTCGTATTCAATGACATGTGCATATATATATATATATATATATATATATATATATATATATATATATATATATATATATATTTATATATAAAGCATTCTTTTACCCTGAAAATATTAAATTACGTACAAAATATTTAGATTTCGGCATTAAATAAACCATAGAGTTTGATATGCCACTAAACAAAATCAACTAACCAAGAGCCTTTAAAGATGATGAGAAATCAGAATACTGGTTCGGTTCTTGTCGACAGGTACTTTTTTTAGTAGCACTTGCAATCACTAGGCTAGTAGACATTAATTTCTCTTTTTTTAAAAATCAAATATGTCGTGTACCTACTAAGTAGAACATTTATAAGAAGCATTGTATGGTTAAAAAATATCAATAATTTGCTCATATGTATATGGGATAATGATTTTTACATAAGTTTTTATATATCAAGTACAGTTTTGAAAGAAAAGATTTATGACAAATTGGAAAAAAGTTTTTGTGGCGTGTTTTATCCGTTCCGGCTATATTCTGGGGTGACAATATTTAAATTTAAATCGTTCGATTTTGAAAGAACATGACATTTAAAAAATAATTTTGTATTCAGAAAACCATTGTTATATATTGAGAAAGAAATGACAACAATGTTATTTAAATACAAAAAACAATTTTTAAATGTCATGTCCTTTCAAAATCAAACAGTCTAACTTTAAACGTTATGCTATAACGTTTTTAGTATAGAATAATTTTCAATCTTGCTTGACGTCAATAATCAACTTTTTTTATACATCGTATATAAATATATTAATTAATGAATCCAATAGATTTATCTGACCCTGGTGAGTGGTATATCTATAAAATTTGAAATCGAAAGGATAAGTCTTTTGGGTTTATCTGCATACATTAAGAAAAATCGTTATCCTATTAACATTTAACCTTCATATTATCCTCTCCTTTTATATGGCGCTTTTTTCAGGATGTAGGTGTTCATGGCTCTCCTCAGTTTCTTACCCTTAGGAGCTCTATTTGTTCCATTAGAAACCCACCCAATCCATGTTCCGTCATTAATTTTAAATTTGCTATAATCACCGATAATCACTGATAATGTCGTGTATAGGCGTCCGAATTTATAAAAATCGGCACGTTTATACACAAACCAATTATTTCATCCCAAGCAAGGCAATAAAGCCACTAAAGATGCAAGGGGGTGAGTGTTGGAGGTTATGAGGAAAAATACTATTAAGGAGAGAGGACAATACAAGAATAAAAATTAAGAAAACACTAGATAACGATTGACATTTAAATTTTTGAAGATCAAAGTTGACTGGGAAGTAAGAATCCGGAAGAGAGTTCCACAAGCAAGAAGTGTTAGAGAAGAAACTGTTAGCATCGAACTGACGGTTACATTTAGCTATCTCAACTGTAAAATGACGAGACCTTGTCACCAATCTAGTACTGCGCTTAAAGTCATAAAGTCTAGTTACTGTCAGTCAGTTATGTGCCATGCGTGATACACGCTTAGGCGATCATGTATCTTTCGCTACATGACTGACGAGGCAGATTTTTTTTTCCCGCAGTAGGTTCCCATTTCTTTCTGGGGTAGACCAGTTGCCATCCAAGGCTATAGAACCCGGTCTGTCCTGCTATTTACCCATAGCTGCGGGGAGAAGAAGAAGAGGATTCATACCTTCCCCAAAGGTATTAGCACGTAAGTGAATGTAATGGATTCGACTGGAATTCGAAGAGGAACATTCGTCAGAACAATTACCATAAAAGTATTCATAAAAAAGAGCAGGGGGAAAGTTACACTACGGTGGTAGGAAAGTAACTGAAGATAACAGGTCAGGACCAGTAACGCTGCAGAATCTTCTTTGGATATTATCAAGAATTTCTAAATACATAGCAGGAGCACCAGACCAGATGTGGCTGCAATATTCAAAACAATATATTAGTGAATATACATAATGTCCCACGTCGATAGCACGACTCGGAGTTTCATGCAAACACGCAATCTTCATGTGCAAAATACGTGCAATTATATGTGCGTATACGTATGTTTTTTTATCATATATATATATATATATATATATATATATATATTAAAATAAAGAGAAAGAACAGTAAGATTTATAATGCGGTGTTCTTATTAATTATTTTTATTTTTAAAAGACAGTGCTTAATACAATTCTGCAGAGTATAAATATTATAAATTTACTAATTGAAAAATATGGTTCCATCGCTACACAAGAATTACCATGTTTCAAAAACTGAAACTAAAAACTTACTAGTACTGTTTCATTTTCAAGCGAATTTTGGAATCCAAAATTCGCTTGAAAATGAAACAGTATTAGCTATTACAAAGTCGCTACTACAACGAGTATTTGTGACAACGAGTATTTGTTGACATTACAAAAGTGGCAACGAGTATTCGTTGACATCACAAGAGAATACCATGAACGAAATATGTGAGTAACAGGGAAGTTTTAAGAACAATGGGAACGTAAAAGAGATTAGCGATTAAAATCATAAAGGAACAGTTGGTAATATGAGGACACAATATGAGGAAAGGGGGCTTAGAGAATTGGTCACTCACAAGATATATTGGCGGCAAGAGGATCGGGGGATATCAATTTACATACCTTATGACGTTTTTGTAAATTGCTAGCAGAATAAGGAGTGGGAGGGATAGTAAGAGGAGAAATATTGATCAGAGCTACAAAGAATAGGAAGTTGTGGAGAGTCACATTTTGAAAGGACGCGGGACATAAACATAGAAGCATCATAATCGGTATTGTAAAGAGAGTGATTTTAGTGTGAGGAATTTTTTTACAATGATGTTCATCTTATACAAGGCCCGGGAGACACTCAAGGTAGAGTGTTACAGAGTAAGAGGCACACCTTTTGCGAATATGTGGAGAAGATAACGGTTAGGCCTACACTTGAACAGGTTAAGATTTTAGTGATCGGGGGAAGCAACCTCTTGGAAGTCGGTTGCACAAGGCAGCGGTTCCTTGGAAGAAGCTGCTTGAGTAGGATTTACATCTCACCAAGGGAATCCGAAGCGGAATATGGCTGTTTTTTTTTTTTGTTTTGTTTTTTCTCTCCGGTTGCAGTTAACAGTCTTGATTCTTTTTTTCTTTTCTTTTTTTAATTATTCCAACAGTCTCTTCGTGTGGACAAACGTGACAGATGGAGTAAATGTGTAATTAAAATTCATCAATAGCCTTAGATCCGTATCATTCCTGTCTGACTTTTCGCCGCATTTATCACTCTCTTATTTAATACACACCTTTGTCCCACTCTCTACCACTCCCAACATTTTATACATTAAAGGGAATGTCACTTTTTCCAGTGTCAAAATAATTGTCGTTGTCGGAGATGGTCATAAATTTTGTGTAATTTTTATTGAATGACAATACTAGTAATTATTCGAGTAATATATGTACACCATGAATTTGGATCAAAACCTTTAATAGCCCTAATGTGGGTGCTATGCAAAAATCTCAGAAATTCAGAAGTCACTGTAGTGAGTGAAACTGGACAACAGATTTAACAAAGCTTGCAATAACAAGAAAAAGGAAAAGAACAGGGGAAAATAATACAAAGCAAGCAAACAATATATGCAAGGTAAATTAACAGTGATAAGGCAAAGCAATAGTAATATGGCAAAAAGTTCACAAACTAAGAATTGAGGTTGACACACAAGAGCGAATTCGGATAAGCGAACGTGACGTTCTGACTTCTAGACTGGAACTGAGTCATAGGAAACTGGCCTGTTTTATTGACTAGGAAGAATTCTCAGCATGTATTTGTGCTTCTGCCTAAAAATCGGGGGATGGGAAAGTGTTTTTTTTTTTTTGTTGTTTTCTTTTGTTTTTTTGCAATCATTCACATTGTTGGTGTGAGTATGTGGTATGAGGTGGGTTGAATGGTGAAGGGTGAGTTCTTGTGGTGAATGTATAATTGTAATGAATGAATGGGTCGTGAAACTGATTAGTTAGGTTTAGGGTAGTTGGTGTAAGACCAGTCTCACCCACTTTCCCTATTGGCTTTGTGCCGCAGTTGTATAAATATTAAATAAATATACATTACTATTGTGAGATTGTAAAAACATATACCGTATTTATTTTGGTAGATGATCCCTTTGGTCTCGGTCTTCTGATAAATATAGAGTCGGCGTATTCTAAGATTCATAGTGTAACGGAGTATTGTCTCCTATTAGAAAGAAAATCACAAATAATGTACATGAAAGGAGCAAATAAAAATGAATAAAAAAATGAAAGGAGGTAAAAGAGAGGGATGAGTAGATGTTAACAGTAAACTGCTTTAAGTGAGAATCAAGGGAAAACACGGATGATGTCAGACTGACATAGATAGATAGATAGATAGATAGATAGATAGATAGATAGATAGATAGATAGATAGATAGATAGATAGATAGATAATTGTCGGAAGATGGGATAAAGAAAGATGTAAAAGAAAGGGCAACTTTTGAAATTGAAAGAGAGAAAAAAACAAATATATAAGGTCGACTGATTGGGGTTGGGAGAGACATGCCAACAGAGAGAGAAAACAGAATAGTGATTGCGATAGAGAGGAGAATAAAATAAGAAAAAGAAAGTTAAACGGAAATTACATTTTTTCAACTGGATAAAACCAGATTGAACCAGTCGTATGTCACTCAACAAGATGGCTTTCCGCTACCGACACCATTGCAACATTAATAACCTAAGTTTCTCTTCAGCTACATGTCCTCTTCTCTACAACAATAGAACAATTTATTCAGAAACACGATCACGCACACGCACACACACACGCGCACACACACACACACTCACATATATATGTGTGTGTGTGTGTGTGTGTGTGTATGTTTTTGTGTGTTTTTAAGCAGGTTTGGTTAAATAATTTATTTAGACGTATTATGTCTCCACTATTTAGACTAAAATAGACTACTATACCGTAACCCAGGGGTGGGCAAACTTTTCAGAGCAAGGGCCACATTCAAAAATTCACAATTGGGCCGCATAGTATATTAACCCAAAATAATTAATATTTAAAATAAACAAAAAAAAAGGCTTTTTTAAAGAAAAAGTGCAATTAATTTTTATTAATATTCTGCAGAAGATTCATATGAAAAGCATTTATTTGAAAGACAAAGTAACTCAGTTTAAAGTACTTTAAAGAAAAAATATTAACAAGAATTTTTAAGTTGAAGATTTACATGAAATACACTTGAAAGACAAAATAACCTTGTTTTAAGAATATAAACGTATTTATTTGAAAAATAAAATAACTCAGCAACGGAAGGATCTCAATGACTCAATGAGAATAATGTATCTGGCTGCAGTCATTTACCAGTTTCTTGAAGATTAGGCGTCAAATTACTTGTGACAATTATTTGACGTTGTTTGGTAACTTTCACTTTCAAATTTACTAACATTTGGCGGGCCGCATGAATTCTTTTGACCCGCGGGTCGCCGTTTGTTCACCTCTGCCGTAATCAAATGCATTCTAACTATAAGCAGGAGGAAACATTCTAAAAGACTCATAAAAACTAATATATCCCCCACTGATCCAAGTAAAAAAATAAAAATTAAATATCTACTGTACTAAATTTAATACAACAAACCTAGTCATCCATAAACAACTCTTCTCCGTCAACTAGTGCCTTACAAAAGACCAACATCATATATCAATTTAAATGTCCTTTGAGAGATTACACCTCTGATAAAAACATCAATACATATGTTGGTTTTGTAAAACCAACATATGTATTGTTATTTTGTTGTGACAACGGCGTTGACGAGAAAGCTTACGTTTCACTCGAATGAGCATAATTCAGAACATTTAAAAGGACGCTCATATCCACATTCACAGTTTAGACAGATATTAGTCGAAAATACATCAGTACTTCATCAAAATAATCATAAGCAAAATTTGAAATTCTGGGAACCCTTTCTTTATATAAGACAAATAAATATTGTCAACTATAGCAGCAAAGTTCCTAATGTCAACTATGAGTATAGCAGCAAAGTTCCTAAATGTTTGTAACAACAAAGTTTTTATATTAAAAAAAATACTAAATTAAAATATTATAACTAACAAATATTTTTCTTTTTTAACAAAAAATTACAAAAGCCGTCTCCCTTGCAAATCTGAGAGAAAGATTTTTAATTTGATATGCTGTAAAAGAACAGTGAAAAAATATTTGGGATTTACGGAGCTACTGTATACACATCCACAGATATTTTAACCGTCTGAAGATGGTCCTAGATGAAATTGAAAGTACTACATATATATATATATATATATATATATATATATATATATATATATATATATATATATATATGGAACACCTTACCATTTTCCTCTAAACTACCAGCATACAAGGACATTGCCAGAAAACAAAACTGAGCTTGTGTTCCTTATATATGATTCACTATCCGGATTCTCCGACAATCACTCCATCCACTCGGCATTTGATATAAAGTAAGTTTTTTTTCTTTTATATCCCACGTGCGTAAAAATATAGGAAAAAGAATTTGAAAATGCTATGGAAAGTTGAAAATAGCTATGCCATGATATGTCTTGCATCTGATGCGAGACGTATCTATCTATCTATCTATCTATCTATCTATCTATCTATCTATCTATCTATCTATTTTCAGGATCAATGGGTAAATTGTCGCCATTTTATATTTTTAATTACGCGCATGCCCGTTATTTGTTTTTTTATTTTGTCGATTCCACAGTATAGTAGGCTCGTTGAGCACCGAGAAAAAGAGCACCTACGGCGCAATTCACTCCGCCAGAAATTTGGAAACGACATGCTGTACTTTTGGCATTCGCACAGTGAAGATGGTTCGGAAAGAATTGGATGAGTCTAATGGCGATATTACGAAGGTACAGAAGCCCAGAAAACTCACTCTGATCGTTCTGATAATCCCGAATTTGTTAATGAGGCCCTCGGACTCAACACGAAAGCCTACATCAAGTGCCTTGAGTAGGTAGTGCTGCCCTAGGTCAAGAGGGTGGCTGTTGGAAGACCCTATGCTGGCAACAGGACTCTGCACCGTGTCACACAAACAGGAGAACCCAGTCATGGCTATCAGATGATTTCTGCGACTATATCATCCCTTAGATCTGACCCCCTAGTTCCCTATACTGCAACCCCCTTGATTATTATGTGTGGGCTCAGTTGAGAGAGATCAACAAAACACTTTGTTACACCAAAGATAAACTGAATGCAATGATTATGGCAGCATTCACCAACTTAAACAAGGAGACCATGCAGAAGAGTTGCAGGAGATTCCGAAGTTGTCTGGAGGTCGTGGTTGAAAACTAAATTTTTAATTGATTTTTTTTCTCAATTGTAGTCTAGATTATCTCTAAAAGTTCCAACTTACCAAAATTTTATAACTCAGGATGTTTTAAAATATTCCAATGTGTCACCACGGATTTTACAACCAGATAATCTAAGAGATGACATTTGAAAAATGTAGCGTAGGTGGAATTATGAAAGTATTTTTAACTGTACAGATTAACACTTCAAGGCTCTAATCCAAGTCGATATATTGGTTATCATTCAATGGGTTTTTTCCCTATGCGTTTTCCCCCTCGATTTCTGCCTCGGGTCATTAGGATTCCTGGCGCCATATTGGTTAGCTTTTGTTAAGGAATCACGCCAACTCCTTCTGAAAGTCTAATTATCTTCTCGCGTTTCTTCTGAGAACATTCAATTACTTCGTGTGATTGAAATCGAAAGAAAAATGAAAAACTGGATATTTTCGGTCCGTTAAATGGATGAATTGTAATCCGGGAATTTTGCGTCAAGGCATTATTTACACTGTCGTTCTGAAATTCCATTTCCTTATGAAAAATAAATAAAAATAAATAAAAGTCTTTATAATTAAAAGAAAAAATAGAAAAGAAGCTTACGGCCATATTATGTTGAAACACCGGTTCTCGTACGACCACCGATGTTAAGAAACGTCGGGCCTCGTCAGTAGCTGAATGGGTGACCTTTTGGGAATAACAGGCGTTGTAAGCTTGGATGTGCGGGCAGTGTAATGGATAACTGTGTAATTGGAAATCGGAGAAACGAATTCATTGGAAAAGGTGTGAATCCATCTCTTCCTCCCCCAGCTATGGTTTAATTAGTAGGATTTGTATCCGTAAATCATTATTATCTCCAAAATCATCTTACAATCTAAAACTATTTTCTGGCTTTAAATAACCTGCGAAAGTTTGATATGCTATCTGACCGTCGATCTCAGGGAAAAAAAGGTCTATGCTTCATACTGATGCTATCCTTTTATTTAGGAAGTATACCGTGAAAGTTAAAAACAAATGACAAATATATCTTTCAAAAGGGGAAATGGATAAACAAAATACATTTTTAAAAAATACACAAAGAAAACAATTTTCAAACAAAAAATTACAACAACTGAAACAAACTCAAAAAAAAAATGACAAAGCAACACATGGTGTCTTAGAGAAGAATTTCAAAAGAAGACTTGAAGCAACAGAAATGTCGTTCTACTGATGCTGAGGATACCATGGGCCGAACATGTGAGCAACGACGATATTTTGGTTAGAATGAAAACTTATACTTAGAATCAGGAAGAGGCAGTTGAAATTTCTGGGGAACGTAATAAGGACGGAGGGCTTGGAAAATCTGATACTCATAGGAGAGATTGAGGGACACATGAAAGCTGTGTGTAATATACTTGATGTGCTTCAGCAAATAGATGGCAGAACAGGGCTTGGGAGACATAACAAAAAGACAAAACTTATTAAGAGCTACAAGGGACAGGAAGATGTGGAGGACCATTATCGCCTACACCCTGAAGGAGCAAGTATATAATTACCGCGTTGCCTATTTGACCGTCAAAGAACAGGGAGTAGATTCCTTTCCTCTTAGAGGTCACGTGATAGCAGAATTGTATAAATTACATACATATGTATATATATTATGAAATTGACTAAGTCTATCTATTATTTTAATATATTTTCTGTTTATACGTTATTTTTATAGATACAAATATTTAAGTAAATGCCCTCTTTATAATAAACAGTATGAACAATATTTACTGGCATGAATGTCCGAGAAATATTGTAGAAAATAATCCCAACCCAGAATGGCTCCTCTTTCTAAAGATCTAACAGAGATCTTTAGAAAGAGGAGTTGAAAAATAAATCTACAGTAAACAAAAAAATAAAATCTACATTTTTATTGAAAAATAAATCTACAGTAAACAAAAAATAATTTCCGAAGCTGTAAACGAAAGAAAGGTCCGGAAATACTTCAACGAAAAACAATAGACAAGTAAGAACTTCATTTTTCCCCCTTTTTGGTGTTTGTTTTGAAATTCGTATTTTCATCTTTTATTCCGGATGTGCTTTCGTCAAAGGAAACTGAATCACCGGGAAAATAGGACGCTCCGATTTTTCTCAAAAAAACTGCCCAAGAAGTTAAAAATTAGAAGATAAGCTGTAATCATTAATTCCAAATTGTTTATTTTGTCACTCGTCCAAAACAACACATAGAGGAAGGCATACACACGCAAAAATACACACACTTGTTATATACTAGTAATAATACTCGGCATTCTGT
This sequence comes from Acanthosepion esculentum, assembly GCA_964036315.1. Taxonomy (NCBI): domain Eukaryota; kingdom Metazoa; phylum Mollusca; class Cephalopoda; order Sepiida; family Sepiidae; genus Acanthosepion; species Acanthosepion esculentum. Next base: position 68,470,832 of record OZ038484.1, read on the forward strand.
GGGCCAAATACACTTTCTTTCGCAACGCTGAGCTAAGCAATCTGTTTAAGATATTTACGTCTGCCGTAAAATGGCGAAAATGCCGTAAAATAGCGAAACTGTCGTAATGAAAGCAGTCTGTTCGCTTTAAACGTTTTGGTAGTCATTTCATATACGGCAGGTTATAATTTATAATATTTATTAGGCTTTCTAAATAACTATATATAAAATTCTGTGACTTCCATTCCCCTGTCCGTCCGTCCTCCGTCCTCACACCCTCTAAGATAGCCAGACATTGACCGATTGAAACCAAATGTTATCACAATCGAGTAAGGGAGTACAAAGTACAGTTGGTTTTACTAAGGTGCTTAACTTAGTACAATAAATTTTCATTCATTTTTTGGAAAAATTAAGAGTTTTATTATAAATCTAGCATAGGCGATGGGAAAATTTAATAGGCAATGCTCATATCGGTGTTTATCGCATTATTGGAGAGTTTCAAGAAGAACAGCAGCACGCAGAAAACGAATGTGAACGCATTCTCTGAGGAGAATCCAAAAAATAAAAAAAAAGTGTGTGTTTTCATGAAAGGCTAAAAAATATAGTTAACGATCGTGAAAGCCGACCAGATCTTATGGACTATCTTAGGGCTCTTGCTCATAATCTTTCATTATAAATCATTCACATATTCTGGTTATTCGATAGCAATTTTTATAAACTGTAAATAAATTTGGGAATAATCGAAATTAATTGCGAAATCCAGCGAAAGTCATTCATGAAATAAAAATAATTGTTTGTACGAAAACTAAGGACCTATGCACATCAAATTGTAAGCTTGAATATTAATGTAATACTTAAATACAGTGATCAATTTTGAGTTCTGTAATTTATTGTTGCCTATCGCATACGGCAGCAGTATGCCTCACAAAAAGAAATCTCCGCCAACATAGATCCAGATTGCAATCAAAAGAGCTAAGGCTTCAGCGAAGAAAGAAAGTCCCGTGCAAATAAAAACCCAGATCAAACGGTAGCCAGGAGAGCTTCCAGTGCTGAGAATATGCAAAGACTTAGAGACTCTCAAACTCCTGAACAAGCCGAGGGCCCAATCAAAAGTCCTCCGCAGGAGCTAGCTTAAATGCCGCCCGAAACATGGCTTTTAAACTAGTAATTAGATATATTTCAATATCAATTTCGTAATACGTTTTGGTAAATTGAAAAATAAAGCGGATAGATAATATTTGAGGAATACTCGGAAAATGACCAAAATACCGTGTACAATGTGATACAAATAGTTTACAATTTAACTGTTTTGGGTCCTCGTGAACCCAGTATCGGTATTTAAGGGTTAATGATTGAATAAGCTCATTGCAAGTTCTACGACAATAAAATATGCGTAGAAATTTCCCTATCGCATCGTTAAATATTTGAGCTGAACAACTTTAACAAAATATAGTAATAGCAATCATAAATATGAATGCTGATCGTTATATTAAGACTTAAGGGGTACAAATGCAAAGATTGGGAGATTTGGGGGTTTTGAGGAGCGCGGAACCACCTCTTAATTGCAGTTGTTCCCATGTTCTTCCTGACTCGGGATGTTAACACCTGTTATGGTCCTATGCTATGGGCAAATAATAAAACCCCAAACAAAAGATTTTATAGTAAAATGACCAATATATTTTTATAGTAAAATGACCAATACATTTTTATAGTAAAATTACTAGCAATAAATTTTTTATAAAAATTACTAACACTACTTTTTTGTAGTCATATTACCAGCAATACATTTTATGATCTAAAAGCTAAAATATTTATAAAAATATACCTTTTACCCTGATTCATGAAATTAATTAAAGGATATCTTCTTAAATTAATTTTGGTTATATATTCTGCGCGAATAATGCATGATTTTTATCACTGAGCGTTGCTGTTGCAGTTTCGATTGCAAGTAGGATTTTGCGGGTGCTGAGGGTATCGACACATTTGATACGAGGTGTGGACGTTTTCCAGTAAATGTTTAGTGCTCCTGGTACATTTCTCCCGCAAACAATATTGGCGGATTCGCGTTGAGTCAAAAATAAGGCACACAAGACATATAAATATATCAAACGGACATTTTTTTTTTACAGCGGTGTTCACCATATACAAGGTCTGGAGGCCACTCGATCTAGAGGTATAGTTTATGCGGATATAGGCTAAGTTTGTAATGATCGTGGAAGCAGCCTCTTGGGAGTCGGTTCCACAGAGCAGTAGTTCTTGGGAAGAAGCTGATTCAGTGGAACTTACATCTCACCAGGGGAATATGGAGACAATGAAGGTGGTTCACTATATGCCGAGTCTTAGCTGTGAAGGTTAGGACTGGTGGAACTAAGGAAATTAGTTGATCGTCTGTACACTTTCCATGGAAATAGCGTTAGAACAGTGAGAGGCTTCTCGTCTGTGAGAAAGTGGTTGCAGGGTGGAAAATAATGCATCACCTACAAGGACGTAGAGATGCTTTTGGAGTCTGTCGAGACTGGGAAGCTCCCGCCCCTATATGACAAGAATACTCTATTTTCGACCTGATATAGTCCTTGTAAAGTTAAATGATAGCAGGAGAGGCCAGGTACTTGCTGGAGTGGTACAGGGAATCGACTATTTTCCCAGCATCTTTAGCGATGGATCGTATGTACGAGATTCACTTGCGGTCTGGGTTGGCTTTAATGCCCAATAGGCACTCAAATCACGGGGCCTCCCTGACGTAAAATCCGTTCATCACGGTTGGTCAAAGTTCTGGTAAAATGAGAAATTAAATTAAATGCGAAGAATTCACTGCAACCTTCAGTATATGTCTCTGGGGTATTTACATTGCCGACAGGAGCGAGAAGAGAGCATCTTGTCGCTGCCGAATTACCAAGGAAAAGAGGGGGAGTCTTTCAAAATCTCACGCCGCCTCTAAATATCGTCAGGCGGCAGTAATTCAATATTTCGCTGTCTTATTGTCAGAGGGCGTTAATCCAATACTTGCCCCACGCCCAACCGGTTTCGAATTCAGAGTTGTCCTTCTCCGAGACTGGTTACCAGCCAAAGCCCTATTTGTCCTGAGGACAGGATTCATATATTTTCAAGGATATCTGTGCTGGAATTTCAACCCGATTGGCTAATCTGACTTTCCAATAACCGTTACGCATCGCGCACATCTTAACACGACCCGTCATGATCAAAAGATGACAGAAATATTTCACCCATTTTGCCATTGCATCAATTATATTTTCTGCGTAAGTAATGTTTTTTATCATTAAAAGTAAAAATACAAAAATAAATAAAAAACAAACAAAAATCACAACCCTCCAAAAATGTCGGCCATATTTAAATAATTTTTGCAGTTGTCTCTGCTTTATTCTTTGTTAAATTAACCTAGGATTGTTATCTACATAATTAACATTATTGTCTCATTTATTAAAGAATCCCGCTTATTAAATCATTAAAACTAAAAATACCCAAAGAAAGCTACCCCAAAATAATACATTATTATCACTCTCGTTGACATAATTTGTAGTGCCATCTGTGTTAACATGAGTTATCTGAAATTAAAAATATAAAGAACGAGACTGATAAATATACAGGGTGACTGAAAAGTAACTCTCTATTTTATGTGAGTGGCCAGCCATAAGTCCTGACTTAACACCCAGTGACTTTTTCGTTGGAGTTAGTTAAAGGATCACGTCTACTATACCAAGCCAAGACTTTGGAAGAACTTGAAGGGTGAATAAAATAAGTTATGACTTCCATACCGCAAAAGTTTCTAGCGAAATCAGTTGACGCGATTCTTGGCCGGCTCGAGAATCTGGGAGCGGAATCTGGTGCCCATATTGAATTTAAATAAAACCTCACACGAAACGTTTTCCTCTCATATACATTGCTTGTAGAAATTATAGTTAATAAATAAATTATAAGTATTTTAAAATGGGGAGTTACTTTTCGATCACGCTGGATATTACAATGCGCTTTATATTACAGAATAGTTGCAAAAACTGGCAAGTTTCTTTTTAATCAAATGTTTTGCAATTAGTCTTTTCATCATTCATCCATTCAGTTAGTGCATTTTGCGTTGCTCTAGTCACCACTCCCCTCCATCCCTTTCTTTATGATGATGCACTTACAGCCTCAACCAACGGTATTCCAGTCCACCTTTTAATATCCTCAAACCATGGGTGATCGTGCCCTTCACTGGGCCCAGCAGAATGTCCTTAACGAAGCCGCCTCGTCGCTTCATATGCCCAAAGTTACGGAGATTCGTTAATACAGTCTGTTTTCTATACGTACCTTGTTCTGATGGTATCTAGCACACACTTATTAGTACGTTTCGCTGTCCATGGTGCTCTCAGGACTCTGCGATATGCCAACATCTCGAAAGCATCAATCCGATGTCTTTCCCTCTTGGTCAGTTTCCATGACTCGCATCCGTAACTGACGATGTCGAAAGCAGCGGCTCGTTGTAACTCCAAATTCAGGCTATTCCAGATGTCTCCCATTTTTGTCTGAGAACTTCTTGCTATTGCCAGCCTTCTCGAGATCTCCTGCATAAAGCTGCCCTGGGTATTGATGGTGGAACCTAGATACACAAAGTTCTCTACTTTCTCTATCCCCTCACTATCCAGCGGGAAGTCTGTGCAGCCCCTATCAATCACCATTAACTTGGTCTTTTTGATGTTTAGCCGAAGACCTCACTGGGAACTGGAATCGCTTTCTCTTACTCTTTTAGTTTAACAAATATTGGAGAATAGGCAACAAAATTATACAACATGCGTGCAGTGTTTGAGTGCTGTGTACATTTTAGTATGGGGGAGTTTTTAATTTTTATTTTACAGAATTTAAATTAGAACCATATAAAAAAATACGTGAAATGGACGTTTTTCTCCGCTATTTTTAGAATTAAAATGACCATATGCGAGGACTGATCAGTCAGTCCTCGTATATGGCAATAAATGCTGGACAATCCCATCACAGTTGAAGAAGAAACTTGAAGCAACAGAAAAGTTGTTCTACAGAAGCATGCTGAGAATACCATGCATCAAACATGTGAGCAACGACGAGGTTTTAGAAAAAATGGAAACAAAAAGGACAGGAATAGACAGTGGAAATTTCTAGGGTATATAATGAGGAAAGTGGACTTAGAAACTTTAACACTCCCAAGACATATTGAAGGCAAGAGGGACAGAGGAAAACAGTACATAACGTACCTAACGAACTTGTACGAATGGTTGACCGGATTTAAAAGAGATTATAAAATGACAAAATTTACTAAGAGCTACAAAGAACAAGAAATTGTGGAGAGCCATGGTCGCAAACGTCCTGAAGAGGGGAAACAGCAGCGTTTATATGTTTTATTATACCTGTGATGCCAGTTTTCATACTGTTGGACTGATGCATAACTACTTGACTCTGAGCCAGTGAATCCTGAACCAAGGATCACTAAATGACAACGACTCATGTTTTAACCCATTCCTATATCGCCGATGTCACCGTCTCGAAGGACTCCTACGTCAAATTTTGGATCTCTATTTTATAGTGCTTTACTAAGCTTAGCTTAGTTGTGTCACAAGGCCGAAAGTAATGGACACCCAGTGAGGATCAAACTGACTACTCAGTCGTAATTAACCTAGACCAAGTTTCCAGGCTTCCACACCTGCTCTCGTGCTCTTGCTATATATCTCGAGATTCTTGGCAACATTCAAAAAAGGATCTGTAAAATTATTCGTCCTGACTTGGTATCTCGGCTTCAGTCGCTTTCTCACACCACCGTAGTGTGGCTTCCCTGTGTTTTTTTTTTTTCAATAGTTTCATGACAACTGTTCTAATGAGTGTTCCTCTTTGGTACCTCGATTTCATGAATTTAACCGACCTGCTAGATTGGCAATCACTTTTATTATTGAAATAGCGAAATGTAACCATAAGTTTCTTCGCGCCTGCAGAACTCACTTCCGGTTTCGTGCTTTTCTGTCAACTACGATTTGCTGCCTTCCTGAAGTCTGTTCTTTTATTGTCCTTTCTATTCTTGTCTAACGTTTTCTCATTTTCTTTCACCTTCAGTAACACCTTGCGTCATAGTGGCGTTATCGCCTTGCTTGGGGTCAAACGATTTAAAACAAAAAGTATTTGCTATTTATCCCAGAGCCTGCATTTTGTGCGCATATAAATCTGTGACACATGCAAAACAATCAGCTAATTGCCAATTGATTCTAACTTTATAAAATGGTAAATTATAAGAATTTATTTATAGATAATTATCGTCCTGTTTTAATAATTTAGCAAATTTATGAATTGGTTTGTTTTGGTTTGTTTCTTTATCGGCATATCAACTCCTTATGGGTCATTTAATGCCGAAATTTTATGTTCTTGTGAATGTTGTTAATTTTTTTTTTCCCAAAAATTTACTGCTGGTAGATTTTTTCTAATGTATTTTTATATTTTTAGTTTTGAACCCAGTTTGGGGGTTCACTACTTGGCCATAGCTGGGACCCTAACAGGTGTTACCACACTGGGTCATGGTGGGGCTAAGAACAACAGCTATTAAGAGGTGGTTCCACCTCCTCAAAGCACCCCGATCAGAGGCCTTGCTGCTGGATGTAGTTTATCGTCATATCCAGGACGAAAATTTATGAATAACAAATTGTTTTCATACTTATTTATTTCTGAACTGGTAAATAATAAATATTGCCTTGCATTAGTCTTAATATAATTATATCAGTTTTTAGAATGTTGTAAATATAAAATTATTCTTGCAAAAACAGGCTAATAACTAAATAGTGTTTAATATTTTTGTTGTAAATTCTCAAGAACAAAACAATATATAAATTCACTTTCACGATATGTTTAGATTTTATTACAATTCTAACCATCGCTTTTTAAAACCGTAAACATTGCCGAGGAGGGAAGGTATTTTTTTTTAATTTGATTTGTTTCTTTAACGGCATATCAACTCGTCATGGGTCATTTAATGTCGGAATTTAAATTTCTTGAGAGCTTTGAAGTAATAAAAATGTTACTCTGTTTTGAATACATGGCAGATGATACTCAGCTTTTGTGCATATACATGTTTGTGTGGACATAATTACAAGAAGGAGTGACAGGTGTGTTGTATGTTGTAGTTTTGTTGAAATTATATTTTGGAATACAGTGATTGCTTTAAGAAACTGTAGGATATTATATTAACTAATGTCATGAAAGAGTTCTTTCGTGCTCGTTGATATATTGTTGATAATTTTACTATTTTGTTGCTAATTTTTTTACATAAATATGTATTGCTGGTATTTTTACTATAAAAATGTATTTTTATACTTTCATAGACTTTATTTACCCATAGCTGGGACCCTAACTGGTGCTACCACCTCGGGTTAGGGTGAACCTGGGAACAACAGCAATTAAGAGGTAGTTCCAAGCTCCTCAAAACCTCCTGCTCAAAGGCCTTGCTGCCGGATGTAGTTTATCGCCTTACCCAGGACAAAACCTCTTATGTCTTAGTGGATTTATTGCATTGCTTGAGGTGACATGAGTAAAGAAAATACTTTTGTTTCATTATTAGGCTCTAGAATAGATATACTGGTGTCTTTTATTTACTTACTTGTCATAATGAGGCTCTTTTTTGTCAAGATTAGTATGATCAGTAACCCTTCTTTAACAATCTGCAAAAGTATCAAAAAGGAAAAAAAGAAAATAAGATTCAAAAAAAGAAAACCTGCGTCAATGTTTCGTGTCATGATAACAGAATTAAAGGATGAATAAAGATCTGAAGAGATTTAAGGTCATCGAAAGTCAAACACAGACTTGTAACTATCACGAAAAAATAATTATGGATAGCTGGAAAGCATAAATTTAACAAAAGAAATTAAAAAATTAAAACCAAATTGTAAACTTCTTCTGCTTTCATAGTGTTCTGACCCCAGTTTGGGGGGTAACTATTTGTTGGGACCCTAACTGGTGCAATTAGCTGATGTTTTGCATGTGTCACAGATTTATATGCGCACAAAATGCAGGCGCTGGGATAAATAGCAAATACTTTTATGTTTTAAATCATTTGACCTCAAAACAAGGGTCCCAGCTATGGGTAAATAATGAACCCTCAATTTTCCTGTGTGCCGTGTCGTTGCTCACATGTTCAATCCATGGCATTTTCAGCATCCTTCTGTAGAACCCCATTTCTGTTACTTCAAGACTCTTCATCTGTGAGGAGATTGTCCAGCATTCACTGCCATTTTGGTGGACTGATATTACATAACAGTTCATCACTCTTTTCTTTGTTTCTAACGAAATTTTCCTGTTTCTTAATATTTTACTTAGCTTTTGGACGGCATCTTTCGTTATCCCAATTTGCTTTCGGATTATAGTGTTGCACTTTTCGTCCTCTGGTAAAACACTTCCCACATATTTCAATTGTTTGTACTTTCGATATCTCCAATTCGTAATTTGCTTGTTGGGCTCTTCGTTTTGCTAAATTATCAGTTACTTTTTCCTGTCTAGTCGTCAAATTTAAGCAATTTAAAACAGAGTTATGATTCATAACCGAGAAATTCAGCGAAGTGGAACCACCTTTACCCAAATATGCCTTACAGTGACAGTCACAGGAGAAGACGTTTTTGTCCATAGGGCAATAATGCGCAGTCAACGAATAATATGCAATTTTATTTTTGGTTCTACAAAAAATACATCAATAAAACAAGAACAACAGCATCGGTTATTTAATAAGGTTAGTATAGTTTTGATACAGGGCCACAAGGGAGACAACTAGTGAGGATCAGATGCACTAAACAATATTTATGATCGACCACATTAGATTGCATATCGTTTTACCAAGATGAAGTCTTTATGTTATTTAAGGATCTTAGCTTAGTTTTGAGATAAGGCCACAACTCAGTCCTAGTGATGATCGAACAGACTAGTCAATGTTTATACAATCCATACTAGCCAGTTTATCGTTACCCCAAGATGAAAAATCTATCTATCTATCTATCTATCTATCTATCTATCTATCTATCTATCTATCTATCTATCTATCTAATCTGTGATTGCGTGCGTGCTTGTGTTGTGCGTCCGTCCGGCGCATAATGAATTACGAGTTGTTTATACAGTAAGTACTTTTATTTTAACTTTCTTCAAACAGACATTTTTTTTAATTAAAATATTTTGAATTTAAAGACAGACAAAAAGAGATCCCGCTTTGCTGTTTCTTCCAGTTGTTTGTAGAGTAATTAGTTATATTTCGGATTTCTTTAAACAAACAATATTTTAAATATTTAAAAAATATTTTTGGTATATTTAAAAAATTAAAATTAAAAGTTTATTATCTTACGGTTATATTAAGATGAGGAACTTATGCTATTTAGTTTGCTTTAGTTCATGTTATTACTTTGCTTAGTTCTGACTTAAGGTCACAAGTCAGGCGGCACCTAGTGAGGATCAAACTCAGCACACAATATTTATGATCAATCAGATTAGCTAGCCTACTGTTATCCAAAGATGTGTTGTATATGTTATTTAATAAGCTTAGCTTAGTTCTGGCACAAGGCCACAAGTATGAGGTACCCAGTGAGGATCGTACTCACTACTCAATACATATGATCCACCACGCTAGCTAGCTTACCCTTTTTGGATTGCATGCTATTTAATAAGCTGAGCTCCGTTTTGAGACAAGGCCACGCGTTTGGGGTCACCCAGTGGCATTTGAATTTACTACTAAATAGTTGTTGTTAACCAGACTAGCTTACCTTACCTACTCTACGTGAAGCTCCGCGTCGTCGATTCAAGGATCAGCTGAAAAACACGTTGCCGAGGACAGAAATCGATCCTGTCAATTGGGAGACGGAAGCTGCAGAAATAGGTTCAATTGTAGAAGAGCAATTCATGAACAAAAAAAAAATCTTTCGAAAACACCGGAAGACAAATAGAAGAGACGAAGAAAGCCAAAAGACAAGCCAGATCTCTCCATCCCTTGAACCATTCTACCCTACCATGCGGTGGCTTTGGATGTCTCTTCAGATCCAACATAGGAATCATTTCACACTAAAGAAAATGTTGATGAGCACCTCAATACTCGGTAACAAGTCCCGCCAACGACGATTTATTTTCAATTTTTCTAGCTGAATTGTTCCCCTATATTGCGTATGGTCCATTATTGTACGTAATTAGGTTACAATAAAATGTTTATTTTATATGAATACTACCTCATGAAAATTGAGATATAGTAGGAGCCCCGTATTTTAGTTTCCGGGGAATGAGATTAAGGGGGAGTGTACGGGGACGTGCATGAGACCCTTGCACCGGTCCTACCCGTGAGTATTGCACTCTCGTCTTAGTAGTAATTGTCCACCAGACTAGCCAGTTTACCGTTATTGGTGGCTGAAATACCCACTCATTACGGAAAATACAGTCACAACCAGAAGGAAAACTACAAAAACACCCAGACAGGGGAGCCGAAAGAAAGGAAGAAGAAAGGACTAACGATTAACATTAGGGAGATAGAACGATAGTATGATCGTCGATAGTAGAGACAGCCAAGGGTGTGAGATTCGAATTTGTAATCAAACAGGTAAAAACATTTCACTATTGGTGTTATAGTAATATATGACGTAGAATGTGGCACTGAAATTCGAAGGCGAATCGGAATAGCAAAAAGGCCACCTGAAAATGATGTTGGATGAGATTGAAAGTACTTGGGAAAATAAAAGAAATAACCAAAACTACGGCGTCTTTCTTAATCAGTTTTGTAACAGCACTAAGAAATTGATCCGTGAATTTGAGAGGAATAAAATAAAAATAAACATACGTAGAGCGATATTGTCAGTTGAAATATATAATACCTTTCTGTTAGAACAGTTCTTTTCGGAATTATTGGTCCTGATCTGGCATCCCGACTTCAGTCACTTTCACACCGCCGTAAAGTTGCCTCCCAGTACCTTTTCAATAAATACTTTCATTGTAATTGTTCGAATGAGATTTTCGCTATGGTACGTAGACTTTATGAATTTAAGTGCAGCACTAGACTAGCGACGAAGTCTTCTCAATTTACAGTCGTAAGCGTAAGTTATATGCATTTTCTTTTCTCGCACTTCTCGCTTAGGGTACACTCTTCCGGCTCTATGCTTTCTGACCAACTTTGATATTCAAAAATTTAGATACAATGTCTTCCTGATTACTCTTCTGTTGTTCTTGCTCCTTGAATTTTTTTCTTTTTTCTAATTCTTACACACACAAATCCTTTGTGTCTTAGTGGCTTTACTGCCTTGCATGTGGTAAATTTGATTAAAAAAATACACGCGAACTTATAGGCAGAATGTGCGTGTTTTTGTTTTTTTTTTTTGTTTTTTTTAATAATTCGAATGTCGATGGGCTGCCCTGAATCCCTAAATTAATTTGTTTACCTCAGGGTACAGGAGAGTTTCGAAGTATACGCAAATATTAGCGTGTTTTCGCACACCGCCATAACCCGGTGAGATCTTATAACGAGATCTTATAACGAGATCTCATAAACTTTGAAGGACGATAGGGCGTCAAACTTGAAAGTTTTTTTGTTTTTTTTCCTGCAGACTCCCAGGCGGCAATAATGCTGCCTTCCGACCTCGTCAGTTAGGGTGGAGACTCATCTAGAAGCCATCTGATCAAAGACCTCATTCGGACATTTTTTTCTATATCCAGGTGGACTAACTGAAGCTTTGTTCTTATTTCCGGTCGATGTTCTCTTACTTTATATATATATATATATATATATATATATATATATATATATATATATATATATATATATATATACTTTCTCATTTTATATCTGTCTTTTTCACTCATTTTCTGTTAGTTTAGTAGAAACTTTTTATTCGATATTTATTTTCTTTCCCTTTCGTTACTCTCTCTTTTACCATGCTCTCTCTCTCTGTTTCGTCCCCACTCTCTTGCTCCTCTCTCTGTCTCTTCTATTTTTTATCGCCTTTCTCTTTTGTCCTTCTTCTCACTCTCTCTCTCCCTCTTTCTATCATTCCCTTACTTTTCTTTTTATTATTTTTTTATAGTTTGGTTTCTTCCTTCTCTTTTGTTTTTTTTTGGAGGGGGGGGGTCTTTTATACTCCCCCCTCTCTCTCTCCCTTTCTCTCTCCCTTTCTCTCTTTCTCACTCTCTCTCTTCTGTTCTTGATATCAATTCCGTTTCCTTTCTCTTTCGTTCTTCTTTTCACTCTGTCTTTGTCTGTCTCTCTCTCTATCACTTTTTTTTCTCTCTTCCTATTATCATTTTCTCTAATCTGGCTTCTTCCTTTTCTTCTCCCAATCCCCTGTCCCTGTCACTCTCTCTCTCTCTCTCTCTCTCTCTATCTATCTATCTATCTATCTATCTTACTCACTCACTCACGTTGTCTCTAGCTCTGTTTGCCCTATCTATATATATTTTCCATTTTCTTTCTTTCACAAATATTATTCAACATGCCGGTAAGCTACAGGGGTGGAATGTCAATTGTCATGTTTGTCTTGCGATCATGAAAATTTAGCGTGCGTACATGTATGAAGACGAGTTGCGCATGCTCATAAGTATATCAGGAATATTGGCACTCAGCAAATTTCCTTGCACCCACGCACATACGCGTGTGTGAGTGTTTGTTTACGTTTGAGGGTGTGTTTTAGAACAACAGATTACGTTTTTTTTTCTTGCCGTCACCGGCCACGTTGATAAACACGTGCTATGGCTTTTACTTCAAGACAATCCTTACAGTGACCATATGCATTATAAATATAGCAATTAAATCTCGGAGTAAATCTTTATAGAAATGAACAGGGCGTTATGTCCAACAGAAACTTTGAAGCCTTCAAGCTTTCATCTTTGTTAGATACCAGCAAATATGTTTTTCGGGGTTCTTTTTTAAATTTAATTTTTTTCTTTTTGTCAATGTACGTATCTCCCCTTTTTTCTCAATGTATGTATCTCCCCTTTTTCGTTAATTTATATATATCTCCTTTTTATCAATGTACATATCTCGCCTTTTTATTAATGTACATATGTCCCCTTTTCTGTCAATGTATCTCCCCTTTTATTGCCAATGTACCTATCTCCCCTTTCTTGTCAATGTACATATATCCCCATTTTATTAATGTACATTTCTCCCCTTTTTATCAATGTACATTATCTCTCCTTTTTATTAATGTCCATTTCTCCCCTTTTTATCAATGTACATTATCTCCCCTTTTTATCAATACTCGTGTCTTCCAATTTTTTCAATGTACATATTTCCCATTTTTTCAATGTATATATCTCCCCTGTTTGTCAATGTACATTATCTCCCCTTTTTATCAATGTACGTATCTCCCCCTTTTTATCAATGTCCATATCTATCCTTTTCATCAATGTACGCATCTACCCTTCTCGTCAATGTACGCATTTCCCGTTATCATCAAAGTGCGTATCTCCCATTTTTTTCAATGTACATATCCCCTCTTTTCGTCAATGTGTATATCTCTCCTTTTTATCAATGTACATATCTCCCTTTTTTTGTCAATGTACGCATTTTCCTTCTCTCTTAGTTTAGAATCATATATGTGTGTGCAAGTATTTGTTTTAACTCTTCAAAATTTATTACAACCCTCTCTTCGCGCTGTTTCGGTTTTCTATCCAAAACTTAAACAAAGGCAATGCGTCATCTTTAGAATTCCACGGCTTTGGGTCCTTCTGACCAGCAGTTTGCTATCCTGGCCCAGCCTTCGCATTTCTCCTCTTCACATCCGAATACGAGATTAATAAATACATACATACATGCATAAAAGTTGTGACTTGATTCCAAGTAATACCATCGTTTAATTTATCCTTCTAGATAAGAGTGCGATACAAGAAAAGATAAAGAAATGTTTGACAATACTCTACAATATATACAAGTATAAAAGTATTTTTAAAAATCTACAAAATTCATAAGTCTTTGTACAAACGTTGCTTGTCTTCAAAAACGGTGTGAAGGGCGTGCAATTGAAACGTGCGTAATATGATGGTGATCGTCCTCATCTGGCACTAGTTGATTAGTTACTAAGAGGAATTAATCAAAGAGCTTAGCATAAATCTTATGAATCCCTCCTGTCATTCCGGTACATTCCGGTGCCTCATTCTATCAGCAAAGATTTGGCCGCTTCGAGGACACGCTTACATTTATAACGTGCAGCCACGAATAGGCGTCTGTTGCGATTGGAACTGTCACGCAGGTATAGCCGGAAAAAGTTATTCCCGTGAGCAAGATCGGAATATTGTGGTTTCACCTGGTATTTCCGAGAAGGTGCAAGAGCATCGATGCTGGCTTTGACCTGGCACAATTCTCAATAGAAAGGTTAAGAATATCATTCCAAGGGGCGTTTCGAAGAGAGTCACGAAGTGAATCCTAATCACTCTGCTAGTAACGGAAAAAGGAAACGAGTAGGGAAATTCCCTATTTGAGTAAGAGACGAAGCAACGGAAAAATTGAAATACCGGCAACATTAACTTAAGAATGCTTAAGCCACTTGTCATTATTAGCTTTCATTGTTCTGTGCTATTATTATTATTATTATTGTTTTATTTCCTTGGATTTCTGTTGTATACACATTTTCTTCTGGGTCCCAACCAGAGACCTATGGTTAGAAATGGCTTCTTGACATTTTCCAGTGATCATTTTTTGTTAAAAAAACGATCACACATATTTTATATGGGTAAAGCTTTTCGTAATGTGTGAGCTGTACTTGTGTGTACAATTTGTTGTATTTCTTTAAGGCATGGGCTACCAGGAATCCCTTCAATGAATCTATCAGAACTTTTTCCAGTCAATCCGAGAGCTCCAAATACAACTGAAATTATTGATGTCTTCATGTAACACATTTTTGAGATTTCCATTTCAAGATACTTGCATTTTGATAGTTTTTGAAGCTTTTCAAAGATACTTTACAATCTGCAGGGACTGCCATGTAAATAATAATAATAATAATAATTATTATTATTATTATTTGTGTATGTTATATTTCCTGCTTTGTATCCTGTAGAGTCGGGTCCAAACTATGGTCCTTAGGACCTATAGAAGAATTGTCATTTAATTGGTAGCACTTTTTCGTAGTATATGAGATGTTCCTAGTAGAGCGATTTTCTAGGCAATTTTTATGCTGGGACACTGTTAGCAAAATTGTCCATTCCTTTTCTTACGAGGCCGTGAGCTCCGATTAATATTGGTAAAGTCTCAGTCTTCATTCCCCACATCCTATTAATCTCGATCTCCAGGTCCTTGTATTTGGACAATTTCTCGATAATTTTTATGGGGGTGTTTCTCTCAGATGGTACCGCTATGTCAATAAGCATGCACTTCCTGAATTTCTTGTCTTTTATGATAACATCAAGTCTACTGGTTTTTATTTCCCTGTCAGTTTGAATTATTATTATTATTATTATTATTATTATTATTATTATTATTATTATCTCCTGTTTTTCTGATATGATTTTTAATAAAATCCTTTAATCTTTTCATCTGAGACCTGACATAAGGAAAGGTTCTTCTGAGAAACCTATTGAGAAGAAGTAATTTCTGTTTTAGGGACTAATTTTAATGGTGATTACCTCATTCTATATCGTATGTGGCTGTTGAGAATAAATTAGGAGTACAGTAACACAAAGACAATTTTTAACGCAAAACGCAGTTGATTGACAAGGACAAATCTTTACAAGTGACCCCAAAAGGATGAGCTTCATGAAAGAAAGGTAACGTTATGCGTGTAATGTGGTCGTCGGCTTATTATTCACTTAGAATTTTTAAAACGTAATCAAACACTAAATACGCATTAATACGTCCAGCAGCTGGAATGTGTACGTAAAAGGTTTGGTTGGAAAGTGCTCTTCGCTGGTCAATATAAAACAACCGTTCCCCTCCACGACAAAACAAAGCCGCATACAGCAAGAATAACACAGGGGAAAAAAATTAAAACTCTGTTGTTCTGTTCTTCCTATCTCGCCATATTCATCCGACCATGCATCAACTGATCGTTACCTGTTTCGATCGCTGCAGAACTCTTTGATGAAGAAAGCTTTGTCGAATGAAGATCAGATTCAAGAGATCGTCGAAATGTATTTTTTTCAAATGAATACCTGCGGAATTTTACTCAAAATATGCCGAAGAGCTGTCTGATAAGTGACAACAAGTCATTGTAAAAAATAGTGAATACATAAATGTATAAAGGGTAATTGTTTGAAGAAAAAGGTGATAAGCACGAAGCATAAATTCTTTATGACTCAAACAAATATCTATCTATCTATCTATCTATCTATCTATCTATCTATCTATCTACCAGACAGAGTCAAAATGGCTACAACTAAATGAAAAGAGGTAAAAAAAAAGAAAAAGAATGAAAAGGTAAACAAAAAACAATAAAAGTGAGTGTAAAGTGAAAAATAACGACGAAAAGAACAAATAACCTAAAACTAATATACGCAAACCGCACGCGCGCCAACGCGCACCCGCATCACACACTCATGCATACATTATGAAAAAAACTTGTACCATTGAAATGTGCATATAAAAAAGAAAAATAGAGATGTATATGCAATCAATTGCTGATACTCCCTGATGAAAGGATGGAGTGATTCCTGGAGGGTCCGTCTACGAAACCCTAGAATCGAGATGCTGATGGTAACATCAATCAGCTTAATGACAAACCTTTTACTTGTATATATATATATATATATATATATATATATATATATATATATATATATACAGAAGGGTGTTATATAGGAATAAAATGTCGTTGCCGACACTGAAGTTTGAGCACAGATCACCAGAGAGCAAACACAGGCGATCCCATTTTGAATAAGTAGATCACGTGATAGCAAAGGAAATGTATATATGGGAATTAGCGTGACGTCTAATTGATCATTCTTTCTATTCTATCCTCAAGTACTACACGGATCGCTATTCTCTATATTATTCTCTACACTATTTTCTATTACTATTCGGTGGTTACTATTCGAGCGAGTATTATCGAGCAAGTACTGTTATTGCGAGTGATATTCGAAGGCGTCTGACACCAGTATTGTTCAACAGCTTTACTATAGTTGTATCTGCGATTATAAAATCTCTACTACAACCAGCATTACGAAAGTGACAGCGAGTATTCGTTGACATCACAAACATGCCAACGAGTGTTCGTTTACATTACAAAAAAGGGTCTGTAATGTAATCTATCCTGATCTGGCATCTTGACTTCAGTCAATTTCCTACCGACATGACGGGTCTTCCCTTTGCCTTTTCTAGAAATATTTTCAGGACAATTGTTCTGATGAGGTATACTCCTTGGTTCTTCGGCTGCATGAATTTAAGCGTGCTACTAGATTGGCAACTAGGCCTCACCATTTTACTGTTGAACTAGCGAGGTTCGACTGTCTGTTGTATTCTATTAGTTGGGCAGTTCTAACCCGCTCGCCCTAAAAAATTTGATATTGCACCAAACAATTATTAAATTTTCGATCGCTGCAAAACTTTTTAATGTAACTTTTCTTTAAAGAAAACTAGATTCTAGGTGGGGGGATCAAATAAAAATCCGCGAAATTTTACTCTAAAATGGTATCCATGCTTACAGTACCTGGTATGCCTAAGCGATCACCCATCAGGATCGACGTTGCTTAACTTCGGGGATCGTACGGCAAACGGATGTTTCAATGGTGTGCTGTCGTCATTCTCTTTTTAAAAAAAGTCAGGGATCGATTTGACACTTTATTTATATTATAAACAGGACCCCCTTTTTAAAATTATAGAAAAATCACTATTTGTCGAATCTGACAAATGCCGTGAGTAGAAGGACTAAAGTATTGTAATCTCCAAACATGGATAAAACAAAATCTTCAGGTTTTTTTTTGTTTTGTTTTTTTTGGGGGGGGGGGGTATGAACGGTCCAGTTAATTTAAGTAATTCTCTTTCACAGAAATGTTATTCTATTTTATTTATTTATTTATTTTTTATTTAATTTAATTTTTGGCGTATTGGGGTCATGTACAGCAATGTGAGGCAGATATATAGGAAATATATCAGCAACGAACAGTAATCATCTTCGAGTCTGACGGACAAGCTGACATAGCTTATTCCTATGGAAATGGAGAACGAGAAAAAGCGAAAATCGGTGATGTGTAGGTTGCCTGCATTGTGCAAGGTTCATGGAGTACTTGTAAATATATGACTTGATTTCTTTATCTGCTGCTAACACGACCTGTTTGCCGGTTACTTTCGCTTTGTTTTGACATTCAGCCTGGCATGTTGACATATCACGAGATGCCATTTGTTTATTAGGAACCGATGAACGTGAGGACGATCTTAACATTTATTCAGATTATGAAAATTGTTTTCATTTTCTTGTTACAGATACATAAGAACAAACTGAATATATTTATATATATATATATATATATATATATATATATATATATATATATATCTGTGTGTGTGTGTGTGTGTGTGTGTGTGTGTGTGTGTGTGTGTGTGTGTGCCGGTATGTAGAAAAATAGGAAAGAACACGTTAGGTAAATAAGTTCTTTAGTATTTTTGTTTTTATTTTTTAAAAACAGTGTTGCATACAGAAGTAAAGCTTAAATTATAATTATTTTTTTTTAAATATGATTCCTTCGCTACATAAGAGTTCTCATGTTTCAAAAACGAGAGCTGAAACCCTCAATATAATTATTAAAATTAAATTGAGTTAAGGTATCAAGCCCTGTTTCATCCTCAAGCGAAAATTTAGGAATAACCAATCTTGAAATTTACGCATCTTTATAAGCATGTTCGTTCGCAAAATTAATTACTATGGAAACGGCTGGGGTGACCATTTTGATAAGGTGTCTAACAGTTCATTTTTATCCACATCTCAGCCGCCTTCGGAAAGAGGTCAAGCTGAGGTAGGTTGGAGTATCCATTTCAAAGCGAACGATGGCATTCATGTACGCATATCGTCTGGTCAGTCATAGCTTTTGGCACCATATGTCGTGAAGTGTCTAGAGAATTTGGTTTTATTTTATTTTATCTATTTATTTATTAATTTTTTTTCCTAATGGCTGTTTCATATATAAACGCGTCGCACTGAACTACACTTTGTTTTTTGACGACTTCATAAAGGGTTTTTCAATTTTATGATTGGGTTAAGCTTTTAAGCCTTTTATTAGACTATGAAATTTAATTTTTTCTTTTTAAGCTAATTATTTAATGCGAAAATTTGTTGATGTCGACAAAAAACCGTTAACTCGTGTCTATGGTTTAATAAATTTTCATTATTTAGAAACTTAATAATGTGTAGTTTTTCATGTAGGCATAAAGGGCATGGGTCATCCCAGGTTTTATAAGTTCTTGTTCTATTTATTATTTTCCATTTTACTTTTGGTGTTTTATTCATTTCTTTTAAATGCCAAAAATATTTGGATACAGATGTCTGATTTCTAATATTATTGAAGGAGCTTTTGATATTTTATAAATTTTGATAAATTGCATTGGATAGTAGATGCTCAAGGGTTAGTAGGTAGTATTATAGGTTTGTTTTTATCTAATTTATTGCCATTGTTATTGTTGTTAATAATGTCGTCATCCTTTTCTGCAGTATGCCTTTCTCTTAGCATTGTGGATGGAATAATGAAGATATTGGAGGTTTTTTAAAGTGTTTCCTATGTATATTTCTCCTTTGAGTAAGTATTGGGGTCTGCATATCATTAGTGCTCTTAATCCTATAATTATTCCAGAGTTTATCTTGTTGCAGTGGTGGGAATAAAAATTGATATAGTCATTCTTGTTGGTAGGCTTTCTGTGAACCTCAAACTGAAGGTTGTTATTAGTTCTATGTAACATGTTATCGAGGAAGGGTAAAGTGCTGTTAGACTCAGATTCAAAAATAAAATCCATTGTGGGTTCGACGTTATCAAGTTTGTGAACAAGATCAGGTAATTTTATTGCAAAATAAAATCCTTCGCCATGTCAGTTTCATTGTGCAGAATATTCTCAACTCCCTCACGCGATACGCTAATACCATTGGCTGTTTGATTTATAGCCAATCCCCTGTCACCCATCACCATGTGATGAACACGATCAATGTTTTCTTCGGTGGTATCAGTTGCAGGAAGTCCTGGGTTATCTTCAAGACTCTCTTTTTCCCTCTTAAATTCAGGTGCCCACGTTTGCACTGCTGATAAAGATGGAGCCTCATCCCGTAATGTAGCTCCCGTGTCAGCATGAATGTCCTTGGAGGCTAAACGCTTTTTCAGCAAGTACTTTTAACACCACAATGCCAATTTTTTGATCTCATTTAAAGAGAAATCGCTACGCCTCACTTCTTCGAACTGTCAGATATCAGTTTACCCAGAAAGAAACAAAGCGGTTATTAATCAGAAGAGTTGAAATGAATGCATGCAAGATTTCACAGCTCTAGCATCACTCCTTCATAGTCAGCCTATGAACTTTTCAACCCAACCATACATAAAATACATTTATACATAAAAGGCTAAAAATAATGGAAGCCTTATCAATAAAAAATTTAAAAAAAAAAACACTCAATATCAACTATGAACACGGACACAATATCTTGAACGTGTTTTGAAAATGAAAACATTATATAAATACATACATGCAACAAACTATTTCTTGTTAACAGTTAATATATTTCAACCTTAAAATTGGCTAAATATATAGCCGAAAGCTCTCGGCTAAAAAGAACAATTGGACAGTTTTTATAGAATTTATCATTCAAAAAAAAAATTAGATCACATGTGAAATTGTATAAAAAAACTAAATCGAAGCACCTTCTATGTCGTATTCAATGAAATGTGCATGAAAGAAGGATTGCTGCCTAAATACAGAAATATATATATATATATTTTAGAATTGGACATTGTCCGACAATTTATTTAAAGACATTTATATTATGTTTAACGTTCTTTTTATAGATACAAGTATTTAAGCAAATGCTCTGTTTTTTTTATAATAAACAGTATTAAATAACATTTACCGGCCTGAATGTCCGAGAAATTTTCATAGAAAATTTTCGCTCTCCGACAGGAATCGAACCTGTATCCTATACGGAACCATCATTTCGCGTGATGTGCCTTAACCTTTCGGCCACAGATGAGCGTCTGGTTAGCAAGGTTGATTTTACTATCTTTAAACTTAAATCTTCCATATATATAAACATAATATAAATGTCTTTAAATAAATTCTAAAATATATGACGTCATTTGTTTACATTTGATACGCTAGAGCAGATATGAATAGAAGAGATTCATGGAAGATTTAAGTTTAAAGATAGTAAAATCAACCTTGCTAACCAGACGCTCATCTGTGGCCGAAAGGTTAAGGCACATCACGCGAAATGATGGTTCCGTATAGGATACAGGTTCGATTCCTGTCGGAGAGCGAAAATTTTCTATGAAAATTTCTCGGACATTCAGGCCGGTAAATGTTATTTAATACTGTTTATTATAAAAAAAAACAGAGCATTTGCTTAAATACTTGTATCTATAAAAAGAACGTTAAACATAATATAAATGTCTTTAAATATATATATATATATATATATTAGAGCCGTTTTTTTTCGTTCTCGTTTTTATTTTTATTTTTACCAGAGATAATCAGCGCGTCCCACAAATATATTTTCATCCGATGACGAAGTTGAAGATGCAATTTATGGGAATGAAAACCTTATTTATCAATCAACCTTCGTAATTTCAAAGAGGAATAGATTTGCTTCATTTTGATACCAGATTCATTATTCTATTCTGTCTTGCTTTATAGGATTTGTTACTGTTTTATCAGTGAAATCTTGGAATTCGGAAAAGAAATAATTTTACTTCATTATGATACCAGTTTACTTTAATTATTCTGTCTGGTTCAAAAGTTGTTTTACGACGATGTGTTCAGAAGTAGACATAAGAAAAAAAGAAAAAAAACTAGAACATTACTGCAATAAATAATATATTTTTTATATAATTTGTTTGTGCGTACATCACATTTTGATTTTGTTTTATATTTTTGTTAATTTTTTTAGATTGTTTTTTGCTTTCTTTTGTTTTTTCATTGCTTCTCAATACTACAACTATTTTTATTTATTTTTTGTTTGTTTTTTTTGGTTTCGTCTTGTTTTTATTTTATTTTGATTTATCCATTGAAGTTTTTTCAAGACTACGACAAATTTAATTTGTTCAAACGTAATTGGACGGCTAAATTTTTTTATTGTAAATGAAGAAACGTAGTTAGCCGATAAATTTCATGTATATGTTGACTAATACTTGCTTGGTATGGGTGATGTCCACAAGAAAATGATAGTCATCTAGGATACCATTTACTCGAGAACATTCCGACCCTTGTTGAGTACAATACCGTCATGTGCCTTACTGAATTAAACTTACTGATTAACGATATATATATATATATATATATATATATATATATATATATATATATATATATATATATATATATATATATATGCTCCAGGGAAATCTGGTTGAGCTCTCTTGTGAAAAGGGTAATTTTAAAAACAGTGGCTCCTACTGCTATTAATGCATTGCTCTTCAACTGAATTGAGCTCTCCAAGCCACTGGAGTATCTCACATAGAAAAAACGTTAAAATTTCCCTTTCTCTCTGCCACGCAACGATAGGCTAGGATCTCTTACTAATGCCTAATATATATATATATATATATATATATATATATATATATATATATATATATATATATATATGATAAAATATAGTTTTACAGTATGCTACATTTATGGGTTAAAGCGCACAATATCAAGGATAGAGCAAATAGTGAGTGCGCAAAAAGCACAATGATTTCTAAACATATCTAGGAGATTAAAACAAAAGCTAAATCACACTAAAATAACATGTAAAATAAGGAAAACAGTATCAGCCGACAACAATAAATCCAAAAACTGTAAATTCTGACTGGAGGAGAAAATAGCTATTATTACCTACCCAGACCAATACAAACTAATAAATAAACAATCAGAACCCATCTCAAAATGACACAAAAACAAGTTTTTACTTAAAAATCGAAAACTAAAAACGAACAAGAATAAACAAAATAAATAAATAAAAACATAAAATGAAACAAAAAACAAAAATAAGTAAAATAAATTATTCCAAACCAATAAATAATTAAATAAATTAATTAAATAATAAAAAAATTATTAAACTACGAAAGAATACATAAACACAAATAAACAACCAACAATAAAATAATCAAAAATATATTTTTTTTTTAAATTAACCAACAGCACTAAAACTAGTAAAAAAACTGCATCTGGATCCACAATTTTGTCCACCCATTATCCCTTAGATTAATTCTAAACATAACAGTTACCGTCCACCAAAATAACTCTTGGAACAATGCAATATACTACCCACAATGCATCACTGATCTGTATATAGAGATTGTCAGACAAAAAAAAACGCATTTTGCCTGACGATTGCGCATAAGCATGAAAAAGACTGTCGCCTCTGGGTATTGACTTCAATGTACACTTTTATAATTATATATATATATATATATATATATATATATATATATATATATATATGCGTGTGTGTGTGTGTGTGTGTGTTGTATGTGCGTGTGTGTCCATATAAAGCACAGATCGTTAGACGCTTAACAAAACAATTCAGCAAATTAGTTTAAAGGCGAGCGGATTTTTATAAATAAAGTGCACAGTATTAAGAAATGAACCAACAAAAATTAATAAATAACCGCTTAGCATACTTATCTTTCCAACTTCAAGTCTCACAGATACACCGCTCGTCAAAGCCAGAAAAATTTAATGAATTCATTAACTGTTTTCATATTTATATATGTTACATAAAATGCTAAATATTGACGCTAAATAAATTTCAAAAGTGTTCTATACTAAAACGTTATAACCTGACAAGCTTTATAAGTTTTTATATCTTTAAAAAATCTAAAATTTAAGTATAAATTTTTAACATTTCAATTTTGTCATGTTGTGCCAAAATTGAAATGTTAAAAATTAAAATTCGCTTGACAATGAAACAGAGCCATTGCTTTTAATTTAATTATATAATTGAATTTGAATTTTTTAGCTTCTGCTTTTGAAACATGGTAATTCCTGTGTAGCTATGGATCCTTATTTTTATGCACTGTAAATTTACATTGAGCGCTGTTTTGTAAAAATAGAAATATCAATAAGAACACTGGATTATATATCTTTTTTACTATCTTTCTTACTATTTTTTACTATAATATATATATATATATATATATATATATATATAGAGAGAGAGAGAGAGAGAGAGAGAGAGAAAGAGAGAGAGAGAGATTATGAAATGAACTAAGACCGGCAATTTTTTTAAATATATTTTCTGTTTATACGTTATTTTTATATGTACAATTATTTAAGTAAATGTTCTGTTTATAAAAAACAGTTTATATATATATATATATATATATATATATATATATATATATATATATATATATATATATATACTAGACTACCCGTGACCCGTTGGGTTACTGACAGTTCATGTTATAAGACGTTGAAGTTGA
The DNA here is from genome assembly GCA_964036315.1 of Acanthosepion esculentum. Lineage (NCBI taxonomy): Eukaryota > Metazoa > Mollusca > Cephalopoda > Sepiida > Sepiidae > Acanthosepion > Acanthosepion esculentum. Next base: position 68,495,354 of record OZ038484.1, read on the forward strand.
TTTCAACATTCAATTTGAAATGAAAGTTAATTTTATTATGATTCAGTTAAATATTTCAATTCGTTCGAGTCATCATTTGTCTGGTTTACAAGTTTGTGTTTAATGTTTTACTGATTGTTTACACCATTTAATAGAAATGGAACTTTTTTCAATATTTAAAATATTGTGTGTTTAAAGAAAGATGAAACATAAATAATTACTCTACAAACAACTGGACGAAACAGCAAATCGGGATCTCTTTGTGTCTGTCTTTAACTTTTAAATATTTTAATTAAAAAAATTGTCTGTTTCAAGTTAAAATAAAAATACTTACTGTATAAACAATTCGTATTTTTAAATCTTATTCACTTAAATCAGCTTAACTTAAATCATTATGCGTTGGACGGACGTACCACACAAGCACGCACGCAATCACAGACTTTTAGTATTATATATATATATATATATATGTGTGTGTGTGTGTGTGTGTGTGTGTGTGTGTCTGTGTGTGTGTGTTATAATTTACTTTCCGAAAGTCACTTTACATTAGTTTCATATAAAAGTTCTCCCTGCCCTGGATGAAATTACTAACAATTCATGCAAGCGAACGTGGCACTTGTGCTAAAGTTACATGCCATTTGAAAATCTCTTTTCAACCCCTTCGACTTCGTATCCGACAAAGGCCCAATTTAAACTATTAAATGCCAACCAGTTTTTTTTTTTCAGTTAATTAGACCGCCTAAGCATGCATGTTTACTCGCTGTTGTCTTGTTCTCCTGGTGTCTGCTGGCGGTTTAATAATATGTATAATTGAAACTGCTTCAACGTCGCCGTAAAAAAGCAAGAGTCCAAGAAAAGAAACACAAACAAGCCCGAAGAGCACTTGAACACGCGTGTAAACGAAAAGCAAATTCATACAAGACGGAAAAGAAAAATGGTGGATTTTCTGAGAGCACAAAGCCAATATAGATGAAATATTTCTTCAGAAATTATACTCGAAGAATTCATCTATTTTTCAAATAACTCTAACAAGGATCTTCAATGATCTTGGCCGAGTCAGGACCAGGAAAGAAGAAAGAATTAAAAAAAACACTCGCTTTCATTGGATTTTCTATTTCAACTAATTAATCCAGCAAATATTTTTGCTTTCGGATTTGGATTCAAAGTTGCCCTTCTCCTAGCCTGGTTGTCAACCAAAGCTTTATTTTAATTCTATCTTATTTTCTTTCACAGGTAAAAGTCTTCCATTCGTTCATGTATTGAATACTGCTGCCACATATGGTCTGGTGCTTCTGCTATAGATTTAGAGGTTCTTGATAAAATACAAAGAAGAATCTGCTATGTTATTGGTCCTGACCTGACATCTCGGCTTCAGTCCCTTTTTCACCACCGTAACGTACTTTCCGTGTGCCTTTTCTATAAATACTTTCATGGGAATTGTTCTGATGAGCTTTCCTTTTTGGTACCTAGATTTTATGAATTTAATCGCAGTACTAGATTGACAGTTAGGTCTCATCATTTTACAGATGAAATGACTAGATGGAACTGTAACAATTCTTCTCTCGCATGCTTGTGGAATTCTATTCCGGCTTCTTGTTTTCCAGTCAAGTTTGATCTTAAGAAAATTAAACGCAATGCCAGTCGTTATCTTTTGTTTTTTTTGTTTTTATTCCTGTTCTTTTATTATTCCCTTTCATTAATAATGTTTTTTTATTTGGTTTTATTTTTCTCATATTCTCTAACATACAGTAAACCTTTGCGTCTTAGTGGCTTTATTGTCTTGCTTGGGGTGAAATGATTAAAAAAAACAAGCTACATAGCTTAGTCTGTTCAATTAGATGTCTACCTATAGCTGGGAAGGGAAAAAAAGAGTGTATGCTTTTTCCCGGGTCAATAATGCATGATGATTTCCATGTGTACAAACGGAAAACGAATTCACACAAGTGGAACCAAAGCAATGCCAATAAGGAAATAACACTTTCTCAGAAAATATATTCGAATATCTTATCTATTTTTCAAAGAATTCTGACAAGACATTGCATTTAAATTTTTTTATGTTCCTTTTAATTTTTTTTTCAAAGCTGACTGAAAAGCAAGAAGCTGGAAGAGAATTCATCAAATGAGAAGTGCTAGAGAATAAACTGTTAGCATCTAGCCATTTCAACTCTAGAATAATGAGACTTTGCCGCCAATCTAGTAGTTCGCTGAAATTCATAATGTCTAGGTACCAAACAGGAAAGCTCATCCGAACAATTTCCATGAAAATATATATAGAAAAGTCACAGGGAAGCTACATTGCAACGGTGGGAAAATAACGGAAGCTTAGATGCCCGGTCAGGACCAATAACATTGCAGATTCTTCTCTGTCTTTTATCAATAATCTCTAAATACATAGCAGAAACATCAGGCCACATGTGACAGCAAAGTATTCAGTAGAATGTGTATTTATAAATGTGTGAGATAGATTATGGCGAGGAAAAGTGCCTAGTACGATACAGCGAACGAACTTTCCTAGAAGCAGACCTAGCAATTGATTCATTGTAATCTTTCCACTTCATGTCAGCGAAAACGTTTGCCTGAGAAGGTACAAATAGTCAATCTGGTTCCTATTTTCACCTCTTACTTAATACCTGCGTGTCATTTTCTCTTCTTTCGTCAGTTTCTTAGAATCCATACATTTCTTTGCGGGAAAAAATGTATATTTAAAATAGCAGATATCAAATGCAAATCGAGTTAAACTAATTCTGAAAATAGTTCATTGTCACTGAATACACCAAAATAAAAATACGAGCAAAACAAAGATTTATTTAACCAGGCTCACAATTTCTAAGGAATTAATTGATTTTATTTTTATCTTTTTTATTCCTCTATACGTTATTTTTAGTTGATACCCTCGTCTGAGCAGACGCCCTGCTTTTTTTTAATAACGTGAATTAATTTTACCGAGCTGCGTATTTGAAAAACTTAAAATAATGAAAATTCATTCTCTGAGTAATTGAATATTGCCAGGCTGTCTCTCTCGAAAGTAGACATAATTCACACTTTTAAAAAAATGAAAGGGCGTTTACTCTAACATAGGTATTCACTAAACGTTTAAAGTAATAAGAAATAATAAAAAATAAAATCCATTATTACCTTAGAAATGACTTTACATTTCGGTTACGAAAATAAAATTGAGCATCTATATTCTTAACGAGAAGAATTTGCATTCTTTAGAAGAATAATTGAAATTTTCTCGACTGTGATGCTCTTTGTGGCTCAGCGGTCTAAGGCACACCGGATCAAACAGGAGATTTCCCTACAAAAGGGTACGCAGATCCGGACGCTGCCGGAGAGTGTATTTCTTTTATTAAGTCTCTCGAATGCGCAGGCTGGTAGACAGAATTCACACCGTTTAGAACAAAAAATGGTGCCTACTCAAAGACCATCATCTTATCCAATAACCCGCCAGGGTGTTAGGGACGCTGCATGATGACTTGCTCAACAAGAAGACTCCACTACTTTTGTTGTTCTTTTGCACGGGGATGCTGTCAGTATATACTTGACCCCAACCGACAGGGAAACATTGAAACATAAAGACAATTAAATTATTCAGTATCTTCTTCTTCTTCTTCTATCCAGAAATTGAGTTGAGAAGCATTCTGGAGCATTCCGACGAATTATACGGCTACCACGTTGGCCTTACATAAGACCTAGCAAGCATTTTTGAGACGTGGTGAAGATGTTCATATTTACAAGCAAGATTTTATCACCGGTCCCAAATTGCCCAGAATTGATTTGGGGAGCATTCTGGTGACTTCCCACGAATAATATTGCTACAACTTTGGTTCATGAGTTCCTGCCGATAATTTATGGGACATGTTAGAAAGGCCTGCTCGCACACAAAATCCTAATCCTATAAATATTCGGGAACTGTGGAAAGTTATCGAGACGACATAAACATGTTTCCAGAGGTTTTCTTCATTGGAATCAATGTCAAATCGAGTTTCTGCTCTTCGCTGGGTCATAAAGAATCCTACACGATATTTGGTACCTATGTGGAACCCCGTTAAAGAATTGTAGAAAAATGCAATAGATTTAAGTAATATTACTAAAACTCAAAATTCACTCATTTTTGTGCTCAACATCGGCTCCAATTTGAATTTCCACATTTGCATATATTAACCAATCAGTGACGTTATTCGTAAGAAAAGAGTAACCAGGAGGACAGTAGAGAGTGATTGAGATTTAAATTTTTGCAGGCTGGAAACTATGGAGCCAGAAGGGAGTTTCACAAGCAAGAAGTACAAGAAAAGAAACTGTTAGCGTAGAATGTACGGTTACATCTAGCCAGTTCAACGGTAAATAGATGAGATCTTGATGCCAGTCTAGTACTGCATATAAATCCAAAAAATCTAAGTACCATAGTGAAGTGATCATCCGAAAAATTACCATGAAAGTTTTATAGAAAAGACACAGAGTGACAACCTTACGGCGGTGGGAAAGTGGTTAAACCCGAGCCGCCAGATCAATATTGCTGATTCTTCTTTTGATTTTATCAAAGGGCTCAAAGTAAATAGCAGGGGCACCAGACCATATGTGGCAGCAATAGTATAAGCATGGATGAATATTAGACTTATAGATATGTAAGATAGATTCTGGAGAAAAACATTATCTCGCACGATACAATGAACCAACTTTCTTAGCAGCTGACTTAGAAGGTCTCTTAGATGATTTAGTTTTGGAGGCGTTAACATTAACAAGTCTTCTTTTGCACCAGTTAACGACGGACTTGAGGTTGTTTCGGATATCGGCTGCCATTTTGACCTTGTCAGACTGATCAGCCTTACTATTGAGGTAGGAGTCAATGGTTGTGTCATCAGCGTAAATATTCGTGATGTTAATTTAATTATTCAGTTTTTCGAAAAAAAAAACTTTGACCAGGGTTGGTTATTCGCTGTTGAGAAGAAGCTGAATTCTCAAACCTTAATCAATTACTCAACCTTTCGCATATACTTTATTACAAAAGTTTAGCGATGTTAAATTAAGCACATTTAGAACATACGCACCAAGTTATTATCAACACAAAATTTAGCAGTATTATTAACACAGCTTTCTCTGCCTGCTGGCACGCTACTACTGCTGAAAAGTTACACGCATTCATAAAACAATGTAAATATGTGACACTCTACTTATATAGGCAGATTATGTTTCTTTTATCATACTAAAGCAATTGATTTGATTGCATTGTAAAGAAAGAAAAAACATAAATGTTTTTTTATTAAGTTGTTTCGCAAATATTCTTTGTAATTCATTTCTTTCAATTCCGAAGAAAACAAGTACTCAATAATAAAACCAATTTAAATTAATAGAACTGTGTTTAGAGATTGTTTATTTTCTTCGTTTTCGCACGCCTAAACCGTTATACCTATCCCAGCACGTTTGGTATTTTCTAAACAGAAATTCCCCGATAATTAATTGGTTGGTAGATTTTACGAGATATAAACTTTGGTTTGGCTATTTAATGTCAGATTTTGTATAGGGCACGTTGTGAAAATTGAACTCACCACTTAGTCGTAACCGTTAAGCATTACCACATGCCAAAGCGCCTATAAATATATAAACGATACTTTGCACATGTCCTATCTCCTTTATCACGTCTATGTGTTACAAATTAGAAATCTCATTATATTTTATGTACATCTGTTTAGTCCAAGGATATGCTTATACCCCGTTAAATCACGATGACTTATTTTAGTAAAGAATACGTCACGGTCGATTGATTCAAAACAAAGCTTAATTTTAAATATTTCTCTTTAGTTACGTCGTTTTTTTTCTAATTTCTAATATTGTTAAACTCTATTCATTTCTTTTACAGTTCAGAATCTAACCTGTTAAGACCATCCGTATGAGTTAACAAAACATTTAACATAACGATTTTAATAACATTTACATGTAAAGATCTGATATGATTAAAAAGAATTCTGAGTTGGAGAATATTGAGGATTCTGTTTAGGTTCGGATCAGGAAATCTAAACACTTTTCTTGGGTATGTTATTTTTTTTATTTTAAAAATTGATTTGGCTAATGTCTGTATTTTAAGGATATCCATATTTTATGGATATATATATATATATATATATATATATATATATATATATATATATATATATATATATATATATATGGGGGGGTGTCTGTGTGCGTGTGTGTCTGTTTGTCTGTGTGTGTGTGTGAATAAAAAGAGAAGACTAAATTATTCTTAGCCTCTAAGTAACTTTATTAAGGTAATTGTTTCCCTCGGAGGACGAAACGCGTCAGCTAAGAATAGTTTTTCCTCTTGTTTTTTATACATTTTGTTTCTTTACAGATACATTGATCTGAAGATAACTCACACACACACACACACACACACGCACACACACACACACGCGCACACACACACATACACACACACACACACACACATATATATATATATTGTCAGGTGGTTCAACCCACTGTACAACGAACACGTAAAAACAAACGTACGAAAAATATTCATCAAACTCTTACAAAAACACCTCCCCGAATCAAGCACTCTCCACAAAATATTCAACAAAAATACTGTGAAAATATGCTACAGTTGCACTGAGAACATGACGCAAATAATAAAAAAGCACAACAGGGAAACTATCAACAAACCATCCGAACAAATTAAACCCACGTGTAACTGCAGAATAAAGAACGATTGTCCCTTAAACGGCAATTGCTTACAAAACAATGTCATATACCAAGCTACGGTAAAATCACCAGATAACGAAGAAAAAATATACATAGGAGTAACTGAAGGACCCTGAAAACAGAACCTACGCACACAAAACATCTTTCACAAATAGTAAATACACGAACAGCACAATGCTTTTCAAGTATATCTGGAAAATTAAAAGCAAATCAAACCAAAAATATCATGGAAAATAAGGAAAAGAACATCAGCTACAACAATCAATCCAAAAACTGCAAACTCTGCTTGGAGGAAAAATAGCTATAATTACCTTCCCAGACCAAAACAAACTACCTCCACAAAAAAAAAACAACAATACCTGACTTTTTTAAAAGTGAAAAATGTTTCTTGAAGTTTTTATTTTAGTTTTAATTTCAAGCTAATAGACTAAATTTAATATTTCCAATAAGCAAAATACTTTGCTGTATTTTGAAAACTAATTTAAATTGGCTGAAAGAAGGTTTGGTGGGGGTTAAAATAGTTGATTAGCGGCTTTTTTAGTCTTTCATCGCAATTTATTTCGCTTCCAAAATAAAATATATTTTTTACTAAAACTTTATTTGAAGAATATTAGCTGATTTAAAAAAATCATTGGTCTGATTTGAAACAAATATTATTTACTTTAAGTATAAATTGTCGCAGAAAAGCATGTTTATCCAACAGTAGCTGTGTTAACGTGCTGACAGACTGATGACAGATCTAATGTTGTTCTACGAGGACTACTGGACACTTCCAGATTCTAAGTCCAAAGTGGAACAGAGAAAGATGCATTTCAAAAGCTAAATAAAGTATTAACAAACAGGACAATTTCGTTAGAAACAAAGAAAAGACTGTAATATAAATCCTCTAAAATGGCTGTGAATCCTGGACAATCTTCTCGCAGGCTGTGTTTTATGGCTATATGTATGGTGGACTCTCCCGTCGTATTCGACGTATGAGGTCCAAGCAGCTCAGTTTCTAGAAACTGACATCCCAGACACCGCTTTCCATCCCATGAAAAAATGGGGGGACAAGACTGTGCTACACTGAATTCTAAAGTTTGCCTTGTATCTGAAATCTTGGCTTATACCTAGGGTCGAACACGCTGCACTCTATCTAGTTTCGGTGGGAAACGCTTACGTCGTTTTCAGACAGGAGCTCTGGCAAAGCTGATGTTGAAAGAAGATGCAAGTGAGTAAATTAAGCAATCAAGTTTAAAAACATCTTTGTTAGCAAAGCAATTGTCTGACACATCTCAAAGGGTTTTGGCAATGTGCGCGGAATAGGGAGCCGACCGTAGGCTACTTTCAAAAAACGCTTCTGAACGATATTTGCTAAACCTTTAAGAATTTTAAAGCAAATTTTCCCTTTTGTGTCAACTGTCAAGTCAACAGTGAGATGAAAAATGAGGAAAGATGGCTTGGAGAATATGACGCTCATTGGACATATTGATCGCAAGAGAGCCAGAGGGAAACATCGAGTAACCAATAAACGAGCTTGTGTTAATGGATAGCAGAACAGATATTAGGAGAGAAAAAAAGTGTTTTTCTCCCCCAGTGACTTGTGAGGTCAGTCATGTTGTTTGGCTCTCTTGAGCCTTGGAATTTAAAAAAAAAAAACGACAATACTTTAATCTTTTTTTTTTGTTGTTTTTTATGTTTATTTATTTATTTGTTTGCTTTTCTAAATCTTTTCGGTATAAAAATCCGACATTTTGATATCAAGCTATTTCACGAATACAAATGGCCATTCGTATTGAAAGCAGTTTTATTGTCTGTCTCCACAGAGATAGAAAAGGTTTTAATAAATTTGACAAATTGGAAAACTTTTTTATTTACTTGATTACGCGTTTCGACATCATTAGATAAGCTTTGTCAGATCAGAACGAAAGAACTATATATATATATATATATATATATATATATATATATATGTGTGTGTGTGTGTGTGTGTGTGTGTGTGTGTGTGTGTGTGTAAATGTGTGTGTAGAAATAGGATATAGAAATCAAAGTTTTATAACATTGACAAAGTGGAAAACATTTTATTGACCTGATTACACGTTTCGATACCATTAGATAGGCGTCTTCAAATCAGAACGAATGAAATATGTGTGTGTTTGTGAGTGTGCTTCAGTATTAATACGTTAATATTTTCCCGTTAAAATTAGCGTCCCTCGGTCGGGATGAAGGGGCAAAATTGTGCGAGGTTTGTATAAAAGCTGATATTTTAATTTATTTCGTTTTCTTCTCTTTTCAATTTTCATGTTTGTGTCGAAATTAGCGGAAAAAGTATTAAATATGTAATATTGAAGCACACACACATACACACATATATTTCTTTCGTTCTGATCTGACGAAGCCTATCTCATGATGTCGAAACACGTAATCAAGTCAATGAAACAGTTTCACAATTTGTCAAATTTATCAGACTTTCTGGGAATTTTATATCTTGTTTATGCACATAGAAAATGGTGTAAGAAAAGGATGTGTCTTCTCACCGGTTTTAATCAAACTTTATAGCGAAGCGATCATGAAAAAAATAAAAGTTCAACCAGGATTTATTATTGGCGGCCACAACTTTAACAGTATATAAGATATTAATTATCTAGGAAGTGGTTTTTAACGAAGGTCAGAAAGTGCGATACCTTAATCCGAAGATGCATTGAGATAACGAAAGTGGCCTTCCAAAAGCTAAGCAAAGTATTAAGAAATAAGAAAATTTCGTTAGAACTAAAGAAAAGAATAATGAAAGAATGTTTCAGTCCTCCTATGTGGCGGTAAATGCTGGAGATCTCACAGATGAAGAGCCATGAAGGAATATAAATGTTGTTCTATAAAAGGATCCTGAGAATACCATAGACTAAAAACGAGAAAGTTTTAAGGAAAATGGAAGCAAAAAAAAAAAAACACGTATGCTGACAATCAGAAATTTCTAGGGCACATAATGAGGAAACAGGGCTTGGTGAATCTGACGCTAACAGGATATATTGAAGGCTAGACAGACACAGGAATATGTTCACGTCGAGGGGTCACCAGTGGGGTTAGGTGGTGTTGGTAGGATTTTCTTTACTAGAAATTTTGGAAGAAAACGAACTGACTCAAGGGTATAAAATAAATAATATATTTATTTTCCTTAGAGAGATGATGAGTTTTTTTTATATTCTGTGTCACAAACATGCTCGTTTGTAAGGTGGATGTTGTTAGTATGATTGGGGAAAGTTTGGAGGTGAGCATTTTTAAAGTCAGACCATGATAGGGGTAGTAGTAATATTAGAAATAGGTCAATGTCAATATACTATATTTATCTCGGCCCTAAGCAGATGACCCCTTAACTACTTCTTCACGCGTGACGCATGGCTGGTTTCTCCCGGTTGCATTCTTTTCTTCCGACCTCTCTTACCGTCCGCTCTCTTCTAATTCAGAAGTGTCAGCTCATATCCTTTTGGCCTTTTGGCCAGGCTCCGAGACTCTGGCGCGAACATCTGTTTCGGCTAACATCAAACGCATCTTCGTGTCAATTTTTTGATTGGCCTAAATTATTTTATTTTCCGTCGTTCCTTTCTTTTTCATTTTTTTATAACGAAAGTTATGCGTGAAGCCTCTCTGATTATTGGTATTTTTCAGTCACAAATAAGCAGGCTCTAATCCTACAAACTTTTGACATTTTTTGGTTCGGTCCAGTTTTTTCTTCTTCCTCTCAATTATTTGAGGTTTACCTTCTCGTTAGTTGGGAGAAGTATAGAAATAGAAGCTTAGAGAGATAGAAAGAAAGCGATAAGGGTTTTAAAGGAAAGTGCAAATGCCTTATTTTAATTTGAATTCTTTTTCTTTGTGTATATATATTCTATTTTTATAGTTAATTTTTATCGGGACTCACTATAAATGTAATGAATAACCTACCTAATGAGTTTGAGTAAGTGGTTGGTATTAAGAGGAATTGGTAGGAATTAAAAGGTGTTGGCAAGAATTAAGAGAGATAGCAAAAAATACAATTTACTAAGAGCTACTAAGCACAAGAAGAGGGCTATGATCACCCATGTACTGAAGG
>OZ038484.1:68511100-68626100 GCA_964036315.1 Acanthosepion esculentum
TATATGTATATATATGTGTATATGTGTGTATGTATGTACGTGTGTATATCTACATGTGTATGTGTGTATATATGAGTATATACATATATATATATATATGTGTGTGTGTGTGTATGTGTATTGGTGTGTATAGATATATATGTGTATATATATATGTGTGTGCATGTGTACGGATGTGTGTATATATGTGTGTGTGTATATATATGGATATATAGAATTTTTTGGAAATAAGGACTTACAGGTCTGTTATTAATGTTTTACTCCATTTTCTCCCTTAATATTCTCAAATTGGAATTGTAAGTTTAAAATCCTTTGCAATATGGAGGAATTTTTTTAAAATTCATAATTTAATTTTAAATTTTAATCATTATTGATGATGAAATATTTAGATTTTTTGATAATTGAATACTAAGTAAGTATGCGTAAATATTTAAAAAGATATATGTAGGTATTAATACATGAAATTACCCGTGTATATGTGTATCTCTATGAGTGACTGCACATGCAAAAGAACGTATGTATATGTGAAAATTACATGGATGTGTATACAATATATGATAGAGCAAGATCTCTAATATTACCTTCAAATATCACTCCATATTAACTTAAAAAACAAACTTTAAGTAAGAGAAATTACCAATCTAAAAATAGTCGCAAATTAAATTCATGAATAAAATTCAAAAGATATCACCTTAATAATCAATTACAACTAGAAGTAATCTTATATTTTAAAATAAAATTTTAGTATTTTAATGTAAATTCTATGAATATTTTTCTAATCGTCTATTTCATATTAAATCCCCAAATTTTTTGTAATAAAGTTTTTAAAAAAAACTTAAATCGCTAACAAACATCAAATTAAATTCCTTATAGACTGTTTAAATATTTAAATTTTTATCAAACATTATAATATTTATGAACTCTCAAAGCAAAACAACAGCGTCTATTTCGGGCCTTTCATTCGAAAGAAAGTTAGTGACACTTTCTCTCATGAATTCTTTCTCTCTTTTTCTCTTTACGTCTTTTTTCTCCTCACCCTCCACTATATCAATATATAACTTCCGTTAAGTTAACCGATTTAATGTGTCAATGTCTTGACTTCCTCAAACAATATTAAATTTGAAAGAATAGAAATTTTACATCTATCTCAATCATGTCTCTCTCCTCCCACACTTCCTCACTTCGTTAATTTACATGTGCTTAGTACTGCCCGTCAAAAATGTGTAAATTTCTTTTCATTTTTCGTTTCAACCTTTGGATGATCCGCGTTCCTTTAAAAGGGCTGTGGTGAAATAATTTATTACATGGAACCTTAAAGTGTTCTGTTTTTATTTTTATTTAAAATACTGATATATATATATATATATATATATATATATATATATATATATATATATATATATATATTATGTGGTGCGTGTTCAATTTATATAACGTAAATCATTCATACGAAAAACATTTGTTTTTCGTATGAATGATTTACGTTATATATATATATATATATATATATATATTTATATATATATATATATATATATATATATATATATATATATATATACATATTTTGGCATTATTGCATCCTCGATTTCATAACAACCTGATAGTCCAACACCGCTTTAATCCAGCCAAAATTACGAAAAAGCATTTGAATGTCACGCAATTGCCAGTACGGCCGCGAGTCTATAAGGAAGGGCGGGGGCTTCTCGTTTTGAAGATATCATCGGTGAACCTGTAGAGAGATGGTCCCCGCCACGTCTACTTGTCCAAGACACGTTACGTATGAACGAATACCTCCCCGCCTTTCAACACAGATATTTGGAGAGAATGGTTAGACACTCAGCTGCGCAACGACCCAACGAACATACCCGGGCAGGGAACTGTGCTGCTGCTGATGATGATGATGATGATGATGATGATGACGAGGAGGTTTATCTTCTTGCTAAATATGATTTTATTTCCCTAAAATCTGTTTATAATTGCTAAAACAAGTAGATTTTGATTGCTACTCTCAATATGGAACGTAAAAAAATGCTTTCGCTCGTCGCTTTCATTGCTTTAGTTCGGAAGACGTGAGAACTCTTTCGTGCTTGAGGTAAAAATGAACGACAGCTACTTTTTTTACTTACAGCAAAAGGTTTTGACGTAAATATGACGTCAACTGTGGATTCTGGCACAATGGCTCGGTCGTCAATGTAAAGTAACAACAATGGAAACAAAACGCTCTAATATTCTTTACCCTTTCGAAAACTATAAAGCCTTTCATTAAAGCAGTTGGATAGAAAGGAAGATGGAATTCTCATTGAGAATATAAATGACTCCATTAAGAGAACATATGGTTATTTTAATTTAAAGACTTACATATCTCTATGTGCAATTATGGTGAGAGGACGCAATCTGATCTGCTATTTAACCCATAGCTGGAGTGGAATAATACAGATGCTAAAAAATAATATCATTCAAGAAATTATTCATTAAGTTTCGTTATAAGTCATTTCTGTTTTGTGGAACGGAATAAGATACATTTTGAAGAATAAAGTTGATAGACAGAAACGGAAATTATTTATGATTCAACTAAATAATTAGTTCGCCCAACCAGAAGCCAATTGGGGTTAAAATGTGGTATAATATGATCGAATCCCAGGTGAAAGTGTAGTCCCACAAGCAGCATCTCTCATTCAATAAGGGGCTAGGATTAATCCTTAACGCCTGAGGCGTCCCCAAAATGGAAGTGCTTATGAGACGTTTCATTTTGCACTTTAAACTCGGCCTCGTGCCATATTCTGTTCGAAAATCTAGATGAGCAGAGGCTGGCAATTGATCGATCTTCTAACCTAGCTTGCACATGTGAATGGGGTGAGACGGGTGTGTATCATTCAATACCTTCAAAAGAAAGCTAGTAGTGTTTTATCATCACCAAGGAGACCCTTAATTTTCTTCAGTCATAATGAACGGCTGAACTCTCCGAGAGACAACTTGAACATCTTTTGGGTTTCAAGCTCACACCAGATCTCAGGTGGAACTCCTGTACATGATGAATCGATTAAGATGACTGGAAAAATGACTGGCTCCGTTGTAGCACTCCAGAAATTACCATAATCCTTCTGCCATGTTCTATCTCTAGAAGAGTCAAATCAGACTCAAAATGTATTATTGCTACCATATCTGGTTTGGACAAATGTCACGTAACAGCTCAGTATTCTTTTCTTTGTTACCAAAGAAATCCTCCTGTCTCGCAATACTCTGCCCAGCTTTTGGAATGGGTCCTTGGCCATCCCAATACGTCTACGGATCTCAGTATCGCATTTACCGTCCTCTGTCAAGATGCTTCCCAGATATTTAAACTTCCGCGTCTGCTTGATTCTAGTGTTCCCGACCTGCAAATCTCATTTAAGGTTCATCCTTTTACTGATGACCATGCCTTCTGTCTTATGCTTAGTCCCTTCTTCTCACTCTCCGTCGCTACATTCTGTAGGATATTTTGTAATTTCTTTTCCGTGTCTGCTATCAGTACTGTGTCATCTGCATATTTTATGCTGTTCAGATTGTGGCCACCAATGCTAAATCCCGCTTGGGTTTCCAATTCTCTCAGAATTGCCTCGCTGTATAGGTTGAACAGGTCGGGTGAGCAACGATGAAGTCTTAGAGAGGATGCAAACAAGGAGGAGGCTTATACTTAACATCAGGAAGAGACAGCTGAAGTTTGTGGGATACACCATGGGAAAGGAGGGCCTGGAGAATCTGATACTCACGGGTCGAATAGAGGGGAAGAGAGACAAAGGAAAAGAACGCATGACATACCTAGCGGGCTTGAGCAAGTGGGTGACAGAACGTGGTCTGGGGGAGATGGCAGAGGGAAGGAACTTGTTGAGAACTGCAAGGGATAGAGGGAGGTGGAGAGCCATGACGCCTACGTCCTGAAAGGACATGGCACATAAATAGAAAAGATCTGGTCTGGAGCTGCCAAATCCAAGGAGGAGGAGAAGGTAGTGCCCAGAGAAGATGTGAATACGTAAAAAAAAAAAATTAACTTTTTAAACGGAAAGTAAATATGCCCCCACCCCTAATTCTGTAACTGTTTGTGAGAGTGATTTATTTTATTTCCATAAATTCCCCACATTTTTTTGCGTTTGGTTAGCCGATATTTCTGCCATGAGGTCTCTTTTACTAAAAGCATTTAATTTGGTTTTGGAAATATGCTAAATTATTGTAAATAATCAATAGGAAAAAATTTTAATGTTATTTTTCACACGCCCACCCTTAAAATTGTATATATGAGATTTTTAAAAAAATCATTTCACCCCAGACAAAGCGATAAAAAACACTACAATGCAAGGAGGGAGAAACTATGAAAACTTCGAGGAGAGAGAAAACATTACTAAAACAAGATTTATGGCGACAGAAGAAAGACGTCGCATTTAAATTTTTGAAGAATGTAGTTGACAAAAAAGTAAGAAGCCGGGAGAGAGTTCCACAAACGAGAAGAAAACATCAGCATAGACCTTACACTTACACTTGGTAATTTCAACAGTAATGTGATGAGACCTAACTGCCAAATTAGCATTACGCTTGAATTCGTAACGACGAGGTACCAAAGATGAAATCTCATCAGAAAATGCCTATGGAAGTATTTATAGAATGAAACGCGGGAAGATATGTTACGGCAGTAGGAAAGTAACTGAAGCCTAGATGCCATGTCAGCAACGATGACATTGCAGATTCTTCTTTGGATTTTGTCAAAAATCTCTTGTTGCTTAACAGAATCATCAGACCAGATGTGACAGCAACATTCCATGCATAAACGAATGGGAGACTTATAAGGGTGCCAGATAGATTCTGTCGAGAAAAAAAAGTGGACTGATTCCGTTTAATCGTTCTACTTCACGTCCGTCCTGGGTATGACGATAAATTACATCTGGCAAAAAGTTAGGTTCCCAGCTATGAGCAAATAGTGAAACCCCAAACAAAAACAAAACACTATGAAAGTATAAAAATACATTTTTATCCAAAAAATATCAGTAATACATATTTATATTATAAAATGACCAACAATACCTATTTATACAGCAGTACATTTTATAGAATTATCAACAATACATTTTATTGCAAAATGACCAATATATTTTATCTGTAGTTAAAAGCATACAATTAAGTATGATATGTAGATAGATGAAGTCATAAACTTCTGTTCACAATATTTATATTTAGGCATTAAATCGTGAACCCCCTAACTAAACTTTAAAAAAAAAACTAGTAAAGTATAAAAATTTATTGCTTGTATTTTTATACAAACAATAATTTTTTATCAAAAAATACCAACAATACATTTTTGTAGTGAAAATACCAGCAATATATTTTTATGAAAAAAATTACCAACAATGCATTTTTATAAAATAACAATCAATGCATTTTATAGCAAAATTGAAGTCATGGCATACATGATAAAAAAACAAAAAAACAATCAAACAAACAATTTGTTATGATTAATCTCTTGTTTTGTAAGGAGAAACAAGTTTTCACTCATTTGATTTTGTAATTTGTTTAAAAAAAAACAAATGTAGATAAGTAATATAATTTAATCATGAAATGTCATTCTATTGAATTAATTCTAAAATTTGAATTTTCATATTTACCTTTCGGCATTAAATAACCCATAGAAGTGTTGATATACCAAACCAAAAAAACAACGAAAACAACAAAACTAATTCATCTCCAAGAAGATGCAATGAATTACTCTCGTGGAGGTTAGCATCAGCCATTCAGATGGAAGGTAAAAGACTTTCTCTCATACGATTAAAGGAGAACAATTTCGTTTTTGAGACGTTAAAACGAACAATTAACATCAAAATGAACATTTCTAAATAGATATATTAAATGCGCTATTATTACGTCTTTCTAGGTCACAAGTCACTGTGGCATTTTCCAAGTTTGAGTGTACTGGCCTGATTCAAACTGTTGATCACACCAGATGATGCGCTCTCTCCAAGTAACTTTAAATAAGTCTCGCTCAGTATCGTTGTAATATAAACCACAAGTGGGCTCTGTGGATGTTGGAACAAAAAACAAGTGTGTCTGATCATGCGTCTGCAACAGAGATTGGCTGGCCGCCCTAGCAGCCGAAAATGAACGTCAGCCATTATGGTGGTTTTCTAAACGTAGCTTAGATGTGGCACACGGCCAAAAGTATGGAACACCAAGTGAGGATCGAACTCACTACTCAGTCATAATTGTTCTAATGGGACAATCTTGTTAACCATTACACCATGTCGTGGTGCCCAAATGATTTTCTAAGTATAGCTTAGATGTGGTGCAAAGCCGAAAGTTTGGGGCACCCAGTGAGGATCGAACTCACTACTTAGCTGTAATTGTTCTTGCAAGACAAGTTTGCTAATCATTACACCGCGTGAAAGTGTCCAACGTCCAGCCATTATGGTGTCTGTACAATGATCTTGAAGTGTAAATGGTGAAAGGAACAATATTCGTGCGAATAGGTTAATGATTCTGACTAGCTCGGTGAAAGATAGGACAAGTTAGGACCAGCCCTTACCGTCCCAATTTCTGACCTTGCGCCACATTATCTGTATCTTTACAGAAATAAACATTCTATTTCCACCCGTCTCCTAGCCAGACATAACGCTATTTCCGTTAGTCGACGATGGATATTCACATACACAAAATCAGTGTCCGTTCTGTCTTATGTTCTGATTAGTTGGCCCTACTCAATCAGATTCAGGTGACCTGACAGTTTACTGGTGATTCTGTTGCCGAAACATTCGGGGCAGATCAATCAATCTCGATTTCTCTCATTCAAGCAGCTATACATACGCACCTACTTCCGCCCAACAACACACATATTATCTTTCTGTTATGCGCCTTGGCGTGTGATTATTTTTAGCGTGGCTAGCCAGGCTGACTTTTACGACCAAGTAATGAGTTTGATCCTCAATGCGTGATCCATACAGACTTCGACATTAAATGATCTAAAAAGGACTGAAATAACGTAAAACAACCAACCTAACTTGAATTCATTTCCAGTGTATTTTTATACTAAAATCATTTCCAATGAATTTTCATAGTAAAATGTCTTTCGAATGCATTTTCATAGTAAAATTATTCTCAATGCATTTTATAGTAAAATAATTTCCAATGCATTTTCATTTTAAATTCACTTTCCAATGCATTTTCATAGTAAAATCATTTCCGATGCATTTTCATAGTGAAATCCTTTCCAGTGCATTTTCATAGTAAAATCATTTTCCAATGCATTTTCATATTAAAATCCTTTCCAATGCATCTTCATAGTAAAATCATTTCCAAAGTATTTTCATAGTAAAAACACTTTCCAATACATTTTCATAGTAAAATCATTTGCAAGTGGAAAGATTATATTGAATCAATTCCTAAGTCTGCTGCGAGGAAAGTTGGTTCACTGTGTTGTCCTAGACAATTTTTCTCGCCAAATTCTAGCATAAATATTTACAAGTCTACCATTCGTGTATGCTTTGAATATTGCCGCCACATATGGTCCGGTGCGCTTGATAAAATCTAAAGAAGAATCAGCAATATTATTTGTCCTGGCCTGACATCCCAGCTTCGATCACTTTCCCACCGCCGTAATGTAGCTTCCCTGTACCGTTTCTATAAATATTTTCATGGTAATTTTTCTGCGGAACTTTACCCTATGGTACCTAGACTCTGAATTTAATCGCAGTACTGGATTGGCAGCAAGGTCTCATCTCATCATTTTACAGTTGAATTAGTTAGCTGTAACCGTAAGTCATATGCTAACAGTTTCATCTATCGCACTTCTCGCTTGTGGAATTCTCTTCTGGCTTCTTGATCTGCGGGCAACTTTGATCTTCAAAAATTTAAATACAATGTCAATTGTTATTTTCTATTTTCTTAATTCTTGTTCTTTTATTGTTCTCACTCCTTAATGTTTTTTCTTACATACTTTCACATTCCGCAATCCCTTGTCTTACTGTCTTTGTTGCTTTGCTTGGAGTGAAAGGATTAAAAGAATTATTTTCATAGTAAAATCACTTCTAATCCATTTTCATAGTAAAATTATTTTGCGGCGAAGTGCGCCGCCGATCAAGCAAGGTTCAATAGTGCCTTATAAATGCTAATCTTTCTCACACTCTCGAAATATTCATATCTGCTCCGTTTCGTATCCTAACGTAATGAAAGCAATTTCTAAAAAATTGATGGATTTTCTTATTAATCCGATAGATTTTATCACTTAAACGATATTTTTAATGGATAGTCATATTTGAGTAGACGCTCCGTTTACTTATTAAACAGTATATTGATTTATTTCCGTCAACCGGCTTGAATATTCGAGAAATCTTATTAAAGAAAAATATGCACTCTACGGCAGGATTCGAACCTGCACCACTCCACTGGCCGAGATGGTCTAAAGCACGTCGGATCTAACGACGGTTTCTCCTATCCAGGGATGAGGGGTCGCATCAACAGAAAATAGATAATTCTGTTGAATCCAACACTTATGTCGGAAGATAAGTCATTGAACTTTCCAATTATCTCTTTCTTTCTTTCTTTCTTTCTTTCTTTCTTTCTTTCACTTTCACTTTCTCTCTCTCTCTCTCTCTCTCTCTCTCTCTCTCTCTCTCTCTCTCTCTCTCTCTCTTTCACACACACACACACACACGCACACACACTTATATATAATCCCCAGGCACAGAATGGTGCTGTTGTGTTGCGTGGCCGACGGATGCCACATCATATTTGCCTGTGTCAATCCGTTGTCGACGATTTTCTTTTTTTAACTGACCTAAATTTTTTCTATCTTTGACTTTTTACAATTTTAGCATTTTCTGCTGCATTTCTCTTCAGATAATTATACCATTCAGATCTGACAAACTATCGTAAAAGACTGATGGTTACCGTCAGAGTAATTTAAGCTAATTTATTGTGAGAAAATGCTTCTCCTTTTTAGGTTTTTAATGGTCATCTCTTTTATAGATACCAAATTATGTAACGGTTCAGATCAAGGTTGATAAGAGATGTAACAGCATTTTAATTTTATTATTGTCTTCTTACGTTAAGCATGGAACAGACTGTCGCCGCTGAGTATTGACTTCAATTACACACACACACACACACACACACACACACACATAAATATATATATATATATATATATATATATATATATATACATATATATATATATATATATATATATATATATATATATATATACATATATATATATATATATATATATATATATATATATATATATATATATACATATATATATATATATATATATATATATATATATATATATATATATATATATATACACGACCCTCTGCATTTATGTATGCCTTCCGCATTTATATATGCGGAGGGTCGTTTGGGGATCCTTCAAAAAATGTGGTTGGTTCGGAACTGAGCAGCTTGACCCTCATACCTCGAATACGACGGGAACGTTCACCATATATATATATATATATATATATATATATATATATATATATATATATATATATATATACACTAGCTTAAAAGCCGCCCTCTCGGGCATCATTTAAGCTAACTACTGCGGAGAGCTCTTGATTGAGCCTTCATTACAATAGGTAGGGAGGCAACAATAAACTGCAGTAGAACTCAAAATTTATCGCTGCATTTAAGTATCGCATTAATATTTAAGCTTATCTTTTAAAAGTGCAACGATAATTCTTCTGCTGTCACTTAATTTAAAGACAATTTGATGTACGTAGATCCTTACTTTCCATACTATTATTTTTATTTCATCAGCGACTTTCACCGGATTTCGCAATTAATTTCGATTATTTCAAAATTTATTTCCAAGTTATAAAAATTGTTATCGTACAAAAAAATTATTCGCAAAAAATCATGTAAAAAGTCGCTGTAAATAATCGCAGTAATGAAAAGTTGGGAATCCAAAATTTCACGATTGCGGGTCCGGATCTGGCCCGGAATGTTTTTAATTTGCTCAAAAAATCGGCCTGATTCCAAAAAGGGTATGATATGTTGGGCTACGGCCTCGAGGAGTAAAGGTGAAAAGACAGACCATTTTCTTTTGAAACACAGTAATTTGAGAACAATAATTTTTTCATTCGAACATGTGCTATTGAAAGTTAGAGAGTTGCTGCCCTTAAATTGTTTTTATCAGTAGAAGACAACATGGCGGAATCCGAAAACAATCACAGAAATGAAAATTTCGGAATCCAAAATTTCAGGATTGCGGGTCCGGATCCCGCCCGGAATCTTGTTAATTTGCTCACGGTTTCGGTCTGATTCTAAAATGCTGGGCTACGGCGTCTAGGAGTAAATTTGAAAAAATGTGACACAGTAACACACTGACATTCACATTTATTATATAGATAAGATAACGATATATATTTTTATATATCAAGAACAGTATTGGAGAAACACGTATGACAAAGTGGAAAATATTTTCTTGTAATGGAAAGAAAAACAAAAAGCCAAAGAATCTAAATGAAAACGGCTAGATTTAAAAAATAATGTAAAATTCCCAACATCCCTCGTTCGTGCGCATGTATAGTCGCACCAACTTTAGTCTGATGAATTCCTAAAGGACAAGACGCGTCACAAGAAAACTTTTTCCACTTTGTCATATATATATATATATATATATATATATATATATATATATATATATATATATATATATATATATATAATAGTTCTGGGTATGACGATAAACTACATCCAGCAGCAAGGCCTCTGATCGGGAGATTGAAGGTTTTGAGGATCATGGAACCACCTCTTAATTGCTGTTCCACATTGACCCGTGGTGGTAGTACTTGTTAGGGTCCCAACTATGTGCAAATAGTGAAACCCCAAACAAAAACAAAATACCCTGAAAACATAAAAATATATTTTTATAGTAAAAATACTAGTAATACATTTTTATATTATAAAATGACCAACAGTACCTATTTAGAATAAAATGACCAGCAGTACAGTTTTTATAGAATTATCAACAATATATTTTATTGCAAAATGACCAATATATTTTATCTGTAATTGAAAGCATACAATTAAGTATAATATATAGTTAGATGAAGCCATAAACTTGTGTTCACAATATTTATATTTAGGCATTAAATAACCCCAGTGATTGATATGCCACTAAAGAAAATCAGCCAAACAACGAACATGAAAAATCTCTTAACCTTAATCCATATAATATCCTACAATTTCTTAAAGAAATCAAACTGTATTCCAAAAACAAATCTACAACATAAATCGCACATAACACCGCCTCTAGTAATTATATCCCCACAAACATGCATATGCATAAAAGCTATCATCTACCATGTATTCCATTATGAGAGCAGAATAACATATATCATATTTTTATTACTTCAAAGCTCCCAAGAAAATTAAATTTCGCCATTAAATGACCCATGCAGGAATTGTATAGCCGTTAAACAAACAAATCAGATTAAATGTATATGCGAAGGTTTGAGTAAGGCCGACTTGAACATTGTGATCAACTGCGTACAAATATTAAAGAAAGTTGGCAGCATGCTGCTCCTCTCAATAATAGCCTTATCTGCCACTGTGGCTTTGTCAGACGCAGTAAATCAGGCCTTGCTGTCCACTCGTTGAAACATGTGGCAATTGATCCTCAACCACTCTAACTAAATGGCTCAACCACATTTTCCATCTGTCTAAATGTTTATAAAACACCTGCACCCCTTGGGAAACACTTGCGTGCCCATAAAAGTTGACCATCCCTTTATTTTACTGGGCCCTCATTTGTCATCCGCGACAAACGAGGACTCAGATGAGAGCCAAATGTTTCGTTAAAGACGACTGACAAGGTAACGATTAACGATTAAACGTTTTATTTAATTTTTTTCTTGGGCTCGTGCAAATGTTTTCTTTTCTGGATACAAAGAGTGTAAAACTCTCCAAAAGTTCTGCATATCCGAGCGCTTTCGTCTATTCTTTTAGTCACTATCAAGAGCGATTTTTATTTTTTTTATTTTTAGCTGAATGTGTTTTTTTTTATATATGTTTCTGAAGCTATAGGAAGGTTTTATTTACCAAACACAGTCAGCACATTATGCCCGTGTTCGTAGTTAATGTTATTGAGTGTTGGCTTTTCCTTTTTTTACTATTAGGGCTTCAATTAGGTTTTATCTTTTTTTACATGTGGATAAAGCTATTATACTTGTATTTTGTACTAGTATGTTTCGGATGGAATTTGATAGGTTTTGTGTGTGTCTAAATGAGTCCTAATTTAGCTATGGTTGGGTAGGTGTAACATAAGTCGTCTAGATAAGCATGTAGTAATATGACCAATGTAATTATTTATGAGTTTGGTTTGATCAGTAACACAGTTCTTTAAGGGGCATTTGAACTCGTAATGTTGGTTCTTTGTAGTTTTGATTTTGCGGGCGTTTTGTTATTTCTGAGGATAAGGTAAGCTGTTTTAAATTTTATGTAATAGATAATTTAATTTGCTTGTTCAAGTCCACTGGGTTTATGTGTTTCTTTATGATGTTTCTAAGTGAAAATTCGTCTTGCTTATAGTTGACATGTATTTGGCTTTTGTAGATGTTAATGTTATTGTTTTTATCTGCATGTTTAGTATCGCTATTAGTTACTTTAAAAAGAAATAGTCTAATCTGGTGGTCGATGAGGTAGTTAGGAAAACCATTTTTAACTAGCGTCTGTTTTACATTATTGAGTTCTTTAAAGAAAAAGGGGGCGAGATGATGAATTCTCGTGTAGAAAATTTTTTATAGCTACTATTTTATATCTAAGTTGGCATTCACTCTTAAAATTGAGGTGACAAGAGTTTATTCTAGTGGTAATGGTTAAAAGAATAGCCGAAGGCACTCGGATATGCAGAACTTTTGGACAGTTTTTACCCACTTTGTGTCCAGAAAAGAAAACACTTCTACGAACACAAGAAAAATAAAATAAAAAGCTTAATCGCATTAACAGGTCAGTCGTCTTTAACAGAACATATATAAAAGAGGGATTGCTACCCAAATACACAATTAATTTTTCATATATATATATATATATATATATATATATAATCACTTGAAACGTTTTCTTTTAGAGGATATGCATATCTTTGTAGATGCTCCATTTATTTATTAAATGGTATATTTAATTATTTTCGTCTACCGACCCGAACATTGGAAAAATCTTATTAAAGAAAATATGCGCCCTTCGGCAGGATTCAAACCTGCGTCCTCCTTGGAGGAAAAACCGTCACGAAAGTCATGAAAAATCCATTATTTCTTGAGAGAGAAGGGGGGTGAATGTGAGACCTTATAATGAAAATGATAATGAATAACAGAGAGAGAAACAGAATTAAACTATAAAGAAAGTTATACTGAAAGAGGGTGAGAGAGAGAGAGAGAGAGAGAGAGAGAGAGAGAGAGAAACGGGTAGAGAAAAGGAGGGACTGGGTTATAATGAAAGAAACAATGAATGAGAGATAGAGAGAGAGAGATAGACAGGGATTCAAAATAATGAACTAGGAGCAATATGAGAGAAAGAGAATGAGAGACAGAGAGAGAGAGAAAATGAGTGGAGACTAAAATGAGAATGTTGATGGAGAGAGAGAAAATGGGATTCCAAATAATGAAGCAGGAAGAATATGAGAGAGAGAAAGAGAAAGAGGGAGACAAAAAGATAAAAGAGAGAGTGAGAAATAAAGAGAAAGAAAATGAGAGATAAATAGAGAATTAGCGAGAGAGAAAAAAGGGAGAGAAAGAAAGAGAAATAAAGAGAGAAAAAAAGAAAAAAGAAAGTGAGAGAGGGGTAGAGAAAAAGTGGGACTGGGCTATAATGAAAGAAAAAATGAATGAGAGACAGAAAAATGGGTTTCAAAATAATGAAGGAGAAAGGATATGAGAGAGAAACAAAGAGAGAAACAAAGAGAGAAAAAGAGAGAAAAAGAAAGAAAGAAAGAAAGAAAGATATAGAATGAGAAAGAGAGAAAGATATAGAATGAGAAAGAGAGAAAGATATAGAATGAGAAAGAGAGAGAAAGATAGAAATAGATCGAGGGAAATCAGTGGAACATGGAGGATAGGAAAACGTTTGCCACTTGAGAAATCGGACTACATGCAACCGATACATAAACTGAAACACGAACCAATTGCTGGTGGTCGAGTGGACAGCAACTCTCGCCAAAGACTGTTATTATGAGATTAATCGACGTATAGGTTTTGTTTGTTTTTTGTTCCGTTTTATTTTTCTTTGCGAGACCTTGTCCGACATTTGGTCGAGCGTCGCTGACCTACTGGCGAACAAATTCGACCGACAGCAGAGTGACACAATAAACAATTTACTACTTTAAAACAATATTTAATTGTTTAGAATTTAGTATTCATCTATTTTCGATAAATGATCGCTTCTTATGTACGCAGACGACATACAAACAAACGCACATAACTTCCACTCGGACACATATTTGTATGCGTCAGCCTATATATATTGTTGTGCATTCGGGCAGCAATCCCCCTCTAAAACACGTTTCGTTAAAAATGACAGACAAGATAATCGTTAAGTTTTTAAACGTATTTTTCTAATAAGTGAACAAGAGTTTTCTTTTTGTTTAACTTAGTATAGCGATTGTTCGCTCTGAACGGTTTCGGCTAAAGCCATTTTCAAGGACTTAGGTTGGGATAGTGTATATAGTGTGTAAGTGCTATTGTAAGGTGACAGAAGTGTTATGCAAAGGTAGATGTATTGTACATTGTGGCCGTGTCCATAGTAGATGTTGTTAAGGGTTTTTTTCTGATAAGGGATGCTGGTTTAAATGTGTCCGTATAGAGCTCTGTTAGAAGAGTCAGCCGCTTTGATAATCGAGTTGTGAAATGAATTTGTTTTTGTCGGGAACATACTCCCGTGTGGAACATTTGAATTCATGAATAATGTTGGTTTTGGATAGATAGATAGATAGATAGATAGATAGATAGATAGATAGATATAAATAGACTGAGATAGATAGATATGAAGTCTGAGATAGATAGATAGATAGATAGATAGATAGATAGATAGATAGATAGATAGATATAAATAGACTGAGATAGATAGATATGAAGTCTGAGATAGATAGATAGATATGACTAGACTGAGATAGATAGATAGATAGATAGATAGATAGATATAAATAGACTGAGATAGATAGATATGAAGTCTGAGATAGATAGATAGATAGATAGATAGATAGATAGGTATGACTAGACTTAGATAGATAGATAGATAGATAGATAGATAGATAGATAGATAGATAGATAGATAGATATGACTAGACTGAGATAGATAGATAGATAGATAGATAGATAGATAGATAGATAGATATGACTAGACTGAGATAGATATGACTAGACTGAGATAGATAGATAGATAGATATGAAGTCTGAGATAGATAGATAGATAGATATGAAGTCTGAGATAGATAGATAGATAGATAGATAGATAGATAGATAGATAGATAGATAGATAGATATGAATAGACTGATATAGATAGATAGATAGATATGAAGTCTGAGATAGATAGATAGATAGATAGATAGATAGATATGAATAGACTGATATAGATAGATAGATAGATAGATAGATAGATAGATAGATATGAATAGATTGAGATAGACAGATAACGGTCTAGTAGATGAGATAGTGTTGTAAATACGGTAATTCTACTGGCTATCACTCCTGTTAGTGTAATCTTGTAGGGAAAGTTTGTCAGTCTCGCTCGTCAATCAACTATAGACATGCGGTTGTCATGGCATACCCTCAACAATTCCGGTTCGGGATAGGATTATAGTAATTTTGGAACCTATATCCCTTTTTGTCCGTCAGTCAAGCCGGTTTTCTAGCCAATGCGTACCGCTACAATTTTAGTCACGTGATCAACCACTACCAGTTTGACCAAGGAGACCAGCCTGTGGGAGGCACAGTTGTCCTTCAGTAAAACTTCTCAATCTAGGTCGGTTGTGGTTAATTTCACTGTTTAAGAAAATAAAAAAAAAACACGTATACCCACTAAAAATGATGTTTCTAGCGATGAGAAATAATTATGAATAAAAAAAACATCCCTTAAAAAATTACTGGTGTTTACGTTTCGTGTAGGATCCTGAATCTCGCATATATAGAATTTCTATGAATAGGTAATTTGAATGTTGTTCTATCATAATTGTCTCCGAGGTTAAACTGCTAGCGACATGCTTGGCTAAAAATGTGGTTTCCCGCATGAAAAGAAAGGAAGACATGTTCGATTTTTCCTTTAGTGTGACATCACAATCTAGGGTTCGCTGTTTAATAAAATAAAAATAAACAGTGAAAGCAACACAAACACGTGTACCAATTAAATTTACTTTTCTATTAATAAGAAACATGTGTGTGTGTGTGTATGAGTGTATATATATATATATATATATATATATATATATATATATATATATATATATATATATATATACCGAGTATAAAAGCAAAATTGTCCAAATCATGTTACAACATAATTGTCCATCCCACAAAATGTTTAATATCTAAAAAAAACTACTAAACAAATTAAATTTCTTTTTTCCAGATTTTCAGATAAGACGTTTAGCCGTCTTGAAACCATTTGTCGTAATAATCACTTTGAGTTATACCCTTTGAGTTATTCAGCTCGAAAAAGAACAGGTCAAAATCGTTTTGTGTAAGCAGTACTGTCTTCTCAACTGAGCAATGGTGAGAGGAAACTGATAATTCAGGACTTCAGTAATGGTACCAACATTCATAATCTGGTTTCC
Organism: Acanthosepion esculentum; assembly: GCA_964036315.1. NCBI lineage: Eukaryota > Metazoa > Mollusca > Cephalopoda > Sepiida > Sepiidae > Acanthosepion > Acanthosepion esculentum. The sequence goes on from OZ038484.1 coordinate 68,527,897, forward strand.
ATCTTCAAAGTCTATTCAAGAATCATCAAGAGAACGGTGAATAAATTTAAAAAAGAGTAGCGAGGAAAACTGGATCAGACGGTCACAACAGGAAGAGGGATCTTCATTTTAACTTAGAGCTAAAGAGATCGATTAGAAAAGATCCAACTCAATCCACAAGACGTTTGGCACTTAAGAGAGGAGTTTCGGCTATGACAGTTGAAAGAGCAGTGGAAAAAGACTTGAAAATGAAATCGTACATGAAACCGGTGAGGCACCCTGTTACTCCAGGACAGAAGGTTAGAAGGTTAGAGAGGGCGAAGATCATCTTGAATAAGTTGGAAAATGATCCAGGAATAATATATATATATATATATATATATATATATATATATATATATATATATATATATATATATATATCACAATTCTTCTGTTAAGCTTAGAGAGTAATTATACATTCTTATTGCTCAAAGTAGAGTTCAATAGTGTTATAAAAACCTCGGAATTTGTCCTTTTTCAACGAGACGAGAAATAAACAAAGAAGTGGTACTCCTTCTCCCGGGGAATGTTTTTGTTGTTAGCGATTTCGCCTAGTTGATCATTAATCGCTAACGATAACTCACCCTAAAGCGCCCAAACTTCACAATCACAACTGCACCAAAAAAGAGTGTGGAATTTATAGTTTAGTAAAAAAAAAAAGAAGAGTTCTTCTCAGGGGAGATAACTCTTATCGGATATTAAGAAATTAGGAAATAAAAAAACGTTATTAAAGATATCATTATTTACGAAGTGTAGTTTAGCATTTGGTACAAAGCCACAAGTATGGGACACCTAGTGAGGATCAAACTCACTAAGCTCAGAAGTAATAATAAAAAAGACCAGCCTGCTAGTCAATGCCACATGGTGAGACGGCGAAAATAATTGCATATATGAATGCCTATGTGTTTAAAGAAAGTTTAATGCGATAGATGCAGTTGCCTGCAGCACGGACAAAGAATATTGATTTGCTGGACCTGATTGACAGGTTTCTGAGTTGTTTTTTTAACAATGGCGATCGATATGCGAACACCGATGTAAAAGTCAGAACCGGTTGTCAAGTTTTCAAGTTCAAGACAGGTAAGTCCTTCCTTCTTATATATATATATATATATATATATATATATATATATATATATATATATATATATGAATATCGATCTTCATGATATATATTATGCGATGGGTAAATTGGCGCCATTTTATTTATTTTTTATTTCGCGCATGCGCGTTGGTCGTTTTTTAGTTTGTCAACTGGACGGTATAGTAGGGTCAGTTGGGCATCATCTCTGACAAAACGAACACCATGACGCAATTCTTTCTGCCAGAAATTTGGAAACGACATGCTGTACCGCTTGGCATTCGCGCCGAAATCTCCAATACGAACATTTCAGAGTCTTTGGGTGCCAATCAGAGGACAGCGCAGAGGGTTCTGAAGAGTTGGATGAGTCTAATGGTGATTACAAAGGTGTTTGAAGTGATCACTAGTGATAGCGACGTCATGCCTCCATTCGTTTTCCCACGGGGCCTCAGACTCAACACAGAGGCCTACACCAAGTGCCTCAAGGAGGTAGTGATGTCCTGGGTCAAGTGGATGGCAGCTGGAAGACCCTACGTCTGGCAACAGGACTCTGCAACAGGACTCTGCAACATGCCACACAAGCAGGAGAATCCAGTCATGGCTGTCAGACAATTTCTGCTTCTACATCACCACTTACATCTGGTCACCTAATTCCCTAGACTCCAACCCCCTTGATTATTATGTGTGGGGTGCAGTTGAGCGAGAGTCCAACAAAACTCGTAGTAAGACCAAAGATGAACTGAAAGCAAAGATTATGGCAGAATTCACCAACTTAAACAAGGAGATCATCCAAAAGAATTGCAGAAGCTTCCGAAGTCCTCTGGAAGGCGGAGTCGAAGGCAATGATGATTTTATTGAATAAATACTCTCTTTAGTATTTCAAGAAATTTTTGTGCAATTTTGGTAAATATATCTGTTAAAATAAGATATCAGTATTATTTTAATTTTTGCGTAAAGTAGACGACAATTTATCCATCGCACCCTCTGTGTGTGTGTGTGTGTGTGTGTGTGTGTGTGTGTGTGTGTGTGTGTGTGTGTGTGTGTGTGTGTGTGTGTGTGTGTGTGTGTAATACATTTGGGCATGTAATCCCGAGAGGGTTATCAGTTACTTACATTTGGAAAAATGTCCATGAAAGTATGTTTCGAAAATTATATATATATATATATATATATATATATATATATATATATATATATATATATAAGGTGCACCAAAAATATTTCCCATATATGCTTCCCAGAAATACCTTCAAATATAATTGTAAGACATTAGCAAGATGAATATACAATTACCACTAATGTTTTACCATTATGTGAGAGGTATTTCTGCCACACCCTGTATATATAAATAATGAGAATATATATATATATATATATATATATATATATATATATATTAATTATCAAACTTTTTAATTCAGCCCCTCTCCCCAACTAGAATATGCTTACCCACTTTTACTTATCAATGCAGAAAAATTAAGCGTTAAATAACTTTTACCATCCCGATTTTTTCAGTTGAAAACAGACATCAGAACTTATACTAATTCTTTACTTAATACGAAATTCTTTCGTATTTTACAATTTTTTGTTTTTTGTTTTGTTCTTTACAGGTTAATAAGAGTGGATTGGCCCATCTATCGTCCGGCCAGCACCTTCCATGTCTATTGAACAGGAGTAGATGATCATCCCTTGTTCCCTGTTCAGGATATGGTTTACCGGTTCTCTTTCTTTCTTTTACCAGGGGCCACAATGATTTAACTGTCTTAAATTTTTGACGATCCGACTAAACAGTGATTTTGATTTTCCATTGTGAGGGTGTCGGGTTGGCAGTGTGTTGGTTGCTGCTTCCGACTGGTCGTTAGGAACCCGAACTCTTTGGTAGCGCTTAAAAGGGCTGCTCTGATCAACAGTCGCATAATATCGGGCTATCTGTACTTCTATGTTACGCATGGGGGGGAGGTATCCCTACCTGTATTTCCGGTGAGCAACCCTGATGCCACATTATGCTCTGTTCTTAGCCCTAACCTGGTTGGTTTGTATTTTGCCATTGATGACAGATGCTCACATTTGTATTGCTCTTTGTTCTCGCTCTCTCTCTTTCAAATGAATCTCATGGAAACCACAAGAAATACGAGTAAACCAGCCATCTACCCACCACCCTTCAACATTTCTTTCTCCAGCATTCGTGCTGTCCATTCCAACTTCTGCAGCGAAGAATTCTTTCTCTCGGAACGGTCACCAGATATCTGTGCCTTTTGTGAAACCAACTTAAATTCTTCCATTGCTACCAATGAATTCTTGGCTATTTTCCCCTTTCTCGAAAAGATTCCAGCGTTCACATGCATGGCCTTCCGATGACCAGGGAATTGTATCTCGAGGCTCATGAGTACACTTTCATGTGACTTTCATTAACAAATTCTGTTAGCTATCTTTTTTTTCCTTTATCGCCCCCTCCCTCCTCACAGGACTGCATAATTGGTCAGCATACGGTCAGCACATTGTTTGGAAAATAAAACATTCCTATAATTCTAGATACATACATAAAAAAATCCATATATTCAGTTAAAAGTAAAATAAAACTCATCCTTGATAATGGCTAAAAGTATAGACGAAAGCGCTCGGAAAACATTCAAACAATTTTTATAATGCATGTCCTAAAAAGAGAAAATATACGAACACATGAGAAATTATATAAAAAACTTAACCACAGCACCTTGCCAGTCGTTTTTAACAAAACTTGTATAAAAGAGGGATTGCTGCCAAATACACAATATATATCATATGTGTATGAGAACATATATATATATATATATATATATATATATATATGTGTGTTCTCATATATATATATATATATATATATATATATATATATATATATATATATCAGTCAGTTATGTGCCATGTGACACACGATTAGGCGATCATGTACCTTTCGATACATGACTGACGAGGCATATTTTTTCCCGCAGTAGGTTACCATTTCTTTCTGTGGTAGACCAGTTGCTATCCAAGGCTACAGAACCAGGTCTGTCCTGCTATCAAGAAGATGATTCATACGTTTCCCAAGGATATTAGCACGGAAGTGAATCTAATGGATTTGACTGGAATTCGAACTCGGCTCTCTGATTCCTCATTCCGAGCTTATCCATTATGTCATATTTTAGTGGGTACACGTTTTTCAGCAGATGTCGTTTTTTTTTGTTGATTTTTTATTTGTTCTCTTTTTAACAGTGTGAATTACATCTACCCGCCTGTGCATTCGAAAGTCTTAATAAAGAGAATGTACACTCCGGCAAATTTCATATCTACGCCCTCCCTTTTTAATCTGATTTAATGTGCTTTAGACCGCTGGGCTACAGAGAGCTTCACAACCCAGCAAGTTGAATTACACTTTCAAGGAATGTACATCTTTTTTTTTTTTTTTGACATCTTTTAAGAAATGCACATCTTCTCGTTCGGATTTTCTCAAAAGTCGCATATTTGCTCGAAACTCGATCCGAAACATTAATTTCTAGGGAATTAAGGGAGTTTTTTGGGTTTTTTTTTAAATCCGACATGTTAAACCTGAAATTCATAGTCTTGCAATTTTCAATTCTTTTTTCAATATTTAAACTAAAGGATTTTTTCTAACCAAATAATACAGCAATGAATATTTAATCTTTTACAATATCCATCAGATGTTGTTTTTGCATTTTGTTTTCTTTAAATATGAATTTTGATTAGCATTACTTTATATCTGCGTTAGTTATCTTAGATTTCGAATATAGATAGTCCCCTGGTGAGTTTACACACCCCAATACAAAAAAGCTTATAGTGTTACAATTATGTAAAATATTGTCCTAATGCTGAGAAAAATAACAAAACAGGCAAATTTCCATTACAATATACATTGAATCAAAACTTGAATTGAAAATATAATTATTCGTTGAAATGAAAATTATAAGTTTGTTACATAAAGATATTACAATATTTAAATTCATACGGATCTGAAAGTGTAATAATATATATACACAGGTGGGGGAGCTAAACTTGCATAATTTTGGTATTGATATAAAAGCCTTATAGCTGATTAATTAGTTTATTTAAAGAAATACGAATGGTTCCAACATACAAATACAAGACGAAAGAAACATTTTATTCGATATTGTCTCCTTGTTTCTCAATTACTGCTTCCACACGCCCCCTGAAATTTCTACACTCTTCTACAAAAAAAAACAAAAACAGAAGACATCTTGTGCCACTCTTCTCCAATGGGGACTTAAGAGACTTAACATTTGGATGAGATGTTCTATTAGAAGCATGTTCTAAAATGCTCTAAACAACATAATCTACAGGGTTGAGATCTGGGCTGGAAGAGTACCGAAAGTGTGATGGCAAATAATCGGCAAAATTGGATTTGCAGAAATTCTGTACTTTTTTGGCTGTATGGGCAGGAGCACCATCTTGAGTCCATACATAGTTTCCCTCTGGGTATTTGGCTTTGAACCATTGTAATACATTGTATCTCAGGGTCTTGTAATACTGTAATAGGCATCAGCATTACCGTTTTCACAACGTTTGTAAAATTTGATAGACGTTTTTCCCAAAGGATGCCACAAACCTAAATAGCATAATTTGAGCTGGATGCTTCGTTCTGAAAGTGCCCTTGACATGAGCTTTTGAGTGTGCAATGTATCTGTCATTTCTGCGATTCAGAACAGCATCAACAGTAAAGATCTTTTCACGGTGGACTTGTTTATTTTAAGATAAGTAAGAACTTTTTTACGTCTTTCCAATCTTATGGCCTTCATGGGCCGTGTCAACAAATGTCTTGGTATTCTTGTGTAAGATTTTAGTTTTAAGTCATCTTTCACTGCTGTTCTAATAGTTTTAGCATCCATCTTAAGTTCAGTTGCTAATTTCCTCATGGATTTCGTTGGGTCATTTGAGACTTTGGATTTAAGAGTGTTGATGAAATCATTATGACACTTTTTGTTTATTCCGTCACTTCCAGGCTTTCTAAGAATAGTTTCCCTCATAGTCATTCACTTCTTCACATTAAAAATGTCCATAGCGATACTCCAACTATACTTGAACTCTTCTATGGATGAACATGTGCGTTTATCATATCACACACCCTTTGACGTTTGTTTTCCGCAACACTCATCTTTTACACAATTATCTGAAAAATGTGGGTAATTATTATGTAAGTTTATGATAATAAAATGCACCAAGTTTTATAAAATTAATTGAACTGCTTCATGAGAAAATCAAGTAAAACTTTTAGTGCAAATTTTGCCTCCACGACACACACACACACACACACACGCACGCACACACATATACATATATAAAAGTGAACATTGAATGTTCAATTTTATATTTACATGACATTTTACATGATATTTTAAAAATATAAATCATGAAAACTGTTCTTCTTTAGTCAGGTGGAGATGACAGGTCACCCCGAATAAGACAAAGCGACGTCTGCCTCCCACGAAAACCGAGCTACGACTGCGCCACACACTCTCACCGAGTCAGGGGAGTAGTGAGAGGGAGCAAAAGCAACAAGTTGCCAATTAGGAATTACGAGTACTTTAAAACTTTTTGGATAACGAAACACCCCATGTGACTAACGCAGGGTTAAGGAAAATATATTTAAAATTACAAATTTTACAGAATTTTTTATGAATAGCACCTGTTAGGGTCCCAGCTATTGGCCAATAATGAACCCCCATACAAAAATCAACAGTACATTTTCATAGTAAAATTACGAGTACATTTTATGATCTACAAAATATATATTGAAAAAACACCGAAATTATATACAAAATATTTAGATTTTGGTATTAAATAACCCATAAAGATTGATATGCCGTTAAACAAATTCAGTCAACCAAAAATGACGAGGCGCATTTTTTTCTTAAAGGAAACTTTTTCGTCCAACACTTCTTCAGAAAGATTCGTTGGAAAAAAAAAACAACCTTTTTTTTATTCTTTTGAGGGGGCAGGAGATTTCCACCTTAAGATTAATTCCCTCCATCCGTCCCTTCGGTTTACTATGGAAATGGAGTGTGATTCTGTGTTACTCTTTTTGGGTGTGCTGTTTGAACGGGATGAGGCGTCGTTTATTACCAACGTATATCGGAGGCCCACTTTTATTAGGTTGTACACTAATTAGAAATTCTTTTGTCCCTAACTCCCGTAATGTTAGTTTAATCTCTGCCTTTGATGATAAGTTAGACGGGGAATAGGAGACAATATTTCCCGGGATAACGTTTACTCGAAGAATGTTGTTAAACCTACGGCGGAATGTAAGGTTAAGAGTTTTAAGACTCTCGTGGTTTCTGGAACTTGTCTTTGTCATGTTTATTTAAAACTACCATGGCTGGGTAGGAGTTAATCAGACACTTGCCAATAGGGTGTTGGCTTGTGTGACTTTTTTTCTCCTGTCAAGTTGCGTGTTGTCTTTGATACTATTCCGGCGTTACCTTCTTTCGCTAAGAATGGTTTTCCCCTATCCGCAAAGTAGTTCTGTTATATATTTACAGATTTAAATGTCAGTGTGAGGCTGATTATGTGGCGAACCAACCTGCGGTTGAGACACGCATTGGACTGCACGTATCGACTCAGAAAGATAGGGTGTAGTCAGTGACAGTATTCGCTTGACTCAGCAGGCTTGTGAGTCAGCGATTGGACTACATTTGGTGAACGACTCGAGTTGTTTTTTTAAATATTCTGACGAAACGTTTCGGAGCAGAAAGCTCGGTAAGCTAAAGTTGTTCATATCAAGTTTCATCGACTGACTTTGTGCAAGCAAGAAGAGAACTTTCTTCGTTCTATGTGTCTCATGGGTGGGTCGGAAAAAAATTTTTTATTTTTATTTTCACTAGAAGCTTATTTATATCGATTTGTTATTTTAGTAATACATTTATTTTAGCCCCTCTCCCATGCACTTTTTCAGTTTCGGTATTTATAAGTAATTTTTAAAAATTTTTTCCCAACGAACCTTTCTGAAGAAGTGATGGACGAAAAAGGTCCCTTTTAAAGAAAATGAATGCACTCCGTCATTTTTAATATATATATATATATATATATATATATATATATATATATATATATATATATATATATATAATAATAATAATAAAAAGACTTAACCACTAATATTCCATGGTCATAATTTATTCCATTGGAATCGTAAATACGATCCAATTCATCAGACCTACAAATTCAAAAAGAAAACAGAAAAAAACATCTCCGGCAATAAAAAATAAAATTTAGTGAGAGTGTATGTATGAGAGTGTATGTATGTGGGGCCAATGCTAGAATGAATGAAAGCCAAAGGGAGGGGTAACAGAGGAGAGAAGAATAGGAAGGTCAAAAGATGAAGGGGGGGATTAAAATTTAACAGAGAGAAGTTTTAAAAGTGGGGAGGCAAAGACGGTTTAAGTGAGAAAAATATGCATATTTTCAAAAGTCTGATACACTAAAGATACACCGGAAGAGTGTATCCATTTCTTGGTGACATACACACAAAATAGACGATAAAATCTTAAAGCTCAGAAGATGAGAGATAGAGAGGAAAAGAAAAAGGGGGTGGGAGGAGGTGGGTTGGGGGAACTAAAACCGGAGGGCCTTTCTAAAATGGCCGCTGTGTAATCAAGAAAATTTGACAAAGTTAATATCGACTACAGGTCACAAATCTAATATAAACATAAAAATAACGATTATCTAAACTAGCAAGGGCCTAAATTTCTATGTTCAAAAGCACATACGTATACACACATACACAACAAATAATAATATTTTCACGTACATACATACATATAGGCGTGTACACACATACCCATACATATACATACATATACATATACACATACATATATACACATACACACTCACATACATTTATACATACATATATATATACATTTACATACACACACATACACGTACATGTATACACACACACATATACATACATATACACATATATCCACACACATCCACTCTTACATATATACACATTTACGCGCATACATACATACGCATACGTGTACATAAACAATATATACATAAAACCTTACGCATCTCCATACAAATACTTACACACACCCATCTAAACAAATAAACAATGTATCCCTCTATCTATCCGTCTAACTAAACACACATACGTACATATACACCCATATACATATATATATATATGTGTGTGTGTGGGCTTATACATACATACCTAAACATGCACACACACACACACATATAAACACATCTACATACACATCTACCTACATATACATACATCCATATACGCATATATACACATATATACACACATACACATATACACATATATATCCATATATATACACACACACATATATATATATACATATATATATATTCATATACACACACACACATGCATACACACACATGAACACACATATACATATCTATATATAATTAAAAAAAGTACAAGCTAAAAATTTTAAAATTAACTAAAAAACCTTGTGTGTGTGCTTATACATACATACCTAAACATGCACACACACACATATAAACACATCTACATACACATCTACCTACATATACATACATCCATATACGCATATATACACATATATACACATATACACATATACACATATATATCCATATATATACACACACACACACACACACATATATATATATATATATAAATATATATATATATATATATATATATATATATATATATATATATATATATATTCATATATACACACACACATGCATACACACACATGAACACACATATACATATCTATATATAAATAAAAAAAGTACAAGCTAAAAATTTTAAAATTAACTAAAAAACCTTAGGGACCATATGTAAGAGATAGATATGCGTTACTCACTCTGCCAGTTTTTAATATTTTTAATATTCTTAACGTTGTCTTCCTCTATGTCCTTGAAGTATTAATTTAGTTTTCACCCGCTTATTTATATATATTAAAAATATTAAAAACTGGCAGAGTGAGTAACGCATATCTATCTCTTACGTTTACCTCTATACCTAGGTATATAAGTATTATAAGACTGATTTTGCACCTCAGTTACTAGGGAAAACGTCTACCTACATACCCATTCACACATATATACCACATGAATAAAGATTAACAAAAATTTTTTTTTTCAAATACATAACGCGTCACATAAACATACACAATGATACATATAGATAACCATAAAAGTCATTCCATTAAAATGTCATACCAGAAATTATAGAACCAAGATGATACTGTCACAAATGACAACACGTTATAAAACCGTGTTTATGTTTTGAATCGTTTTTGTCCCTACATTTAGAAAAGATCTCACTACGAAGATTTAGCAACTCATCTTGATTCTTATCTCTAATAATAAAATTTTTTTTCTGCAATGCACAGATCACATCAATCACGGAAGTTATTGGGGTTTTTTGCTCTTGATAGGTATCTCCATTCGAATATCTTTCCTTCCCCTCTCACTTACTACATCATCAACTCTCCTACTTACAGGACGGTAAAAAATTAAAGTGTTCGTCTATATTTATCCATTTAGTATTGGGTTTATTTATTTTTTCTTAGATTTAATAATTTTCATTAGTTTTTTGTATAAACTTGTGAACAAAGTACTTTTGTAAAAGTTAAATAAGCAATCATCTTGGGACCAGGATCAGATTAATCCAATTTACAGTGATTCCTATTGGAAAAATACTTTCGAACATTTCGGGTTACGAACGGGCTTCAGGAAAGAATTAAATTCGTGAACCGAGATTCCACTGTAGTTTATATCTCCAGCGCGTGACACGGGCACAAACCTATCCAATTGGGATAGTCTCGTCTTGGTCGTGACATATCGTAAGCCTATAAATATCTGCATTAACTAGAATTCTTTGTGATGTTCTTTTTTTAGCTGTTTTTCTGGAGGGGGCGGGTAAAGGTAGATTTTTCTTGTTTTTATTTAATCGAAATTTATCTTTCATTATTTAAATTTTTTATCTTAATTAATTTCTTTATTTGTTTCTTTCTCTTCAACCTCGCTTTTACTTTCTGTCAATTCCTTCCTGCCTGCTTGCCTGCCTGACTTCCCTTGATATTCTCATTTTTGACCTTTTCTTTCTTTCTTTTTTCTTTTCATTATCTCTTTCCTTTTTGCTTCTTTCTTTCTTACAAATTATCATCTTTCACATTTTTCTTTCCTTCTTTCAAATTCATTTCTTTTCGTCTTTTCTAGCCTTATTTATTCATTTAAAATTCTCGTCTTTACCTTTCTTTCTTCCTTTCTTTTACTTTCTTTCTTTTTTATTTTACTTTCTTTCTTGCTTTCAAATTCTTATCTTTTTTCGTATTTTCCTTTCGTCGTTCATTCGTTCGTTCATTCATCCATTCTTTTTTCTTTCTTTCTTTCAAATTTTCATCTTTTTACGTGCTTTCCTCGCTTCCTTCCTTTCTTTAAACCTTCATTCTTTCTTTTCTTTCTGTCTATGTTCTTTTTTTTCCCATTCTGTCTTTTTCTTTAAATTCACATTTGCAATCAAGCATCAATCCTCTCGACCCCCAGTTCATTACACTATCACGAATCCAATTATCCTTTTCTGTATTTCTTATAGATTCCAACTTTTCCAAATTAATTCTCTAATGTCAGAATACTGGGCCTTCAAGATAGCATCACCTCGGGACACGACAGCATTGGCTGATTCATTTAAGCACCGCGACTGTTTGGGCTCGAAATCTGTTGCACTTATTATCACCAATTGTTTCTAATGGTAACAAGTGAAATGATCATGATTCGTCAGCTTTCAGCTCTTCAGAATCTGAAATTAAATAAAAAATGGCTGACACTGTTAGATTAGCCTGCTGCCTAGACAATGATGGAAAAAAAAGAAGAAAATATAAGAAAGGACTATGGTAAGAAAAATGAGGATTGTCACGTGTAAAGTAAATAAGAAAGAGTGTTTGTTTTCCTAATTGGTGGATGACATTAAAGAAGACTAAACAAAACAGTGAAACAACCTAATAAAACGCCTGGGAGGAAAAGAAAAGAAAAGAGAAGAAACAGAGAATCAAACGAACAAATGAGAAAGAAAGAATACAACTAGTCTGTAATTGGTATTCAGAAAGAAAGAAAAAAGATGAGAATTTATAAAATGGAAAAATGAAACCAGGAAAGGGAAAAGATGAGAATTTATTAGAAAGAAAGAAAAAAGATGTAAATTATAAGAAAGAAATGAAAATGAATGGAGGATAGAAAAATAAAAGAGTGCGTAAAGAATATACTAGAAACGAAAAGATATAAACGAAAGAAAAAACAATGAAAGTCAGCATTCAAAAAAAAGTGCGTTGTCATCGTTATCCCGCGCCAAGACGGCCAAGAAAAAAACGCGTCGATTTACACTCGAGATCAGAGCGGTGAATGAGTTTGTTGTTAAATAATTGCTTAGTTTTTATTCGTCTTCCTGACCTGCAAAAAGTTGACAAGCCATAAAAAAAACAAATCACTCCACAATTCATCGTCTGTTCGTCGATGTAACTGCTGTCATAGAATTTTAAAATCATTTTAAGACTTACATTTTATGAAAGTCAAACTAATACAATTAAATTAACATCACACATTTCATTTGATCTATAAATATCTTTGTTTTACAATTTAAATTTAATAATTTAAAAAAATATTTTTGAGTAGTCAGGTGTCGGTGTCGGTGATTGCCGATATCAAATTATTTTTTAAACAATGCAAAACTGATTTACGTTATGAGATCGTTTGTTACCTGGATCATTGATTTAAATCCTTTCTTTTTTTTTCTTTTATATCGTTTTTCTTTCTTCTTTCTTTCTTCATTCTTTCTTCCTTCTTTCTTTCTTTATTTCTTTCTTTCAAATTCTCATCTTTTCGTTTCGTTATTTTCTTTGTTTCTTCCGTTCTTTCTTTCGTTCGTTCGTTCTTTTTTTCTTTCTATCATATTTGATTTTTCTTTCTTTCCTTCTTTCTTTCAAATTTTCATCATTGGCATTTCTTTCCTTCTTTCAAATTCTCATCATTTTTTGTCATTTTCTTTCTTTCTTTCTTTCTTTCAAATTCTCATCTTTGATCTTTCATACCTTCCTTTTTTTCGTCATTTTCTTTCTTTCTTTATAATTCTCGTTTTTCATGATTTCTCTATTTCTTTTTTCTTCTTTCTTTCAAATTCTAATCTTTGACCTTTCTTTCTCCCCTTCTTTAAAATCCACATCTATTTATCGTCCTTTTCTTTCTTTTTCTCTGGATTGAGGAGAGAGTGTCAGTACTGCTGGATATCAAAATATTTTTTTTAAAAAAGCACATAACTTTTTTTCTTTTTATCGTTTTTATTTCTTCTTTCTTTCTTTCAAACTCTGATCTTTTTCTTTTCATTTTCTTTCTTCCCTTCTTCCTTTTTTTCTTTGTTTCTGTCAAATTCTTCACTCTCTTTCCTTCTTTAAAATTCACATCTTTTTCGCTATTTCCTTTCTTTCTAATTATCAACTTTCATAATTTCTTTTTTCTTTCTTTCTTTCAGATTCTAATCTTTGTCTTTTCTTTATTCCTTTTCTTTCTTTTTTTTTTTTTTTGCTCTAGGATGTGGAGGGAGTGTCAATCCTGATGGATATCAAAATAAAATTTAGTGAACACACAAATTACATTTTCGAATGATTAGATCGTTTCTTGTCCGGATGACAGAACAGCGACTATAAGTTCTTAAACATACAACTGAAAAGCTTGATTGACACAGGAATGATATTCAAGCAATTGGTAACTTCTACTTGGAACAAGCAGCCTGCATGAATACACAGATATAGAAACCGGAGTGCAACAAGGATACGTTTTCTAACCGGGTGTATTTAACCTGTACAACGAGACGATCCTAAGACGACTAGAATATTTATCAGGGATGTTTGTCGGCCGGTATAACATCAACAACATGCGATACGCAGACGACACTGCTGGTGGCAGACCCAGAAGGAAAACAGGAAAGTGGTTGGGGGGAAGTAAGAAGGAAAAGACAAATCATATACTGTAAGACGACAGAATGCATAGTTGTTAGCAAAAGAGACAGCCCAAATTGCGAGATGTGTATGGGAGACGTCGAAATCAAGCAAATTTAACTATGGGAGAATATGATATATACATGTCTATATATCAGATTAATGTTGGCTAATTGAAAGACAAAATAGAGAAAAAAAAATCTATTAACGTGTTTTGACCTGCAAAAGAACTTCATCAAACTAAATTAATGTTCTTTTTGATCGGAATTATAAATATCCATGGAGTGGGAAAATATAAACGGAAATGTTGGTTTTAATAACACACTGAGGAGAAACTCTTAAGATGTAATGACGCTAAATTTGATATTTTAAAATTTATCGTTCATTTATCTTCAGCGTCCCGACCTCGCAGTGCAGTATTTTTGCATGTAAGTCTCCTTTCTAGGTAAGGGCAGTTATGCACGTTAGGCGAATGCTATGGAATTATCCCACTTGTCTGCCAAAGAACTTCCGCTAACAACCGCTAGAATGCGCCACAAAAGCAGTATACAAGAAAGGGGCACATTTTCTTTTCTCTCTTTTTAGGGTGGCTTAGAGCAGTGGTTCTCAACCCTTTTTGCCTAATGTACCCTTTTCACCATATGAGAATGTCACCCCCTCACCGACTTTCTAGGATTGTTCGACTCAGGATGCGCATTCTAAATAATATGCATATGCTAGTGAAATTCTTTTTCCATATTAGCGCATAAACATTTGTGTAAAAATTTCAGATAGAGTATTTCTGTAGAACGACAATATGCATAAAGACAAAAGGAAAGGTTATTTTAGCCGACGCGTTTCGTCCTCTGGGTGACTTTGTGTGGATTATTTTTATATAAGAGTTTGTTTTTTATTTTATATTCATGATGGGCTACAAATTCTGTAAATAAAAAACAAGAAAAAGGAAAAATTCCCCCTCTCCATAAGACCCTGGCAATCCCCCCCCCCCCGAGGGTGGGGATGGTGAATCTAACACGTGCCTCGATTTTTATTTTTATTTATTTGTTTTTTGCTTGCTTTTAGTAAACCAGTGAATCTCATGTCAGAATGAGCATAACAGAGAAAGTATACAATATACAATCTCTTCAGACACACAGGCATATTCTTCTCAAATGTAAATCTCTTACAATTTTTTTTATTATAGCAGTTATTCACACTAATGAGACACGAAGATTTCACTTAATGTATTTGTTTTACGTGAAGACAAACAGAATTGAAGCATCGATACAACCGGTGAGGCGACGTTGGTGTGTCCTCTCCAGGGCGCAAACCTGGGCAGAGTTTTATGAGAGATCGTCAGTTACACATACAGCACGTCTCCTCTCTCCATACCACCGATGGTGTCTAAGAGAAAGGCAGAATCCAGCTATGAGTTAATTAGTAGAACTTTAGCTAAAAAAAAAATCATACAATCTAAAAATATTTTCTGGATTTAAATAATCTGCAAAACGTGCAATCTCAACATTGCCGCACTGTACAAAATGTTTCATTTCATGAATGAAGCCGATAGTTCGCCTTTGGTGCTCTGAATAGATAAGAACACATTAATTGATTATCACGTAGCTGAAGGCGCACAATCATATATCCTGAAAATACCTTACGCACCCTGTACTATCTATTTGTATATGTCCGTGATATATATAAGTTGATAAAACCGTATAATTAAGTGGCACATGTCTCAGCAATTGGAGAACGTGGCTTCAGTGTAATAGTGCCGAATAACGTCTTGGCTAAAGTCAAAGATGACAACCAACAGTTTAAACAGGAGAATATTTAATATCATTCTTCTTCTTTATGCACCATGTCCCCTCAGGTCGTAGGTGAACATGGCTCTCCACAATTTCCTGTCCTTTGTAGCTCTTAATAAATTTTGTCATTTACCCTGTTTCGCCATCCATTTACTCAAGCTCACTAAATATGTTATGCGTTGCTTTCTACTGTCCCTCTTACCTTTAATCTGTCCCATGGGTATCAGATTTTCCAAGCCCTTTTTCCTCATTATGTACCCTAGAAATTATTTCTTCCTGATGTTAATTAAAAGTTTCCTTTTTGTTTCCATTTTCTCTAAAACTTTGTCGATGCATGTTATTATGTGTATAAATACATTCTTCTTGTGTGGGCTTTCTTAGGCATCAGACGATTGAGAATTGAGGAATATTAACTGTTGACAGAATAATGGACGAATTGGAGTTGAAACAATAGTAAGAATGAACATTTTTTCTAAGCAAATCGTAATGGTAATATTAGCCGTTTCCTTATTAGGAAACATTTGACGTTCATTGACCTAACATCCAGTCCTGCTTTTGGTTGAAATAAAATATAAAATATAAAATCTTTCTCTTAAAACAATTTTTCAGGAAAATAGGTTTCTCAAGCCCAATAGTTGTTATCGCTCTTTCCAATATTGATGGGAGTTTCCTTTCTAACCTTTTATTTGAAGTAGTGTGAAAAATCAACATCTTCATTATGTCATTATTTTCTCTCCCAGTTATATGTGCTATCCATTTTAGTTGTTGCTGCTGTTGAAAGTCCTCAAGTCATGCGCTTTTTGTTATTTGGCACAGTTCTTTGTTTGTGGTTCTGTAGCACTGGTCCACAATCTTCAAAGAAGGGTGGTCTTCGCCAAGACCTACTGGCATGACTCGCTCAAAGTCATTTTAACCATTGATCTTAGAAAGCGGTTGTATACAGCTGACAGTGTAGATATTTCTGAACGAGCACCATGCATGGCATCCATATGAAAGTCTGAATGTGACGAGGCTATCTATGAGCATGACTCGAGTTTTCAGATTGATGTTTTGATTCTGTACCAGTTTGCCGTGTCGGCTGAAACTACCTCTAGTGCAGCCTATTCTATGTTCAGTTTCCTTTTCTCCTATACAAAATTTGTTATAATTGATCCATACGCCGAAGTATTTGAAGTGTTTAGAATTTACTAAATCCACATCCTGAATAGTTATGATAGCTTCAGAGTATGTATCATCATTGCTTTCTTTCCCATTCCAGATCGTTGTTTCTGTTTTGGAAAGGTTTATCTTGAGTTCTATGTCTTAGAACACTTGGTAGCGGATGTTAATTTTCTGTTCTTATACCGACTATGTCATCAGCATAGCTCCGCCCTCTTCATCGTCAGTGTATTGGACTCGGGAGGGAAAACAGGATCACCGTCTTTTACAGGTAGATACGTTTGAGAAGTTGTATGGAATGCTTAAATCGATAATTCCCATCTCATTGGTGGCGAGAGGTTTTGACAGCCGGCACAAATATACCGGGCCTCGAAACCCGAGGAGGCTCAAGAAAATACCGTTAGGGGTTTCGGTGTGGGGGTGGTGTCTTCTATACAAAAAGTAAAGAGTAAAATTACGAATCGGTATTTTATTGAAAAAATACGAATACTTAACCCAGTTCCAAAGCAAAATGCGCGATGAGTTCCTCAAAGTCTAATTCTCGTGCCAAATCACGTTCGATCGCAAGGGTTGCCAAGTTGGTAAGGCGGTCTTGACCATTGTTGTGCGTTGACAGTTCTTTATTCGTTTTAACTGATTAAAAGAGCGGACTGCAGATACAGCTGTGGCAGGAATGACGCAGAAGATTCGGAGAGAAACGAAAATATTAGGGAAAATTCCCGACAAACTCTTTTCCGACCGAGGGGAGAGTGGGGGCTCAAAATAATATGAGTGCCGGATCACGGAAATTCTTTCCTCGGAACTGGCCCAGCTTTTCACAGCTGCGTTTGTAAATGCGCAAAGCATAGTCTAGAAAGGAAAACTAAGTGAAAAGCACACAAATGCATTGAATGAATCTGAGTAGAGTTTCTCTTTTCCGTACGTACGTGTGTGCAAAGTTCTTATGAAAAATTGTGGGAGACTTTCATTTGAGAAGAGTTTTTATCATTAGATATGCCTGTGTGTAGTCAAGTAAGCTAGGGGCATTGTATGCAGCCTACTATTGTGTGGTTTGCTCGATGCGACGTGAGGTTCACTGGAGACTAAAAGGACCCACTCAGACGGTAAGGAGACACGTCCTATCCCTAAGGCATTTTGCGAGAAAAGAGTGTGACATTTTTAACTCTTTTCTCAGCATTCATTAGACATTTTTCTACCCATGTAATTTGTCAGAAATGAAAAATATTTTTATCATTCTGGAAGTAGAGATAGGGTGGGGAGGTCCTGTTCATAATATAACTGCAGACTCAAATAGATTCCTGGTTTCACAAAGAATCATCTACATTGTTTTATTTACGAATGTCAATTTTTAAATTGTGCTTACATCATGAATAACTGCGTACTTCTGCTGACTGTGTTCGGAAAATAAAACATCCCTATCACTCCAGAAACATACCCATACACAACCCATACATCTAGTTAAACAGTAAAGATAAAATCATCCTTGATAACGGCTAAAAATATAGCTGAAAGTGCTCAGAATTATAGAACATTTGGACAGTTTCTACACTCTGTATTCGAACACAAGAAAAGTTAAATAAAAAGCATTGTCTTTAATGAAACATGTATAAATCACGGATTGATGCCTAAATACACAATATATATATATATATATATATATATATATATATATATATATATATATATATATATATATATATATAAACCTACAATACATAACAATTCGGCATTTAATCTCCTTTGAAGCCACACAGTTTATCCAGCGTCGTTCCCATTGATGGAAGCATTCCTGGAACACTTTTGGAGGGATAGCTTCGTTGCATTCTCTTGGATTTCCGCGATTTTTTAAATTTTGTCCCTTTCAAGTGGGATTTGATTTTTGAAGGAGAAAAAGTTGCAAGGGGCGAGATCTGGGAAATATTGTGATTATCTGACCTAATGGAATTTCTGTCGTGTGGTGAGATGACCACACTCTTCCAAGCACTGTTATAAACAACGGAAGTAAGCGAAAACATTACAACTTAGTGTGCATGCGCAACAGAGCTTACTTTTAATTTGTGTCAAGCCGCTTCACATTGCGTACTTTAGCTCCGTTACCATAACAACAGTCCCGATATTTTTTTATTGGACCTCATATTAGTTCAAACATTATCAGAGTGTACACTTCGTATTTGAAATAGACGCCCCGATTTTATTTATTAAACAGTGTGTATTACGTCTATCGGCCTGTGTATTCGAGAATATGCGTTCCCAAGAAGGGATCAAACCTACGCACCCCCACCCTTTGCTTTAACGCTCGGCTACAATGAATAAACTAGATAAATAAACTAGATTCTATTATCCGCTTTCTAAGGAAAGCACATCCTCTTCTCTCAGATTATTTTCTCAAAAGATTCATATCTGCTCAGTTTCGTATCCGAAACGTAAACAAAGCAATTTCTAAAGTATTAATGGTTTTATATTTAATCTGACATTTTTATTACTTCAAATGTTATTAAAGCTAATTATAGTAGATACTTCGTATTTGAAATAGACGTCCCCATTTCTATTCATTAAATTGTATGTAGTGCGTCTATCCGCCTGTGCATTCGGGAAATCTTAGTAAAGAACACACACACACACACACACACACATACACACACACACACACACACACACACACACACACACACACACACATATATATATATATATATATATATATATATATATATAAAGGAAAAGCTTAACACATCACGAAAATATGGTAATAAATCATGATTTATTTCGACCAGTGAGTCTCATCAGACCGAAGATATAAACGGTTTAAATTTACAAAAAATGGTTTAAATTTATCCAATTTTTTTTTAAATAAAGAAAGAATAATAACAGGAAAAGGTAACAGGAAGTCGAGGTGTCTGACCTAGAAAATCTATTTTCAGAGTGTTGGAAGCCGTCAGCCATTGCATAAGTATGGTGAGAAATATATTAACATAAGGACATATATATACACATACATACACACACATATATAACCACAAATATACATATATGTACACACAAACATATATGTATACACATACATATATAAACATATATATGCATATAAAAAGAAAGAAGAGAAAATCATGGACAATAAACTGAGTTAAAAGAAATAAAATGATTGAATATATGATATAAAATAAAATATCTAATATCTAAATATATATATATAAATATATATATAATATGGATAAAACAACTGAAAAGTTACATATATACATACTTATACATATATATAGATATGCACACATACATACACATACAATTATACAACTATAAGATATATATATATATATATATATATATATATATATATATTGTTACGAACTTGTAGCATATAGATGAACCACGGGTTTAAAAAAAAGGAAAACGTGGGATCCTTTCTCAGTCTTCACTCAGAAATGGAAGCGACACAAAGGAGTCAACGAAGAATAGACTCAAAATGATGGATTTCAAAATAAAACATTTATTTATAAATACATAAACAGGTAAAGAAATAAAAAAGAAAATTCATTTAACAAAGGGGAAGGGGACCATGAAAGAACAGAAGGGGCAAGCGAATACATACAGATACATAAAAAAAAGATCAAGCCAAGAGAATCAACTTATCTGTCAGTCGAGTTGACGTTTCCACACAAAGTTCTGATCCACCGAAGCGACAGTTTTTATGTTAAAGCAATATTTTGGTCGGCCAGCAATTTTCCTGGGTTCCTTTTCTTTCGGAAGTATTCGGAGTTTCACAGCATCACGTACAGGCGTTTCGTTGGTTGATTCAGTTTCGTAGCAGTCCTTTCATCTCTAGTCGACAGACTTTGCTGTCTTCTTCATTTCAGTGGGCCTTCCATTTAGAATCGGGGCGATTCGCCCAGCGACGTTCATCTGCCACTGGTCAGACGGAAAACTGAAAATCATTTTTTAGATTTTTGCTGTCCCCAAAGACAGTCACGTGGGTTCTCTTCGTCCTTGACCGGTCACGCAGGAGGATGGGGCGCAAATCACGAAGTGTTTGTGTCATGGCCAAAATTTCAATCAGCCCTTAGAAGGGTCTGATCACGTGAATCGCAGTAGGAGATCCTGATGGTGCCTGGAATTCACTTATGGTCAACCGCCTGATAGCCGCGAAATTTTGGAACCAGGTCATTCTCGCGTCGGGTCGCTTCAAAGTTCACGGGCCCGTGGCTTGTGGGTGGAAGAGTAGTTAAAGTGGGAAAGAATTTGTGAAGAGAAGAGGAGGGTATGGCTGACCATAGAACATATTCGCTCGCAAGGTGAAAGCATTGGATTTTATCTATTTTTATTTATTTATTTATATCTAACTAATTTTCGAGTAGAATTTGGGATTTTTCTATGGGGTGCGTTTTAGCCTTACACCTATATGGTTAATGAAATCGTAGGTACGTCACACCTCCCTACAAAAAAGAAGAAAAATGCCATCAATGGCAGTTTTCTGAAGAGAAAAGGAAAGGGGTGCTTTCGCCTTCTTTAGTAACTCATCCTCGGACCTCCGTGGACTCAGGTGTAGGACTATGTCCACTGATCACCACTACAGGGTTGGTTTTTCCCCGTTCATAATAAGGTTTGATTCTATCAACGTGGCACATTCGCCTCCGTTTACTACGGTCAGGAGTTTCACGACGAAGTTCAGATTACTGGTCGTTTCAAATGGGCCATGAAACCGAGCCTTAAGGCGATGTCTGGGCAAGGGTAACAAAACTAAAACCTTGTCCCCGACACAGAAACTCCGCTCAACTGTGTCTCGATTATACCAACCCTTCATCTTATGTTGGGTCAACTTGAGGTTTTCACGAGTCATGTGAAACCTGGTCGACGCGCACATGATCGTTAGCAGATATTGGTTTCTTAACTTAGTTTTGGGTAACGGGCCAACACAGTCTACGATAATGCGACAAAAGGGCTCCTAGAAGGTAGAAATGGGATGTAGGGGTGCGATGGGGATTTTCTGATTCGGCTTCCCTACTACCCTGCAGTTGAGGCAAGTCCGGCAATGCTCAGACACATCCCTCCGAATACCCGGCCAGTAAAAATGTCTGACGATCTTATCGTGTGTCTTGTTAACGCTAATGTGACCCCACCAGGGGGATCTCATAAGCCGTTCTCATTACCTCCGGTCTGTACCGTTTAGGGAGTACTACCTGGTGGACTGTCGACCAGTCTTCTGAGGCTGAGATGTGGGGGGGGGGGGTTCTCCACTCCCTCATTAGTACCTCATTCTTTATAAAATATTCGGTTGGAACTTTCTCCAACTCATCCTCGGGCAATACGTGACGGAAGAGTGGGGTGAGCTCAGAATCTCTCCCCTGCTCTGTTACAAGTGCTCTCCTCGATAAGGGAATATCCATAGCGGGATCAACAATACCATCTCCATCCCCAGTTGGGGGACTATCGGGAGGATAACCTAATCCCATATCAGGATTCATAAATGTCTGCAATAGGTCAATCACCTCGTCCTCTGTCCTATCGATTTTCTCGTCTATCTTTTCATCGGCCTTCTTTCTAGCCTGTGCTCCTGTCGATGCACACGAGGGAGATATACCGGGATTCTCTTCCTCGATACTTTCGATGTCTACCGAGGCAACCGGTTCCGAAACTACTTTCGGGTGGGGTATCAGCCTTCCGCCCGCCAATTCATTTCCTAACAGCATAGGCAAACTAGGCACTACTCCAACCACGACGGGGCCAGACACTAACCCAGACGTAAGATGGATTCGATGAAGGGGGACGTTAACAAAGCTGCCGCTAACACCCTGTATAATAACAGATTCGCCAGTGGCCGAATTCGATCCACACGGCAAGGAGCTCTCCACAATCAGGGACTGAGTCGCCCCATTGTCCCGCAAGATCTTCACGGATTTCTTCTCCGTGGGGTTACACACGGGGGATACAGTACCATTAGACACAAATGGCCTATACTCCTCCCTCACATCTTCGTCATTGGGCTTCCTATCCGCGGTAACGTTGCTGGAAGAAATTAACCCTTGGGGTCTGTCTTGACTATAAAATTAACCCTTGGGCTCTGGACTCTGCATTCCGCTTCATCCAACAATTCGACACGGGGTGTCCTACTTTATTGCAGTAGTGGCACATCGGGAGTTTCCCTTCTCTCCTATTTGTCTGCCGATAAATGGTGACTGAGGACTAGGGTTTTGAGTTTTGGTATCTCTCGGAGTGGGTGGTTGGCCTGAACTAACCGATCGACCAAACTTCGAATTGGGACCAGAGCCAGAGCCACGTTTTGGGTGTGGACCGCTTCCAAACTCGGATGGGTTCCTGTGACTGAGTTTACCCCGCTTATGCGTTAATGCGTATTCGTCGGCGAGGGTGGCCATCTCATATAAACTATCTACCCTTTTTTCATCGAGATAGGTTTTTAAATAATCAGGACACATTCTTTAAACTCCTCTATCAGGATCATTTGCCTCAGTCTGTCATGATCTGCCTCAATGTTTTTCGATAAGCTCCATCTATCGAAATAGATTTCCTTTTGTCTCGAAAACTCTACGTAGCTCTGTTTGTCTCCCCTTCAGTAGGCTCTAAAATTCTTCCGGTATGCCTCCGACACTAGCCCGTATGACTTTAGAATGACTGATTTGACAATGCTATATTCAGCGCAGTCTGTTACTGAGAGAGCGGCATACGCTTCTTGGGCTTTGCCTTTTAATGCGGCCTGCAGTAAAATTGGCCACGTTTCTATGGGCCATGCTAGGTTTGAGGCGACCTTCTCGAAATGCTGGAAATACTTGTCGACGTCAGCCTCGTTAAATTGCGGTACGAGTCGGACCTGCTTCGCTAAGTCGAACTCACTACTTCTAGCTTCGTGAAGTTCCCGCCTTTCATCTAACTCCCAAAATCGAGTTTCTTGCTCGATTCTAGCCTTTTCGATTTCAGCTTTTGCTCTTTCGGCTCTGACCTTAGCCTCGGCCACAATTTTCACTTTCTCGAGCTCGAGTTGGGCCTGCGAAAGTTCCGACGTGTCTATTGATAATTGATGT
Source organism: Acanthosepion esculentum (assembly GCA_964036315.1). Lineage (NCBI taxonomy): Eukaryota > Metazoa > Mollusca > Cephalopoda > Sepiida > Sepiidae > Acanthosepion > Acanthosepion esculentum. The sequence continues at coordinate 68,551,988 of OZ038484.1, forward strand.
AATTCTTCTACGTCGAAGACGTCGTTATCTACCATGTGTTCAGCGACAATTCTAACTAGCTGAGTTTTTCTCATAGACTTCCTTATCTCTAGTCCTAATTCCTTCTCTATTTCAACTATATCATCTTTTTTAAAGCTTACATAATTTCTCCATAGAGGGTGATGCGAGAAAGATATCTATAACTGACATCTTGGCCTGTAGTTCGCCGACACACTGAAGCTGTATGATTCTTACTGAGTGAAAAAAAAAACAGAGAGAAAAGATTCTCGGAACAAGCCCCCAATTTTATATGTTACGAACTTGTAGCATATAGATGAACAACGGGTTTTTAAAAAAAAAGGAAAACGTGGGATCCTTTCTCGGTCTTCACTCAGAAATTGAAGCGACACAAGGGAGTCAACGAAGAACAGACGCAAGACGATGGATTTCAAAATAAAACATTTATTTATAAATACATAAACAGGTAAAGAAATAAAAAAGAAAATTCATTTAACAAAGGGGAAGGGGACCATGAAAGAACAGAAGGGGCAAGCGAATACATACAGATACATAAAAAAACGATCAAGCCAAGAGAATCAACTTAACTGTCAGTCGAGTTGACGTTTCGACACAAAATTCTGATTCGCCTAAGCGAGAGTTTTTATGTTAAAGCAATATTTTGGTCGGCCAGCAATTTCCCTGGGTTCCTTTTCTTTCGGAAGTGTTCGGGGTCCACAGCATCTCGTACTGGCGTTTCGTTGGTTGATTCAGTTTTGTAGCAGTCCTTTCATCTCTAGTCGACAGACTTTGCTGTCTTCATTTGAACACCAGACGGTTTCGCTCTTCGGGTCACTATCATGATTTGTACGCAGAATTATCGTGGAATGAACTTGAGAGAAGAGTGAAAAAAAATGAAAAAGAGCTAATAGACACATTGAAAAACAGGATGGAACCAATTATTAAACTTATACTTTGAGAAACGTTTGCAACGAATGACAAAAATTTATGCTGCAGTAATCAAGGATAAAGGAGGATATTTTGACAAGAGCAAAATTTAATCATATAATGGTATTTTTTTCTTTAAAATTTCTAATAAAAAATCATGTCTCGCTTTTTTTTAACCATTTATAATAATTTTCTCTTATTTAAAGTACAAAACAACTAGTTTTGGGGCCAATTTAAAAATTTACCAGGGATGGCCTCAAACTTTTGAACCGTAGTGTATATATATTAGAAATAATTACAATTGATTTTCTGAAAAGCAGAGGTAGCTACCAACAGAAGGTTAGCAAATATATAAATAAACATTTTCGTTCTTTAATTTTAAATAAACGTAAAGAAAAGTGAAAATATTTCATATTATGAACCAGTTGTTGATATCATTATAAGTATAATGGAGTGGACGCAATGATGTGTCCCCAAATAAGAGATTAAAATTAATATACAAAACAATTACATACAACATTTTATTGGCTGTGCAAACTAAATGAAAGCAATAAAAAAAAGGTGAATGAAGGCCTCTACGTAGATATGTTTTTATAGGACTTACGTAATTTTGAAGTTCCTATATGATATGGGAACCTACCCATAATAGTAATGAACTAGTCCGTACCCCATAAATACTGCGCCGCAAGTGGAAGCAGGAGTGACAGAGAGAGAGAGAGAGTCAGACAGAGAGAGTCAGACAGAGAGTCAGAGTTCTGAGTCAGTCAGAGACAGAGTCGCGTCAGACGATTACTGTAAGACATTGGAATAGTGATACTTCGAGACAGCATATTTCTCACTAACCTAACCTGATTGTTCTTACTAACACTTCTTCTCTTTTGTACATATATTCTATTTGTAATATATATCTCTGTTATTCCATACCTGTGTTCGTGTTATTCTTCATTGATTCTACCTTGGACCATCACCGTGGTACAAGGACCTGGACCATAACAGTGGCGACTTGGTGACCATTAAAGGACAACCGAACTCTATTCGCGGAGGACATATCTTTTTGCTATACGTCGCACATAACAGTAGCGACGAGGTGACCCTTAAAGGAAATACGAACTCTATTCGCGGAGGACATACTTTTTTGCTATACGTCGCACATAACAGTGGCGACGAAGTAACCCAAAGGACTAACAAACTCTATTCGCGGAGGACATACTTTTTTGTTATACGTCGCACATAACAAGTGGCGACCTGGACCCCCCCCCCACCAAAAAAAAAAAAAAAAATTCTACGCGGAGGACATACCTTTTTTGCTATCCGTCGCACATAAGAGTGGCCGACGAGTAAACTAAAAAAAAAAGAAAAAAAAAAAAACAAGTTCTGCGTGAGATTCTAAAAAAAAAAAAACTAGTTCTGCGCTGACACATAAAAAAAAAAGAATTTTCTTTTTGGATATCAAATTTCACAGACAACAAAGGAAATTTTTGTTTGCGTACACAGGTCAAAGAATATCAGGTAACACAAAAATATACGTCAACATGGAAGATTTCAAGTCAACCATTATGGAGCTTATTAAAACCCAATTTCTACAGCAGCAAAAAAACGAACAGAAATTTTTGGAATTGCAAGAATTATTACTACACTACGTGCAATGTCAAATAAGGCGCAAAAATCCGAGAACGAAACAGTTATCTCACAAGACGCTATTTGGAGTACTATCGAAGTTTTCAAGCACGCACACGACGAAGATAAAACTTTTGCAAACTACTTCCGAAGATATGAAGATCTATATGAATTTGACTTCAAAGAGTGGTCTGGCGCACGTAAAGTACGCCTGCTACTAAGGAAATTAGGCACATGCGAATATACCAAATTCGTAAATTATATCCTTCTAAGAAAAACAAGCGAGTTAACGTTCAAAGAATCCATTAAACTGCTTACAGAACTTTTCAGCCATAATACTTCACTATTCCACAAAAGATATGCATGAACCTTACAAAAAAGGACAACGAAGATTTCATAACTTTCACGTCCATCGTCAACAAATATTGTGACGACTTCAAATTATCAGAACTCAGCGCGGACAATTTCAAATGCTTAATTTACGTCCAAGGCCTGGTTTCAACCAAAGACGCGGAAATGAGACGCAGAATCCTTACTAAATTGGAGAGTGAAACTGATTTGACACTGCAAAAACTGGCCGAAGACTGCCAAAGATGCATCAGTGTGAAGAAAGACATAGAAGAAGCTGGCATAGCGCACATACATAAAGTACGAAGACAAACTAATTTACCCTCCTCACAAACAAACCAAACCGACCTACCCCCCTCAAGAACAGGTAAAACAAATTTTTCTAAATTTAAAAATTAAAATTAAAAAACTACCACCCAGCCCATGCTATTGCTGTGGGACTTGGCATTGGTTTAAAGACTGTACATATCGCTTCAAAACCTGCCTAACATGTAAAGAAATTGGCCACAAAAGTTCTCACTACTGGTATAAAAAAGAAAACAAAAGCAGAATAAGAGCTTCGAGGACTGACCAAGCAGATGAAACGAACATAAGAAAATATGTACACGTTGAAATGCAAAATAGAAAAGTTAGGCTGCAGCTGGATTCTGTCTCAGACTTAACTATCATAAACCTACATACATGGAAAAGACTGAATAAACCTGCCATGTTAAAAACTGATAAAATTGCTAGATCAGATACGGGAAGGAAGATAAAATTCGAGGGTGAAGTAATTACAAACGTAACTTTTACTGGTATGACAAAACTAAAAATGTACGTCTTAAGAAATACCGAAAACCTTTTCGGAACGGACTGGATGCAAAAATTCGAATTGTGGCATCTACCTATAAGTACGTACTGCCAAAATGTAAAAAGCTTACCTACCGAGACAGACAAATTAAAAGATAAACTAAAAACGAGTTTCCCCGAAGTATTTTCAGCAGGCCTAGGAAGATGTAAGAAAATGGCAGCTAATATCGAAATTAAAGTTAACGTTCAGCCTATTTTTAAGAAAAAAAGGAGTGTACCTTTTGCGTCAATTGAAAAAATTGATCATGAATTAGCTACACCATCAACACTATCACCAGCAGAAGTGATGTTTGCTAGAAAGATCAGATCTGCATTTGATAAATTGCTACCAAGTAAAACAAAACCAGTAACACACCAAAAAGAAAATTTCTCCCAGGAGAAAAAGTTTTTTTTAAAGCCTACAAAAATAACACGTCTTACTGGGAGCAAGGCTCAATTGAGAAAAGAATTGGCAAGATGGTTTACATAGTTCAGGGACAACAATTCTCACACAGAAGACACGTAAACCAAATAAGGAAAAGACTATTACAGGACGCTAACGGTCCACCTCAAGAAGAGGTAATGGACACGATTTTCGATACGTTTGACATAAAAAGACCGCAAACAATCCCAGAACCAAGAAAATCGTCCCGAAAAAAATTACGGAACCGTTGGAAATAAATCCAAAGAAAAAGAAATATTAAAAACCCCTGCTACGCAAAAGCTTCGGAAGGGGGTGATATGGGAACCTACCCATAATAGTAATGGACAAGTCCGTACCCCATAAATACTGCGCCGCAAGTGGAAGCAGAAGTGACAGAGAGAGAGTCAGACAGAGAGTCAGAGAGTCAGAGTTCTGAGTCAGTCAGAGACAGTCGCGTCAGACGATTACTGTAAGACATTGGAATAGTGATACTTCGAGACAGCATATCTCTAACCTAACCTGATTGTTCTTACTAACACATTTACTCTTTTGTACATATATTCTATTTGTAATATATATCTCTGTTATTCCATACCTGTGTTCGTGTTATTCTTCATTGGTTCTACCTTGGACCATCACCGTGGTACAAGGACCTGGACCATAACACTATAAGAGATTGTTAGACTTACACTTGGGGAGAATTCTTTTTTGTGTTGGTTTGGTAGAGTTATTAAATATGACTGTGTGTATTTATGTAAACTGAAAGTAATTTATATTGTGTACTTCTCTCTTATGTTCAATCCGACATGAGATTCGTGGGTTTACCAGACGCAAGAGGAAAAACGGGGCACCTCTTATCTCTAAACCATCCTGTGGGTAAAAGCGGAAAAGGAATATATATTTCTGTAGTAAACAAAAAATGTGGCACAAGGCCGAAGGGGGAAGAGGTCGGTCTTCTGTCTTAACTTTAAACTTAGCTAGCCACAAACGCTGACCTAATCATACTAAATATCATTGACACCAAAACAACACATTCTTACGTACCTTTCTCACCACATCCACCATAATACTTCAATGTCTCTATGAAAATACTAACTAGTCCCCATATGTACAATTTATCGTCTGTGGGGAGAGGGGAATAAAACAACAATTTTAAAATTTTAAAAACTAGCCCCAATAAGTATTTACAATATGAAGAAACTATTTACAAGAAACCAAAAAATATCGTGTTAGTAATAAAAAAAACCCACAATCACTAAATTTGGCAGAAACATCAGTTAACCGGACGAAATTTATGCGGGACATTCGTTCATCCAAAGCACTCACGCAGACACGCACTCATTCAGACACGACAACAAATACGAAAAATCACACACGAAAAGAAAGTCGCCCCGCATCCACCAGAGAACTGATATCACTGACCACCTAACGAGGGAGGGGATGGGAAATTAAACTTAAAGAAAAATAGGGACAGAGATAAAAGGGGCCAATGAGCATACATACCCCAGCTGAATCAATACTGAACCTAAGCTAACCTAATTTTGGGGTGGGGTACCATTGTTCAACCCAGGTAAAGCAATATCCTGATGCCTAACCGGCATCAAAGTGCCACTCCAGGTCAGCCCCTTTCACACGACACAAGCGCGCAAGATTCACCCACCTTTTGCCGAATTCAGATGAAGAGAGTCGCCGCCTTTCCGACCTAATCTCGACTTTAAGCTGATGCTTAAAGTACAAGATCAGCTGGGAAGAAGTGAACTTCTCGCCTTCATAGAATCCCTTCTGACGTCTCGTCCAAATCACGACTCTCATAACACCTAGCAAGCATAAGAACATATAATGTTCAGCCTTCGTCAGCGGCGGAGCCACATTGCTACAAACAGAAGCGGCCTGAAGGACAAAGAACTTTCCAGGCAGCATGCGAACATATTTGCACAACGGCACAACCACCCTGCAATGAAAGAAGGCGTGACCAATGGTCTCGACTTCCCAAAAACAGCGAGGGCAGTTTGGATATTTCTCCAAGCCTGCTGTGCAAAGTCTCTTGGCGACCCATAGGGACCCACGCATCACCAGCCAGATGAGTGATGCCTCATTGTTACAGTTCAACCCGGGCGCCCAAGGCCATATTGAGAAAGCCTCCTGCTTCGTAAGATCGAGCTCTTCAATCAGTTCATCACGAACGGCCCCCCTAACTAACGCCTGATATAATGCCTTACGAGACAACGGCTGGACGTTGGAGAGGCCATCCGACGACCATAAGAGGCGTTTCAGAGTAAACGGTGGGCCTCCGCGCACGAGTGCACACTTCTCAGGTATGGGAAGTTCTTACGGGCGTCTTCCATCCAGAAGGCGCCCTCCTCATCCGATTCGTGACACATTCGATCCAGGAATCCGATGCGAAGCATATATTGACGAATCTCAATGCTAGGCATACCTCGACCGTCTTCAGATGGATGAAGGCAACAGATCTCCCGAGAGACTCTGGCAGCCTTGCCTCCCCACAAGAAGGAGAACAAGAGCTGCACTAACGCCAGTAAAGTGTCAGACGGAAGTGGAAGCACAGAGAGTCGGTAAAGGAGAATCGGGTAGATGTGTGAAACACATACTTCCACCCTCCCCTTTAAGGAAAGATTCCTCCGAGACCACAAATTAATTGCGATCTCGGCCTTCCCTTGCACCTCCGACCAATTCATATCCAACTGGAGATCAGAACCGAACCAGACGCCGAGAGTCTTGACCGGCCCATCCGTCCAGAGGAAAGGTCCGGGAAGAGAAACTCCCTTCCACGCACCCAACCGCAAGCCAACAGACTTATCGCGGTTGATCTTGGCCCCTGTCACCATCTCATAACCACTGATTTATTTGCTGACTTCGTTAATCTCGGCCCTGCTCGACACAAGAACCGAAACGTCATCAGCATAGGCGGAATACCTGGAAAAGTAGCGCCAGGTAGGGAAATTCCTCGTAGGACCGCATTCGTCTTTAACTTGCGAAAGAAAGGTTCCAACGCAAGAACGTACAGCAAAGACGAAAGCGGACAACCTTGACGAATGGAGCGAGACAATACGAAAGGCTCCGATCGTACTCCATTCACCTCCACCAGCGCACCGGGGATCGCATACAGAAGTCGGATCCAGGTGCGAAAGTACAGCCCGAAACCAGCCGCCGAAAGAACAGCCTCCAAAAACCGATGGTCAACCCTACCGAATGCCTTGGACTGATCTAAATTGATCAGCGCGGCTTCACTGTCGACTTGCTCGATGATCAAGCGCACCATATGAAGGTTGTCCTGAACAGTCCTGCCATTCACAGCACAAGTCTGTTCCGAGCCAATCAGACTAGAGAGGACAATCTGCAAACGGTTCGCTAAGACCTTAGCCAAAATCTTTAACTCTGTGTTTAGCATAGTTAAAGGGGCGAAAGTTATCTAACCCATCCCCACCGTTTTTGTCCTTACGTAACAACTTGATTATGCTCCTGGTGAAGCGTTGGGGTATAGACCCCTGCTTCAACCAGTTGTCGAAAATCAGTGCCAGCAAGGGAATAAAAACGGGCGACTGCCTCAAGTACACTTCGTACGGAAGACCATCTAATCCTGGAGATTTGTCCAGGCCAACCTGTTTCAGCGCATCCCACATTTCCGACTCTGTAATGGGACCCTCTCACCTAGCTGCTTCAGCTGCCTCAAGGCAGGGGAAGTCAGCTAAATAGGCGTCGAACTGAGCAGGGCTCAGACCGGTCTCCCTGGTGAAAAGTTCCTGAAAGTACTCACGAAAAGCCTCACATATGCCTTCGTTTGTGTTCACGGTCCGCTTATCCGGCAATGTGACGCATGCGATATGTCGCCGAGTTGCACTCCGAACCTCCTCTGCACGCAATTCAGCGGCCATATTCGTTGCCTCAGGAGACATTCTTTTTAACCTAGCCCTAACTACCAGAGCTTGATCCTTCTTGATAAGCAAGGAGGCCAACTCCGCCTTAGCTAAGACTACATCCCCACTATCACGGGATTTAACCGCCCGATCAACTTTTTGCTCACAAGCCGTTTGCGCCGCTAATCTAGATTGAGCTGACGACTATAATCAGCAGCAAACGTTCTAATTTGGGATTTAAGATTATCCCACCAGGCATTTCCCACCACAGCCCCGTCAGCTCCCTTTGTATCATTAGTAGCAGCTGGTCCCGGAAATCTCGCTCCCCAAATAATGAGCAGTTCAATTTCCAGTAACCAGCCATCCTAACCTTAGGCTTATCTAGGTTTACCCGGACCCGGACTAGCCTATGATCCGAATAAACTATATAATGGAAACTTGGACACCCTAAGAGCCCTACATCGACTCTCCTGACTAAGACTCGGTCCAGGTAGCTAGAAGGCACCTGAGTACCCGAGCTGCCACTATTAGTCCAAGTCCACACTACCTCCCGAGGGTGTTCATTTCGGTACTTATCGACAAGATCAAACCTGTCGATAAAGTCCCGAAATGGTTTCACGTCCGGATTGTTAGTACCCAATTTTGACCCTATACGATCTATATCGGGGTCAAGGACGGCATTCAAATCCCCCGCTAAACCTACCCGACGAGATGACGCCAAGAACGGCTCGATCTGCCGAAACAAAGCTGGCCGCTCAAAATGCTTATTGGGCGCATAAACCCCAATGAGACGTAGAGCCTTATCCTTTATGGTAACATCCAGCACGCAAAGTCTGCCCGCCGGATCTGCGAAGACAAGAACACACGCAGCCTTCAAGGACTTGCTCACTAGCCAAGAGACACCCCTCGAGCGTCCATCATAACATGCTGAATAGAGGGAAAAACTCCTAGACAGAATGCTGTCATAATCGCGAGAAGAAAAACGGGTCTCTTGCACACAACATACATCCACCCCGAGACGCTGAAGGTCATGATAGAGCCTCGCCCTCAGGCCTCGGACATTCAAACTAGCTAACCAGAGAGACATTATCAAACCGATTAGGGTTGCTTACCTGAATTAAACATAAAAGCGGAAAAAGAGAATGAAACATTTGCGACAGTTTCTTTTATACTCCTTTGACAACGCCATCTAGCGGTCGTTATTAGAAGTTCTTTGACAGATAAAAAGGGTAATTCCACAGTAGTGTGCTGCAAATGCTATTTTCAAGCTAATGACAACGAATCCATTCCAGGTAGAATAGTGTGTACTTATATGATTTTCATGAAATTAAATAGTGTTTACACGTTCAAAAATTTCTGATGAGTTGTAAATGAAGTTGTGCTTTTATCGCCTGTACAAGAAGACAGTGTTCAATACCAGGTAGTTTTAGCAGAGTGATTTAAAGCTAGCCAAGTTCTCCTTGGCTGGACGATTGGGAGAATACATTCTTTCTACTCTAATTTCACAACTCTATCGTTTTGTGCTGGACTAAAGAAAAAATGATTTCGGCTGTATCGACGCTTCAATCTTCTTGTCTCTCTCACATAAAACAAAGTGCAATCTTCTTATCCCATTAAACAACTGCTATAATAAAAAATAATTCACTGAGCGAGAGGAACTATAAATTCATCTGGAAGAAAAAAAAATGCTTTCCATATTAACATTTTTCCCCTCTTTCCACCGTCTTTTTTTATATAATTCATTTAATAATTTGTCCCCACTAGAGAACGTTGTAAGCTCGAGTTACACTTTAACAAAGAAAAAACTGAAGAAACAAATTGAAATATTGAGTCCATTTTCGACCACAAAAGTCTAAATTTATTCATTTCATTATCTTTATATATATATATATATAGAGAGAGAGAGATTTAAAATTCTTCATCTTCTTATAAAATACAATAATTTTTGCGACACTTTGTTTTTGAAAGTGTAACAACACACTTATCGCATCCAAGCGATAAGCGCACACGGCCTTATAAGGGAAAAAGGGCGGAGCGCCGCATGCGCATTGCTTGGCTTTACAAAACTCAACGAGAGAAGGGGGGGTAAACAAACAAGTAGCACTCACGCAATAGTGAGAAAAAAAATTTATGTTATTTTCTGCCTTTCCTTCCAGCCACGACCCACCCCATATATTCATTACATGCGACAAGCATCGAGAAACAGTGGATAAAATTCATCAATTGCATTTCAGTACACTACAGGGAAGCGATAGAGAGAACTTGAAGAAAGAGAGGGAAAAAAGTGGTGAGTTTCAAATATTTTTTTAAATATTATATTTTTCTAGAAATATAGAGTTGGTCAGTTTAAGTCCTGAAAGAAAAAAAAAACTATTTAGAATGTCGCTTTTAAACGTATTCATTTTTCTATTCGAATAGAAAGTTGTAAATGCAAACAGCGGTTGTGATAGAAAAGAGAGAGAGAGCACGAAAAACGAAGTGAGGATGCCGAGAAGTGATATACCATCCTATACTATACTTCACCCTGCAGACCCGAAGAAGGAAGTTGGGCTGCCAGTACAGAACAGAACAGAACCGCTCTTAACAATTCAACGGCTGGAGTCAGGATTCCTGATTTATGGAACGGGAATCGATTAACAAAAAAGGAAAAAAAAAAGACTTTTTTTTTTTTTGTCAGTTACTTATCGAACTGATTTTCAGAATCTGCTAAAAATTAATTTAATTCAGCAAATCAAGCTACCTGTCCAGATGAACAGTGCGCTTTCCTTTTTTTTTTATTCGAAATTTTGAAAGCAAATTTTTATTTTTACTTGAATAATGATAGTTATTTACATTTCTTTTTCGAGTGTTTTTTCTTATTCTCTTAAAATAGTAGTTGCTTAAACCGAACAAAATCTGTAGTGTAATGTATTCATTTTAAAAAATTATTTATCACTTCTTTTGAACGTAAAATTCAGGTTAAGACGTTCACTCTGAATATTTTTTCTTTCTCTTTCACTCTCACAAACACACACTCTATCAAATTTAATAGAGGAAAGCTTTGTTTTATTAATTTAAAAGTAGCTAATTTGAGATTAGCTAACTACTGGCACAAGGCCGGGGGGGCACCCGGATATTAGTATTTGTCACTAACTAACCTGTGAAACCAGCTTAAACAGTTACATCACTACGAAACTCTTTTTTTTCTTACTGTATTACCTCATTCGGATTTTTCCTCTTATCAGCTGCTTGACACCTACTCACAAAAAGCTGTTTTAACGCCCCCCTGACGAAAATAAACTCTTTTTAATGAAGATGTCCCACTTTTTAACTTTTTTCTTCTCCCCCTCTCAACATCTGATTAAAACTCCATAAGACTAAGACTCAACAAAGTGTAGCATTCTGCATTCACAGTGCAAGAGGACTTTCTGCTGGTACTAAAAAAATTGTCTTTTTTCGCCTCCAGTTTGTTTAAAACCATTACTGCTATTAATTTTCAAAATTAATAACTTTTATAAAATTTTAGCTTCTAAGAAAATCATAGATGGGGAAAAAACCTATAGATTTCATTTACAGAACATAATTACTATCATAAACAAAGCTAAAATCAAAACAAAGAGGTCGATATAAGTCGTTTTTGAGACTCGATAAAAACAATCTGAACGTTTTGTTTTTTTTAACTTGGATCTGATTTAGTTTCCTCTATTTATTTTGTGGGACTGTGCCTGAGTAATAAATAAGGATTGGCTGTTTATGCTTAAGACATTATTCTAGAAAGGACGACGTGGAAATGAACTGGTTCCCCCTCAACATCAACAAAAAAAATAAATAAAATATTAATATAAACCATACTGTGATTTAATTTCGACCTTCTCGTTTGTATACAGCTAACATTGCTGGTTTATGTTTAAAAATTCTATAAGTGAATAAGTCACTTTAACAATTCAAAGTGATTGAACAAAAATCGATTTCATTAAAAAATAAATCGAATATTCATTCACGTTAACAATAGCTAACACTTCATTTTTTTTTTTCTTTTGTCTTTCAACGTTCCATCCTACGGCAACAGAAAAATGTATTTCAGAAAGGAAAACATTAAAATATCGAAATTATTACCTTTTTTTTTATTATTGGCAATTATGCACTCATCACGAGTGTCATGGCTTCGACTGTTTCTCTAACTACATGAACTTTAACTACTATTGCAATTTTACGTCAACTCTCCGCCTCCTGGAAATTGGTCGCCTTTATTATTCCAGTTTGTATCGGTCACAAACTAAAATTTAAACAGAAAAAAAAAATATTCAGTACTTCACAATATCATTTAATTCCCCATAAAAAAAAATTCAGAATAGTATTTTTTGTTGTATAGCTGCTTAGCTGATAGCATTTTTAAAGTGAGGACAACTAATGATTCATATATGATCGTGTAAGAAATCGACTAGAGGTCGTTTTATTTTTAAATATTTTCTTTATTCAGTATAAAAGCCGTTTCTCATCTTCGTAGATAGCTTGGACTGACTTTTAGAGGTTAAAAAAAAAAACTAGTTCAATCTGATGGGACACAATTAGCAGAACACTTTGCTTTTAAAATCCCATTGTAATCGATAACTGCGTGTGTGAAAATGAATATGAACATTTGATGATGGGTTCGTTCTATAATTTTCTAGGTAAATTATATTTCACTTATTTTGTCACTTTCATCATGCCTAAAAAAGCTATCAAACGTAGCGGTATATTTTCTTTTACACCCCCCCCCCAAATCGGCCAGTAAAAATGACGTTGATCACTCAAGCCAGTGATGTACCTAGCATTTTTACTAAGCGAAGCTTAGATGTGGCACAAGGTTGAAAGTATGAGACCTGTAGTATCTGATATGGTAAGAAGACAAGCTTGCTAGCGTTTTTTTTTTTCCTTAGAATTTTTCGCCACCACTTATAAATAACATTTCAACACTGACAGCATCTACAAAAAATATCAAAAGAAAAGATTATTATGGTTTTACGTTGTCTTGATTACAGACAAAAAAGGAGGATAAACACTTAGAAAATTTAGATATTTTATTTTAGATCAACAAATAAATGTTACAACAATAAGCTAATTAATTACTATGGAAAAAAAAAACACCCTGACTCATATTGTAACCCTCAAATTAATGTACAGTTGACCATGAAATGACTTTAGGTTAAAAATGGGGAAAGGGAAATAGAACAACTAATTTTTGCATGCAATTCCATTGACACCCCTACCCCGACAAAAAATTACTGCCTTCTGCACCCCCTCTAGGTCCACCAATGATGATTCTACCCATAATCCAGTGGTGGACTGGGTTTAAAAATATTGGTTGCCAGGGGGCCCACCCACAACTAAAATCACTTATTTAATTTATATAATGAATGAATAAATAAAATTCTCAATTACATTTGGAAAATAGGGTACAATTAAAATTTTTACGGAAAAATGTATTTCTTAGCAATTACATTAATCATTATTAGTATGTACTGTACATATTACTGGCAGTAATTATCTTTAATTTAACTTGGTTGATTTAGTTTTTCTTTTTACACTATCTACACATTAACGGAGGATAGTTCAAAAGAGCATTGCATGCAGCCCACTAGATGACTATTCGGTTCTGCATCCAATTCATCTAATAATTCCTCTTCATATGATTCAAATTTTTTCTCGGATAGCAAATGTCTTCTTAACCATATCTTTATGATCCTTATTCTTTAGCTTTGAAAATGTCCACTTACATTGGACTTCTTGAGTAATGGATATACAGATGACTTTATAAAGTTCTTTTTTCTTTTCTTTTTCGTTACGAAAACAGTTGCTTATTTCATTTGATATTGGTGGTTTGGGGGACAACTTGTCATCGGGCAAGGTAACACCCAGGCCAGTCCGCCACAATCTTTTTCAGCGATTTAAAATAAAATGTTTGAATAGTTCTGCTTCACCCGTTCGGTTTATGCAACTCCATACGTGTACATAGCGGGTAAACAAAAAACTGATCATTCTCTCGGTACTTCATTTTTTTGGGAAGTATTAGCGATTGACTCTGAACCTCCGCCTCCTTTAAGTGCAATGATGGGAGAGGTGCTGCTTGAGGGTGCGATTGAATATCCCATCCACTAATAATATTTGGGGTGAAGAGGGGAGTTACATTTGTCAAACAAAAATGATGAAATTGCTGCTGGGGAAATACAGCGTAAATTTAAATCGATAGATTCTGTTTGTCTCTTTTTTTTTCTTGCTGCTACAATACATTGAAATAAGATGAAAAAAACTTGTTTTGGAAAATATAACTTTCTTTATGGTTCCCTTTTAAAATGTATAGTTTTTCAATACTTAAAGCTAAATTTATTCGTTGAAGCGAGTTTGATTTATCAGTTGTAAAACAATTCTTCCTTTGTTAATACATATGAACGAACTACACAATTTGTGTGTGTGTGTGTGCACGTCTTTTGTTTTGAGCGAGGCCTGTAAGCGAGATACTTTTCTTTCTTAAATAGATGTGAACATGCAAAATAGAGAGAAGAAAAAACTCGGTCAACTTTATTTGTAAATAAAGCACAAGGAAAATCAGACGAGCAGGGTGTTTGGTTGTCTGTGTGTTCGCTTACAAGTGCGAGTAAAAGAAGTAGAAATGCAGCATATGTAACTGGTTTCCAGGTCACCGCGGCCTACACATCCGTGTTATAGAATGCTGGGATTACTACACTCTCTAAAAACACATGAACTTGAACAAAAACAAAAAAACAGTGGGGGTACATTTTAACTAAAAGTAAGATATAGTTAAAAAATAATGGATAAAACTAAAAGTAACATTCCTGCTGAAGAGGAAATCCCATACACACGGATGGGGGTTGACAACAAATTCGATATTTTTCTGAACTAGCTCATTTTCTGCAGCCAGTGAAGCTGCTCCTAATTACACATTATGACAGCCAGCTTGGTTTCAACGACTGAAGTTTTTTTTTATTTTTTAATTTTGCTTATTCCATTGTTTATTGACTAGCGTGTATCTCCTGTTTAATCACGTTAAATTTCTCGCACACCATTTTTTTTCTTTAAAAATGATCACACTGTTCCCGAAGTACCTTAGCGAGCACAAGAGAATACGGACATAATGCCTGACAAACGTTTCATGAGAGATCATAGGAAGCGACATATTGAAATACAAATAAGCTTAGAACGGTCTAAAAATTCATGTTGTAGGCCTTTTTATTCGTATATAAATTGTTTCCAAGCTACCTGTTTGAATACAAATGAAATCGTTCGGTATTATGCCATGAAAAAAAATCTTTGTTTGTACACTAAGGACGCCATGATTATTTTTTTTTTTTAAATGTTACATCATAAGTTTCTCCTTGTATGTAATAGACTGTCATGGTTGACTATGGATCTAACAGAACTGAACAGTATCTTGTCAAAATATGGTAGTACATTTTGTAACTGTAATCTGCCGACTCTTCGACCATCATGAGCAAACATTTTAGTAACGATGGTAAGGAACCCAAACTCCCTAACCCCCCCCCCCCCAAATGATCAGGAAGAAGTAAACTTTTTTGTTCGCAGATTTTCCTTGACATGTGTAACGTAACCAATGTGAACGTCGGGGATCAAATGCTTTGGAGTAAAGAACAAGGAAATCACTTGACACCCACCCCCCTCACACACTAAAAAAAAAAAAACAAAAAAAAAACTCATCATTATGGATGAGAGTTGAAGCTATATTCCGGAAGCAGATAGACTGAATATTGCTATTTACTTCAGCAGTAAAACCCAGAAGAAATGTTTCAGAATTAAAATATATATGTAAGGACCTTAATATATATATATATATATATATATATATATATATATATATATATATATATATAATGTTTTACAGTAAGGCTTTTGGTTTGACTACCTTTTTTTTCTTTTTTTTTTTTTTTAAGTTATCAGGCCCAGTGTCCTGGAGGAAGAAAGAAAAAAAAACACTTGACGAAATGGAATTAATAAACGCACGTAGTGCTGATAATTACGATGGCCAAAAAAAAAAGAGAAAATATAAGAATAACAATAATTTAAATATGCCCCTTTCCCGGTAAGTTTATAATCAGGGCCATAGGACAGGCTATTATTTGCATGTGCAAAAATGTAAGTAGTTAATTATACTTAATTTAATTACTTTGAAGAATTTGTTTCTGATAGGTCGATAAGCAGTCGTCAAAGACGTATTGAACAAGGTTCTACAATCATTAGTGATGGTTGGTCTGCTTATAATGGGCTAAAATAAATGATCTGAGGTACAATCACAAGTTAAAATTCATGAAAATAAATTTTCATTACTTTTTAAATGAATCTTTAGTTCATACTCAATGAAGAATAGCTGGTTTGTATTTGAAAACACACACACAATTTTAACTAGCAAATTATGGCCATGATTTTAGACTTTTACACCCCCTTATTGTTTTCTGTTCAAGCTAATTACAATTAATGGTAAATCAAAATTGTAACAATAGTTCAGTTATAGTGATCCAATTGTCTAATGGAGCTTGTGGTGTACTTGTCAAAATACCATGATCAGATTACATCACTATTTTAGTCAATTAGGCTTATTCTATTTAATTTAGTCAACTGTTCAATTCTTTCCATTGTTGACTGTTGTCCTCATCTTTAATATATTTGATGTTTCAGCCATTATACAATCCAGCCATCTTCAGATGATTGAAAATCTTATTTTGTCCACCAGTGTAGATAGTTCTAGTGCCATGCCTCTTCAGGATGTCTCGGTTATCATCCTTTAACCAAACTCTCCAAGTTTTTGTATTGAACTCGCAAATCTTTGGTTCAAGTCTCTGGATCCAACCAACGCTCTTGTCTACTGAGCTGTGTGTCCCAGTGGATAAAAGCGTTGGTTTAATAAATGGTTCATTTTGAAATTCCAATCACCTGAAGAAGGCCAAAGCATACAATGGCCAAAACGTTGTGAATACAACAATAGACGAGGACAGTGATCCAAACAATGTAAATAATTACAATACATAATTCAACTTGGAAAGATATTTTATTCAAGTTGCCAGACTCCAGGATATTGTGCCTGGTAAAAAGCAATGAAGATTTTTTTTTTTTTTTATAAAGGCAATTTCCTTTGCTTATTTTGTGCAGAGTTGCTCAAAGAACCAATGAAGCTGTTCCTAACTACATAATAAACTAGGTACCTCCACTAATTCAGTATACATAAGGTTTAAATAAAGACATTTATGATATGTTTAATGTTCTTTTTATAGATACAAGTATTTAAGCAAATGCTCTGTTTTATAATAAACAGTATTAAATAACATTAACCGGCCTGAATGTCTGAGAAATTCAAAAATAAATATGGTTTAAAGTGTGTGTGTGTGTATATATATATATATATATATATATATATATATATATAAATAATAATTTTTTTTTTTTTTTTTTTATGAAAAAGCTTTCATTGAAAGCTAAAGGATTTAAAATTTACTATTTCCAGTAAGCAAAATACTGATATAGTTCAAACAGAAATTATATTGATCATAATCAATTTATTTATTATTTAATAAAATGAAACACATTTGTAAACAAAAGTTAATTCTTGGGTTTTAAAAATCTTGCAAAAATAAAGTATATTTCTGAAAATTAGCAAATTTAAAGTTAAATTAATCTGATTTGAAATAAATATTACTTATAGCATAAAATGTTGTACACAAATGTTTAAGTACTAGGTTTTCTTTTTCTGACATTAAATCGATTTATTGACAGTTGAACATGTTCATAGTTAAGCATGGTGGAGCAGATGATAGTTTGTAGGGAAGGGGTCAACCTTTAAAACGTGGCCTTTTTAATGATATTTATCAGTTTGTACATCATACTTCAGAAATTTTGCATGTAATCACACATACAAAAACTCAATTCTTTTAAAAATATTCGGGCTTGTCAGATTGTAATAAACTTTACAATATATGATTAGTAAACAGTTTTAATTAATAACAATATTCCCTATGAATTATCAAATTGAAAATGAATTTTTCAAAGATTTAAAACTTTATAAATTAGTAAATTTAAAATTGTAAAAAAAAAAAAATAGGAAATCTTGTTTCTTAAAAAAAAAAAAAAAAAAAAAAAATTCATTTTTTGTCTTTTTTTTTTTCTTCAGACAATATTGCCTTTATATCTTATTCATAAAAGCGATTAAAAGCTTCTAATGAAATGTCTTACTTTTATTTTTTTCAATTTAGAACAGATTTTCAGTAAGACTGGGTTTGATTTTGAAAAAAAAAATTTGGCAACTTAAAAGCAGAATTCTTTGAAGAATTTAACTACCATGTCACTAAAAATTCTCGTTAAATTTCTCATATTTTTATAAATTTAAGGGGCTGAAACACGTGGAAAAAATTTTTTTACTAATATCTTCTAAAAAGATTTCAGAAATAATTTAATCAATTTGTGAATAAGTCTGGAAAATTATTAAAACCGACAATTATTTGATTTTTGAAAGAACTTCCAATTAACATGTCTTCACAAAAAAAAAAGCCGAATGTTGAGTACAACTGCTGATGCAAGAAAGTTTTTTTTTTTTTTTTTTTTTTTTTGTTAAATCAAAATTTCTGATTTCTAAAAGGAAATATAAAAAAAAAATTAACTTTTTTGTGGCGGTAACACACTAAATAAATAATGCTATATAGATTGACAACAGACTTTGTTACAATGACTATTTTCAGTTATTTTGTTTCTTTATAGCTTTTTTTTTTTTTTTTTTTTTTTTTTTTATGTACGAGTTTCCACAACTGGGTGGCTTCTCATGACCATTTTTACGGTTTTAAATGCAATACAGAGCTATCTCTTAGCTTACCACCCAATCATCTGCCCTGCTATTTTAACCCATGTCTGGCGTAAACGGAATGGATTCCTGCATGACTGTGAAGGGAACAAGAGATGGATTTGCGTCTTTCCCAAGGGTGTTAATGTGGAATTAAAACTCTACCCACAGAGTATCTTTTTTGTCATGCAGTTAACTATTACATAACCGCACGCACATCAGAACAAATATGTTAAGCCATTAACTTGTGGTATGTCAATTTGATTTGAATGGTAGGGCACACTAGCTTTCATCCCATAAGCATACAAAATCCAGAACAATGTGACTTCCAAAATGATATGTAGCCAGAATTTCTAAAATAGTGATTCCAAGAATTTATTTGAATTTCTCCACATCCTTGTTTCTATAACAATCAATATTGGGATACTAGCCCAAATTATTCAAGTTTTAGAACAGGCACTGCGAGCACTATAGATTAAGCTCTTCAGATTATGAAAAGTCATTTTTATATGTTTCTTCTTATATGTGCCATGTCCCATAAGCATGTAGGCAATCAAGGTTCTCTATTTCCTCCTGTCCCTTGTAGCTCTCAATGAGTTGTCTTTTCATTATTTCTCCCAGACTGCCCTGCCATCCACTTGTCTAAGCCCATTAAGTATGTCATGCATTGCTTTCCATAGTCCCTCTTTCTGCCCTGTGAGTATCTAATTTTCCAAGCCCTCCTTTCTCAGGTGTTTAGTTTCCCCTTTTTGATAAGTATAAGTTTCCTCTTTGTTTGCATCCTCTCCAAAATATCATTGTTGCTTACATGTTTGCTCCATGGTATCCTCAGCATCCTTCTGTACATCCATATCTTTGTTGCCTCTAGTCTCTTCATCTTTGAGGATACCATCCAACATTCACTGCCATAAAGGAGAACAGATATCACATAGCAGTTCAGTACTCTTTCCTTTGTTACCAATGTTGTAATGCTCTGCCTAGTTTTTAGAATGCAGCTGTAGCCATTTCAATATATCTTTGGATCTCAACATCACACTTACCATCCTCTGTCAGAATAATTCCCAGATATTTAAATTTCCACACTTGCATGATTTTAGTGTCCCCAACCTGTAAGTTTTATTTTAGGCTCATCTTTTTGCTGATGTCCATGCATTCTGTCTTCTTGGAGTTCATGCTTAGTTCCTTCTTTATCTCCTTAAGTTAATAGGAAGTCTCCATTTGCTAGGTAAATTCAACTTGAATCTCTTGCGGCGATATAAAGAATAACCATCATTCCCAATCTGAGTGTTTCTAAGGAAATGCCTAGGAAACCTCTTGCAATACACAGTGTACTTAGGACATTGTACATTCAAATTAAAACTACGACCACATGGACCTTGCGCGATCACTATTTTCTGCAGGTCTTTGTCCAATTTAGGATTATCTCTGACATAACTGATCCTATCGATTTCAGTTACTCTGATTTTTGCGTATAGCCAAACCAGTAACCGTTCATGTGCAGACTCCAAGATGGATGTACCTCTCTGAATGCAAACACTTCTGGTTTAGTTTGAAGCCTAATCGTTCTGTCTCCATCTTTGCACACATCAGCTGAAAACTGTTGGTAAATGTCTCTAGCACAATGTACATGATTAAAGTAGTCATGAAACGGTATGAATAAAACTGCATGCATGAAACTGTTTTGTTGCTGCCTTGTAACAGGACTACAAAGTGGTACTCATCAGCACCATACACAAAAAGTAGTGGATACTGGAGTGCATCATAGGACCTATGTCCAATTTGTTGTGTTGCTCTTCTCCTTAAATGACAACAGCAATTTCATTACATATGGGTGCATTAAAAGGGCCTGCATGTGATCCAGCTGTCAGCATTGATGGCTACAGAAAAGTTAGGTGCAGGTGGAGCTTCCACTGCATATTTGAAGCTTTTAATGTAAAATCATTCTCTGCATGCAGCATTTCTTGGAGTGTCATCAGATGGTGTAAGTTTAAGCAAGGTGATGATTTATTTATTTTTTTTGTTTTTTTTCTCTCTCTGGGTTGTGGTAGTTACCGAAGTTGCAGGAACTGCAGTTCATTATTTTCCACTGGTTGAAGGGATCCAATCCTGTGGTAAACTTATCCCTGGACCTTAAATGTAGGCATAAAGCCACCCTTTTGTATGATGTTTGCTCCAAAGGAAGTCATTTGAAATGCTGAATTGTATCTCCTAGGGTTGTCAAGAGACTGTTTAGACTCCATTGTTGAGCCTGTCAACAGTGAATTCAAAGGAGGCGGTGGATCTCTAAGGAGGCAGTTGGACCTTACCATTTGAACAGCAGAGTCCTGAAGTTTCCCTGAGACTTTTTTTTTTTTTTTTTGTGTGCGCTGCAAAACTGGCAGATGGCAGACATGCCACCTATTTGGACATCGGGCAACATGGCATAATTAACAGTAGGGTCATAGTGGAAAGCTCATAGTTACCATTGGGCGCTATTGGTCCTATAAATACCTTGGCTGTCAACTCTTCTCTGTACATTAATAACTATTCTACTAAGGCAAATTTTTGGGATTTTTGCCGCCTGTGCAGATGCGGTTACTGTAGCACCTTTCCTCTGACATTCTGCATGCTGTTCACCACTCTCTCTAGTGCGGGCAGAAGCAGTGGAGGCGGCATCTTTCCTTTGTCGACTTCTGCGCTGTTCACCACTCTCTCTAGCACGAGCAGCAGCAGTGGCGGCGGCATTTTTTCTTTGCCGATTCCTGCGCCGCTCTTCACATTCATTAGCACGTGCAACAGCAGTTAAATATGCATTTCTTCTTAGGCGATTTTCTCGTTGCTCTTTGGTTTCCATTTTTCTGGCATTTGCATTTCGAATAGCATTTTGTGACAATCTCGACGCACGCTCCAGCGAAGACTCGTTAGCCCTCCTTCTTTTGGCAGCCGAAGCAGCCACTGTTATACGACCAATGCGCGTTCTTTTCTTAGGTGGCATGGCTTTAGTATTGGAGTATGTTTAAATTACAATTTTTTAAAAAATGGGCAACTAACATAATATTCAAAAAAGGTTGAAGCAAGGATAGACCTGGACACACTCTATAAAATATTTTAGCGACATACAAACTAAAAACTGGTGCATGAAAAATTTCAACAGCAAGAATCAAGTTAATGCAGTAATGTGCATCAAATGGTAGTCCTAAGCTGTAAGCCAAATCACGTCTTAGTTATGCACAAAAGTAAATCAATAATGACAAATTGACACTAACATGATTAGGTGAACTGCATTCCGCCTTGATCCTTTCTTTCCTATGCTTTCATGGATTCAGGTCTGTAGTTGTTGCAATGCATGATTGCCAGAAACAATTTTTAGAATTTGTCCACACAGGGATGACTGAATCCTATTCTACTAGAAAGGCTGGTATTCTCATCAATCTTCAGGGAAAGATTGTTGTTTCTGAAATGACAACATCCAGTCATTACCAGCACTTTTGTTGATATGGCACAATTCAGGACATTCAATCTCGAACTTGACAACGCATTGATATGCCAACACTCTGCACTCAAATGCAGTAAAACCAAAATGCCATTGTGAGCTTTCCTGTAGATATGAAACAAAAGCTTGCTCCTGTTCCTCATTGAACACTGTTTGATGGATGCTATATCTGATAGTCGTCAATAACTGTTGGTTTACACCTATGTCAAGTGACTTCTCCTGCTGTTCCTTTCCCCACTTAATGTCACAGCCAAGAGTGCAATTATCAAGGCCATGAATTTTCAAAGAGGCACAGATAGAAAGACCATTTGTGACATCAACCAGTGTTCAAGACATCTTCATTGATCTGAACTCGTTTTCTTTTTGTAGGTTTGCACCATTCTCTGAAACAAAGAAATCAAACAAAACTTTTAGGTATATGAAAGATATGTGGTGAAAAAGAAACAGTTGATATGTAGAAGAAAAACTTATGACATATGAAGAATTGAAAAATAAAACCTGATTAAAGAAACGAGCTAGACATGTAGAAAAAAGAAATTGGATTTTTTTCTGTTAATTCGTCCCCAAAATAAAAAATGTACTTACTAAAATTCACACCCAATTCTCCCAGAGCAAGGCTTTTCCATTGCACTCCAGTTTGGTTAACCTTTGCAATTGCCCCAAATGTGGGTGACTTGTGTGGGGTCTACATTTGTGATCACCCTGCCTAAAACAGTTGTTTTTTTTAACTGTAAAATATTCTTTGTAATTACATCAAATTATCTGCACTTATGAAATGTGAATAACTACCTGATTTTTAGTAATTTTTAATTCTGAAGGTTGGAGTTGTTTTGAGGCAAGCTAAACAAATTTTGATTTATAATTTCAAGAGTGCCAAAACTTTAATAAAATAAACTTTGAATTAAAATTTATTTCTTGAGGTGAATATTTGCAATAAGTAAGTTTACATTTATTTGGGCTGAATTAACAGAAAACCTCCAAAAATTGGGAACAAAAAATTAAAACCTAAAAATACAAAAAACATGGCATGAAAAAAAAAAAAAAAAAAATATTGGTGACAATTGTGTTAAGAGAAATCCAGTGAAACCTTGCACTCTTCATTGGGATGTGGATGCTGCTAAATGTATGAAACTTCATTACAAATAATTATGCCCAACATAAATTTTACAAAAAAAAAAAAGATTCAAATGGGATTGTGGCATCTTCATGCAGTGAATCAACGTACCACGCCACCTAAGTAAATTTTCAAAGGGTTGGTGCTGCACCCACATAGTTCGCTTTGGGAAGTGGACTCGGTTAAAAGAAAATTACAATTCACTACTACAAGGGCATAGATTTTCAAATGAATTTGACTTTGGAAAATTTTTTGGTAAAATTGCAGATAATGCCCAAGTCACAAATTAAAGATATATATCATTCCTGCTGTAAACTAGCATTAAAAATTGGAAATCTATCGTTAAGAAGAGATACTGACAATCTTAGTTGGGTCCCGGTTACTCTCAATTACTGCACGAAAGTTTACCTATTTAAGTTACACTACAGTACTGGGATGCACAGTGACCAATTAAGACTGTCAATATCTCCTAAACGGTAGGTTTCCACTAATTTTTAATGTGATATTTTGAATAAGGCGATTTTACGCTAGGAATGACTTTTCTTTTTTTTTTTTTTCTTAAATTTGTGACTGCAATTTTACCAAAACTTTTTTCACTTACCGCGCTAAAATCGCTAATTTTTCACAAATTTGGTTCAAATTTCCTAGATTGTTTCCAATTGTAAACAGGAATGAAACGGGAAGGCTTAAATAAATATACATGTGCTGGTATCACTTGCGAAGCAAACGAATACAATGAGTCCTCCGTATTCACGGGGGTTAGGGACCAGAACCGGCCGCGAATAATTAGAATCCGAATACTTGTAACCCCCGCAAAAAGTGCTTTAAGTACTTAAATTGATTGTTAAAACCCCATATGCCTTAAACTTTCATCCTAAACACTTTAGAAATATTTCAGACCCTTTCAAAATATTTTTGAAAAATAGTATGTGGCCATATACTTAACGTCAATTTTCTTTCATACGTACAATACCCGTTTATAATTACGCATAGATCGATACAACCACAGAAAATACTATAAAATGTATAACAAGACAGTTTAAAACATTTTCAGAAAACAGAACTGTGATAAGCCACTTCTAAAACCGCAGCCCCTAACAAAGCCCAAGCACTACGCATGGTTTTGCGTTTGTTTTTTTACAATGAAGATGTATATAATTCTGCCAATTTTTACCATAAAAATGGACTTGTTTTTAAGTCACTTAACTTAAATAACAGGAAAATACAAGAATATTTTATGTTCTATCGAAAAAATTCCGAATCGAGGAAGTTCTCTGCGAATAATTTGTACATATGTTCTTCAGGAAAACACGCGAATATTCGGGGTTTCCGCGAATAACAAGTACGTATATTCTAAAAAAGAGAAATCCGCGAATGGGAGGAGGCTAGACGCTTCCGTTTCTGAAATATGCGCTGTATCTCAATATACTCTGCTTTACCCTACCTTTTAGTCTAAAACTTAATCCCATGAATCTATCAGATCAGTAACACTGATTGTGACATAAACAAGAATATGAATAAATTCATTTTTAATAATTTATCTTGATCCACTCAAAATCGCATTGAATTTTGAATTGAAATCAAATTCTTGATCAGGCCGAAAAGTTTTCAGCGGTCCTCTTATTTTATCGTAACACTAATAGACTATCATTGCTTGTACTCAAACATAATTGTCTACATTACAAAGTAAAATTTAAAGTACTCAATTTGATGCAATGTACGCTGAAATATATTTGCTAACAATTTCATTTTTTTTCTTAACATGCAACTCCGTGCAAATTCTGTTAGTTACTTCCCTTTACCTTCTGTATCGCGTTACAATCCACAATTTTCTAAATTTGCTAAGATGACCAAAAGGCAAAAAGGTATTTACTTGAAACCGGCTATTCATTTATCTCTTAGCGACATTTTGGCATTTCCTTGGCGTGTACAGCTTTGAAATCGTTGTCTTGTTCTCTCATTCAAGTTGTGCTATCTACCATGAATATCCGAAAGGTAAAACGGTGTCTACCGGTGCTGTAAGGACTTAGTACCCAATATTATTGCTGCTTCAAATATCTACTGAAACTGCTTATGCCGATATCTTTTCGTTTGTCTCATAACCAATTAAAACAATGTCTACTAACCGACATGGTGGGTAGGTGATACCTGACTTTGTCGATTTTTTTTTCTTTAAATGTCCCTTCAGAACATAGGCGATAATGACTCCATAAATTATTTTTTTTAATATAATTATCTGTGAATTTCCATTACATTTTTATGAATCTATCCACCTCCCAAAAAGAGGCGATACCTGAAGTTTAAAAATGCATTTTAAAAAAAATGAAAAATCTTTCTCGCAGCTTTTATATTTCCAATAAGTAAAATATTTGCTGTACTTCAAACCGGATTTAAATTGATGTGAATGCTTTTTTTCCTGATTATCAGTAAAACTAAAATCCATAAAATCGTTCATATTTACAAATCTGTCACCACAACACAATTCTTTTAAATTAATTTAATCTTTAAAAAAATAAAATATACTTTCTGTTGAGGGCAGAATTTCGGATGACAAAAAATATTTAAATTGTCCGAGGACTTGTCCTGATAACTTAAGCTCTACAAAAAAGAATTTCTTTGTCATAAAATTAAATTAGTGGGGTGGGGGACGTCAAGATAACTAATAAGCTTCGAATATAATTTCCTTTACATTAGTCGGACTATTGTCCTCATCTTTGTCGCTATATTTGTCACAACGTTTCGGCCGTTGTACGCTCCGGCCTTCTTCAGGTGGTTGGAATTTCGAACCGAACCCTTTATTTCGATCACTGGGGTAGACTGTTCTAGTTCCACGAGCCATGTTTGATGGATGTCAGTTATCAGTTATCTCCTGGTAATTTTCCCTCTGAAAGTTCTCCACTGCCTGAACCGGGTATTGAACTCACACTCTTTTGGGTCTGTCACTGGATCTAACCAACGACTTTATCCACTGTACCATGTGTCCTCAAGGACATAGTCCGACTAATGTAAATACTGTACATAATACCTCATCTCAGAAATATAGACAGATAATTTCCTTTGTGAGTAAGCCCTGAAAGTTTCATTGACACTCACCATTTTCATATTTTTGCAAGAATTTCCAAATCAGTTTGTCACGGCAAAAAGACGATCAAATCTCCAGAACAAAGACTGGTTCTAAAAAGGATTTAAAAAAAAAAAATAAAATAAAAAAAAAAAATAAAAAAATCTTTTAATAATACAAATATTTTGACGATAGAACTTTGGTTTTAAGTTTTGATCTTATTTTTTTACGTCAAAATTTTTTTTTTTTTTTTTTTTTTTAACTCTGAATCTTCGGAGTAGGTACCTCCCACTTTTTTACGGGAAAATCAGCATAGCATGATTTTAAAAATGGCCTAAAGCTTAATAAAAACAGTTTTATATAGTCAATAATTATTAATAGGAAAGACGAAAAGTTTTATTTTATTAATTTTTTTTTAATCTTTTCCACAACATTAGAAATTTTGTTTAAAAGAAATAGTATTTTTTTTTTTTTTTTTTTATTTTTCCAGTGATTTTGAAATTCTTGCAAAAATCAAATAACTGTCGGATTTTAATTAAACTGTCAGGACCTACTTACAAATGAATGAATGAAATCATTTATCTTTTTTTGCTGTTTTAGAAAATCTTGGTAAGTTTATTTTTATTTTTTTTTTCAAACTGCTACTCATTCTGCTCCGAATCGTAAAATAAAAAATGCAATAAAACTGACATTAATTAATTAGGAAAGTTTTAAATTGCTTTTGTAGATAAGATTTAAGGACATTGTCTTAAGAAAAAAAACATTTCTATGAATAATGAATTTTTATTTTTTTTATTTTTTTTTCGTTCCACATATTTAGATTTCGGCCTTGAATAACCCATAGAGATGTTGATATGCCGCTAAACAAAATCAACCAAACAACCAACATGAAAGTACTCTTTCATGACATTATCCATATATCCTACAATTTCTGAAAGAAATGAAGCTGTATTCCAAAAATATAACTTTAACAAATTACAAGATAAAATACACATATCACCGCCTTTAGTAATAATGTCCACACAAATGCGCAAAAGTTGGGTATCATCTACCATGTACTCAGTTGTGAAAGCATAACATATCGTATTTTAAAGCTACCAAAAAATTAAATTTCAACATTAAATGACTCATGAAGGAGTTGATATGCCGATAAACAAACAAGTGGATAAGGTATATTAATTTCTTATGAAATTTTATCAGAAGTGTACATATAATTTTATGTACATTTATTACATTTTACTGTGTTATTTGTATTTCCATTCATTAAATTTTTTTTCCATGACTTTAAGAGAAGAAAACATAATTTCCATCATTTGTGAATAGTTTCTGAAAGTTTCATAAACATCCGACAGTTTTGTTTTTTTTTTGTTTTTTTTTTGCTGCAAGATTTTCCAAATTAATGTCTGTCATACAAAAAAAAGTGCTAAAAATTTATTTTACTAGTTCTCATATTAACACGTAATTGAATGGATTCGACTGGAATTCGAACTCTGCTTTGATTCCTCAGTCCGAGCCGCTTCTACCCATACCTGCAAGTATCGGAAATAGGTTCTTCGCGCGAAAGAACTTTAGACTAGAATTTGAATTTCGCGCAAGCCGACGAGACAGAACACTTGGTAAATTTTATTTTTTACTATCAGTTTCTTTGCAAAATAATCTTTAAAATCACAATATTTCAATTGCCGATGTATAGTTCGTATATAATAATCATAATCATTTTTATGTTAGTTTTTGTTTTGTTTACATCCTTTCAAAATGTTCCGTGTTGAGGACGGAGGGGAGTCAAAGAGGTTGGAATCTTCATTCAATCGATGAACCCTAGTGCCTGCTAAAAATTGAAACTTTAAGTTTTATTAGACATATCTAATATGAAATTACTGTTGCTTGTTATCAAGTTTCTACTTTCGCATTTTTCCAGTTTCATGGATCACTTTCACCGAACGCTGAAACACTATTGAACAATCAAATAGAAAAATAAAAACTGGACGATGGAAGAGAAATGCGACTTTTGTTTCTTTGTAATATACTTTTTTTTAATTAGACCAAACAAATGTTTGAGATAACATTAATTTATCGGCACACAACAGACGACACAACCTAGTTTAAAAACATACGAAAAAGTTATTAACGCGTAAAACAATTAAAAAAAGGAAGTTGTTTGTGTGCCAAATAAATAATGGCCCTAAAATAAATGATCTTTTGAAAATCAAACATGCTTTTAGTTTTTACGTTTAAAATTATATTGCTGCACAAGGTCCTCGGAAAATTACATGAAGTAAAGAAAAAAATACTTCTGAATACTTTTCAGAGAATAATTTGGTACTTTTTTTTTTTTTTTTAAAGGTGGTGGGAGCAACTTAGTTGTTCCTTTCAATTATCGTCTAGTCACACAGAAGAATTTAGACAATCACTAGACTCTAGTGATTGTCTAAATTCTTCTGTGTCGTTTTCTTTCTAGACCGGGGTACCTAGATTTCTGGAGCAGCTGTTTGTCAACTCCGAAAAACAAAACCAGGGGCACCCTTAAATTATCTACGGGTAGGCTCCAAATTAGCTGCTAGGGATTTGAAGGGAAACCTTATTCTTTTTTTTCTTTTTTTTTCTTTTGTACGGAAAAATGCAACTGTTTTTTATCACCAATCAAAATGTGCCACATAAATATTTAAAATTTAAGCAAGAGACCATCACAGCGTCCGCTTCCTGAAAACAAAACTTCATGTATGCTCACTCATAGCTTCTTAGGACGTGCGAGAAAAAAAAACACGTAAATTCCCTAGTGTATAGAACTTACTCCTATAGTGAACGTGTTTCTATGGTACAATGGATAAATTGTCGTCCAAATTACGCAAAAATGAAAATAACACTGACATTTCATTTTTTTAAACAGATATATTTACCAAAATTACAGATAAAATATCTTTAAATACTAGAGTAAATTTATTCAATAAAATCGCCATTGGCTTTAACCACGGCCTCCACGCGATCTTCAATTCTTCTGGGTGATCTTTTTGTTTATGTTGGTGAATGCTGCCATAATCCTTGCCTTCAATTCATCTTTGGTGTTACAAGGAGTTTTACTGGTCTCGCCCTACTGAGCCTCACACATAATCAAGTTGGAAATCCTAGTAGAAATATATCAATCATAAATACCATCTTTACGTAAATACTAAATAGAAAAGATGACGTACTAACTGATTGTCTTCAAGTTTGTCTTTTGTGTGTGTATGTGTGTTGATGGGTAGCGAATCACGTGACAGTCTGAGTCACATGAGTAACTATAGCGCAGACCCCAGCACCCGTTTTTCTTTATTTGGGGGAAACAATGCGATTTTTGTTATTTCGTTCTTAAATTATTTCGTCAAAATAGCCGTTTCTTTGCAAACTTCTCTCGTAATTCCTCAAGACTATTGCCTTTGCCTAAGGAAGTATTTTATTTCCCAACTTGTATTGCTTCGAAGTGCGTAGGCGTAGCTTCCAAAATCCCTGTTCCACCTCCTCCTCCTTTTCCTCCTACGCATTGTGGAGCAGAATCCAATAGACCAATCTCGCATATGAAGAAAATAAAGTGAATCTGCTAAAAATCCTCAGCAAGCAGCAATCAAATTCTACCAAAATTCTTTGTTTTTTGTTTAGTTTTTTTAAAACTTTTAATACTTCGGTGTCATTTTTTCTTGGACCGGAAGTAAAACTGTAACCTAACTCCTCCTCCACAGAACGAAGGAAAGAACGAAATGTAAACACTGAATGAAGTACGAGTTTAGCTAGAGAAGATAGAAACATTTATTTAAAAAATGTCCATTCCTTCGGACTGGGACTTTCTTTCAAAAAAAGGATCGTTGATTTGGATTTACAATGGGGACAGTCGGCGACACTGTCCTATTTGGACAGTGCTACACTACAGACCAGTAACGACAGGTTTGCATGCCTAAAATGTTTATATGTTTCCAATTGGCCAAGCTCGATGCTGTCATTACCGAAGCTCTGTACCAAACATGGCAACCGATGACGTAGTCATTGGTGCACACCCACATCAACTTTCTTAATCTACTCTTCCCTATATAAGCACACTATTTACGCATTCATTCGTGCTTGTCTTCTCAATCTTCACTTCTGCTTTCTGTTCTTCGTGAGGCATATATTGTCGTAAATTAAAAACAAAAAAGAACGTTGTCTTTGTTCTTTCCCTGCTTTTAATTGTTTATCAAATTTACACACGCGGTTTAAACATTTGCATTTTATATGAAATCCATTTATTGTTTGACTTGCGTGCCTATTCTCGACGCATCTTTCAATGCTACAGCGCAACTGTACATACGAAGAAACAATGTTTTTGTTCTACAACATTGGGAAGAAATGTAAAGAATGTCTTAAGTGCTTCATTATTGTATTAAAAACAAAAAAAACCCTGAATTCTTCAAATTTTAATTAATACCGTCCGTTTATAGAGGACGCCAAGCGCAAAAATCCATCTAATGCGTAAATGTAAGAAATTGGAGTTCCGCATTATTGATATTTATCTAAAAAGTTCCCTTCACTTTTGTCAGCTTTTCTTTCTTAAAAGCACAATTTAAAATACTTACATTGCAGCTAATTTTAGTTTCAGAAAACTAATGAGTAATGCCCAGGAAAATTCTCTCAAGTAATTATTTATAAAACTGTAAAAAAGAGTGATTAACTTTTTAAAAACGGATCGTAATCTAATTTGACATTTAAAACTCCGATAAATGAAACAAATTTTAACGCGGAATCCCCATATCACTTCTTTTATGAAGAAATTTTGGAACCTAAAAAGAAAGACTTTTTAACAGTGAGTAATTAAAATACCATGACTTGTTTACCCAAAACAGGGTTTTAAATTTTAACTTCTGACATAGAGGATCGAACCTATACTTTCTGCCTTAAGCCACATCTAAGCTACGCTTAGAAAATAATAGCGACTGGTTGATGTAGGCTTGACGTGGGGCTAAAAATGGTTGGCGGGGCTAGTCTGGTAGGCCATTATGTTCAATCAGCAGTGCCCCCTACAAACATTCGATGTCAAATAACCCAACATCGTTGGTATGTCGTGTAAAATCTCTGTCCCTTCAGGACGGGGACGATCATGGCTCTCCACAATTTCCTGTAACTCTTAACGTTTCAACCAACCAATAAAAACACTGAGTTGTTATATGATTCTTCCATGATGTGGAGTTGCCGAAGTTCTAGGTCCGACCATTAATGGATAAAAAAAAAACAACAAAAATATTGTTTGGGTGATGAAAGAACTTTTACGCCACGGCATCTCCATGTAAAATGACTTATTGCGAATGCTTTGTTAACGTTTTAATTCGGAGAATGTTAGTTCTTTAGTATCCCCCGCCCACTCTCTTGATAAAAACGCGTATCTCCTTTTAACACTCACGCACCACGCTTTGTATATACGTTGATTTATTTATTTATTTATTTTTTTTTTTAATGAAAAAAAGTTGCACAAAGTACGTACTTTGATCTCTTACTTTCGCTTGTTCTGGCTATTAAATAAACTATCTACCTACGTTCCATACCACATTTTTGAAGGCGCTCCTTTAAAAAATGCACCCTGAGTTGAGGGTAAAAAATCCATATCATATTCATTCGGATTTCTTTTTTTATTGTGAATGGGAATGATTTTTATCAACACCGTATTAGACACAGGCGTGTTAAAAAAATGTATGACTCATTTGGGACTTTTTGGTGTGGGTTTATTAAAATCTTATTTTATAATACTCCTCATCCCTATATTGTACGTAATGTACTTTAACTTTGAAAAAATTCTGTCTTATGCGAATAAAATCTGCCAATTTTCATAATAGCTGTGTAGAGAATAGTTTCAAATTGAAAATCCTTCGGACGTCTTTCTGAAAATGTAAGTTTCGAATAGTTGATTGTACCTTTCCGAGTTGACAATGTTTTTGAACGAGTGAAGAAAGTTGAACAATTTTTTACCACCGGAAGAAATATCTTGAGTTCGAGATCAACTAGCCGTGACTATCAGTAAATTATAAATAAATAAAACTAACATTAAAAAACTTGTCATTTTTACAGATGCCGCCACGTAGAAAAAAGTTAAATTTCCGACTAGAACTGTCAACACACCTACCTCAATGTTAAAAATAATGCATTTCTGCGAGATTAAACTAAAACTAAGTAATGTTTCAAATCAAATTAATTAAACTTTAATCGGCTCCGCAAATAAACTTTCAGAAAAGTGTATTTTATTTTTATAAATAAATAGAATTACAATTATATTGTGCTGACACGATAGCGACAAAAAGAAAACACTCCTCTCAGAATGAATTTAAATTCGTTTTGAAATATATCAAAGTATTTTGCTTATTGGAAATAAATTTAATCTTGAAATTAAAGTAAAAGCTTCAAGAAAAACTTTAAGTCGTTTTTTTTTCCTTTCGGTAGTACCTATATGTATTGTGTATTTAGACAACATTTTTTTTTTTTTTTTTTTAAATCAATAAAGACTACAAACATTTACCATGATGATAACTTCGAAAGCTTGGACCATATTTCTTTCGAAATGAATTTCGGACAATTTCTGACTGAATAAATTCCTGCTTGTCTGAGAATGATCATTTTTTTTTTTTTTTTTTTTTTTGTTTTAACGATCCACTCAGAATATACTTTTCCAACCACCCTAAAGAAAACTTCCTCTTCTCTCTTAATTTTAAGCCGCAATCCTTCCAGCCACCGCTTTTATCCCAACCATCTCATATTTGAAACTAGAGTGTAAAAAAACGGGTCAGTCAGTGAGGTACGAAATACACTACACAGTAGTAAATCCCGACGTACTAAGGAAGCATTTCTCTTTTCACTCTTCCACTTGTCTGTCGTCAGTTCGAAACTTTAATTTTAATTAAAATAAAATTTCGTGGAGCTTACTTGTTTCTAAATACTTGCATTCTTTTTTTTAAATTGTAAAAAGATTGACTCCACCCCCACAACACCCTACCAAAAGACAAGTTAGGTCTGTAGAATCGAGACGCGTTTGAATTATGGACAGGTGATCTATATGACGCCCCCCCCCAAAAAAAATAGCCGAAAGTGGCCCTAAATACACGAGAAGAACGAGTGTAATACTTTTAGATTTAAACAGTATTTCGCTGACGCGTCAATTTGTTTTAATTTTTAAATTTTTATGCATTTATTCTTTCTTTACTCAAAAGAACCCGTGAAAATGTCACGGTTTTTCTATTGGAATCTTCTGAAGTTAATGATTGATAAGCTAATGGCAACAATAAAATGATATTAGAAATTCCACTAACCAACGCATAGTTTTTTTTTTTTAGCCTAACAAGTTAACAACTTTGCAATGACAGTCATAAATATGATTGTTCGTCGTTATTTAAAGAAATAAGTGGGTACAAATGGAAAAGATTTGAAATGGAAAACTTTTCCATTTCGTTCTTTCTCTCTTTTTTTTCTCCCGATTTTCTCTCCCTCCCCCACCCTCTCTCTCTCTCCCTCCCCCACCCTCTCTCTCTCTCTCTCTCTCCCACCCTCTCTCTCTCTCTCCCTCCCCCACCCTCTCTCTCTCTCTCTCCCTCCCCCACCCTCTCTCTCTCTCTCTCTCCCCCTCCCCTACCCTCTCTCCCTCCCCTACCCTCTCTCTCCCTCTCTCTCTCCCCCACCCTCTCTCTCTCTCCCCCACCCTCTCTCTCTCTCCCCCACCCTCTCTCTCTCTCTCTCCCCCTCTCTCTCCCCCTCTCTCTCCCCCTCCCCCACCCTTTCTCTCTCCCTCCCCCACCCTCTCTCTCTCTCCCTCCCCCACCCTCTCTCTCTCTCCCTCCCCCACCCTCTCTCTCTCTCCCTCCCCCACCCTCTCTCTCTCTCCCCCACCCTCTCTCTCTCTCCCCCACCCTCTCTCTCCCTCCCCCTCTCTCTCTCCCACCCTCTCTCTCTCTCTCTCCCACCCTCTCTCTCTCTCTCTCCCACCCTCTCTCTCTCTCTCTCCCACCCTCCCTCTCTCTCTCTCTCCCACCCTCCCTCTCTCTCTCTCTCTCTCTCCCACCCTCCCTCTCTCTCTCCCCCCCCACCACCCTCCCTCTCTCTCTCCCCCTCTCTCTACACTACTCGCAAACAATAATGGTTTAGCACTTCAACCAGGCATCGGTGTAATTAATATGAGCGCTCTGTGAAAAGTTAGACAGTTCATTGATACACTGCATATCTATTCCTTATCACACAACAACAGAATTGGAAGGTTCGAAGGAGGAAATGTAGTGGGTAAGTAAAACAAAAAAAAAACTAGACAAAAATGTAAAGCAAAGCAAATGGATGGAACCGAAAGAAAAAAAATCGCGATTTCAGTTTTAATTTTTATTACTCCTTTACGGTAAAGAGATCAAAGGGGTAAAAAGGCTTTACCCCTTTGATCTCTTTATAGTGGGTGAGGCTTCACGCTACAAAAATAGAACATAACGCGCACCTCACACTAAAGAATGTGGTCTGTTGGCTGTGAGTTAATTCATGGTAAATTTTATACTTGTAATTTTTGATGCCCTTATGGGTTTCGGGACGGTTCGCTACATGGGAATAGAATGTTACGCTTCATTGACTTCGTAAATTTAAATAGTCTTTGACTCGGATTTATCGGGGGGTGGAGAACGTGAATTTGTATTTTTCACACGAATTTCTTAAGTATCAAGATTCCACTTTAGAACGTACAGGGTGGCCCGAAAGTTTTGTCACCCTCCAACCTAAAAAAAAAGTAATGAGAACAATAGAATAATACAATGTACATGTACTCACTGTATTCAGTTTATTCACTTTCATTGACGCTGTCACATATCTAGAAGGTCTGTATGAACAGTGAACACCATTTTCGTGGCACAGAATGATGCGGCACCATGTCCTGTGTGATATTTTACGAAGCTGTGCTTTGTTGATTGTTGCAAAGGCTCACCGCACGGTGTCCTTCAAGTCAACTGATGGGTATTTCTGGTATCGTTCATATGAATCTCTCTCTCTCTCTCTCTCTCTCTCTCAATACCCACACAGAACGTTGAAATGGAAATTATATTATGTAGGGGATGATAAGGCTTTCGGACCACCCTGTAGATAACTTGAAATCGATAGCTGATTTCTGAATATCTGAAAATTATAGATTCTTACGCGTGAAATTCATTAGCTGAAGACTGAGACACAAGAATGTATGTAAAATTTATTTCTTGTTCTTTATAATGTACGTAAATATTTTAATATTGTGCCTTTTCTGTAAACATTTTCATGGTAATTGTAGACTTTATGAATTTAAGCACAGAACTAGATAGGGTCTTCATTTTACAGTTGAA
This sequence comes from Acanthosepion esculentum, assembly GCA_964036315.1. Taxonomy (NCBI): domain Eukaryota; kingdom Metazoa; phylum Mollusca; class Cephalopoda; order Sepiida; family Sepiidae; genus Acanthosepion; species Acanthosepion esculentum. The sequence goes on from OZ038484.1 coordinate 68,587,790, forward strand.
ATGGCGTGATGTAGCCGTAAGTTCTATGCTAACAGTTCTTTGATTTTTCAAAAAGGTAAATGCAATGTCAATCGTTATCTGTCTTAATTCTTGTTCTTTTATTCTCTTTCTTTAATGTTGTTTTCTTCTATTCTCTTACACTCCGTAACCCCCTTGCATCGTTGTCTTTATTGTCTTGCTTGGGTTGAAATAATTTAAAAACAATTTATTTTAATGCCTTTCAATGGCACAAAGATTATGACGAAAAGATTTAGTTTTTTCTCTTTACGTGCCACTCTTTCCGTCAATATTTCCTGTTCACACACCTTTTTAGAACAATTTCTATATCGGTATTGAAACTTCTTTCTCAAAGAAAAATACCTAGGGTTAAGTTAAACTCAAGATATGTATGCGTTCATCATTTTGATAGATACTTAACTTGACTATTTGAACCAAAGATGTTTAGTCAAAAAACATATTTACACTAACTTTTTGTTAAGTTGGGTTTTTTTTTCTTCTAAGTAACAAAATCGCTCGCTAAAGGAATTGCTCAAAACATGCCTTACGGTTGTCAGTCTCATAGTCTCCATTGATTCTTTATCTAAACTATCATTAATTGGATGTATAGAACCACTTTCGATCTATGTTTGGAACAGACTTTAAACTTATTGTTTAACCTGTTTGTTTGCAATAATAATGTCTTGTGTATGAAAGACCATGTCTCTGTGTTTGAAGTTGGTTTGTAGTTTGTCTTTGCGTTGTTTGTTTTGTTTTTTGTTTTTGTTTGGAGGGATTTTTTTAATAATTCAGCTGCTGGTGGATCGTATCACCGCATCTGCTTTTCCATTCGAGCGTCGGTGAGGCGTCACTGGAATGTCGTCACCTGGGTGCAGACCTGCGCACTTTTTAACTTCCATGGGAGATCGACAGTTGCACATGCAGCCTGTCCTCCACCTCCAATGATGTTGTCCAATGGGAAAAGGACAAGTGTCGATACTACTTTGTACTGATGTCATCGCAGAAGTTGCCAGAGCTAAGTTGAAATCACTGTTGGGAACGCGGCTGTAGCTTCTATCCTCATGGCTTTCTCCGAAGGACTTTCTCATAATTGAATATGAACGCTAGGCAGCAGACACTGGATACGACGTGTGTGTGTGTGTGTAATATATATGTGTGTCTCAGTGTTCTGAGTGAGGGCGTGGGCCTTTCATTTGCAGGGATGGGAGAATAACTTACTAAAATTAGTTTAAATAATTTTCCCGGGGTTAGAGGCAATGATTTTTGGGAGGAGCCTGCCTCACCACTGATACAGGATGTATAGTCTTTATTACCCGTTTCTTTTTTAAAAACTTATTTTTTTCAATAAATCGCATATGTATAATATAGAATATAAATTTAATATTTGAAGTAGTGTTTTCGATTAAACTCACCCACTTGTCCAAAATATGAACAAATACTCCCCACCACCACCGCTACCTAAATCTCTTCTTGATTGAGCTAGGAACTCGTACATATTAAAATGTTAGAATATTTCAAATTTAAACCAGCGTGAAATTACACATAAGGACCCCTTAGATTCGTATCTTTTTTTTCCCCCTCACACTTGTGTGTTTTTTTTTTCTCCTCATCTATCTATCATATTCACTCCAAGCAAGGCGATAACGTCACTAAGACGCAAAGGGCTACTGGAAGTGAAAGCGAAGAAAAATGTACAATGAAATGTAAAATTAATAATAGTATAAATTGTAGTAGGAACCGAAAACCCAATCCTAAACAGGAAAGAAGGGATAAACCTCTACTCCGGTTCAAAAAACAGAGGGTGGTTTAATGGCTAGAGGGTCAAACAAGAAATCCTCGAACAGTTCGAATTTTGTTCAGGAGCGTTATCTTCACTTTCGTACAAATACCCTTGGGAAAGGTAATAACTCCATCCCCCCCACCTTAAACAGTATATAAGCTTCAATATTATACATGGTTTCATTAATCCTTTGGGAATTTTACTGGTGTCTGAGACGTCCCCGAAAGATGAAATGCCAGAAATTAATGTCATACACACGTGAACTTCTTTTAAACTCTGTTCCCGTTCGACTGCTGATTAAAAACAAAATATTTGTGAAGTTTTTGAACCCATCACTCTGTGATTTGGGGGTGATGGCTCTACACAATCTTTAACCATCTCTAGAACTGTCTTTCGGTCTAGTTCTAAAACTGTTGGGCCTTCAAAATCAATCGGAAAGTCCACTTCCGGTGAGCCAGAACAACATTGACAAGTTTCTTTTCATTCCCTTTCTTCTGTCTATCACGATCTTCACTAGTAGTTCACTTCTCAACTCCCAAGATTCACTGAAAAATATGGAGTCACTCTAGACGTTGCTGTTATAATCATAATTTGAAAGAACTCTAACACCATTGGCTAATTTCTTCCATTATTTCCTGTCCCCCATGCAATTCATTAGTTGTTCACTCCTCAAAGCAGTTTCGTTTTTTAGCTGATCCACATAGGGTTTGCCAGTCTTTTTGTGTTTAGGTTTCCACAAGGGTACTTCACTTAATAGATCCACTTTCCTCTGCGCTAAATGCGCCCAACGAATCGCATCCTTTCAATACTTAGCGATCTGTAACACGCACACTATGAGGTGTGTGTTACAAAGTTCCCAGCAAAATAAACGGGTTTTCAGTTAAGAGTGATAGTAAAGGGCCAAAAGGTACTAGCAAGGCAGGAAGTTATGTCGATCCATAATCGTCCATGTCCTTTCTCCGTACACTTTAATATAATTCCTCGTAAGTGGGAAGGTTCACCTCTGCTGTAGTTTGTGTGTCAGAAACAAACTATTTTAGGAATCAACTTTCGTGAAATTTGTAAATTTTTCCAAGATGGACATAAGAATCCATATTATAGATAAGCTGTTCAATTTTTTTTGTGTGTGTGTAAGATTCCAATATATATATATATATATATATGTATATATATATATATATATATATATAGTGTGTGTGTGTTAATGATCATAATAACTATAGCTCTCGATTGAGCACTTTCTTGACAAAAATTCCCGCTCGCCTTGAAAAGGTGTTACATTCTAGAAGTTTTATGTATTTTTATAGTTGTTAATTTGTTATATATAATCTCAAATGTTACAGTAAAAAAATGACTAATGGTTAGTGTTGCATATCTACATGTAAACAGTCCTAGATAGTGTGGACGTTGCATACAATAGACTTCGTTATAGACAGCCTTTTCGTCCACTTGACAGTTTTGAGATGCGACTACTACTACTCAGGCATTCCTACAACGGAACATTAAAAATCCCGCTCATAAAGCCTATGTATAAGCTTGTTTTTACATCTTAGTCTTTTCATTATCATTCACTTCCAGTAGCCTTTGCAACTTAGTGGCATTATCACCTTCTTTGGGGTGAAACGAGTAAAAAAATAATTTAAGTGGACAATACTGATAGAAAGATTTCTATTATGAAGGTCCTTTGATCCTACTTTTCTCTCTCTCTCTCTCTCTCTCTCTCTCGCTCGTCTTTTGTGTGTCTCTCGCTCTCTCGTCTTTTGTCTCTGTCTCTCTCGTCTTTTGTGTCTCTCTCTCGCTCTCTCGCCTTTTGTGTCTCTCTCTCGCCTCTCTCTCGCTCTCTCGCCTTTTGTGTCGCTCTCTCTCTTTTTGTGTGTGTCTCTCTCTCTCTTTTTGTGTGTGTCTCTCTCTCTCCTTGTGTGTGTGTCTCTCTCTCTCCTTGTGTGTGTGTCTCTCTCTCTCCTTGTGTGTGTGTCTCTCTCTCTCCTTTTGTCTCTCTCTCTCTCCTTTTGTCTCTCTCTCTCTCCTTTTGTCTCTCTCTCTCGCCTTTTGTCTCTCTCTCTCGCCTTTTGTCTCTCTCTCTCGCCTTTTGTCTCTCTCTCTCGCCTTTTGTCTCTCTCTCTCGCCTTTTGTCTCTCTCTCTCGCCTTTTGTCTCTCTCTCTCGCCTTTTGTCTCTCTCTCTATCTCGCCTTTTGTCTCTCTCTCTATCTCGCCTTTTGTCTCTCTCTCTATCTCGCCTTTTGTCTCTCTCTCTATCTCGCCTTTTGTCTCTCTCTATCTCTCTATCTCGCCTTTTGTCTCTCTCTATCTCTCTATCTCGCCTTTTGTCTCTCTCTATCTCTCTATCTCGCCTTTTGTCTCTCTCTATCTCTCTATCTCGCCTTTTGTCTCTCTCTATCTCTCTATCTCGCCTTTTGTCTCTCTCTATCTCTCTATCTCGCCTTTTGTCTCTCTCTATCTCTCTATCTCGCCTTTTGTCTCTATCTCTCTATCTCGCCTTTTGTCTCTCTCTCTCTCTATCTCGCCTTTTGTCTCTCTCTCTCTCTATCTCGCCTTTTGTCTCTCTCTCTCTCTCTCTCTCGCCTTTTGTCTCTCTCTCTCTCTCTCTCTCTCGCCTTTTGTCTCTCTCTCTCTCTCTCGCCTTTTGTCTCTCTCTCTCTCTCTCGCCTTTTGTCTCTCTCTCTCTCTCTCTCTCGCCTTTTGTCTCTCTCTCTCTCTCTCTCGCCTTTTGTCTCTCTCTCTCTCTCTCTCGCCTTTTGTCTCTCTCTCTCTCTCTCTCGCCTTTTGTCTCTCTCTCTCTCTCTCTCTCGTGTGTATATATATATATATATATATATATATATATATATATATATATATATATGACACATGACCGCAACACTCGCTTTTCTTCTGCTTATCTTCATCTTATGTTACTCTCTCCGAGTTTCGAATAGCCGGGACGATTATTCTTATTTGGGTAGCAGGATATCCGTCATGGATATCGTTATTCCAATTACCCCTTTCATTAAATATTCAGGAAATCCCGAAACCTTAATTTTAGGTAGCGGGCATTCTAGATAAAGCCTGTCATTAAAAAAAAAATAAATAAAAATAATGAAATTATACTACTTTATAAAAACTAACCTGTCTACTTGAAATTTAAGTGTTAACAATTAATGTTATTGCTATGAGAAGAAACGGTTTTTTCCTCCCCGTTTTTATTGATAATAATTAGATATGTGTTACGTATTTGCACGAGATCGTTACAAAATCAGCATACTGTGATGAAAATATTAAGAAACGTTTGTATACGCTGTAAGTAGTGTTTCAAATCAAATTAACTTAACTTTAAATTTGCTAATTTTTCTCAAATTTTCAGAAATGTGTTAAAAATGGCCGATTTTTATCGATTTTACTAAAAAAAAAAAAAAAAAGTCTATTCCGATCAATATAATTTCTGTTTGAAATACACCAGAGCATTTTGTTTACTGGAAATAGTAAATTTGTAATCCTTTAGCTTTTAATTAAAGCTAAAATGAAAGCTTCGAGAAAGCTTAATTTTTAGTGGCGGTACCTACATTTGTACCATTTGAATTGAGTTTTATATTTCCTCTTTTGATGAAGCATTAACTAGACTTGAACTGAAAGCTATGGTCTGCTCAGCTACAGTATACACAGTCTGCAGTCTGGCTCTGAACAAATAGGATTGAGCAGACTGGCATGCTCGAGAACTAGAAACCATTCTAAAGATGAAAGATCACACTGATGTGCAGTGTGCCTTCAAACTGAAACAACTTTGATTATATTTACTCTCAAATCTACTCGTCAGTGTAGTTAATAATTCATTAACAAAATAATTGGCGTAGATTTTTACCAATTATCTATTAAGATCAACTTTTACCATAATCTTTTCATTTATTACTATTTATTATTCATAACTTTGAGAACGAAATGCTTTTTAATATGATTATCACATGCCGTTCTATATCGGTTGCTGGAGATTAGTGAACATTCATCAAGCATGAGACTTACAGACCTTCTTTAAAGCAGTTGAATGAAAAAGTTCCAAGTTGAATCTATTAAATATTTGTGTGTGTGAATTATGGTTTAAATTAAATATTAGGATACTCTGAGAAAATGTAACGAGAAACCACTCCACTATATTTCCTCAATAATTCATGGTAATTCAGATATTAAAGAAACTAGGTCTGTGAAGAGCTATGATCGCCCACGCATGGAAAGAACGAACGTGGCATTTAAAAAAAAAACAAAAAAAAACAATGTGTGTCTATCTCCAAATAAGTTTATATACTCATTAAATCATAAAGAGTCACGCTTGTCGTTTTTTCAAATCTCATTCTCTTTTATTAAATTAGTTTCAATCAAATATTTTTCTGGGAGGGAAATGCGGAAAAATTTTAATTATTTACGTTTCTTTTTTTTTTTTCTTTGTTTTTTTTTTTTTTTCTTTAATATTTTCAAAAAACAGTGTAAAACTAGATGCTAAAACGTCCTTAAAAAGAAGAAATCTGTTTTAAGTAGATGGAGTCGAGAACTTTTCAGCGATCTCTCTCGTACAAGTACGTTGAGATCCTTTTCATCTCTTTCATATATTATACACACACGATGTATCAAAAATACTTTACAAACTTTGGAATCTGCCTCCTCACACCAAACTAAGGACAAAAATCCATATAAACATATGTTTGTCAATCCTTCGTTTTTGTGTTAATAATTTTTAAAGAAAGTTTACAGTGGATGGCACTGTGTTGCCATGTAGGCGAGATTGCATTTGGCATTCGTGTACCTAGTCTGCCTTCAATGTTTAACGTGTGTAGTATTGAGTTAATTGAGAAGTGTTCTGTTTAATAATGTCATGATATTTGTATCGTGAGCAGGAACATATAAGTTTACATACAGCCACATAAATGACAATGGACACGAGGTTGCACAGCTGTATCAGATTGCGTTTCCAGCCGAGTCCTCCAACCTTTGCTGCCGTTTATCGTCGCGTTGCCGAGACGGATCCGTGGCAAAGTTTGTAAAAGTATTTTTGGCTTGAACTTTAAACTTTAACCTTGCGGAAGCTTTCGGGTGACGCGTTGTGTCCTTTAAGGACATCGGACTAAAAAGTAATACGTTGATGCGACTAAATATGCACACGAAGGTCGCTGAGAATTTTTTCTTAGAGAGAGAGAGAGAGATATATAGTCTCTAGTCGTTTTCATTTTTAGTTTTTTTGTCCATGTGTCCATCAATGTTATGAAATACCCCTCCACATTGCGATAATAGAAGATCTGACAAGAGATGTGAAGTGCTTTAAGAATCTGGACTTAAATTTACTGGGGATGATCTAGCGATTATAGCACTATGTATGTTATGGTTTACGAGTCTCCTACGATCTATATACGACCAATCTACAGGTGTTCCAAAAGTTGCATTACCATTGATAACCTTGTAAATGTGATATTTATTTACTAAATGGAATCCTGTTTCTGTATATGACAATATATTAAGAAATTTTATTGGTCGAATTATGGATGATGTCATGCAAATTTTCCTTGGTTGCAAGTGTGTTTTCTGCCAATTGTCACGTGACTTTTGGAACACCCTGGAGATCAGTTGATCCTCGTTTCTTACTAAAACAATTAGTACTGAAACAATATGGAATATGCAAACCTTAAAAATATGTTGGGATTAGTTAAAATTCAATTTTTATAACTATAATTAAAGTAAAAAAAAATAAATCAAGCGTTCCGCCACTTCACATTTTTTTTCTCTTTCTCGCTAATGTCGATTTTGCGGAATAATTCTTTCTGAAGACGCCTATTCATCGGTGAAACATGTCATCAGAAAATTTCCAAATAGTCTTTCTTTTATATATATATATATATATATATATATATACTCACTCTCTCTCACCTACTTACGGATGAAAATAATCATGGATTTTTTTTTTTCATGTTACCACCGCCGTATGTGGTTAGCACTGTTTTTTTGCACGTTTTACTTTGCACCATCGAACTTATCTCTTCGTAACAAGTAAATATCCTGTGTTCGTCAAATGACTACCTTGAACCAACTGTAATTGGCACCACCTTTTATCCTTTTTGGCATTTTGTTTTATTTTATTGAAGTTACATAATGTGTGTGCACATATATTGGAGTTTGTGGTTTTGTTACGTCAATCAGAAGGGTGGGATTTGGGCAATTTCTCGCACAATATTGGGCCTCAGTTTTGGTTTGAGGGGATATTATTTCTGATTATTACGAATGGAGGGGGAAATGTTTTATTAATGATTGGAAAGAATACTGGTTTTAACAATCACTGTATACAACATTCTAGCTAACCGCTTCTCATAAGATACTACTTAACAAGAACCGCAAGTCCTGTTGACTTTGTATTGTCAAACGCACACATTGTCACATTACACTACAGTGCTGTTTTGTTATTGGAAATTGTCTAGTACCAATTTCTAATCTCAAACCAACATGTTACTAACTACCCAGAAATAATTACAGAATTGACTCGCTTGCCAATGCAAAAAAAAAATTAACTACAGCTTTAAAAAAAAAAATGTGTACATTTTCTTTCGACAAAGAATCCCCCCTTGGCCACTAACTTCATCAGGATTCGTTGTCTTTTTAAGAAACTAAATACCATATTATTCTAGGATGACTATATCAACAGAATATTCTATTAAACACAGATGACATCTATGATTTCTTCTTACTATTTCTGCGTTGATAGTGGATTTTCTTACCAAACGTCGACTGTCCTGTTGATAGCTTCTCTTATTTGAAGCCAACGTTCCTTGAATCCAACTTTTTATTATGTCTGCTCAACAAAACGATAAAAGGGAATGTTGTCACATCTCTCAGGTCGGCAATAATCAAAATTCTGGTCAGACCTTATCTAATGAGCAGAATATTAACAATCAGCTTTCAGGTAGAAGTGTTGTTTATTTTTCTTTCTTTTCCCTCTGATGTTTTTTTTTTTTCTCTCTTTCATAAATCGTGTCACTGAGCAATGAGCATCCATTCATAAATATATTCGGATTCGTCTAACAACGGCATTGAATTTTTCTGTCTCTCTCTCATTTTCAATTTTTACTTTCATTAATCTTTTTAATTTTAATAATAGTACGATTTCGTAATTCATTCACTTTTTCTTTTCTTTTTTCTTTATTTTAACTTCTTGCCGGTGTAATATTTTTCAATTAGTGATGAAATACATATTGAAGGTCTATGTAGTGTAGTTCATCATTTAATTGAAAAATAAATTATTTATTTGAAAATAAATTTTATTCAATGTTCAGTTGTTGAACATTGAATAAATAAATTTATTTTATTTTTTAGGCTATTAATTTAAAAAAATTGCAATGACTTAACGAAATTTGAATGGCATTTTTTAGTTTAACTGTTTTTTCGGCATTTGGGAGAATTTATTGTGTGTAAAATAAAAATTCTAACTTTTAGTTTTCTCTCATCAAATGAAATGACGGAATTGTGCAAATAAAAACATGGATATTTTTCCTGGAATTTGCAAGTAATTTTACGATTCGCCGAGGCTAATGGTCATTACCAATTTCCATAAGGATTTTTTTAACTTTTTTCTAAAATTAAAATTCAACAATATTGTCATTGTCAGTATTTTTATTTTAAGTGATAAATCGAAATTTTAATTTCAATTCACGACGTTTTCCTTCTCGCAGTATTTTTCATATTCATACGCTTTCTTGGTCAACCTTTTCTTATAAAACAGCTTTAAAAAAATTGATGAGCAATTTAAAACCAGGAAGAATCTCTAGTAAGCTTAAATTCCTTTTTTTTTTTTCTATTTTTTTTTTTTTTTCCTATTGTAACCCTCAAAATCTCTCATTCACAACTTACTCTTTTCATTGTACGTGATAGTTTTATATTCAATTGCATACCAGAACACTTGATCGAATGAATACCAACTTTTTCATTTTTTTTTTTTTTTTTTTTTTTTTAAATCTGTATTTTTTTTATGTGAATAGTAATATTACCTGAACAAATAATTTAGGGCAAAATTATTAAAGATTCGACTGACTCCACCCCAATCTTAAAACCAAATGGACTAGGGGTTAATTGAATGAGACAATTTGAAACTAAGAAAAAAAACAGGTCATTTTAACATATGCTATGTATTTTGGTTGTGCAAATACTCACTGATTTCTTTTTTAACTAGTGCAGTTATTTACCAACACCGTTTATTAACAAGATGTTAAATTACAAATAGGTTAAATGAATCAATAAGTTCATGATGACTACACTTGTCATATATTTTTAAAATTATCTGCCTATATTTTCCCATGAATTGTTGATCAACTCAACTTCGTTTTTAAATTGTGAGAAATATTTAATTTCTTGGGTAATTCTTAATACTTTTTCTTGATCTAGTTTCTATATATAGTATATATAGAAAAGATATTTTTTTATTTCTATTCAGAATGCATATCGGCTAAATTCGCGTTTTTTGCTGTTTTCTATAAATAATTTCTAGTAAAAATAATTTGACTAGAATGACTGCTCTAAAGTTAGTTTTCTGTAGTTCTGAAAATATTTTTATTCAAATCATTTATTTTAATCTTCAAGTGATTATATAAGTTTTAAAGTTTAACCAGCGAGAACATTACGTTCCAATCCATGCTGTGAGATTTCTTGAATATTGTTTTTTTTCACTAACACGAATTCTTTTACGTTACGGCAGAAAAACTTACTCCTGTAGGAAATATTACGAATGAAGAACACATGGTTGGTCTTTGACAAAATCTTCGTATATTTTTGAAATAACAAAGTTTCACGCATTTTTATATATTTATCTTTTCAAATTTGTCACTTCATTCTGTTCTTCTTGACTATGGATTTTCCACCACTACCCCTTTTTTCCCCAGTTATCAAATTTGCTTTTTACAAAAATACTCCTGTTGACCATGATATCTTAAGCTCCCATAAACTGAAATTAAAATGAGTTCGATCCTTACTGAGTGTCCCCACACTTCTTGTACGACATCTAAGCTACGCTTAGAAAATTATCATAACTGAAATTAATATAATTTCAAAACTTAAAATGAGAATTTGTCCGAAACGCATGCCTACACGAAATTAAAATGCCTTTAGCTCGGAACTGTCTTCCTCGTGGGACCACTGGGTTTTAATTTTTTTTTAAAGTCACAAATAGCAGACCTAAGGGCCAAGGCACATGCAAACTGTGTAACAATAACATGTAGTTTTTTTTTGTGTGTTTTAGTAATATTTTGTTAGAAAGTCTTAAATTTTGTTATTATTCAAAAAGATAAAACCTTTCAAAGCATATTTATACGAATAAGTGTAGCTGTAGCTTAGATGTGGCACAAGTCCGAAAGAATGGAACATCCAGTCCATAGCACGCACACACGCCTCCTCGTTGTCGTGAATAAGTAGGAGGCTTACACGAGATGTTACTAGCCCTATGCCCAGCTGGTTTTGAATTGTTATCCTTCTCCGAGACTGGTAGCCAATTACCCTAAAACCCATATGGGGTGAAGGATGGTCATACCTTTCTCAAAGACATTTGGACGAATGTGTAACGGATTTCTCGCTCTGATTCGTTAACTACCAATTTCTTTCTATAAAATTGGAAGGTGTCGTAGGGGATAGGAAAAATCAGAAAATATAATGAACGGAGTGGTTTGGAAATTATTTAAAAAAAAAATTTTTTTTAAATTGTCTTTTAAGTTGTTTTTAACGAAATTTTCTTGTTTCTCAATACTTTGTTTAGCATCTTTGGCTGCGCCAATGCGCCTTTGGATTTCCGTCCTAAAACACTTCCCAGATATTGTTGTACACTTGTTTGATTTTGGTATTTTGCATATGGGGCTGCACAGTGAATATTGAACTCACTTCAGGAATAATACTTTTCCATACTATCTTGGTAACTTTTTGTTAACACGAGGCACCTCTAAATATGTTAGGTTTAGCATAGTCAGACACAAGGCTACAAGTCTTGGGCACTCGGTGAGAATCAAATTTACACCAGTCCTAATGGTCTGAGAAACAAGTTGTTTGTACCTACTCTACGATGAGACAACTGTTTTGTTTCAACTTTTCATCCGTTCAAGTCGGTCTAGGTTTGGCACAAGGCTAAATTTTGATGGTGCCCAATGCTGGAAAAAATTCACTTGAGTTGAATTAAGTAACGAGATTAGGTTGGTAAATTTTATATCACAGCGAAGCACCTCTAAATGTCTGGTGTGTTTGACTAGGTCTGGTAAATAAACAAATACAGTGGCAGGTGAAACTAATAATGATCCCAGAGGGGATCCTGAAGCAAGAGTTTTTTTGTTTTTTGGTGGGGGTTAAGTGTTTGTTCTTAAAAAAGGGCCATTTTAGTGATAGAATCATAATGAAAGAGGCACTTCGACATGCTGTAACAGTAAGCTTGTCTCGCTAGATCCGTTTACGACTGAATAGCTAGTTTGGTCCTCATTGAGTGCCCATACTTTCGGCCTTGTGCCACATCTAAGCTATGCTTAGTAAACCGCCATAAGCCAATGGGTTGAAGTAGCTAATGTTGGCCTTAATACCCATTTCATATGGCCTCAAAATTTCCCTGGAAATGATTAAAATTTTTAAATGTTCTTGGTAGCTTGAAGCGTCCAAACCACCAGCTCTGTGGGTTTGTTGAGCTTACCAGAATCTATTCATAGGCTACGTTTTGGCAGTTGGATCCTTGAATCTATTGTTGCTGGATTGAGAAGGTCACCATATCTGTTCAAGCTTTAGGGCCCCAAAAATATAGGTCAGCCACTGAACAAGTGTCTATCAAACAAAAAGATTATGCGGATATGTGGGGAAGATAACTGTTAATGCTAGACTTGAATAGGTTCACGCTACAGCGATCGGGGTTGAAAAACATCCTCTTGGAATTTGGTTTCACAATGAGAGAGAATAAGAATGTGGAGGTTGGGAATCTCAGCTTGATCATAACCAAAGAAGCTGGGAACACGCCATTATGCATAGCTTAAATGTCGTAATTGTTCTAGCAAGACAAGCTTGCTAACCATTATTACATCACGCCGAGGTGCTCGGGGATTTTCTAAGCGTAGCGTAGACGTGGCACAAGGCCGAAAATGTGGGGCACCCACAGAGGATCGAATTCAGTACTCAGTCGTAACTGTTTTAGCAAGACAAGCTTGCTAGCTATTATTATTACACCACGCCGAGGTGCCCTTTTGCCCCTTCTGTCTCTTGGCCTACTCCCTAATCAATACTTGCATTTGTAACATTTATTAAATTTTCGAATACTGGGCTTAAATGAACTGGCAAGGCCGTTTGATTACAAACTTTCTATCATATATTGACCGTTTAATTCCATTTTAATTCTTTTTTTTTTTTTTTTTCGTTTTGAAGTTTGAATGTATGACGTCACTTTTGTAAGTTACAGATAATACTTTTGAACATTTTTTTTGTTGTTATATTTGGTTGGTTTACTTCAAAGTCCTGACTGCTATCAGAAATAAATTTCTGAATGAAAATCTCGTTGCTGCTTGTCATGCCTTTCTTTATTTTTAGACTTGGCACGTCATCAATACAGACCTTTTGCGTTATTGTTGGCGTTGGCAAATTCTCTCGTCTGTTAAGGAAAACAATAATTATTATAATGATTCCTCTGTTCTCTGCAATTACTATTGTCAAAAATCAACTCTTCTTCCGACGAAGACTTTGACATTAAGTTATGAATTAGAGGAAGAAGGGTGAGAGAAACGAGATTTGTCTCTGAATTTTCTATGAGTTAGGGGTGGAGGTCTTTTGTCTAGACATGGTTTATTAAATAAGAGGAAAAAATTATAATTCTACCACTCTTTTATTTATTTATATTTTTTTTTATAATTATCCACCCTGAAATAACTTCAAAACCGAAATTGTATCACTGAATTTTATTTAAGAGTCTGTATCTGAAAAGTTCTTAGACCAATTTTCAAAAATATAGCCAAATATGAACAAAATTTTTTTTTTTTTTTTTTTTCTATTTTAATCTTTTCTTGTTTAGGTTCAGAACTTTTCAGTACCTGCCTCAGAATATAAAAAAAAAACATTTTTTGCATATATTTTATTTCTAATGAAAAATTCCACATCAATGTTGAATTAATAAAAAAGTCTGACCCAATAATATGTGACGCTTCCAGTGGTGTTTACACTACATCAGTTCACAAATCATTCAGAATATTTTCAATTTAGCAAGCATTTTAGTGATTTGCTAGTTTTACTTCATTTTATCTTTGCCTGTCACTTTTTTTCTTTAAATGCCATGTTCCTTCTTCAGACTGACCTGACTATGGCTCTCCCACGGATTCCTTTTCTTTATTTGTGAATCGCCATAACTTCTTGGCTAGTTTCCTGAAACATTCTCCTAGACTGTCTAGCACCCAAGGCTTGATAGCACAATATAGTATAAAGAACAAGAGAGGAAGATGTTGCAGAGGCACTAGATTTATATTCTAATTATTAAATCATTGAAGCTGCCTGAGATATATATATATATATATATATATATATCTCCACATCAACAATGTAAAACAAAAGCACACACACAGTCAAAGAAAAGTTACTAACACCCAAAAAGACTTTTGAAGGAGCATCTTTTTAAAATGTTATAATTTTGAAAAACTGTACAAATATATATATATATATATACACACACACACAGAACAATATGTGGGTGGAAAAGTTTTCATGTGACAGGTTTCATCCTTTAGGATTTCATCAGAGTAAATTTGTTACGTTGGTGCAAAAAGAATGTGCACAAATGATGGATACTGGGAAAAGTGATGGTAAGAAAAACAATCTAAATGAAATCAGCTAGATTATATACTCATAAAAAAAAAAAAACTTGATTTAAAATTACCAGCATTCCTTATGTGTGTATATATAGTCACACCAACATAATAGATTTATTCTGATGACATCCTGAAGAATGATACGCATCAGATAAACACTTCCCACTTTTCTCTTTTCTTGAGTAACTTTTTTCCTTTGATTCAAATTCAATAATTTATTCAGTTAGTCTGTTTTTAACCCCTGTCCAAAATGGATAATAGAGGAAATTGTGTGTGTAATATATATATATATATATATATATATATACACACACAGGGTTTAGGCAAAATGTGAACAGCTTGCAAAAATAGGAACATTTTCAATTCTGGCATTTCCAGATATTTGTAAACATCAAACCAGCATAAAAGTCCACTGCTGAGAACTTTAATCATCTACCTTGCTTTTCCACCTAATTAAGTCATTATTTATCTTCAGGTAAAATAATTAAATTAATTAGAAGCTAATGGCGGTCCAGCACCTTTTTAGTTAATAAATAAATAAATAATTAAGCTTATGTTCACATTATTTTGTCTAACTCCTGTATATATTAAGGTATGTTGTGTATATATATATATATATATATATATATATATATATATATATAATGGTAAAAGTGCTTAATATTAGAGATAGTGTATTTAAATATAAAAGAACACTGAGGCCAACACAAAGCAGCAATAGTCTGTTTCATGCTTGAACACAATCTTTAGGCCTGAAGATTGCATTCAATCATCAGACAGGGTGTTTCTCTCCCTTATATATCCCCCCTGAGCTTCACTTTATAAACATGCCCAAAAGCATTAAATTAAATGTAATAATACTTCCCACACTCAACCTTTTTATTGTCTTTCATTTTCAGGTCCTGTTGATCAACACAATCTTGATGTAGCATCAAAATCTCATCTACTACAGAATTGTCAACGTGAGGGTCAGAGTTACAGCCAGTGGGTACCATCAGGCACTATGGCACCTAATGTGATTAATCGTGAACAAAGCATAGATAGTAATTCAGACACTTCCTCCCCAACTGAGCAAGAGAAATCTACGAGGAAACACCATAACCCAATGCCCATCATTGTGATAATGGCTCCTGACAATGCCTTCGATCATCTTCTTCCCGAGGGTACTCAGTATTCCTCGTATCCTTACCACTGCTCCCAACAGCGTTACTGGCGTTCCAAGAAGGCTACGTTCCTCTTCTGCATTGTCATCATGGTGCTACTTGCGTTGTTCTGCATTACGATTATCGCCACCACTAATATCGTTCAGCAGGTTGTTCAATCGGGTCGTCCCCCAGGACCGCAACCTCTAATTCGGACATCTTGTGGCCCTGTGAAAGGAGAGTACCAAGGCGGAAGTTGGGTTTTTCGCGGAATCCCATATGCCATGCCGCCCGTTGGACATCAGCGCTGGAAACCACCTACCTCAAACCAGATGCCAAATGGGCGTTGCTGGGAAGAAACGCACATGGCTACATCCTATCCGAGTGTCTGCTTCCAGATGGACAGCAATCGTAGCAAGGTGATTGGTAGTGAAGATTGTCTGTATCTGAGCGTCTGGATGCCGCATAACTACAACGAAAAGAAACCCAGATTGCCTGTTGTTGTTATGATGCAAGGTGAGGGGCAATCCTTTCACAAGGATACCCCACAGAAATCATTTGAATTTATTCGACACTATGTGAATAAAGCACAGGCAGTTTTTGTTAGCGTCAACTACAGACTGGATATTTTGGGTTTTTTACCTACTGCTCGGAATTTCTTTGGGAGACAAAGCAGGGAAATTGTCACTGGAAATTTTGGCCTCATGGATCAGATCTTGGCTTTAAAATGGATTCAGAAAAATATTGAAGACTTTGGTGGAAATTACAGCCAGGTAATTTCTTTAGATCTTTAAAATGTCTTTCTGGTTATGTGCAAGAGTTATAAATGTCAACATGTGTGCCTTGGACACATACTTGTTTATGACTCTTAAAGTAAATTCTATTTCGGTGGTTGTATTATCAAAGATGGATCAGAATTGGACAACAATAGTATAAAGAACAAATTGGAAACCTTTATGAATCTAACATGTTCCACTTTTATTTAAGATTTGTCAGAGAATGAGTTATGGTAAAAAAGAATATTCTGATTTTTATTTTTGTGTTTGATAATCTTTGGCTAAGCAGACTTCACATGCATTTGACTTGTCAAGCAATATCCATGTTTAATTTGTGTGTATGTGTATCATAAGTCTAGTGTGTGAGATATATGAAGTAACGACATATTTTATATCGACAAACAGTATTTAGAAAAATATAACAAACTGGAAAGTTGGTTTTTTTTTTTTTGTTTTTTTTTTTTTTGTTGTTTTGTGACACGTTTCATCCGTGACAAAAAGAAAAATAATAAAAGAAATATTCTTTTGAAACTATCTGCACCTCTCGTTTCATGCACACGTGTAGACGTGTAATGTCAATAAATCCCAATCTGATGAAATCGTAACGGATGAAATGCATCACAAAAAATAACCTTTCCAGTTTGTCAAATTTTTCTAAAAATTGATGAACCAATTAAAATGTATCTCAATAAATTTAATAATACTACTAACAAAATTGATAATATTAATAATTGTAACCATAATAATGTACATCAAAATAAACATAATACTATTAACTTATAATATTATAACCAAATGCATAATAATTACAAACACAATGAAACAACACTGAAAAAACATAATAGGTAGAAATGTTAAACCCATTAATAATAATAAACAAGTTAAGCTCATCATATATTATAAAAAAATTTAAAACAATTGACCTCATAGTCTCCAATAACCCTACAACCACACAATTAAATCCTCTACAAAAACAATAACAATGTAATGTATCAACTTACATGCCTATTCAAAGATTGTATCTCTGATACTAATAATAAACCCACTACTACAACCATGCTCTCCCATAGACTTACCTGTCACCTTTCTTATCTTAGTCCTATCAAAATACTTCTTCAAACCAATCACAACATACTACAATGCATTTAAACACCTGGTTCTGTTGATAACATTTCTTTCTCTCACATGGTCATTTTGTTTATATCGGTGGCTGAGTAGTCCAGAGCATGGTTTTCTTTTCAAAAGGGCAATGCATTCAACCCATATTGAGGGGTACATTTTAAGTATACCAGTCACTATATGTAGTTTAGACACTCCTTTGTGGGTGTGTATATTTTTTTTTTTTTTTTAATTAAAATTACAAAGATAAACATTGATGTCTGTTGTTTTGGCAGTGTGTTTTGTTTTTTTATGGGTGTTTTATATTGAGGTTTGCAATTTTATTCATATTTCTGTCTTCATCAGAGAATGAGTTCTCTTAAAAAAGAAAGTTCTGATATTTTTATTTTAGGTTTTGATAATCTTTAGTTAAGCAGACTTCACATGCATTTGTCTTGTCAAGCAATATCCATGTGTATAATTTGTGTGTAAGTGTAACATAATTCTAGTTTATCTGTGGGATTTGTGTGTGTGTGTGTGTATATATATATATATATATATATATATATATATATATATATATATATATAACCTTGTTTTGAAAAATGAAAACATAAATACATACATGCAGCAAGCTATTTCTTATTTAACAGTTAAAATATTTCATCTTTGAAAATGTCTAAATGTATATCCAAAAGCGCTTGGAAAGAAAAGAACATTTGGATAGTTTTTATATAATTTATCTGAAAAGAAAAAAATTATTAAATCTCATGAGAAATTGTATAAAAAAACTAAATCAAACCACCTTGTCTATCATATTCAATGAAATAAAAAAAAATATATATATATATATATATATATATATATATATAGACGTGTGTGTGTGTGTGTGTACTAGTTATTTTTTATGACTGTTTTTATTTTGAAGTTTGCTATTTTATTCTTATTTCTGTCTTTTGTTTTAGGCAGTGACTGTTCTCTTCCATTTTAGGTAACAGTGTATGGAGAATCATCAGGAACAGAGACCATGTTGGGTCTCCTGACCAGTCCAAAGGCTCAAGGATTGTTTCAGAGGATGCTGGCTATAAATCCATCCTTTCTACCCATCCAGCCTTTTCCTCGGGCCGTCTATGCTAATAATAGCTTATTTTCCCATACTGGTTGTCATGGGGATGTAGAATGCTTGATGATGTTGGAAGGAGGAGAACTGATGATGGCTACATCTGCTCACCGCCGGTCAAAACACAAGAGATTCAAAGAAATGTTACCTCCTAACCACCGTTTTCCTTTGATCATTGATGGTAAATTTCATTTTTATTGACAAAATGACATTGTTACCTGGTTACCCCAAAAAAAAAAAAAAAAAAAATAATTCTAATTAGATATGCAATTATCTTTCAGACAATAACAAAACCCCATCTTGGGTAAGACAATAAACCAGTAGCAAGGCCTCTGATCAGATTTTGAGGTGTGTGGAACCACCTTAATTGCTGGTCTTCTCAGGTCCACCCTGACCCGGGCTGATAGCACCTGTTAGGGTCTCAGCTATTGATAAATAGTTAACCCCCCAAACTGGGGTCAAAACACTATGAAAGTGTAAAAGTAGGTTTTAATACCAGAAATATTTTGTAAAAAAATTACCAGCAATAAAAATCTTGTCAGCATTAAATAACCCATTGAGGTTTATATGGCACAAACCAAACCTAAAAACAAAACCCATGCTAATTTTATTAGCATTGATAGATATGGCCACCTACTACATGACTTTGTTATTATACTGCATTGGAATGTGACCTAGTATTTCTGGCAGAGGCACCTCAGTTAATTAGCAAAAGCTGTAGCAAAAATAGTAACAACTCTTTTAGGGACTATCAGCCCTTCCCATCTTGAAAATTCTGTCAATTTCATCAACAAATTGAATAGAATAAATATTAAAAATAAAGTCATGATCAACATACTAGCTGATAGATGTCCTACATTTTTTAACCCTTTGGAGACAGCCTCATTTGAAGTTTTGGTGCCAAGAAGAGCAGCCAGCTAATCTCAATGCTTGTATTATCAAGCCAGTGGATTGGCCAGGCCAATGGATCAGCCCAGTCGTCTTTATCATTCGACTTTTCAGCTGGTAGATTGGCCCTGTTGTCTCTGTAAGGTTAAGAAACAACCTTACAAAATCAAACCTTTGCCTACTAACAGTCATAAAACAGTTGTCAACTTTATACTAACCTGTGGTAATAGAGACACCCACATCAAAGGGGAAGATGTGGTTTTATCTCGGTCTCAAGCATTTCTGTTTAAAAGCCAGTAGGTGGAAATAAAACAGTTTTTCAGTGATTCTTACGACAAATGGTATCAAGATGGCTAAACATCTTATCTGAAAACCTGGGGAAAAAGAAACTTGATTAGATTAGTGTTTTTTTAGATATTAAATGTTTTGTGGGATGGACAATTATGCTCTGTTACACCCTGTGTGTGTGTGTGTATATATGTATATATATATATATACACACACAATCTCCCATGCTAGTGGGGAAATATTTAATCTACATTGTAGTCAACCTCTTTCACACTCCAACCATTTTTTTTTCTCTCTTCAGGTGAAACATTGGTAAGTGCTGTGACTGAGAGAGGACAGATTAAAGAAAAGGGACCAGAAGTTCCGGTCATGATTGGTAATTATCTTTTGTTTTTCTTTCCCTTCAAACATAAATCTTAATGAAACTACAATTTCATATTAAAATGACATGCACTAAGTTTACTTGTAAAATATGTATTTTCATTGTCCATTACTAGAGCAGCCAGGATTCTTTATGCTGAAATTGCAATTCTGCATTGATTTCTTCTGATGAGCGATCTTGCCTACATTGCCGTCCTTTTTCGAAGCTTGCAATTCTCATTGATGTCGGCAAGCGCTTGACATTTGTAAATAAAAACAAACTACAGAAAACACTTTATGAAGTCAGGAATCGATTTGCAACTATAATGAACAGGCACCCTCTCTTCTAAAATGATAATGAATATTTTTAGTTTGGAAAAATGTTGAGGGTAGAGATGAAAATTTTCTTGAATCATTATTGGAGAACTTTTTTTCATTTATGTTATTTAGTCAGACTAATGTCCTCAGACTTGTCACATATAAACAGTGCTGCCCTCAAGCAGGTGTTAATCCAGGTAAACTTTTAGGGAATTCAAGCCAAACCCATCACAACTTCCCTTTTAAACCAACCCTCCCCCATGCAATTTTTTCTCTTTTGCTGACTCTCTCTGTGACTCTCTCTCTCTCTCTCTGTGACTCTCTCTCTCTGTGACTCTCTCTCTCTGTGACTCTCTCTCTCTCTGTGACTCTCTCTCTCTCTGTGACTCTCTCTCTCTCTCTCTGTGACTCTCTCTCTCTCTCTGTGTGACTCTCTCTCTCTCTCTCTGTGTGACTCTCTCTCTCTCTGTGTGACTCTCTCTCTCTCTCTGTGTGACTCTCTCTCTCTCTCTGACTCTCTCTCTCTCTGTGTGACTCTCTCTCTCTCTGTGTGACTCTCTCTCTCTCTGTGTGACTCTCTCTCTCTCTGTGTGACTCTCTCTCTCTCTGTGTGACTCTCTCTCTCTCTGTGTGACTCTCTCTCTCTCTGTGTGACTCTCTCTCTCTCTCTCTCTCTCTGTGTGACTCTCTCTCTCTCTCTCTGTGTGACTCTCTCTCTCTCTGACTCTCTCTCTCTCTGACTCTCTCTCTCTCTGACTCTCTCTCTCTCTGACTCTCTCTCTCTCTCTGACTCTCTCTCTCTCTCTCTGACTCTCTCTCTCTCTCTCTGACTCTCTCTCTCTCTCTCTGACTCTCTCTCTGACTCTCTGACTCTCTCTCTGACTCTCTGACTCTCTCTCTGACTCTCTCTCTGACTCTCTCTCTGACTCTCTCTCTCTGACTCTCTCTCTGACTCTCTCTCTCTGACTCTCTCTCTGACTCTCACACACATGAATATTTCTGACACCCTACCCCATAAGATTTTCTCCCACTTGCCCATGATTTTTTTTCTCTCTGTCACGCTCCTACGACCCCCCCATCCCACAATTTTTTTTTCTTTTTCCCTCCTATTGCCATCATAATTAAATTTTTGGTTCACATATGACACACACTCGGTGGAAACAGATCAAGCATTAACTGGACTGTACTAAATAACAAAACAAAATCCCCCAGCGTTGGACAGCAGAATGAGAACACTTTAGCCCTGTAGATTAAATAAAGGTTTCACTTTGACCTTTCTCGAAGGTAACCTAAATCAACAGACTCCTGAAGAAGGCCAAAGAGCACAACACCCAAAATGTGATAACATCAATAAAGATCAGGACATTAGTCTGATAGTAAATATCAACACCACATCCCAGAAATTCATACAGATCTTTTTCCTTTTCTTTCTCAGGATTTTCCAATTGGTATACACCATGTGCTGAAGACCATCTTGAGAAAAATTTCACCAAAGCTGTTCAATCAAAATTTAAATTGAATGTTCAATCAGCAGAAGAGATAATCATGATGTACACCCAGCAAAAGAATGAAAGCAATGGCGAAACTTTGGAAGAGATGTTGTTTGACATCAAAATGTGCCGAGCTCAGAAAATGCTCTCAAATATTAACTTTCCAGTCTATTATTCAATCATTCGGCCTCGTTCCCCGTCACTCCAGGAAAGCCAGGAATCCCCAAAAAATGCATCTTCATTGCAGCCCTCATCTGCCAACACAGGTGCACTTGTAAAATGTTCCAAACAAGGTAACAGAGATACCCACAGCCTTTTTCTGTCTGAACTGCAACAACTCTGGAAAGAAGGATTTTCCTTAATCAAAACCGGACGCCCCTCAACAAGCAAAGTGCCCAATACAACAGCCCTGATTTCCGATAATGTGATTACCATTGAAGCCAATTACCATCAGAAGGAGTGTGCTTTTTGGTCATGGCATAAAACAGTGTAGCAGTTACTGATGATTCAGAATATCAAACGAAAAGTAAATTGATTTGATGAAGGTGTGCGGATCTTGTTGACCGAAAATGAAACTAGTCATGGCTTAACATTTTTGCTACATCTTCCAAAGAGGTCGCAGCATCACTAAGAGGTTGAAATGAAATATCTTTCAGATTCATGTTTATCTTTGAAATGACCTATAAATTTTAAGAAGTATACACGTCCATTGAATATTTGCCAGTAGATTTTCCTGATGAACAGTATTTCAGACTGAATCACAATATTCTGGATCTTTGAAGAGGAGCTAATATCAAAGAAAATGAAATCTGTTAATGCTGACAAAAAATATTTCATTTTTTTTTTTTTTTTTTTCTTAGAAGCTGTCCATGAATGGTTTTGTAATACAGAACAGATAGATTCCCTTTCCTTTTTTTGCATTCCACATTTGAGCCTGTTAAAAGATTGCTGAATAATTAAAATTTCCTATCAAGTATATAAAATGGCTCTTCCTATTAAAAAGGTGGGGAAAAAAGAAATTGGATTTGAAGGAAGACATTTAGCTTGAACCTTTTCAAAGCTATGCTTCTATCATCAATGGACACCAAAGATGGTCTCCTTCTTCAATCTCAACATATTTAAATCGGTTTCCTTGAAATGCATGTCAAGGTTTAAAATGTCTGTCGCCAAGAGAAACCAGTGCTTGTAGCCAGCAAATTGGAAGATCTTTTGAAATACAAGAATTGAATTTTATTTTATTTTATCCTTGCTCATATTACTGATGTCCATTTTTTTTTTTTAATTGTAAAAATGGATGCCTGATTTTATTTATATATATATATATATATATATATATATATATATATATATATATATACATACAGGGAGAGACCTTCAAAAGATTAATAATTTGCTTTCTGGGGTCTGGCTGGACAGGGATGGAGTCATTGATCAGAAAGAGATTGAAACGATGACAAAGAACTTTTTTTTTTGGTTGTTTGGAGTCATGATACTTGCTAATTTATTACAATACAAAATGAGAAGTTTCCAATATTGAAAAAGGACAGTTTTTTTACATTTTTTTTTTTTTTTTTTTTTTTTTTTTTTTTTGCCCAATTCAAATGATCTGCTTTCTGTCCTAACTAAAACGCCTCTCACAGCAATAATTTTGAGTGTTTAGTGACTCTGCTTTCAACTTACTCTGAAGGAACACTCTTGAAACCGGCCATGATGTTATTTTCATGTTTAATTCCTCGTCTTTTTAAGAGATTTTGTTTTTTCTTTAAGCACGTGTTCTTCTAAGACTTAAGTCACAAACTACTTGGAGAGGCCTGACAAGATAGGCATTCTATAGAAAACAAAAGCTGCAATTCGATACCTTAGTGTGTTTTTGTTTTGTTTTTTTTAAGTATAAGGAGAGAGAAAAAAAATCTTTTCATTTTGTTTTCCATTTTCTAAGTTCCAAAACATTTTTCGCTTTTCTCATGAAATTTATTTAAGCCTTCATATGTCATATATAAGGTAGTGTGTGCGTGCGTGCTTGTATATATGATTTGATGGTTCTTGTAGCTTATGGCAGTACTAAATGAAAGTGAAAATAAGATTTATTTATTTGTTAAAATATTGCAACTTATTTATTTTAATCAAGTGACAAAAAAGGCCATCGGATTATTCGATTGTTCTCAGGAATTTTTTTTGAGATGTAAAAGAAAAGAATGTTCTTTTTAATAAGTGGAAATGAATTAAAACAAGCACTTAAAAAGTTCAAGCAAGGTTTAGTTTCTCCAGATGAGCAGGGATGCTTTCCCCGTCTCCTGAATGAGATTTTAAAAGTACAGATTATGATATTTATTA
This sequence comes from Acanthosepion esculentum, assembly GCA_964036315.1. Lineage (NCBI taxonomy): Eukaryota > Metazoa > Mollusca > Cephalopoda > Sepiida > Sepiidae > Acanthosepion > Acanthosepion esculentum. The sequence goes on from OZ038484.1 coordinate 68,612,206, forward strand.
AACCTGCTTTTGGTTTTTGTGAAAGTAACTTAAAAAAAAAAAAAAAAGTTGGAGCCCTCATATGCTAAAATACAAGTGGGTACTGTCTGACTTGCTTCCAAAATTCAATTAAACTATATTTTAATAACAAATTGGGTTGATAACTTAATTTTTCTCTGCTTGTTTCTACTTTTCTTTGTCATACATTTTTAGGGCATTTCATTTGTTTTTATTTATTGCTTTTGGAAAGTAGATTGGACATTACAAAGGGAGGAAAAGTATTGGAGAAACTTGGCCTGTTTGTCTGCCTGTGTTTTTTAGGGGATTTTATCCATTTTTTTTTTTTTTTTTGTGTGTATATATATATATATATATGTGTGTGTGTGTGTGTGCATACATACATACACAAAAATAGAAAGTTTATTTTTGATGCATTTCATCTGTTAGGTCTTCACTGGATGAAATGCATGATAAATAAACTTTTTCCCATTTTGTCTTACAATTTCTCCAATACTGTTCTTGATATATAAAAGTATATATCTTATTTCATATGTAATTCTCAACACTTGATAGATTTATCTTCATCTAAAATATTTATCATGCAACTCTGACCGCCAAACTGGAGAAGCCAATCATAAAGCCAAAGAATTGAAAAGAGACCCGTATCCATAACGTTGATATTTACAATAACTTAATGTTGCTTTAAAAGTATGGGTACTTCTCATTAATAAAGAAAAAAAGAAAAAAAAAGAAAAGTGAAACTGTTTTCATTCTGAAAATTTAAAAGCAAATTCAAATTCTTTAACATTTCCCTTTGCCCCAACTGATTTTTTTTCTTCTCCTGTCCCTAAAATGACCTGAACTTGATGTTGAGAAAAATTCCTTACCAGTTGGAGGAAAAGCTCTCTCTGAACACTTTAGATGTTGCAATTGACTTTGGTTTTTATCATTGGACTTCAGAATAAATCTATTAAACATCAAAATATTTCCTTTGATATTTCCTCTGTTTCAAAGAGAAGAGCTTATGTATTTATCAGTTCATTAAATTAGGTGGGTAACTCAGCTCTTCACATAAAAATATCCTTTTGCTCATCAGGTTATTAATTCACAAGTTCAGTCCTTCATATAATTAATGTCGAATTTGAGCAGTTTTCTTCTCTCTCCAGCATTTTAGTGATATTCCCACTGGAATGCAAATGCATTCTTTTTTTTTTTTTTTTTTCTTTAAAATTCCGAGGACTAAACTGTACAAATGTTTGAGAAACCTTGCTTTTTTTTTATTTGTTTATTTATTTTTTTTTTATTTTTTTTTGTAAAGATGTTTATTCATGTTGACAAAGTGAATGAAATAGATTCCGGTGTTGAAGCAGTTAACTAAGCCTTGAGCAAGTCTTTCACTATATTTAACTTATGGGCTTTTAATTTCTTCTTTTAAATTGCTGTAATTAAGCAATACATACTTGTAAAATTATGCATATAAACATTTATTTTATGTTCTGTGCATATTAGAATGAAAAACAACAATTTTCACTTTTGCTTTTATTTTATTTTTTTATTACAGAAATTGTTACATTTTTGCATATATATATATATATATATATATATATATATATATACACACACTCTCACACATACATAAGTTTTGTTTCTTATATATATATATATATATCAGAAACAAAACTTATGTATGCATGTGTGTGTTATATATATATATACACACACACCTTTCTCTTCATGCTGACCCTACCTGCAGAGTGGTACAGTGATGGTCTCTTTTATTATGCAAGTCTTCTCTTTGCTTTGACAACATTTTTACAAATAAATGCTGATATTTATTGAACTGTATGCAATTTCATCATTTTTACCAAATTTGTTGCATGAAATTCTATCATATTTGCTGAAATAACTCTCCCTGACCCCACTCCACCCAATTGTTTTTTTTAAACTTTGGCTTTAAAAATAATTGCATCTTTTTGAATTGATCAGTGTAATTTTAAGAGGCTATAAGTTGACATATGCTGCTGCTGCTTTTTTTCTGTTCTTTTTTCTTTAATATACTTTCTTTTCTCTCCCCCCCACCACTTTTTAAAATGAGCAAACTGAGCAATATAGAAATGACATGGACAATATTCTGCTACAAATATTTCTGTGAAATCACGCCCTCAATGGAGATTAGATTTTTGTTTTCACTTTCTGGGAATTGATTTATGGGTACTTCACAAGAAAAAAAATTCTGAAAAAAAAAAATTAGTCTGTGTTCTCACGTCAACTTTGATTTTATTGCTCTGCACAGGGTAGGGATTGCCCAGTCTGAGTGATAGATGAATATATTATTCCAGTGTCTAATTAAGTCATTTTTTTTCCCATGTACTTATGTATACATTAAATGTCTCAAGCAAGCACAAGTAAATCACTCATTGTTTGATGAACCTATTGCAAAACCATAAAGTAGTTTTAAATTATAATTTCTTTTTTTCAATAATAGCTTTAGTGATACAAGTCTTACTAATTAACCCATAGCTGGATGGAGAAGAGGTGGATTCATATTTTTTCCCAATAGTAATTGCACATAAGTGAATATAATAAACCCAGCTGGGTGTAAAAACTGTCCTATTAGCTGTTGTCAGGTTTTTTTTTTGTTTTTGTAAACCTCCATATTCAGTGAAACAAAAGAAATTCTTGATAATGACTAATAGATGAGCCAAAAATACTCAAATCCGGAAATCATTTAGACAGTTATTACAAATAAGTGCTGATATTTAATGAACTGAAAAGCAATCACAGATGCAAGAAAAAAATTAAATAAAAATCTTAATTGCATAATATAACTCTATTTATGACTAGGGCCATCCTTTCATAGGAATTAAAGTTGTTAAGCATTTTTTGCTCTGTCTAGGCTTCAAGTGTTTGCCAAGCCTTTTTTTCTTTTTTTTTCTTTTCTTTTTTCTTTTTTCAGTATTGTCATTTTAATTTGAGACTTTTGTCAAGTTGTCTGTTGGTTCCATCAACAGTTTTGGTTTTTCTTTAATAATATATATATATATATATATATATATATATATATATATATATAAAAAAATTGTCACTGAGTTGATTTGTGCTATATTCAGCACCCCAAATACAGTTTTGTAGACAAGCATTTTTGTAAACGTTCAGTCAACTTGTCAGAAGGCAGCATCAATTAACTGCTGTTTTCCCATTTTCATTATTTCTATACTAAGTTAAGAAATAATTTATGCACTATTGGTGTTATGCTGACTTCTTATATATATATATATATATATATATATATATATATATATACACACACACATACAATCACAAAAATCTTTTTAAGTTTGAAAAAGAAAAAATTTACTTTAGCTAAATTAGCAGAATTCTTGAAATCGGTATAAAATGTATTTAGTAACTCTTACTTGATTTTATATTTGTTGCTTAAGATTTACTTAAATTTTAATACAGTTGCTTATAAAAAAATAACGTATAAATTTAAGCTGTGTTGTATAGTTAATTTAACACTTATCATCATACTGATTTCAAATTCCAATTGACACTGTAATTTTCACTCCACACTAATACCCTTAGTAAAGGTATGAATGCATCTTCAGGTATGTGTTAATACATAGGACAGCCTTGGTAGGGAAACCAGTCTTGGAATACGGGTCTGAATTCAAAACCGGCTTGAGGAGAGATTGTATCATCTTGATACACCCACTGCTGCTGTACTCAGAGTACCCCCAATGACCTTCTTGGATTATGAAGCTCAATTTGATATTTAAGTTGGTCATATGGAATATTAGACTTTCTTACTCATTATACTTGTCATTTTGCTAGCATTTGAATTTACAGAATTCTTTTACAATGTACTGTGTTCCTTCACATTGTTGGTGATCAAGGCTCTCCACAATTTCCTGTCCTTTGTAGCTCTTAATAACTTTTGTCTTCTTGCCATTTCTCCCATACACTGCTCTGTCATCCATTCATTCTAGCATGCCAGGTAGGTTATGCATTGCTTTCCTCTGTCTCTCTTACCTTCAATGTGTCCTGTGAGTATCAAATTTTCCAAGTCCTCCTTCCTCATTGTGTCCCAGAATTACATGTCATAAAATCCTACATGCAAACAATTTTACTTGTTTCTGACCAAAATAAAAAAGGTAAAAAGCTGATATTCACTTTCTGCAATAACACTTGTACCTTTCAAATTTGCATTCAATTTATTATTTTCTTTTAAGTCTTTTTTATCTTAGCATTTCATTCAGGGATGGGGGAATTAATCAGTTGTATTGTTATCCAATTAGTATACAGGTGATAAATTCAATGAAATATGCTTCTTTGCATCAACAGACAGAACTTAAAAAAAATAATTCTAAACAGGTAGGCGAGGAATATGAGGAATTCGACCAGAGGTCTACTCACCTCTATAGAGATCATTGTTCTGAGCAAATTTTCCTCGGCCAAATCATCTCCCTGTCTCATTGACATCACATTACTAAAATGGCCAGCAATGTTTTACTTCTGTCAGGGTTCATTGAAGTGTTTAGAAAGCTTCCCTGGTATCAAGCCATCTGCTGATTAAAGAATAACCAAGGCAGCAGCTCTGTTGTTAAACTTTGTTTACATTCCCTTTTCCGATCTCCACTTTCTTAACATGGCAATAAAGACCTTACCTCAAAAGTTAAAAGATAAGGAGTTCCCTTTTAAAAGCCAAATACTTATCACCTGACTATTAATCATCACATCTTCATTGGGTACTAATTGACCAGAGATAACACTTGAGTTCTTCCTAGACATGCAAAGTAAAATGATTTAACTGAATGAATGAATGGTAGGATGGCAGCAGTTGAAGTCAGCTTTTCTTTACAGACTAGGAGAGTCTCTTTGTTCCAAGCTTTTTTTTTTTTTTGTCTCTGCTACGTCTGTGGAAGACAGACATCTCATGGTGAGTCTCTGTATTCAAAGGGAACTGGCTGCTTTCAGGTGTCAGGTTACACGTCAATTTTCATAATTTTTCTTAAGATGCAATTGCTAATTCTGTTAACTTTTTTCTTTTTTTCTCTCTCTCTCTCTTTTCCTTTTTTTTTTTTTTTTCTTTTTTTTTCTTTTTTTTTTCTTTTTTTTTTCAGATTCTGAAATAATGCTAAAATGCTTCTTAGCAAAATACTTTGCAATACTGAAAAGGAAAGATGTCAACTTGCAACAGCATTTTGTTTTTCATATTAAAAGTAAAACCGTTTTGTTTCCAACCCCTCACCAAAATACTCACCTTGTATTTTTCTTTTTATATATTCCCACACATTAACATCTTATTTGTTTATTTATCTATTTATTTTTTTTTTTTTTTGTTACTCGGAAGAACTATTGCTATCACTGTATCACCCTTACCCCTCACACATTCAAACTAAAAGGGTATTTATTGATTCTAAATCTTTTTTTTAAAATATGACTTCTCCGTAATCAACCGAAATTTAATGAATTCAAACTTCCACATTGACTGAATGTAATTTTTCTTTTATTTGAAAGAATAAACACATTTTAAACAAATTGTTTTCAGTTTGCCTTTTCTGTTTAAACAAAACTTCACTTTCAGATTATGTTTGCTTTTCTTTCACTAAGCAATTAATGAATTTTTAATCGAACATTACTTATTGCTTCTTGAATTTTTTTTTTTTTTTTTTTTTTTTTTAAACGGTTCTAGGGATACAAAGGTTATCAACTCACTTTGGTCAATGAATTTATGTAATGACATCACTTCATAGTGATGAAAGTGGCCAGTCCATCATTTAACTGCTGAGAGTCAAGACACTAGTTGTTTGTTCTCCCCTGGTTTCTGCACAGGCCAGCCAGCTGCCATGTAGTACAGTTTACAAACCCATGGCTCCATTTACCTTTGGGGAATATGTTTCTATATCCGGAGATATAGAAACTATCTCTGGCTCTTAATCCTCATGTTGGGAAAAACTCATGAATTGCCATTTCTTGTTTGAGAAGAATATGTCCTTGCTAGTGGCATAGCAGATAAATCTGGCCCTTTTAACCTGGAATCCTAAACATGGCTTCTCCAGAAAAAATGGAAAATCTCTGGCAACTTCAATTCCATGTAATAATTCTCAATCTTTCCATTCCCCCTTTTCACTCTGCTTATTGTTTTAGACATGTTATACTTTCTCTACATGTAACAAATGTAACTATGTGTATACAATTTTGTGTATGACTTAGCAGCATAAACTCTCTCTGAGAACAAAGCATGTTTGTCATTGCTTTTCTTACAGCTTTTCTGTTCCATTCGAGAAATGAGGTGTTATATCATGGATATAATAATTCCCATAATAGAGGGAAAATAACCTGGAAGATTATTCCTTTTTTCAATATCTCACCTATTATGTGGTGAGCACAATGCAATGTTATTAACTGTTGACCACAACCTGATATTACAGTGAAATTAATGTCTACTAACCTAAAGATTGAGTGTCCTACTTTATTCTTTATTTTAAAAAAAAAAAAAAAAATACCCACTAATATATAATGTTTATAGTAATATATATATATATATATATATATATAGAGCCATTTTTCACACCTGTGAAATATGGATATTCGACATTTTTCTTCCAAATGTCCACATGAGTAATATGCAGGCTTAATTGGTTTTATTGTGGTATTTTTTTTTTTTTTTTGTCTCACTCACTCACACACACACAAGTTGTTTTTGTGCATGTTATATTTTTGTCTCTATGCTATGCACTTTTAATTTTTATAAAAGATTTTCTGTCCCAAAATGTTACATTTATATAAACATTATCTGTTAAATCTACCAACTGTTTTGGGACATACAGAAATACCTTTCTGACCAAAAATTGGATTTAAAAATTCTTCCCAATCAGTGGTGGAGCTAGGGGGGCACGGCCCGCCTCAGGCACCACTTTTAGTCCAGTAAATTTTCAGAAGAAAAGAAACAAAACACAATAGCATAATTTATTTTTATTTTTTTATTTTTATTTTTGGTTAGATAGTTGAAGTATAACATTTATTTCAGTTTTTAAAAGTTAAATTATTTTTATTGAACTTCTAATTCTTAGTCTACTAATTTGCTAATAGTTTCTGTTAAAATGGCAGTGTTAGAATTGAAATAAATATTTTAAAAAAAAAATGATAAATTATGAATTAAAAGTACAATGTGATTTCTTTTTAAATAAAACAGGATATATAAACAAAAACAAGTTATCTTATCTTTTAATGTCGTAAAAAGTTTTTAAAGTTTTCTTGATTTAGAAAGTCTTTTTTTTTTTTTTTTTTCTTTTTAAAATAAAACTGGGGATATGTTAAAAAAAACACAATTGTACTTTTATTCATAATTTATCAATAAATACCACGTTAACAGAAAAAACCTGGCCTCATACGGGCATTAGATTCTGAAAATAGATAAAAATATTAAAACTTGATGGGTGTACGAATAATTTCGTCGTTGACTTAAGGGGTTAATGTGCATCGTAATATTGTATTCCTTCTGGGGCGGGCAGCAAAATATTAGCTACACCACTGTTTCCAATAATCTTTCATATGCTCAGCTTTAAACTTAGCATTTCTAAACAGATTTGAAATATTTGGTGAATGACAGATGAGCGAAAAATTCCTGTCTGGCCACCAAACAAACTTTAATATTTCTTTGATACAAAACTTGACTTTTAAAATTCAACCACTTATATATTCTTATGGTTTCAGTTAGAAGCAGCACTTTCTCAGAATAAATTGGAATTCAGCTTTCTGGAAAGTGCTTGTAAAGGAATCCCTTCTAATGTAACCAGACATACATAACATCTTCAATAAGGTTCTATGATACTATGGACACCCACATAGGGAAGAGACTCCAAATCATTGCACAGGAAGAATTATTCTTCACATGCAAATGATCTGATTGGTCGATGCCAACCAATCAGCAAGCGAGCTTTGGGGAGATGACTTAAGAAAGCTTTTGTGATCCGCTTCTCCCAAAAGTGCACAAAATTGACTACTTAAAAATAGAGCGATTACAAAATTGTCGCATTACTGTGATTTGTAAATTACCTGTAGTAATGTAGTGGTGGTTTATTAACCAATGAATGCTTGGTGTTGTATGTGATTTGTATTTTTGTATGTATGTTCGTGTGTAATAGATCCGTGCAGATTCATATCTTTCGCAATGGTATTTGTGCGTAAAAATATTCTATAGAATTTAGTTGTTAACTACAAGTCTATTTTCATTAAATTTATTTTCCTTCAAAATAAAGCATTATTTCTATAATGCAATTACTAAACTTATCTATTAGTAAAGAATAATTTTTATTCTCATCGAATGGTTATGAAAGGTCCACCAAGGAAAAGAGAAAACGTGGTCTATGGTTAAGAACTACTTGTCTAAAGGAAGAATGACCTTTGGTGTGGTTTGTGATGATTTATTTCACTTGTGCCATGTCCTCTTGCATTCAACATTGTTGTAAATAGTTTCTACTTTTTAATCTCTGCCATAATTTGTTTAAAGAGGAAATTTTTTGATACATTCACAAATTGCACGTGGAAATAAAGTCCTATAAGTTACCTTTTATTTTCATATGACACTTAAAATGTTATTTGTGCTGCAACGTCACATTCTAACGTCACTGCTACAAGGGAGATAACTCTACTTACTCCCCTTGCATTGGCAATGACACGCAACAATCCTTCGATGTGACATGGTGTTTATTTCGAAAGAGCGTAAGTTAAAAAATAAACCTGTGAGAGAGAAGAGGACATCGATATCTCGAAAAATGTATTTATAACATAATTTAAACAATAAGTGAATTTTATTTTACAATCCGACAATATTATTATTTGCGTTAGCACACGTGTTTCAAATCATAAATCTCTGGCAAAAAGGGGATTGCAGGTTTGATTACTGTCCCGAGGTACATTTTCAATAATAATAATAATATTTATTAATAAATAATAATATTTATTATTAATAATAATAATAATATTTATTAATAATAATAAAATAAAACAATAATATTTAAACTAAAATAAATAAAATTTAAAAATAATAAAATACTCCCAGCATGCAAAAAAAAAACTTTCTGTCGGAAAAAAGGTGTTAAATTCAATCTCTTCACCACTTGGTACAGGCAACGCGTGTCCGACTTCTCTCTGTGATATGGCGAGTAATAACACGGAATTGTAGCAGGCCCCTTAACGGTGAGATTTCCAAATATGCCGTGGACGTGCATGCCGCGGGTCCCGCTACAATTATTTTATTTTGTCTGGGAAAGGTGTGGAAAGGATCATGCCATTATGCTGGAGGTCGCTATCCAATGTGGTGGTCACAATTCAATTTATATTTGACGTAAAATAGCACATGGTATAAAATACAAAACAGAACGTAGGGTTGAAAACATAACAATTGAATTTATTAAGTATTTGATGTACATGCATATAAACTGAAAGGTTAGACGGAGTTACGTCACTTTGATTAGGAAATATTTATACCTGAGCTCATAAGGATAAAATTAACTATTATTGTATTTTAGAAGAATGAGTATGTGTTGAGTGTTTGGAATTGTGTATTGTACAAGTTGGTAATAGTTCAGAATGTACTTGCGTGATTAGTTGTAAAGTTCTTTTACGTCTGACTGCATTAGTCAAGACGGGAGTTCTTTAAGGGTCACATTTTGGCAGCGAAGATGAGACGTACGAGTGACGATGAAAGGCACGAATGAGGAAGAAAGTGAAAAAGAGATTATTTATTTCTGTACTTATAACAGAAAATGTGGCACAAGGCCGAAGTTGGGAATGGGGAAGATGTCGGTCATCTGTCTAAATTTCTAATCTTAGCTAGCCACAAATGCTGACCCAGTCATACTAACAATATTTCTTGCACCAAAACAACATATTCTTACTTACCTTTCTTACCACACCCGCCATAATACCTCAATGACTCAATGAAAATACGAACTAGACCCCTTATGTACAATTTATCGTCGTGGTGGGGGGGGGGGGCGATTAAAATAACAATTTTAAATTTTTAAAAAGTAACCCCAATGATTAAATACAATATGAAACAAATAACTATTTACAAAGAAACTAAACAAAATCGTGTTAGTAATATAAAAAACAAACACACACACAATCACTAAATAGGAAGAAAGTGAAAAAGAGGGCGAGAATCACTCGTGTTTGGTTTTTATAGTATGTTGTACCACGTGACAGGCTCAAACTTAGTTGGCGCCAAAACAGATCTGTCGCGTGGAGGTGATTTGATTCGTCGAAACTGACCAATCAGCGAGCTAGATTGAAGGTGATTAACCAATGAATGCTTGTTGTATATTTTCTATGAATGATGGTGGTAGTGGTTACCACAAAGTAATTTCTCCCTTTTATCACATGTACCATAAAACAATAGTAGCCTAAAAATACACACATCAATGCACACAAAAAATATAAATTGTGTGAAATGAACATACAATTTACCATGCTTTTCTTGTTATTTCTGTACGTTTTATTTCCTGTCAAGTATGCTTTTATCTCCGTGGACACAAGGCTAATTTCTGCTGTTATGATGTGAGTGAATCCCCACAAAGACTTTCGGTGATCTAGGCCATTAGATGATAATTTCACTATTTGTAAATAAATAGAAACGTCTACTAAAAATATGTGGATAGTCCGACATATTATTTTTTTAGTGTACTCATGTTTCTTTCGACACACTCTGCTTTTCTTTTCTTTCTTTTTTTTTTATCTATCTCCTGTGCATTCGAGAAGAGGAGGACGCAGTTTCGAAGTTTTCCTCATGAATGTTCTCAATGTACAGACCGGTAGATGTTATTCACACTCTATCATTTTTTTTATAAAAGGGCGTCTACTCAGATACGGGTATCCACTAAAAAGAGACTTTCAAAAAAAGCGATATCTAAAGTTTATGAAATTTTTAATGAATGAATGAATGTTTAAAATGAAAAATCTTTCTTAAAGCTTTATTTTAGTTTTAATTCCAAGCTAATAGATTACATTTAATATTTCCAATAATTAAAAAAAATACTGAATTTAAATTGATTGGAATTTGTCTTTTTGTTTTTTTTGTTTTTTTGAAATTGCTAAGGCCCGTGAGCCAGAGGAGTGTGGGCGGTGGACGCGACTGAGAGAGTCGGCTGAGTCAGGCCCTCCTGACAGTATGTCGCAGTTCCTCTTCATGTTGACGGTTGGACTCGAAAGTCTCGATACCTCCTCGGATAGTCCTACGCCAGGAAGGCCGATTTGCAACAAAAGGTTTCCCAGGTCTCAGGATCGATGATGGCCTGGGTCAGGGATGCTTTCAACTGATCCTTGAAGCGACGTTTTGTGCCTCCGCGTAGCCCCTTGCCGCTGGCGAGTTCTCCAAACAGGGTGATACATGGGAGTCGAGTGGGACGCATTCTGGATACGTGACCTGCCCAGCGGAAGTGATAAGCCTCATAGCTCTAAAGAAAAAAAAATCTAACCATCTGTATAATAAATGCGAGTATCAGTGTGTCACATTTTTCAGCTTTACTCCTAGGGGCCGTAGCCCAACATATACAATTTTGGAATCAGGTTGACTCCGTGAGTAAATTAAAAACATCCTGGGTCGGATCCGGACCAGCAATCCTGAAATTTTGGATTCCCAAATTTTCATTACTGGGAGTGTTTTTGGATTCCGCCATCTTGGTTTGTACTGATAAAACAATTAAAGGGACACAACTCTCTAACTTTCAGTAGCTCATGTTCAAATGAAAAAATACTGTTCTCAAATTTCAGTGTTTCGCAATAAAATTGTCCGTGTTTTCAACTTTACTTCTAGAGGCCGTAACCCAACATATCATACCATTTTGGAATCAAACCAATTCCGTGAGCAAATTAAAATATTCCGGACCCGCAATACTGAAATTTTCATTACTGCGATTGTTTTCGGCGATTTTTTACGTGATTTTTTGCGACAATTTTTTTGTACCATAACAGTTTTTATAACTTGGAAATAAATTTGTGAATGATCGAAATTAATTGCAAAATCCAGCGAAAGTCACCCATGAAATAAAAGTAATTGTTTGTGCGGAACGTAAGGCCCTGCGCACATTAAATTGTCTTTAAATTAGGTGACGGCAGAATAATTATCGTTGAACTTTTAAAAGGTAAGCTTAAATATTAATGCAATAAATGCAGCGATCAGTTTTGAGTTCTGTAGTTTATTGATGCCTATCGCATCTACTCCTCCCTGCCTATTGTGATGACAGCCTAACCAAGAGCCCTCCTAATTGGACATACAAGATTAACCGACATACACCTGCTCAGAGGACAAGAAACCCAACTATTACAACCACAGACTAACAATAAAAAATATATTAATAGAATGCAAAAAGTACAATAAAAAACGTAACACAGTAAAACACGAAATAAATACTTGAAAGAATTGTTGATATTTGTCAGGATGGTTCTTGGCATTTATTTTATCGGAAACATGGGACATAAAACGAACTGGAATACAAAGGTATAAGATATAATCAAATATTTTTATTTGATTTAGATTAGAGTGAGTCATTTGGCAAAATGTTCGTTTATAAGGCGGATATTGGTGGCAGTCTGGAGAAATGTCCGTTTCGGCTCGGTAGGTGGGTAGTTTTGAAATCAGACCGTGTTGATGGTAGTAGTAACATTAGAAATAGGTCAGTGTCAATCTACTGTGTTTTTCTCAGCCCTAAACAGAGCAGAAATATGATTAGCAGATGACTTCCCAGCTACTTCACGCATGGCTGCTTTCTCTAGCAGTCACCTCTTTAGTTGTCACTCTCCTCGCTCAGAGGTGTGAGCTTTATATCTTTTTGACTAGGCTCCGAGACTCTGGCGCGAACCTTGGTTTTGGCTGACATCAAAAGTCTGTGTTCATTTTTTTCATTAGCCAAAATTATTCATTTTCCAGCGTTCCTTTCTTTTTCATTTTCTTTTTATAACGGAAGTTATGCGTGGAGCCTCTCTGATTTTTGTTAGTTTTCAGTCATGAATTAGTAGGCTCTGGTTTTTCGGCCGGGTTCGTTAGTTGAGAGAGATGTTTAGAGAGAGAGAGAGAGAAAGGAAGAGATAAGGGTTTTAAAGGAAAACGCAAATGTCTTGTTTTAATTTGATTTATTTTTAATTTTTTTATATATTTTAGTTTTATATGGATAGCGGCTCGGATTGAGGAATCGCTGAGCCGAGTTCGAATTCCAGTCAAATCCATTACATTCACTTACGTGCTAATATCCTTGAGAAAGGTATGAATCCTCTTCTTCTTCCCACCCAGCTATGGGTAAATAGCAGGACAGACCAGGTTCTATAGCCTTGGATGGCAACTGTTCTACCGCAGAAAGAAATGGCAACCTACTGCGGGAAAAATCTGCCTCGTCAGCCATTTATCGAAAGATAGATGATCACCTACGCGTGTATCACGCATGACACAGAACTAATTGATTAATTTTGTTTTTATCGAGACTCACTACAGAAGCAAACCTCTACAAACTAATAAAAATCGAACCAAAGAAATTGGACTGTAACAAGGACCTTGGAGGGTAAAAACTGAAAAGTAACTGGGAGAAAAAAACGGTTTGAGTATTAAACAATTCCCAAGAGTTGCTATGCCTTTAAAACAAACACACACACACACACACACACACACACACACACACACACACACACACACACACAGAGTAATCTTTGGCGTCTTAGTGGCATTATCGCATTGTTTGGGGTGAAATGATTAAAAAACGAATTTACTTTCAAAGTAGTGATCGTTATCGGAAGTTTCTGAATGAAAAACCCGTTACTGCTTAACATGCCTTTCTTCGTTGTTACACAATGCAACTTGGCACGTCATCAATACAGACCTTTTGCGTTATTGTTGACGTTGGCAAATCCGCTCGTCTGCC
>OZ038484.1:68631100-68748600 GCA_964036315.1 Acanthosepion esculentum
AAATTTTGTTAGAAAACAATTAGAAATATTTTTTATTCAGGGTAGCTACAAACCTTTAACTTATTCTATGGTATACAAATGATTTCTTTATCTTTACTGTAATTTTAATATTATGACATCAAAAACTATTAAGCAGAAAAAAACACTATTAGCCTCAGTCAATTAGTCAAAACTTACAATAATTTATAGAAAGAATAAATAAAATAAATGCATAAAATAATAATAAAAAAAAAAAGAAATACCATGATGCTAGTAGTCAAGGAACTGGAAATGTGATTACCCCCACTTGGCTTCGACAAATGCAATTAGGCGGCACTGCTTAAGACAAACATTTTCCTTCCTAAGCCTCTTTCTCCTACTTGCTCCAAGATGTAGTGCAAAGAGGTAATTACGTTCCCACTGGAGAGAATGCTAGTTTCCCCAGTTCACTGACGACTGAACTCTCTTTTCCCTTTCCAACGCACAGAGTTCGCATGTGTCTTGCAAAACCGCCACCTATGAAGTTCTTGTGTCCGCTAAAATATTTAATAAAATATTTCATCATGGTTTAGGTAAACACCAAAATATCATGGGGACGTAGTAGAAGACATACCACATGGCCTTTTAGGGCCAATTAGGGAGAAAATTATCATTCTGGAGCCGATGTTCTTATGAAAAAGTGTATAAAATTCACATAGTCCAGCCCCAAACATGAGACGCACAAATGTCACCAAGGTCCACATCACTCTAGCTGCTTATCTTCAAGACACTATTCATGTCCACATGCAAAGAGCAACAGAGCTTAGAAACTACAAAGTGACCACCTCAGACTACGGTACCACAGTTCACAGTAAGAGCTAAATTCTATTTCTCGTATTCCCCGTTACTACTAAGCACACATACACGTATTGACTCTTTCACGCAAACACACATATAACATTTCACTGTTCTCACATACGTACATAAATACAATTTATATTCTATTCCAGAATATTAACCAAAATAAAAAGACATTACTCATTCAAATCCATAACCAACTTCTTGTATTCTTGCTATATTAAATTAATGTTTATTTGTTAAAATTACGTTGACCTTTTCTACTGGATTTTATTCTTTCAATTAGAATCCTGTGATTATTCTAAACGGCCGAATTACGAGCAGTCCCGCAACAATGTTTTATGTTATTGTATCGAATTTTGACATTTAACAAAAACCAGAGTAGAAGGATTCCTACAAAGTAAAACAACCTTTTCTTTGGGTGTTCCAAACCAGTGCTAGGCTGGCTTGAGCTTGACCATTACAACAATTCTTTTCCTTCCTTACCCTAACTTCTGGATTAAAAAGAAAATGAACATAACCAAGAGACATTGAGAACTTTGTTTCACTACAGTTTAAATAATAAAAACTAGAGAATAAACGGTCTGTATTAGAAACCCAAGTTTTTGTATTCCTCTACATTAATTGTTCACATATGAACATGCAACTACCTAAAACAGAAAGCAACCCGACAACTTTTCAATTCCATAAATGTTGGTGGCCCTGAATAGAGCTGTTTATTTTAGTTTTTGTCACAAGACCAAGGCTAATCCAAAAAGGTACACACTCTGCACATAATTCAGAATTTTATTTCTGATTTTCCAATTAAGGCACTTAGACACAAGTTTCCTAGCAACAGACCGAACAATTAATTCCATATAATCTTCCCACTTCGTGTCAGTGGAAAACGTGAGACCAAGAAGGGGCAATGAGTTGCTCTCCTGGAGGTTAGCATCAGCCATGCTGCTGGAAGGTAAAAAGCGTTTTCTATGGTGATTAAAAGATAGCAGTTTTGTTTTAGAAGCATTTAAAATTTAAAACCATTTTTTATCCCAGTTAACAACTGATTGAAGGTCATTTTCGAGAACAGCTATATAGTTTGGAAATGATGACATCGGGAAGGTCATTGATGAAGATAAGAAAAAATGTAGGTTCACGGATAGAGCCATGGGGGCCACTGCATTAATGTGAACTGGTCTGGAAGCATGGCCGCTAAACTAAGCCTTCATTACATGATTCGTTAAGAACAACTCGATCGAATTTTATTAGAAATTCCTTGTAGATTACTAGAGACTGACAGATACCTGAAAAAGATCAGAGGTCACAACAGCTGGAATGTTGTGAGAACAACAATGATGAGGACGTTAGTAAATAGTGGTAACTCCTCATGCTAGACTTTCAGACAGAAATGAACGATAATTGGAAAAATATCTTAAAAGATACACATGGAGAAAAAACTAATAACAGAAAGGACTTAACAAAATATCAATTTTATATATGCTGTTAAATTATGATAGCAAGGTTAAGGTAGTATTAATATATGATTATTAGCTGCAACTGCCAGATGTATATGAGACAAAAACCTGGTTTCTATCATCCATCATATGGCTGTTCCTGTCGACGCAGCTTTATGTTACCAAAACATATGACATTAATTCTATTGCATTAACTCTGCTCCATTTACCAGTGCAATTTTCACATAGGTGGGTGCCAGCCTGCGTGGATGTTTGAAAAGGCGAGAAAAAAGGTTAAGGACCACTGGTTTATACCATGACCAAATCTATTACCCTTGAGCTGTGAATGCAGTTCAATGCATTACAAAACAACTAGTATTCATATTCTATGTTTTTTATTTAAAATGTTCCCAAAGGTTTTAACCTAGTTTTGCAATCCAACCAGCAATGAGCCATTTTTTTTTAAATATTAAAAGCCACTTCTGTAGAATCCAGTCAGTTACATATATCTACCACAAATAGCCTTCCAATTATCATCTGGGAAAGTTTATTGGCAATGTTAATCACTAAAAAAGATTGCTGAATAGATGCAACAAGTAACAATGTAGCAATTATTTTCTTAGTATTAAAGTTTTAACAGCCAAATTAATACTTTATAGTAGTCAGAATTAATTCATGCCATCAAGGCTTCAAGGGTTGGAGGAGAAGCTCAAATGCATTGCCTTATGTAGAAAGTTTAGATGTACTGCTTTATATAGAAAGTACTTAATCCCTTCAACAATACTGATGTAAAAATATGAAAAAGTTTGCAATAATTCTCAAGAATAAATGTTCATATAATAATTGTGCCTGTCCCTGCTTTTGTTAGTTCACACAACGGTTACACCCTGCCAATAACTCATAAATAGTGGACTATTCTATTTTGATCAAGTGAAAAGACAAAAGACATTATCAGAGACACTACTTGGTTTCAGGAAAAAAAAAGTAAGAAAGAAAGATACAAGTGTTAATGTCTCCTGCTAATACCTCATAGATAATGGACCATTCCATTTTGATCGTGTAAGAAGACAAAAGATATATAAAAAACACTACTTGGTCTCAGTGAGAAAATGAAAGAAGGGAAGCTAGGAGGGTTTAATGTCTGTTTCAGTGAAATGGAAAAATTTGTCAATTTCAAATCTTTTCATTTGTATACCCTGAGTCAATCTTGATGCAGATGAGTCAGGCAGTTCAATTTAGAATTCAACTGCCAGATAACCAAAGCAAAGGCTTTGACTCTAGTGGTAAAGGTTTGCACAAAACCAGCCAGACCTTTTGGAAGAACTGATTAAAAAGAAATGGTGCCACAACATCTCCAGACAGCCCTCCTCTGGTTTTAAATTCAGATTTGTCCTTCTCATAGACTGGTTACTAACCAAAGCTATAAAACCTACTTTACCTGCTATTGGGAGAAGAGATGGATCCATATATTTCTTAAGGATATTTGTGTGGATATAATTACTAGAGGTGGTGATATGTGTGTTTTATGTTGTCGTTTTGTTGAAGTTAATTTTTGGAATACAGTTTGATTTCTTTCAGAAATTGTAGGATATTATATGGATTTATGTCATGAAGAGTTCTTTCACGTTGGTTGTTTAGTTGATTTTGTTTAGCGGCATTTCAACTTTTATGGATTATTTAATGCCAAAATCTAAATATTTTGAATGCAATTGCATGTCTTCAACTATAAATGAAATGTATTATTGGTAATTCTACTATAAATAGGTATTGCTGGTCATTTTACTATAAATATGTTTTGTTGATAGTTTTACCACAAAAATGTATTTTTATACTTTTATAGTATTTTGTTTTTTTTTGAGTGTTCACTATTTGCCCATAGCTGGGATCCTAACAGGTGCTACCACTCTGGGAACAACAGCAATTAACAGGTGGTTCCATGCTCTTTAATAACGCCAATCTCCTGATCAGAGGTCTTGCTGCTGAATGTAGTTTATCATCATACCCAAGACTACAGACTTAAAATAATACCAAGCCAGATAAAAACAAACTATTAACAACTAAATAAAAAAAATGAAATAATAGGTAAACAAATATTTACTTCATCATTTAAGCATTAATTAAATTATATATATATATATGTGTGTGCATATATATGTACATATATGTGTGTGTAGATGTAAGTATGTGTGTGTGTGTGCGTATATATATATATATATATATATATATATATATATATATATATATATTAGGTCATCCCATAAGTTCTGTCCGAATTTTAACTTTTTTAATTTTAAACTTTTTAACTTTTTTAAATTTAAAGAGTATTTTATAATGTCTAATGGAGCTGAACATTATTTTTATGTTTAGATGCATTTAAACTGATCAAATTTTATTTCAGAGAACAATAAAATTAAATTTTGTTTGATTAAAACCCTGCTAACATGGAAGTACCCAAGAATCATTTGAGGCACATAATGCTTTATGAGTTCAAGAAAGGAAACTCAGCAGCCCAAGCGGCTAGAAACATTCACTCAGTTTATGGAGAGGAATGTGTGAATGAAAGAATTTGCAGAAGATGGTTTGCAAAATTCAGAGGTGGAGATTTCACCCTTGAAGATGAAGATCGAACCGGATGTCCAGTTGAGTTTGATGAAAAACTTCTTGAAGCAGCTCTTGAAGAAAATCCTGCTTTATCAGTTGAGGAATTGGCAGTGGTTCTCAGTTCAAACCATACAACTGTTCATCGTCATCTTCAACAACTTGGAAAAGTTCATAAACTTGGAAAATGGGTGCCTCATGAATTGTCTGAAAACAACCTCAAATCCTGAGTTGACATCTGATCTTCTCTCCATTCTCACCAACTTGTTTCACCTTTTTTTGATAGAGTTGTGACTGTCAACGAAAAGTGGATCTTTTATCGAAATGTTAAACATCGTAGACAGTGTCTTGGTAAAGGGGAAGGACCCCAGCCACAGTCGAGAAGGGAACTTCATGGGCAAAAGGTTCTTCTTTCAATCTGGTGGGATTGCCAAGGAATAATCCACTTTGAATTCTTACCACCTAATGCAACAATTAATGCTCAAATATACTGTCAGCAATTAGAGCGTTTGAACCAAGCTTTGAGGAAAAAAAGACCTGCTCTAGTTAATCGAAAATGGGTGATGTTTCATCAGGGCAATGCGCGACCACACACAGCAAGAATCACGTCACAAAAGATCGAAGAACTTGGTTGGGAGAAAATTCCTCATCCACCTTATTCTCCCGACCTTGCTCCTTCTGACTACTATTTGTTTCGTAGCTTACAGAATCATTTGGAAGAAACAGCTTTTGTAACACAGGAAGAGGTTAAAACTGACATTTGTGAGTTCTTCGAATCAAAGCCAAAAGAATTTTACAGTAATGGAATTAGTAAGCTTGTTAATAGATGGAAGGAAGTCATAGATAATCAGGGAAAATACAGTGTTGATTGACTCTGTAATTAAATGTAACATTTGGTCACTTGTTTTCTTTATTCAAAATTCGGACAGAACTTATGCGACTGATATATATACATATATATATGTATATTTATTTATTTTAGGATATTATAACAAAAACATGTAAGAATCATTACACAATTGCAGTCATGTTTCAATGCATAACGATGCATCTCTTCAGGCAATTGTAAATTGCTGGCAAGTGAACAATTAATTTGGTTTATTGAACAAAGTAACTAATAATAACAAAACAAAAGTCATTGAAACAAAGCAAGTTCAGTCGACCATTGATGACAATTCCAGAACAACGTAACTATAAACAATTTTTTCTATCCTCTGCCAGCCGCTATGATGGAGAAAGCATTACCTCGAACCATCGCCAGTGAGACGCGCTGCAAGAGCCACTCCATTTTGCAAGGCTCATTCCTTAATCAAGACGCAATCGCGCCAATCCTTCGAAGAAACACCATCGACCGAGGGCCAATAACCCCTGAAGTCTCCACTGCCACAGGAGTAAAAAAAAAAATCTATCAGCAAGAGAAGAATATTTAGCTATTTTTTTCATCTCTGCGTCTCGAGCGACGGACCCCGGCTCAACCGCGGACCTGATCAAATTACTTGCCGAAAATATATCCGCAAAGGTCGCATCCCAAATCAACGACTTACCCATTTTAAAAGGGAAGATGGTAATGCCATCCGGCCGCTTTCCATCACCACAGTCAAGGCCTACGGGTTCGATTTGGGAAGGGAACCCACCTGCATCCAAACCTCTTTTGATGATGTCGTTAATTGCTACATGCCGTGGAAAGCGGCCGACACTACGACGACAGGAGAGAGGATGCAAACCAAACTCATCGATGGAGGCTCCACATCTGCATCTGTGACACTCACATAATTTGAGTCCAAGATGGATCGCAACTCCAACCCGAGTGCACTCATCATCTAGAAGGGTACCGGTAGATGAAGAGGGCACTGCGTTGAGCCAGGCATCACTACTCGGTTGTGAAGCAGATAGTAGACAGGCGAGGCGATGCTGATCCAGAGAGAGCCTCAAATTAGTAAAATTGGCCTTGCATTTTATTTTATTCCAGCCTTTTGTTTTGATGTGTCTAGTGGGATAGAAAGTAATTCTTAGGTACAAGATGCTGCAAGCTTGTTCGAAAGAACTATCCGAGAAACACTGAGACGATCCACTGAGTATCTCATCAATTAATTCGCGACTGAACGAAAGTGAAGAAAGATATGCTGGAAGGGCTAAATCTACTGCTGATTGAAGGTCCAGACCTCCAAAACTAAAAGGGAGCTTTGCCTGCCTCCAGCCTGTGTCGTCGAAATTGACGTTGCAAATTAGCTCCGCGCATCTCTTAACTGTGATATCTATCTCATTTAAGAAATCCTGTTCGAGGTAGCAAGGGGCACTTCGGAGTGTGTAGAGGAAACTTGGTAGCGAAAAACTGTTCTTCAAGAGAAAGAGGGCTGGATGTGCATCAATTAGTTGCAATTTCTCAGTCATTCTTGTTAGAATGACATGTTTAGTATCCAAACACTCTCGAATGGCGATTGGAAAGACTGGAGAACCAAGAATGTGTAATTCCTCCTTAGGTATTATTTTTATATCTTCAAGGATGAGTCTGATATCCTAGATAGCACTCTCGAAATCATCTGCACTATAATTCAAGTTTATTATCTCTGACTTGGACGAGTTAATCTCAAGTCCAAGCAGCGATAAAGCAGGAATAACTCGTCGGAGGTCAGTAGCTACAGCCTCGACAGATCCTCCCAGCGTTGCATCATCAAGATACCATATATTGAAAGGAGAAGCAATGGAACAAGCTACCCCGTCAATAGCCATTGCAAATAGTAGCGGGCCAAGTGGATCACATTGCTGGATTTCAGTAGCAGAAGAGATAATATTATCGGAGGTGATCAACATACTTGGATGACTATACGAAAGATGAGCCAGTTTAAATATGGAAGGAGTCCGTTGATGGCAAACTTCCAAGGCATGATCCCTTCCGATGCTATTGAAAGCGTTTTTCATATCCAATTTTAATAAGATACTGGGGGAAACAGGTGATGTATTCTCGAAAAATGATCTTGTGGCATGAACCGCGGCTTCACATCCGCCCTGTATGCCTACCCCAAGCTGGACAGGTCACAATTCATGCCCTATCTCCTTCATAACAACTCTACAAGAATGCCGAAGACAAGTGTTGCGAAAGAGAAAAGGTGATCCCAGTCAAGCGAGCTGTTCAAGTTAAGTGCCTGGTCTATGGCAGTAGCCAAGGCATCGGCTGCTGGGATTCTGACAGATTTAGGGATTTTTAAAGGCACCTTCCAGAATTGCCTAAGGAGTGAAGTTGCCCTCAAAACTTGACTGGCATCTCTTTGGGTCGGTTCATTATGTTGATAGATCACACTATCTTGTAGAGCTGAGAGAGACAGACAATGTGAACAACTCCAAACAACCAGAAATGCTGAAGCATTTCTAGTCAATCCCACGCAAGATAAATGAAAAGATCGTTGACAATTTGAACAAATTCTTATTCTTTTACGCTTATTAATGCTGCCACAAGAAAAGCAATTGGTTTAATATTTTGCTCTAATATGTATCAAGCCTTCTCTTAAATTAAATGTTATGAACGTTGGAAGTGCACTTGTTCTCATTGTACCTGTATGCATGCATATATATATATATATATATAACAATATATGTTTGAGAATATAACAAAAAACAAATCTCTATTATGTTTGACCATGAACCATTTTAAGTTTTGTATAGTGGCTTTAGTTTCGGGAGAAAATTTTCATTTTAACTAGAAATATTGATAAAATTACACAATTTAAAAACAAATTTGAAAGTCACTCCGTCCTCAAATTTACACTAAAACTCAATATTAATAAAATTCCATTCCTTGATGTACTTATTGATACCGGCACACATAAATTTACGACTATATAGGAAATGCACAAGCATGAACTCATGTCTTCTTCATTATAATAGCGAATGCCCCCAATGATATAAGTTAGCTATTATAAAAAATTTAATGTAATGCACACAAATGATATCTTCTTCCAAAACCATATTCTATAAAGTATTACATAACATCAAACACTCGTTAATAATAGATTCCCTAATTTCATCATTGATCAGAAATTTAACTTTGTGTCTCAATAAACTTAATAATACTACTAACAAAATTGATAATATTAATAATTGTAACCATAATAATGTACATCAAAATAAACATTATACTATTAACTTATAATATTGTAACCAAATGCATAATAATTACAAACACAATGAAACAACACTGAAAAAACATAATAGGTAGAAATGTTAAACCCATTAATAATAATAAACAAGTTAAGCTCATCATATATTATAAAAAATTTAAAACAATTGACCTCATAGTCTCCAATAACCCTACAACCACACAACTAAATCCTCTACAAAAGCAATGTAGTATATCAATTTACATACCTGTTCAGAGATTGTATCTCTGACACTAATAATAAACCCACTATATATATTGGTTTTACTACAACCACGCTCTCCTGTTGTTTTTCTGATCTTAGTTCCATTAAACAACATTTTTTAGAAAAACATAGCCATGTACATATTATTGTGTTGATAACACAATAATACTCACATATGCACACAGTAAAAACAACCTTAAGCTATTGAAGGCCAGCTACATTAAACAAAGCAACCTACACTCAACTAAATTACATTTCAAACTAGCCACAGCAAATTACAATGCATTTACAGACATGGTTCTGTTGATAACATTTCTTTCTCTCATGTATGATGCCATAGAACCACATTACAAATTTACAACCTATGTCTGCTATTTTGCAACCGCTATCGTCGCATAGCAACCTTCTATGTAATTATAACAGGATGTCATCTTCGATGGTGAACATCTCTGTTGTAATGTTCATATAACCACTCTGATGATGACTCATGTGAGCTGAAATCTTAGATCAAGGAACAGCATAATAAAAAAATATCCAAATGTTGGACAGTTTTTGTCTTTATTTTCTCCCAAAACTAAAGCCATTATGCAAAGCTTAGAATGGCTCATGATCAAACATAATAGACATTCATTGTCTGTAATATTTAACACTATATGTTTGAATAATGATCTGCTGCCCCAATACACTAAATATATATACATATATATGTGCATATATGTGTTTGAATTTGTAGATGTAACCTAACCTCCCATAATTAATACTCTAATATTTAAGATACCACCAAGCTAAATAATAACAAACTACTAATAAGAATTTCAGGCATGGTTGAGTATTGGATTGCGGTTCAGATTGAGGAATCAGACAGCTGAGGATTTGATATATTTATATATATTAAGAAAAAAGTTATGTTGTTTCATCATTTAGGACTTCACTGGACTAAAGTGATGTGTATGTTGATACACCTAGACATTCGCATGAAGGAAATGGGAGGCTGAGAATTTTTAATTTATTCTTTTTAAAATATGTGTTTTGGCTATATAATCTAACTGATTTCATTTGGTTTCTTTTTCTTTTGATTCAGGTTTCCATCATCTTTACTATTAAATATCCCACATTGTGATAATAGAAGATCTGCCAATAAAGATCATGTATGGATGTGAATTTACTATGAATGATCACTTTCTAAACATTTTCATCTTTCATGCTTTCTATTTTAATTAGATTAACACGTTTTTAAATTAAAATTGTGCCCAGTTTCATTGGTGAATAGCTAATTTATTGAGTGATATAATCTTTTATTTAAATTCCTTAAGGTTTCACCTGTATATTTTTGTGGTAATCATTACAGGTGATAGAGTAACTTCTGCCTTCAAATTTTAGCTTATTGTTTTGTTTTGTATTAATTAAGTCTTTCATTGTTTTAAAAGTAATTGTAATAAATTTTATGTTGAGCTTAGATAAATTCTTTTCAGTTGTAGTCAATATATATATATATATATATATATATAATTTGTTTAGTAGCTCGATATTTGTTCATGATATCTGAATAGCTTAAGTTTTTTCTTTTTTTATCAAATTGAGAAAAAAAAAAATTAGATCACAATATACCATAAAGGTTAATATTTACACATTGTCCTTAAAAAAAAAAAAAGTTTATCCATCTTTTTCTTTAAGTTAATTTTTGGCAACTTGATTTGCTTTTCAAGTTTAGTAATGAAGGCAATAAAGGCGGGGCATGGGCTATCGATGCCCTGGCTGAATAAGAATGAGGAAATGCTTTAGAGTTTGGCAAAGGCCTCCTGCCATATGACGATATCTGCTCTTTGATGACTGGTGGTTTTGCATTCATGGCCAAATGAAGGACACTGTACAAAAAAAAAAAAAAAATGTAATTGAATTAAATAAAAAGACATAAAATAAAAAATAAATAAATAAAAAGAAAAATAGATATTTTAATTGGATGTACATGGGCAGCATTTATCAATTTATGCAAGTTTGGTTTAAAGATTTTTTCTTTATATTTTTTAGATGAGGTATTGTTAACTATTTACACTATTTATAGGTTAAATCAGGTTAATCAGTTGTTCATTTTAAACCCTAAGCACCAAGCCACTATAGTGGAACCAATATGTGTGTTATTCGAATCATTACTAGAGAAGCTTTCTTCAAATGGGCAATTCATAGGCATTAGTTTATTGAAGTTTTGATTCGTTTTTGTATCATTAGTGGTTATCGTGCTTTTCTTTTTAGTTTTTGTACTAAGTGATGAGTTTAATTTGTTTTTTATATTATGTATCAATGCATTAGGTTTTTACTAATTTTTTGTCTAGTTTGTGCCTTCAACCAAACTTGTAGAAATGAAATAAATACTTGCTGTATTTAAATCAAACTTAATACAGAGAAATACAAAAATAAAACCCAAGAACATTTTCAATACACCTAATAATCTTTAACATTCTTACATGCAAATTTTTCCATCAAAAATTTGCATATTGTTTAAAAAGGAAGCACATATAATTTTTACATAATTTAATTAAAAAAAATTTTGTTTTAGGTTTAAGATTTAGAATTAAGGTTTGGGATTAAATCCAAACTGCTGCTTTATAAGAAACTTGTATGCTCTTACTGAAAAAGTAAAGAAGAAAAGGAAAAAAACTATTTATAACATTTTTGACTGTCTTTTTTTTTAAATCCTATTTTTGTTACATTTAGCATAACACTCAGGTTTATTGTAAATTCCATGGCAACTGAGGCTGGGGTTGGTGGATTTTACAACAGATCAACACAGTGGTGAACTAGGTCGAAAATTTCTATCAGGAAAACTTGTAAAAAGGTACAGTCAAAAGAAGCCATTTCATGCAGAACTGAAGTGTAAACTATTCAAAACTAACTGACCAACCAAAACTAACCAAAACAAAATTTTAAAATATCCTTAAAAAGTGAAAAAAAAAAAAGCTTCATCAAACAAGGAACTGAGGATATCTATTATCTACCAAAAGTAATTATTGCATTAAAGAAACCTTATTTAAATCTTCCCAGTATCTGTGCAATATTTTTCTTTTTTTTTTTTGTTAGTTTTTACTTTTTAGGTTATTTCTAAAGTGATAGACCATCAATTTTCATGGTATTCCCGTGGACCAGTCTGACATTGGATCAACACTTGTTCGGTTATTCAATGTTGAAATCTATTATATTTTAAAATTATATTTGAGTCCATAAAACATTTATATTCATTACAACGTACAATCCTTTTTATTGGGTTGGGTTGGATTGGGTTGGTTTGGGTCATTTAACTTGATGACATTGTCGTGGCCGCTCCCTAAAAAGGAAGAGAACAGGGCACTTCGACCTTGACCTTACTGATTGTGTTCCCTACACACTGTGTAATTTAGACTCATTTTATTTTAGAAGTGGGCTAATTACTTTTTAGTTCTGTTTGTGTTACAAAACTAGTCGTAATACATCTCTTAGCATTTTTAGACCTTTGTTTTTTCGTAGCAAATCTCAACTCATTTTTAGAGAGATTTTTTAGCATTTTTGCGAGACCGTGTCTGTTGTTGGTCTTCCTTAACAGTGACTTCTTGCCAAATCCAAGGTGGTACCCAAACGTCTGAACGGTCGGTACGCAGGCTCCTGGCCTTTGTGGCCAGGACACCAACCCGGGCTGCATATTAAGTTACGCTCCCATTTTTTTTATCTGCCAACCGGATGCGGGTTGGATCTACCTCTCTTTCTCTCTTTACTTTGCCTTCTTACTTCTGGCTCCTTGCCCAGGATTGACTCTCAGCATTCTGTCCCTACTGGCTGCCTGCACGACGTCCATAACCTTTCCCGTACACTACGATTATGATTACTACGGGAGGTTTCTCAACCAGCAGACACGCAACGCCAACTCTGAACATTTGATATGCCCAACAACATCGCAACACCAGCTTTCCGACACTGACCAGATACTGTCACCGATACCAAGCACTGCATCACAACGCCAGCTCCCCGTTCCAGCCCAACACATCCAGCCTGAAACCAGACCAGCTAACCAGCAGCGATCACCTGCAATGACCAGTAGTGATAATCTGCAATGACCAGCAGCAATCACCTGCAATGACCAGCAGCAATCACCTGCGACCACCTGCAGCGATCATCTGCAATGATCAGCCTTTCCTGTATATTATCGGTTGTAATTACTATGGGAGGTTTCGGCACCAACCTCAACCAGCAATGCCTGCACTGCATAGTCTAATCGTTGACACGACCGGAATGCACACCTCAGCATCCAGTCATCGACCTCAACATCCAACCGTTGACACGACCAGAATGTCCGCAATCTCTTTCCAACCGTCAACACAACCAGAACGTCTGCACCTCAACTCCAACCGTCGACACAACTGGAATGTCTGCACCTTGACTCCAACCATCGACATGACCATTCCAACCCTTGACACAACCAGTTCGACCACCATTACCTTGATTACCAGACCAATATACCCCACTGCCTCTCCTTTATAAATAAACTCAGCATTAATCATACATATCCTCATTCTGTTGTCCATTTTGTTTCACCTTGTCACATTTCACGTCTTTAATTCAAAAAACGTAAGCAGGCCTCTTGTGACCTCATCATCATCTACAATACGGGGGCATTCAGGCCGTGGTTTCATATCGCTCCCACCTCCAGGGGGTTCGCTACAACATATCAACCCTTGTTAAGTTATTTAATGCCAAAATTACTCTTTTTTTAATATCTGAATCTATCAGAATTTAATTGGTCCGGGGATAGGCAAATATCAGGGGTGAAGGGTCAATATATGCAACACATACACTGCATGCCTGAATTTCTTTTAGAGGTAAGTAATTTTATGAAATAAAATTAATTGTAGTTAAATTTTACTATACTCCTTACACTCCTGAAAACTCTGATTCCTTCATTTTTTAGCAATATTAATACACTAGTATGTAACCATGACATATTAGGGAAGGATATTAGAATAATCCAGAAGCTATATCAACAGCAAACTGTTGGAATACTGATAGAAAATAAATTCAGTAAACATACAAAAATAGAAAAGGGTGTAAGATAAGGATGTAACTTATTTAACCTATACAGTGAGGCAATTCTGAGAGAATTAGAAGTCCTACCAGGATCCATTACTGGCAGTTACAATCTTAACATAAGATATGCAGATAACAGTGGTTGGACATTTGTGTACTGGACATTTGCATTCCTAGACAAATGTGTCCCTGGATAATTGCGTACCTCTGATAATTTTTTGAAGTTACCATACTTTCTTTTGTTAAGAGTTACTAATTGCAAACCAACTTTTAATTATTCTAATAAGGAAAAATGTAGTTGACATAAATTCTGAAAGAAAAACCATATTTTTTAAAAGAATTGTTTAATATAGAAATTTGCACACGAATACTTTTAATTGCTCCAAACAAGCAGAAAGGGAATTATCATAAATAAAAAAAAAAACGAGAGAAAAATTTATTTTTTAAAGCAAGAGAAAATTAAGCTAGCAGTTTCAGTTCACTCCAGCAGTGCATACCACAAATATCTAATAGATTCTGGATTTTATAGATTATATTTTTATTTGGAATCCATGGCTAACTTCTGAAAATCAAATACTGGTGGAAAAATATCTGTGGATGAGGAAAATTACAGCTACCATTATCATAAGAAAAACGCCAATGAAACGAAAACATGCCTGCAAGGTGTAGAGCAATCTTGCAGCACCGTTAAACAAAAATAAATTTTTAATTTTTTTTATCTTAATCCTTTTATTACTTTAAAAAAAAATTATGATTACTACCTATGCTTTTTTCAAAATTTATGGTAATTACCTTTAAAAGTTTTAATAAATTATCAGAGGTATGCAATTATCCAGGGACACATTTGTCTAGGGACACAAATGTCCAGTACGCAATTGTCCTAGAACTGCAGATGACACAGTGTTGAGAACAGGCATGGAAAGAAAACGACAAGAGGTCCTACAGAATGTAGTGAAGGAAAGCAAGAAGACAGAATGCATGGTTGTTAGCAAAAGGGACACCCCCAACATGCAAACTACAAATTGGGTAGACCAAAATCAAACAAATAGAACAGTTTAAATATCTGGGAAGTGTTTTAACAGAGGACAAATAATGTGACACTGATAGCGAAACATGCCTTCCAAAAGCTAAGCAAAGTATTAAGAAACAGAAAAAATTTGTTAAAGAGTACTGAAGACTTGAAAAATGTGATAATCATAGACATACTGAAGGCAAGAGTGACAGACGAAAAGAGTGCATAAGGAGGAGTGTGAACTGGACAACAGGTGAAAAGTAAACATGAGTAAATAAGATTAAAAAGAAAAAAATTATCTGCTCACTTTTGATCAGATTTAACTGCTTGAGACTTGAGCCTTTTTGAACGGCATGCAAGAGGTGGTGAGAGTGGTGGTTTGGATGGTGGGGAAGGTTTGGCAAAACTGCATGGCTTAGGATTCACCCCATGAACATCCATCTTGGGTGGAGAAACAGAATACATAGGTTCATTGTGATCATAGTTATGAGGCTGTTTCTTGCTCTTACAAACAAGTAACTCTTGCTTCAAAGGCTCATTTTCAAAGCTCCGAGGCTTTGCACGCAATGAAGGTGCAATCGTTTCCCTTATGGAAACATCATCATTGTAGTCATCATCAAGGTCTTTTCCTTTCTCAGATTCTTCTAAGTACTCTCCTGGCTCAATTTTCAACACCTGCGGTGCCCACGATGCTTCAATCTGTTTCCGACGCCTTTGAAAAGAAAAAAAGACATTGAGCATTTTGTTTAAGAGAAATGTGTTAAATTATAACCTTTATTTTACTTACTATCAGCAATCCTCACCTAACACAAATCACCATGGTCATGGTCTACCAAGCTTTTGTAATCTTGACTCTCTTGTATGGCTGTGAGACCCGGGAACTCTACTGAAGAGACATCTGCAAACTTGAAAGATTCCATCAAATGAAACTTTGTGAAACCCTGTGGAACAGGTTGCAGGACCAGATCATAAACAACGAAGTTCTCTGCTGTGTGAAGATGGGGAGCCTAGAAACCATCATGACTCGCCATCGACTTCGATGGGTTGGACACTTTGCCTGAATGCCAGACATCTTCCCACCCAAATAAATCCTCTTCTCAAAGCTCACATCTGGCATGAGGAGAGACCACGAAGAGCTTCATGTCGTCAATTCAAGGATCAGCCAAAAAAGACTTTGCTGAGAACAGAAATTAATCCAGTCAATGGGGAGACAAAGTTTGCAGAAAGAACTAATTGGAGAAGAGCTGTCCACGCAAAAATAAAACAACATGCTTCAAAAAGACCAGAAGACAAATAGAAGAGACGAAGAGAGCCCAAAGAAAAGCCAGAGCTCTACACCCCTTTTACCCTACCATGCGGTGGCTGTGGACATCTCTTCAGATTTAACATAGGACTCATTTCACACAGTAGGAAATGTCTATGAGCACCCCCATACTTGGCAACAAATTCCACCAATGACAATGACAGCTAACTTATGTAACTATAAAGATACAGTGGGTCCCTCTCTTAGTTTTACAATGACTGAACAAAACACCAGACATTGTGCTTCGATTCTCATTCATGTTGGTGTGCACAAAAGTTGCGAATGGCTTGTTGTGCATTCTTGTTTAGTGCCAGGCAGAACAGATGTAAACTCAGTGAAAACAGGGTGAGCAATAACTGAAAAATACAAAAACAATTTGAGATATCCCTAGACATGACCAGAGAATAGAGGAACAGTGTACTAAAGCAGATTAAATAAAGCGTTACATTCAAAATTGCCTGATGGTTACACAGACACGTGATAATAAGAACGTTGAGGATAATAGTTCAAATGTAAATAATGATAACTCCTCATCCTAGATATTCAGGCAGAAATTTCATGTTTCATCACCTAAAAGCTGAACACGTCATATGGTTTCTGCTCATACCAAGGCAACATTCTAAATTGTGATTCAATTACTGAATTATTGCTGTGGAGTAATTTTAGCAAGCTAGACTTACTGTCGTTTTTTGATTCTCACTAGGTGACCTAGACTCACAGCCTTGTGCTAAACTAAACTCTGAAAAATAATTTTTTGTTATGGAATAATGGTAAGCTAGCTATCACTGGAAAACATTATACTTGTAGTACCTTTGATATTCATAAGGTGACACTGACTCGCAGCCTTGTGCCAAACTAAGCTAAACACTGAAAAAGACTTATCAGTTATGGAATAATGGTTAGTAAGCTATTATTGTAGAACATTACACCTGTAGTGACTCTGATCCTTAGTAGGTGACACTGACTCACAGCCTTGTGCTAAACTAAGCTCTGAAAAAGAGTTCTTTGTTATGGAATTATAGTGATTGCTTAAGCGTAACTTAGATGTGGCACAAGGCCGAAAGTGAGGATCAAACTCACTACTCAGTCATAATTGATAGGCTCACTAACCGTTACACCTCGTCAAGGTGTGCTCTTTGTTATGCAATAATGATTAGCAAGCTATTATTGCAGAACTTTACTCCTGTAGTGTCTCAGATCCTTATTAGATGACCCAGGCTCACAGCCTTGTACCAAACTAAGCTAAACTCTGAAAAAGAGTTCTTTGCTATGGAATTATAGTAAGCTAGTTATTATTGTAGAACTTTATTCCTGTAGTGCCTCTGGTCCTCACTAGGTGACCCAAGCATATAACAAACCTAAGGTCTTATGCTCTTTTAGGCAGTTCTTTGTAAACAGCTAAAAGAAGGATGCTTTGATCATGAATAAAATGTCTTTGTAATCATTTTGATTGTCCTTATGAATTTATAGCAAGAAATCCTTTACTTACTTTTCATGTTGTATCTTCCATTCTTGTAATTGTTCTAAAACGTCATTCAGATCTTGATTATCATTTGACAACGTGTCGTACGTGTGCTCGGCTTTGAATTTATACTGTGTACCAGAGAGATGAAAGTGGTAAGTCAGACACAAAGCAGAAAGAAAATTAATGACATCCAAAAGCTTTGTACCTTTTTTTATAAAGTTGCAAATTTAATGTACTTAATAGCTAAATATTTTTCCTGCAAGTATATACCTTATTTGCCAGCCTATTGGACACACCTAGATTTAAAATATGTACACATCACAACAAAAAAAATAAAAATCATAACCTTACCTTTAGGTGACATTCTCATTAATCATGAAGAAACATTTACAGTATTAGCACAAATTATATTTTGAGAGAAGGTTTAATTACCAGGACATTTTTTGGAAAAGAAGAATCTTAGTACATTTCATTATGTATTAACTGAAAATTGTTTTAGTCATTTTTCAGGGAGCAAAATCTGCATATACAGTAAATTCATAATAGCTACAAATAAATATACTGGTATCAGTGAACAGTGATACATATGGTATTAGGCAAAAAAACAGAAATATGGTACTCGTTGGTAAATGAAATCACATACCACACATGCTGAAAAGCAACTTCCAATACCTGTATATCAACAAAAACACACAAAGCAAGCAGCAATATACCAGTCAAAGCAAATATTTCTTGTAAAATCTGGTATTTCTACAAAACAAACAGCAAAATATTGTGCAATTCCATAAATCTGAAAACATTTCTGTCGTCCAGTACATATGCAAACAAAGCAAATATCAGTATTTCAGTAAACATTGGTACGAGACAAGAAGCAAAATAACAAATCTGTAAATTTTAATGAAATCTTGCAACTCCAGTACATGCATACACAGGTAATACCAGTAATTCCGTAAAAACCAGTACAAAGCATTCAGAAATAAATTTCAGTGTCATGCTCATGCATGCAGTAAAATCAAATATGATACTTCAGTAAGCAACAGGGGAAAAAGTTGTAATATGAACTGACAATACAGTGAATATCATTAAGAAAAAACACAAGCCTCCCATAAATGCTTCAATTATAACGAATGGGTCTGATCCTCATATTTCAGCACAATAAAGGCCTTAAATCATCTTAGTGCTGGCTAATTATCATGCTAATTATCATGCTAATTATGGTCCTGACACATTTTTCTTTGTGTAGACAGCTTTGGGTGGATTAACCCGGTAAGATAAGATTTTAATTACGGGAGGGTAGCAACTAGCTTATGTGTTTTGAACATCAAACCTAATTAGATACAGGCTTTAATTTCTTTTTTCCCGGGTGATTTTTTCATGGATATTTTTATCGATATTGTGTTCGCTGACTTCCAGGAGTTGTAGTTTCAGAGCTAAGCTCTGTGCATGCACTGATTCCTGGTGAATCCCACTTTTTTGTGGTCTTCATGTCTCCCTCGTAATATTCTGGCACATTTTTTGGAAAAAGTATGTGTCCAATAGGTCAGCAAATATGGTAATTTTGTTATAGCCAATAAAACAGATATTCGTAAAAGGCAATTCAATAATTTGCACGAGTGTGTCAATAACTGTGATAACTGAACATCTATTATATCACAGTTGTTGTGCTGTGTTTTATCATAAAACATAACATTTTATCATGTTCCCAGTTCTAAGGATGGGTGGGTGGTGTAATTGATAGCAGCTAAGAATACACAAAAAAAACAATATCCTGTTCAGTGGCAAAAGCTACTGGTGGCACCAGGGGTAGCAGTACTGCCTTAGCCACTGAAACTGTATTACCTCCTCTGGTTGATAGCGGATGAGGGCAGGGTACCGCACATGGTTTCACACGTTGTATGTAGAAATTAAGAAATTAGAGAATTGAGTTAGCTGTAACCATAGACAAACATGATAGCACAACTGCCAAATTCAAATGTGATATCATTCTATGTTAGTGAGAGGACCAATTTCTTGCTCAACAAACAATATCACCTACACAGTGTTAAAAGTTTTATTACTTAAATAAGTTAAAATAAAAATGAATAGGCATTTTGTCGGTCCTGGTAAAATAGATAATAAAGCTATTTTTCCAATCACAGTAAAAGTGACACCAAGGTTGTTTTGCTAGTAAATATAAATAATGTTTTAGAATTAAGAATTTATTATAATTGAGATTGTCAGCGCAGTAGTTGTGTGAGCTGTGTAGGCAGGACTTGAACAACATGGATTCTGTGGTCTGTGATGCTTGTCTTCAGTGTGTGCATCTGAAATATATTGGTAAGAAAACCATGCCCAAGAGTAAGTTTTGGATTTGCAGAGACTGTTATGTCTGAAGTGCTCAAAATATTCAGAGACGTCTATATTTCTTTTAATAATTGATGATGAATATGTGATTTTAACTTGTGTTTTAACAGTTGATGGTGGAAAAGATTTTAAATTGTCTGAACAAAAAATTGTCTGATGGTAAAAATAAATAAACTTCTGTGTTTAATCTGTGTGTTGTTATTTTTAACATTATCTGCCTTTATAATAATAAAAATATTTACCTGCAAAATAGCTTGGGGTGTTATTTTACTGAAACCAGTGAAATAAGCTTAAAAGCATTTTTGCCTATTTTACCAGGATGGGCAAAACAGCATCTTCCAAATAAAAACTATATCATACAATTGAATGATCCAGTGTATAGAAGAGTATAAGATTAATCCTCCTGGCATTTATTTTCACTTTATGTATCTTATATATATTTTATATATTCATATAACTTTTAAAAATTCATATGGATATGTAAAACAAAAAGCTTTAAAATGCTGTAGTGAGACAAAAATAAAAAGAATTCAAATTAAAATAAGGCATTTGTACTTTCCTTTAAAACTCTCTCTCTCTCTCTCTCTCTCTCTCTCAACTGTTCTTTCTAAAAGAAAACCTGAACTTGGCCAAAAAATTCTAAAAATCAGTGAGGATTCATGTATAACTTCCATCATAAAAAAAAATTGGGAAAGAAAGGATGCCAGAAAATAAAATAATTTTGACCAATCAAAAATAATTAACACCAAGAGACTTTTGATGTTAGCCAAAACCAAAGTTCCTGCCAGAATCTTGAAGCCTGATCAAAAGGATATAAGCTGACACCTCTGAGCTAGAAGAGGGAGGAGGGCACGAGAGGACAGAACAAAAGAATGCTACAGTGGAAAAACTAGCCATGCTGAATGTGAAGAAGTAGTTAAGTGGTCATCTGCTAATCATATTCCTGTCCTGTTTAGGGTTGAGAAAAACACAGTAGATTGACACTGACCTATTTTCAATATTACTACTACCCCTCACATAGTCTGACTTCAAAACTACACTACTGGATTTTTTCAAGCCTCCTACCAATATTCATCTTATAAACAAATATTTTTCTACACAGAATACCAAAGGACCCACTCTAAAGCAAATAAATAAAATATATATATATATTTGCATATACCTGCTTGCTCCTTCATTTTATGTCCTATGTTTCCAATAAATATCACCGAGAATATATTTACAACTCTACATCCACACTGGTGACCTCCCGACATGAGAACACATATCCAGAAAGCTATAGTAAACAAAATAAATAATTCAATAAAGACAATGAGTTTTACATGAGCTGCTTAACATAGAATGTTGATGAAAAGTCTTGTATTAGCAAGAACACCTGATTATATTTCTAAATAAGAACAAGATATCCCTAAACATGATCAGCAGAACAGGAACAACCTACATTGTAGATTAAATAAAGTGTTCAGTTTGGAATTCCCAAAAGGTTACACAGATTGACAAGCAATTGACAAACGCTGGGTATTGTACAACTGCCAAAATTTGCTCATAACAACAAAGATGGAACCCAGGATGCAACACAGGATAGAACACAGGATTGACATATAAACCAAAGGAAAAAGGAGTATTTACCTGGGGGAAAAGCCGTTTTTTGCTTTCTGGAGGAGCTGTTTTGAGCTTACTGCGAGAGAGGAGAGCTCGAGAAGGATTTCCACAAACCACAGAACCATCAGTAAGTTCACTGACAGGGTCAGGAGAATGGCAGAAGTCTATATGGAAGATAAAAACAAAAATAAAAAAGGAAGTGATGATTTCATTTGTATACTTGTTTTGTTTTTTAATAAGCAAGAAGAGATATCTCCCTTGAGGAGAACAGACCAAATAATAGTAATTTGCACTGGAAGATTCAATATGAACATTTCAGAGTGTTTGTGTGTCAATCTGAGAACAGTGCAGAAGATTCGGAAAGAGCTGATTGAGTCTAATGGTAATTATGAAGGTGTTTGGAGCGATTACTAGTGATGGCGGCATTATGACTCCAATCATCTTCATCTGGCCACCTAACTCCCCAGACTGCAAACCCCTTGATTGCCAAACAATAGCAGGCATATATATTTATATATATATATATATATATATATATATATATATAATTAAGTAATTCATTGAGTCTGAAAGAAACCTTAACAGAATGCAGAAAGCACTGGACAGCCGTTTCGTCCTATATTTGGGACTCATCAGCAGTGCGCATCCACTACCGAGAATTGAAACCCTGACAGTTGAGTTATCAAGCAAATGCCATACTAACTGTTCAATGGGCCTCGGTGGCGAAGAGGTAGCAAATCAGATATCAAATAGCGCCGCTCACTCATATATATATATATATATATATATATATATATTAAGCATGTTCACCTCATACAAGGTAGAAAGCCACTGGGATATAAGCGGTTACTCAGTGTGGAAGAATTAGAAAACAGAAACATTACTAATGAATGAGAAGAAAAGAAGGGCAATTAAAACAGTGGAAAGTGATTGATATTGCATTTAGATTTTTGAAGATTAAACTTGGCTGGAAATCATTGAGCCACAAGCAAGAAATGTGAGAAAAGAAAATGTTAGCATAAAACTTGCGATTTTGGTTTTGGAAAGTGTTTGTATCCTTTGTCATGATCAAACGACTGAGCTGATCATTTATGATTGTCATAAAAGATCCATTTCTCATCACAAGTCACTATTTGATCAAGAAATGGATCATTTGGATTTTGCAGATGCAGCATTGAACACACTTTTCAAAATGTCAAACTCTTTGACTTTCACTGAGATCATGTGGAACCCATTTATTTTATAATTCATGTGAAAAAAAGTAAGTACATCTTTTCCTTGTTCAAGGGTATATAATGTCTTAAGTTAAATTATGAAAGATATATATATATATATATATATATATATATATATATATATTTAAAGACATTTATATTATGTTTAACGTTCTTTTTATAGATACATGTATTTAAGCAAATGCTCTGTTTTTTTTTTATAATAAACAGTATTAAATAACATTTACCGGCCTGAATGTCCGAGAAATTTTCATAGAAATTTTCATAGAAATTTTTGCTCTCCGACAGGAATCCTGTCGGAGAGCGAAAATTTCTCGGACATTCAGGCCGGTAAATGTTATTTAATACTGTTTATTATAAAAAAAAACAAAAAACAGAGCATTTGCTTAAATACTTGTATCTATAAAAAGAACGTTAAACATAATATAAATGTCTTTAAATAAATTGTCGGGCTATGTCCAATTCTAAAATATATGACGTCATTTGTTTACATTTGATACGCTAGAGCAGATATGAATAGAAGAGTTTCATGGAAGATTTAAGTTTAAAGATAGTAAAATCGACCTTGCTAACCAGACGCTCATCTGTGGCCGAAAGGTTAAGGCACATCACGCGAAATGATGGTTCCGTATAGGATACAGGTTCGATTCCTGTCGGAGAGTGAAAATTTTCTATGAAAATTTCTCGGACATTCAGGCCGGTAAATGTTATTTAATACTGTTTATTATAAAAAAAAACAGAGCATTTGCTTAAATACATGTATCTATAAAAAGAACGTTAAACATAATATAAATGTCTTTAAATAAATTGTCGGGCTATGTCCAATTCTAAAATATATATATATATATATATATATATATATATATATATATATATATATGGGAGGGGTATGTATGTATGCATTCTTATACGGAGCTCATTAGGTAGGTTACTTGCTGTTTCTCTCTGCCTCTCTTAATATATGTCTCATGAGTGTCAAATTTTCCAAGTTTTCTTTCCTCCTTAAGTGTCCCAGAAATTTCACTTGTCTCTTTCTGATACTAAGTATAAGCATAATTTTTATTCCCATTTTCCTTAAAATTTCCTCATTGCTCATGTTCCCTTCATGGTATTTTCAGCATCTTTGTAGAACCACATCTCTGTTGCTTCTCTGGGGAAATTGTTTGGCATTCACTATCATATGGGAGATTAGATATTATATAGCAGTTCAGCACATTTTTCTTTGTTTCTAACGATATTTTTCTATCTCTTAATACTTTGCTTACTTTCTGAAAGGCATGAGGAGATTGTCCAGGATTGATTGCCATATAGGAGATAAAATATTACATAGCAGTTCAGCATCTTTATGTTAATAAAGAAAAAGTGAAATATAACAAGAGAACTCTGAAAGAAAGAATTCACTTTTGCCAACAGTACAGAGTCTGAGAAAAATGGTCATCAAAACCAGTCAAACAAAACCAAACAAAAGAACTAAATCACAAAAATGCGCATTGTCACAAATCTTTGAAAATCTTAACTTTGAAAGAAACCTAAAACAGTATTTTCATTTTAAAATAGTATTTTTCAGATGCAACAAATTATGCAGGACATATTTTGTTTAAATATGTTACTTAGAATGATTGTTTCACTACTTATGTAAAAACTTTTGGTTAGCAATAATATAAGTGACAGATGGCTATAAAAAGACGCTCTTGATTATTTATGGCTAATTTGTTTATATAATGCACTAACTAATTTTGTCATGAGGCAAAAGTAAAATGATGTGCTAAAATAAGTAACCAAGTAATCGTTTTAAGGTCTCTGAATATCGGTGTTTTTATTAGAGT
The DNA here is from genome assembly GCA_964036315.1 of Acanthosepion esculentum. Taxonomy (NCBI): domain Eukaryota; kingdom Metazoa; phylum Mollusca; class Cephalopoda; order Sepiida; family Sepiidae; genus Acanthosepion; species Acanthosepion esculentum. The sequence goes on from OZ038484.1 coordinate 68,656,141, forward strand.
ATATGACAAAGTTCAAAATAAGAATATTTTTTTTACCATCAGTTTCAACACCAGCCAAAGCAGAAAATGGTCGAAAAGTTTTGTTGTATGAGGCAGATGTTTGCGGGCGTGTTCTAGAAGAGAGTGGACGGATTGCTGAAGATGGGCGCAAAGCAGAACTTGGCTTAAAATTCGTAGCTGGACGGAATGCACTGACAAATGACTGACCTGTATATATAAAAAATAAAAAACCCATCAAATAACTTTTGAATTAACATAGATTAGGTAAATAAATTAAAAATTTAAATTTAACAAAAATTATCAGTAATTATTTACTTCAACTGCCAATTAACTACATATGATTTTTTTTTCTTTTTTCTTTCTAATTTGGCAGTATATGTAGGGTGGTCATGCAAGGCTGGTGCAAGGGTCTGCCCCTCACACACACACACACACACACTAGAATCTGTGATATCCCTGTCACCACCACTGTACCAAATCCCAATTTTCATGAGGTAGTATTTATATAAAATACAAATTTTATTGTAACTGAATTATGCACAATAATGGATCATATGCAATATAGGTGAACAATTCAACTGGAAAAATGCAAAATAAATACAATGTATCTAAATACAAATTAGAGACATGTCAATAGATCATTCTATCTTAAATAAATCACACATTCAACATTATAACTAAAAAATAGTGAATTTTATATTGTGTTTTTTCAAGACTTAGCATGAATAAAACAAGTCCATGATAATTTGGACAAAAAAAAGACCACAGAATGACGTCAAAATCCACAAATGTTTTTCATCCCTTAATATTCAGATGTGCTTAGTTTAATTTGTAATGTGTATGTATATATATATATATATATATATATATATATATATATATATATATATATAGGTAGAAATAAGCAAATGTTGATTAGATAGTGATGGTCACAAAGCACTGCCCAGGGTCGGCAATCAGGCCTGGGCTCCCCTCCAAACAGGGGACTTAGGGGTAGTATACACTGGCTCTGTGGTCATAGCACACTGAGCAGAAGGGCCAGGGTGGTGGGCCCATCCCCACCTAATGGAATCAACAGCTACATGTCCGTATACCAAGGGAAGTCTTCAAGTTGAAGAGGGATGGGTTCTGCCAGGTCTAATTGCTACTTGCTACTGGGAGGGGTTTTACCAGGTTTACATATTTCAACCCAGATATTGGCACACAACTAAGACAAATATAGAGAGCTGATCAGGTGCCCAGCTGTGCAGTGACTCTATGACCATACACAGTCATGGGATTTACCCTAATGATGATGATGATGATGATGATGATTAAACATCATACACTCTCAAGATTAACAAAAGATTCTGCTCCCAGACATGTGACTTTGTAACTTGCACCTCCTGACTCTCGGCCTATACACTAAGCAAAACTTGCCGGATGCAGTTTGAAGTATTGATTATTGAATTTTTTGGTAAGGATGAATTTGTTATTTAAAATTTAATTCTTAAGGGAAAAACATTTAAGAATGTCACCCCATCTCTTTTCACTGACTGGACAAATCACCCCAACATTGAGTCTCAAATCTCATTCATGACAGAATGCACAAAAAACAGGAAAAGGTCTACCTTACATTCACAAATAAACAAAAGGTGGTAATTAATGCCACAGTGAGAAATGAAGACATTAATCGTGTTTCCAATATATTTGGTTGTTTTTTTGTTTTTTTTTAAGTTTATTAATCATTTCATGCCAAGCAAGGCAATAAAGCCATTAAGATTCAAGTGGTTACTGAGTGTGAGAGAATATGAGAAAAATAAAAACATTAAGGAGAGAGAATAATAAAGGAACAAGAATTAAGAAGATAGAAGATAACAATTGACATTACATTTAAATTTTTAAAGATCAAAGTTGACTGGGAAGATAGAAGCCAGAAGAGATTTCCACATATGAGAAATGCAATAGAAGAAACTGTTAGCATAGAACTTATGGTTACATCTGGCAGCCATTTCAACTGTAAGATGATGAGACCATGCCACTAATCTAATACTGCACTTAAATTCATAAAGTCTAGATACCATAGAGGAAAGTTCATTGCAAAAAGACTGAATGCATGGTTGTTAACAAAATGAAGAGCCCAATACAGAAATTACCAGTTGGAGATACTGAAATAAAACAGGTGCAACAATTTACAAGGTAAACAAAAAAGTTCTGTCCGTTTTTAAAGGAAAAAAAGAAAACGCTTCACAGTATGTGTAACTTATATTTAATCTTCAAAGTAATTGCCATCAGCATCCAGCACCTTCTGCCAACATGTCTCCAGTTGTTCAATACCCTTGCAGTAGAACTCGGGGGGTTTTGACGCAAAGAAGTCTGTGAGGGCTTTGCGCAAGTCTGCTTCATTGGTGAAGGATTTCCCACGAAGATGATTATCCAGGGAGTGGAAGAGGTGGTAATCAGATGGCGCAAGTTCAGGTGAATAAGGTGGATGGCACAAAGTCTCCCACCCAAGTTGCTGTAGGGTATCCCTGACCACTCGCACGACATGCGGCCTGGCGTTGTCATGGAGGAAAAGCACACCTTTGCGATTCACCAGTGCTGGCTCCTTCTGATGCAATGCCTGTTGCACACGTTTCAATTGCTGTGAGTATAGGTCTCCAGTGACCATTTGGCCCGTTGGTAGCAGTTCATAATGAACCACTTGATGACCTGTCCACCAGACACAAAGCATAATCTTGCGTGGGTGCATAATTAGTCTTGCAGTGTGAGGGACAGCATCCTGAGGAGACAACCAATGTCTGGAACACTTGGGAGTTTCATACAGAACCCACTTTTCATCACTGGTAAGCACTCGATTGAATAAGGATGCGGTACGGTGGCAAGAAAGTAGCGATATGCAGACTGCCACTCGTTGTCCCTTGTGGACCTCCAACAGCGTTTACAGAACCCACTTGCTCATTTTGTACGTCTTACCTAGGCAGTGTAGGTGAAGTCTAACTGTTTCATCGGAAACGTTGAACTGTCTTGCAAGTTCACCACACGTTAGACTACTGTCCTCTTCAATGGCCGCCTTCAGGACTCCGTCATTCAAGATCTGTGGTCATCTACTGCGAGGCTCGTCATGGATAGACAAACCTCCCGACTTGAATTTTCGAAACCAATGCCTTGCAGTACATTCATCCACAGCACTATCCCCAAACAGTTGACATATGCGGCGACTTGATGCAGCTGCTGATAAGCCCACTTTGAAGTCGTAAAGCAAACAGCCTCGAACGAGATCTCTAGACACTTCCATCCTTCTCACAGCTGTCCAGCTTATAACTGATGGCTGGGCATGGTACGCATGTTTTTTATAATGTCTGATGTTCCTACTTCTGGCTGTCCGAATTTGAAAACAATTACTACACGCATTTTGTATATATTTCAACTTCATTCAATGACTAATCAAAAAACGGACAGAACTTTTTTGGTTACCTTGTAGATAACTGTGAATTATATTAACATAGGATGGAAAGTGTAACACTGAAATCTAAAGGTGCATTATAATAACAAAAGATGTCTCCCAAAAGCTAATTAAAGTATTAAAAAACAGAAAAATATTGTTAGAAACAAAGAAAAGAGTACTGAACTGTTATGTAGTATCAGTGCTATTACATGGCAGTGAATGCTGAACATTCTCCTCACAGATAAAGAAGAGACTTGAAGCAACAGAAATGTGGTTCTACAGAAGGATGCTGAGAATACCATAGACTGAACATGTAAGCAACAATGAAGTTCTAAATATAATGGCAACAGAAATGTCACTTGTACTTAACATCAGGAAGAGACAGTTGAAATTTCTGGGGTACGTAATCAGGAAAGAAGGCTTGGAAAATTTGATACTCACAGAACAGGTAAGAGAGACAGAGGAAAGCAACACACAACCTACCTGGCGAGCTTCAATGAATGGATGGTGAGGCTAGGGTTTCGGAGAGATGGCAAAAATACAAAATTAAAATCTACAAAGGACCGGAAATTGTGGCGAGCCATGATCACCAACATCCTGAAAGGACACGGCACATAAAGGAAGAAGAAGAAGAAGAAGAAGAAGAATCTGATTTGCACAATGATAAACACTGCATTTATTGTCATTTAAATAGTGAGTACATTTTGGGGGGCACACCCTTTATCTTTTTTATTTTTTCACCCCAAGCAAGGCGAGAGTGCCATTGGTTCACAAGGGGGTACATAGAGTGAAGGTGAGAGAAAAAAAACTGTGTATAGGGGGAATGAAGAAAGGATAAAAGATGAAAGGGATTCAAGATATCAGAAGATGGTGATTGACATTACATTTAAATTTTTGAAGATTGTAGTTATCAGAGAAGCAATTAAACAGAAGGGAGTTCTACAGGCGGGAAGTACGAGAAAAGAAACTGTCGGAGTAGAAGTGATGGTTATATTTAACTATTTCAACAGTAAAAGGGAGGGACCTCGATGCTAGTCTAGTAGCATGCTTAAATTTATGTAGTCGGGGAAAAAAGCTAGACAGAACAGTTGCCATGAAAATATTTGTAGAAAAGACAGAGTGAAGCCACATCACGCCTGTGAGAAAGTGACAGGAGTCGAGATGCCAAGTCAGGACCAATTACATTGCAGATCTTTCTTGGGATTTTGTTGAGTACTTCAAGATGAACAGCTGGTGCACCAGACCATGTATTGCAACAGTACTCAATGCATGGATGAATGGTAGATTTGTAGATATGTAAGCTGGACCCTGACGAGTAAAACCTTCTGGCCCAACACAGTGAGCCAACATTCCTTATAGCAGATGCAGCTATTGATTCAATGTAGTTGTTCCACGTCAAGTCATTCAAACGAGAGCTGAATGAGAAGCAAGATGGTCACTTTCCATTACATGAAAGATTAATATAAAATAGCAACTCACTGGCACTTTCCCCTTCATCGTTGGTCATCATGATTTCTTGTATCATGACATCCTGCTGCAACTTTTCCATGTAGGCCCAATCATCATTAAACACATTCACATTTTTCTTGCAGTCCACATCTGATAATGGCTCATCATCAAGGTACTGTAGCTGAGGTATAGCATCACGAACAGACATGCGGTAATTGTATTCTTCCTACATTTACAGTGGAGAAAAGAAAAAACAAATTTTAGAAACTTTACATTTATCAATTTTCTTAGCACTATATATATATATATATATATATATATATATATATATATATATATATATAATGTGTGACAAAGTGGAAAAAAGTTTTCATGTGACATATTTCATCATTTAGAACTTTATCGGAGTGAGTTTATTCATGTTGGTGTGATTTCACATATGCATGATCAAGAGGTACTGTGAATTTTAATTTTTAATTATTTTCCATTCATATACACACATATATATATATATATATATATATATATATATATATATATATATATATATATATATTACAGCAGAAAAATAAAAAATAACCTCAACATAGGGAGAGTCTATTTCAAACCTTTCTTCACATGGCTATCATGAGCCTCTAAGAGCTTGTCTCAGAGCATTGTTCTAAATTTATTTTCAAAGTCAGTCCTCCTCTAGTAGGCACCTTGTGAATGAGAGTGGATTTGTGTTAGTGATTGGTGGAGGCATAAGGTATCTTATCCCAGGGGAAGCAGTCTGGGTTTGGAGTTTATTTATGGCCAGGATTTTCGTTTGTAGTTTAATATCAGTTCCTACTATGTAGTGTTTCTTATAAAGGCCCCAGGGTGTGTTTTTCTGGGATTTTCTGTATTCTTATGTAATTTGGAATTTATTTGTATGTCTACATTTTATAATTAGTTCTCTCTGTTGATTTAATAGTTTGCATTGATCTTTATAATTTATTATCCCGAATTTTTTCTTCTAAACATAGCTTGCATCTATCCCTAAAACTATTGGGGGGTGTTCACGAAAGCTAGAATTTTCCAATTTATTTGAGGATTCAGACCCTCATGTATATATAATACGTACCAAATTATTAACTCCCATAACAATTACATTTTAAGTAAAATCATTGGGAAATAATTACATTTTTAAGTAAATTCCATGGGAAAAAAATAAATCTAACATGGAAACCCCCAGTGATTGTAGAATTAAGAAAAACTGCCCAGTAAAAGGCAAGTGCAGATCCACTAGGGTAGTATACCAGGCAACCATTACTCACTAAAGAAAATATGACAAACCATAATATTTACATCAGCATTTCTGCAGGAGAAGTTAAAAAGAGAATAAATACACAGTAGATATTCATTCACCAATCCAAAATTAAAACACCAAACAGCCTTTTCGAAAAAATTTGGGAAATTGAAGGAAATATTGAAATATTGGTTTAGTATGATCACTGGCGTAAAGCAACATCAAGCCTGGTCAGTACCTAGATAGGCAACCCTTTGGGAATACCAGGTGCTGTAAGCTTGGATGTCCAGGTGGTGTAATGGATAATGACTCAAAGTTGTTAACTGGAGAGGTGAGTTCCGATTCTAGTTGGGTTCGTTATATTCACTTATGCACAAATAACTTTGGGAAAGATATGAATCCACCTCTTCTCCGCCAAGTTATAAGTTAATTAGTAAGACTAAATCATTATTATCTTAAAAAAAGTTCTTACAATCTAAAAATATTTTCTGCAATTCAATAACCTGCACAGAGTTGATAAGCTGTAGAAAATAAATATAATATATATTTATATAATATATGATACTATATATAAATACTATATATTACAAATATATACCCTTTATAATATATATTATGAGGTTAAGTCAAAAATTACCTGCCCTACTGGCCATTACATATTTTTATGTGAGAGGTAGATAATTTTTAACTTACCCACGTAATATATATATGTGTGTGTGTGTGTTGGAAAACCTAAATAAAAAATTCATTAAATTTTCCTTGTCTGTCAAATTCAATAAAACATGTTTGAAAGAAAGGTTGCTGCCAAAATACACATTATATATTATTTTTATATATATATATATATATATATATATATATATATATATATATGTGTGTGTGTGAAAGTTCTCAGAATATATGTGTAGAAAAGTGTAATAAAAGACACGGAGCAGAGTAACCCAAATTAGATTTTATTCAGCACAATAGAACAGTTAGTACAAACAGAACCATTTATAAGCAGGCACAGTCCATTTTTGATGATAGGCAAGGGACTGAGAGAAGGAATGTTCACCACAATTCTCCTCTGCTTCTAGAAATAATTAGTGGCAGTTATTCAATCAATATTAAGGAAAGGTTATATCCTAGCAGGATTTATTTCAATTCTTAAGTATTTCCTTTATAATCTTATTTGATTTAAGGAAATCAGCAAAAGATTTACTCATAAATTAAGCGGTTGACAGGTCTACATGATATGTCAATAATATTTATTATACACACACACATATATATATGTGCGTAATATAATAATATCTAATATATAGGGTGCGTTGGATAAATTGTCATCTAAATTACGCAAAAATGAAAATAACACTGAGATTTTAACAGATATATTTACCAAAATTACACAAAAGTATCTTGAAATGCTAAAGAGTGGATTTATTCAATAAAATTGCCATTGGCTTCAACCACAGCTTCCAGATGACTTCAGAATCTCCTGCATCTCTTCTGGACAGTTTCCTTGTTTAAGTTGGTGAATGGTGCCATAATCCTTGCCTTCAGTTCATCTTTGGTGTTACAAGGAATTTTGTTGGGCGAGAGACCAACACATAATAATCAAAGGTGTTGCCGCTTGGGAATTAGTTGGCCAGATGTAAAGAGTGATGTGCTCACAGAAATTATCTGACTACCATGATTGGGTTCACCGGCTTGTGTGGCATGGTGCAGTGTCCCGTTGCCAGACATAGGATCGTCCAGCAGCCATCCTCTTGACCCAGAGCCTCAAGGCACTTGATGTAGGCCTCCTTGTTGAACCTGAGGCCCTATAGGAAGATGAATGGAGGCATAACATTGCAATCACTAGTGATCACTCAAAATCCCTTAGTAATTACCATTAGACTCATCCAACTCTTTCCAAATCCTCTACACTGTCCTAAGATTGACATCGAAAAACTCTGAAATGTTCATATTATTAGAACCACCAGCACAAAACGCCATTTCCAAATTTCAAGTGGAGTCAATTGCTTTATAGTACACTTTTCTGGCTGACAGTGCCCAACTGACACTACCATACTGTGCAGTCGACAAAATCAAAGACAAACACCATGCATGTGTGAAATTGAAAAAAAATATATAATGGCGACAATTTACCCATCGCACCCTGTATATTGCAAATATATATATATATATATATATATATATATATATATATATATATATATATATATATATTATAAAAAAAAGCAAAGAGTCAATGGTAAGAATAGAGTGATTTACAATTTCGGATTCTGGTGACGGTTTTACACAAACTGGATTTCCTTCCAGAGTCAAAGTGGTTAGTTTCGTACAGAAGGCCAAATATGGGACTTGTGAAAAGCAATCAATGTTGTTGCTGAAATGAAACATTAGCATTTAAAATGGATTTAATTAATTAATAAGAGACAAAAGATAACACCATTTACAAACTAATTGTGAAATGAATCAAGGAAATAAGGATCTATTATGTAAAACATCATCTTATTTACATTATCTACATATAGATTAATATCCTCATCTTTATTGTTACTATCACAATGTTTCAGCTGTTGTTTCCTCTGGCCTTTGTGAAGGTATTATTCTTAGCTTTTAAAGGCAAATCCCTAAACAACATTTAAACAAAGAGTCATGTTCAGGCGAGATGGGAATAATGACGGATGTTATTGTTAGCTGCTCAGATTAATCCCAGTAGTCATAAAAAACAGATTCGTAGAGAAAGGAAAATCATGTAAAATATAAAACACAATCTTATTTATTATAAATTGTGATGTACACCTAGATTATTGTTCCTGACCTGACATCTTGGCTTCAGTCACTTTCCCACCACTGTAAAGCTGCTTCCCTGTCTTTTTCTATCAATATTTTCATGATAATTGTTCGGACAAACTTTCCTGTTTGGGGTTTCATTTTTAAAAGTTATTTTTAACCCCTCTCCACCATTCAAATTGTACATATTGAAACTAGTTAGGACTTCCATGAGACTTTGCGGTATTATGGTGTCTGCAGTAAGAATAGTAAGTAAGAATGTGTTGTTTTGATGTAAAGATTACCGTGGTATGTTTAGGTCAGTAATTTTGGCTAGGTAAGTTTAAGATAAGACAGGCTGAAGACCAGCCTTCCCTTATTCCCTCTTTTTTGGCCTTGTGTCATATTTTTGTATTTTCAAAATAAATATCACTTCCCTCTATGGTACCTAGACTTTATCAATTTAAGTGCAGTACTGGATTAACAACAAGGTCTCGCCAATTTACAGTTGAATTGGCACAAGGTAACCATAAGTTCAATGATAACAGTTTCTTTTCCTACACTTCTCGCTTGTAGAACTCTCTTCCAGCTTCTTGCTTCCCCGTCACCTTCGATCTTCAAACATTTAAATGCAATGTCAATTGTTATCTACGGTCTTCTTGATCACTCTTCTATTGTTCTTGCTCTTGAAACAATGTTTCTATTTTTTAATTATTTCACATTCATTCCCCCCTTGTGTCTTAATGGCTTTACTGCCCTGCTTAGGGTAAAATGATTACAAAAACTATATATATGTAATCATTGGAATGAATGAGATTTTTGAGATATTTCTTTAATAAATAAAGAATTTAAATAGAATTGAATGAATAGGTAAGTTTGCAAAATACACTTTTCGAATTCTAGAATCATCAGAGGTTTCAAAATTTCACCATCAGACCCCCTTCCCCGATCCACCACCCCATAATTAGATTACACTTCATACATCTTCAATTCTCATTAAGTAGTTTGATTGGTGGTTCTGTATTTTATATGCTTCAATGACATCACTGCTAACCAATGACCACCAAGCATTGATCAACTGCCTTCTATTTAATTCTAATCTAAGGGACAGTTTGATTTGGAAACTTTACAAAGAAAAAAGTAAGGAAATAATTAAAGAAATTAATTAATAAATGAAAAAGTGAATCAAATCAATGTTATGATTTAATTAGAAATAACTCATTAAGTCTTTAAAATAATTTTAAATCTTTAAATATATGTCCAGTGTGGCTGATTAAATTTTTGTTTGCTAATTTATGACTATTTTGGAATCATCAATTAATAATCACATATTCATATTAAAGAAATAATACAGAAAATTCTTCTTTTCTTTATACTAATGTTCACCCAATACAAAACCCAAGAGCCACTCAAGGTAGAGGGTCACTGTGTGGTGTTGTATGAATGTAAGAAAAGACAAGAAGTGAAGTTTAACAAGGTATGCAGGAAAGATCACAGTTAACCCTAGACTTGAAGAGGTCAAGATTCTAGTGATTGGAAAAACATCTTGCCGAGTGTCTGTTCCATAAAGCAGCAATTCTCAGGAAGAAGTAGTATGAATGGAACTTCCTCATTACTAATAAAATATGAAGGGAATGGGGATTAGCAAGATGAAAAAAAAAAGACAAGTCTTCCTAATAACAAGGATCACCAAATCATTATTCTATACCTTTCCATTCAAACTAGTATCCTCATCTTGGTTGTCATACTCACAATCCTTCAACCATAGTAACTTCTGACCTTCTTGGTTCATGTGTTCAGTTTCGTTGTTTTTGTTTAGTGGCTTTTATAGGTTATTAAATGCCGAAATTTAAATATTTTGAGCACAATTTTATGGCTTCAACTAAATATATACTATAAATAGGTATTGTTGGTAATTTTACCATAAATAGATATTGTTGGTATTTTTTATATAAAAATGTATTTTTATACTTTCATAATATTTTGTTTTTGTTTGGTGATTCACTATTTGCCCATAGCTAGGTCCCTAACAGGTGCTACCATCCCAGGTTAGGGTGGATCTTGGCACAACAGCAATTAAGAGGTTGTTCCATGCTCCTGAAAACCTCCAATCTCCTGATCAGAGGCCTTGCTGCTGGATGTAGTTTATCATCATACCCAGGATTTCTCATGGTCAGAAATAAAAAATTGTAGCCACTCAATCTCACACCCAGCAATCCAGTAACCATTATTAAGTTAATATCTTAGGTTATTGGTAGGTTATTATATTCTGTCATGTGTGAAGACATCTTCTTTCTTCTTTTCAGCTTGTGATAGTATATTGTTGGACGTAAGCCTGCCCCATATCTCACCATCTTTGTGTAACCTTGCAGAGTTCAAAACGTGATTTCTGTTATCCATGGTAGCTGGCCCATTTCCTTTTGAGTTTGATGATTGTTTCTAAAATATCTTTGATTTTTTGTAGATCCATTCAACTGTTTTGCAATCTCGCCATGTGATATTTAGCATGATTCTAAGATTTAGATTTTGCTGTCTAATCAAATGTGGCCACTCTGCAGGTGACTGTTGGCAGAATGCATTGGTCATAGACTAGATGTTTCAAGACATACTCATTGGCTGTTCACTTATTCCTGCTATTTTAATGCAAATCATTGAGACAATATGGCAACCATTAAAATTGTACCTATTTTACTGACTTTCATCTATATTTAGAATTTAATTCAAACTCTCCCATCCTGGATATAACAATAAACTAGATATGGCATCAAGGCCTCTGATTACAAGATTGGAGGAACATAGAACACCCTCTTAACTGCTGTTGTTGCAGATCCATCCAGACCCAAGGTGGTAGCACCTGTTAGGGTCCTAGCTATGGGCAAAGAGTGAATCTCCAAACAAAAATCAACAGTACATTTTTATAATACAATTACCAACAGCACGTTTTTAATACCTGTCTATATTTATGAGATGAGGTATTGTAACTACTTACACTATTTATATCATTTTCACTGTTGGCATCATCTTTACTGTCATATTCACAACATTTCAGCTGTTTTAAGCTCTGACTTTCTTCAGTGGAACTTGAACAATCTACTCCCATGGGCTAAATAAAGGGTTCAGTTCAAGATTCCAACATAAGTCACCTGAAGAAGGCCGGAGCATACAACAGCCGAGATGTTGTAGATATGACAGTAAAGATGAGGACAACAGGCCAAATGATGTAAATAGCATAAATAAGTACATTTTTATAATACATTTATCATCTACACACTATATATCTAACAAAAATATACATTTAGTCTGAAAGTATAAAATTATGTACAAAATATCTGTAGTTGAAGGCATAAAATTACATACAAAATATTTAGATTTTGGCATTAAATAACCCATAGAGGTGTTGATATGCTGGTAAACAAAATCAATTAATCAATCATTCAAACTCCCATTCATAACTAATTATCATTCATAACAGGAAAATTAATACATACATTATCATTTAGAGTAGACTTTCCTAAAGTGAGGAAGGGTCACAACTTAAGGGGTCACCAAAAGTTCAGAGGTATTGCAACTGTAATTGATAAAAAAATTTTTAAATTTTATATCCCAGTTTTAGGATTGGTTATTGCAATTTTACATATGTTAATTTTGAATTTGATTTTTTAAAAGTCAGTAGCTGCTGCTTGTTTTTATTTACTTGAATTTTTAAAACACACAAAAAAATCTATGTAATTATTTTTGTTAACGAAAATAAACTATGCATTCATTTTTGTTGAATATATGTGAATTTTCATTTATTTCATGTCAACTGTTTATGAATGATAAAACCTATAAGTTGGTTCACCTGAAAAAATAAATGCATAACACTTTTCTAAAAAATAAAAAGATTTGTCTTCAGAGTAGCATTTTCTTCTTAATACTATTCACCCAATACAAGGCTAAAGAGCCACTCAAGGTAGGTTACTGTCAAAAGTTTATGTCGGATGGAGTGTGTGAAATGAAAAAAAAGCTGGTGGTAGAGAATTAAGATTAGGAAAATAAAGAGAATAGATAGTGATTGACATTTGACTTGAGTGGTTAAGATTTTAATGTTAACGGAATCATTCACAATTCAGCCACTATGAATAAAATAACCCCCTTTAAGTTTAATTTCAGTTGAACAGTATCAATTTGGTACTGCAAAACACTGTTTGATGACATCTACATGAAGAAATATATTTTACTTTGGCAAACAAATTGTAAATATAAAATGAATTTGACAAAAAGAGTACAGTCATTAAAAACGTTTTTTTCTTATCCCCCCCCCCCCGAACATCTGATGACTCATACTTTGATGGTTTCTGGATGACATTTTTTATATTTTATATTTTTAGAGTCTGTCTATATTTCTGAGATGAGGTATTATGTAGAGTATTTACATTAGTCGGACTATTGTCCTCATCTTTGTCGCCATATTTATCACAACGTTTCGGCCGTCAGTTATCACAACATTTTCAGATGTCAGTTATCAGTTATTAGATAACTGATAACTGACATCCATCAAACATGGCTCGTGGAACTAGAACAGTCTACCCCAGTGATCGAAATAAAGAGTTCGGTTCGAAATTCCAACCACCTGAAGAAGGCTGGAGCATACAACGGCCGAAACGTGGTGACAAATATGGCGACAAAGATGAGGACAATAATCCGACTAATGTAAATACTTTATATTTTTATTATTTAAGATTTATGTTTTGTATTTTTTTTTTATTTTTGTTTTGTTTATATTTTTACTTTAAACTGTTCTATACAAAATGATTAGTCCTCCCTGTAACAAAATAACATCCACACTTTTCTTCTGAATTGGTTAGGGTCAGATGTCAGAGGAATAAAAAATCTGGGGGGGGGGGGTGCTCAAATGAGGCCTTCCCAAATATTTTGGATCACAACCCCCTTTTGTTTAAAAAAATCTATCATGACCATCACCTCCTCCCAATCCTATTTGGTGAAATAAATTCAGGGGCTCTTCTCTGCCTGAGGGATGTAGCACATCTGTAGTAAAATAAACTTTTGGTGGTGTAAACTACAGGTGACCAGACATGTCAAAATCTCATATTTTAGAAAGAAAGACACCGAGAATATCATGGACAGATCACATAAGGAACATGGAAATTTTAAGAAGAAAAGGAAATATAAAGAAATTGTTAATAACATTCAAAATGAGACAGTTAAAATTTTAGGAACACATACTTAAGAAAGGATGCTTGGAAAATTTAACACTCACAAGGTATATGGAAAATATGAGAAGTGAGAGAAGTACTTGACAAATTTATCAACAAAAGATAGGAAGCTGTGGAAAACCATGATTGCACACATTCTGAAAGAACATGACAAATAGAGAGATTGTTATATCGCTTTCTTAATATCTAATTCTGGAGCTGTCAAAATAATTTCAAAACTGATTTTAAAGAAATCCCCATCATCATTATCAACAGTCCCATGACTAGGTATGGTCATAGGGTCACACAGTGCATCTGAGCACCTGATCAGTTCCTTCTATCTTCTTTTTTTTACATTGCTTTCACCTCAAGCAAAGTTGTAAAGCCACTAAGACACAAGGGGTTACTGGGCATGAAAGAATTAGGAACAGAAACATTACTAATGTTCTGGAAGAGAAAAGATTAATCAGGAGGTAGTAGTTAGCGATTGACATTGCATTTAAATTGTTTAACATGAAAGTTAACTGAAAAGCATGGAGCTGGAAAAGAATTCCACAAACAAGAAGTGCAAGAAAAGAAACTGTTAGCATAGAATTTATGGCTACATCTAGCCAGCCCAACTGTAAATTGATGAGATTGTGATGCCAGTCTTGTACTGTGCTTAAATTCAAAAAGTCTGGGTACCACAGTGAAGAGATCATCAGAACAATTACCATGAAAGTATTTATAGAAAAGAGATGGAGGCAACTTTATGGAGGTGGGAAAGTGACTGAAGCCAAGGCACCAGATCAGGACTGATAATATTGCTGATTCTTCTTTGGGTTTTATCAAGGAGCTCAAGGTGAATAGCAGAGGCACCGACCCATGTGTGGCAGCAATATTCTAAGCATGGATGAATGGTAGACATAGATATGTATGATAGATTCTGGAGAGGAAAATTGTCTCACATGTCACAGTATCTGTGTAACATGTCTTGGGCAAGTAGACCTGGCAGAGCCCATCCCTCTCCAGGACAAACCACCAACAAAACCTGAAGGCTTGCCTTAGTAAAAGAACCACGGCTGTTGATTCCATCAAAGAAACTCACTACCCTGGCCATTGGTTTTAGTCTAGAAAGCCCTTAGTGATGGCATATCATCAACACACTGATTATATCCATAGCTATGGAACCCAGTCTACACCATTGTGCTAGATGACTGTTGACCCTACAAGAAGGTTCATCTGCCCTTTGACAGGTCTTTTTTTTAATGCTGCTGGGTGTCTAGCCAACTTCCTCAACAAAAAATGCCCGGTGGGTGAGCCGGTTTAGTCACCAATGGCCTGATCCTTAGGCAGAGTCATCGACAACTGAACTGGTTCAAAGAAATCAGAAATGGATATACTAAAATTCTAAATAAAGACTTACCCTTCCAAATCCAGGATCTGCAAGTTTTCCAGCATGCTGACCGAACTGATCTCAGATATTTCATTGAAAGACAAATAGAGTTCATGAAGATTTGATAAGGATCCAATGCCATCAAGATCCTGCAAGCTGCACTGAGACATCCACAAAATCCTCAAGTTATGCAAACAGGAGCCAAGATCTCTAGAGGAGGAAAAAAAGTAGAAGATGAATTATCATTGATTGGTCAAAATACATTAAAGATAAATTAATTCTTTTTAGAACAGTAGCCATAGGCAAAATTTAATAAATAAACTAAAAATATTTCTTATATTTTCTAAATAGTATCCTATACTTATCATCTCAATACCTTGTTAACATTAACACTGGCATTATTAAGGACAGGTCAATCAACTAATTTTATTTCTGAAAACAGATACTTGGATAAGCAAAAAACAAAAGATCAAATACCAAATACATTGATTGATTCCTTTTCAATGGCTTACCAATACTTTACAGGTTATTTAAAGCTAGAAAATATTTTTAGATTGTAAGAATTTTGAGGGGAGATAATAATTGTTTAGTTAGGAGGAGAAGAGGTGGATGCATACCTTTCCCAGGGGAATGTAAGAGAATGGGATTTGGTTTATTTTTTGGAGAACGGGATTTGGTTTATTTTTAGTAGAACAGGATTTATCTGTTTATTGGTTATAAGTGATGTGTGGATAGTGTAACAGATATCATCACCATAAGCGAAATAGGTGATTTGATATAGTTGATTCATTTTTTTTTACAGCTTATCAACCCTTTGCAGGTTATTTAAAGCCAGAAAATATCTTTAGATTGTAAGAAATTTTTTTTGAGCGGTACCAGTTGTCGATAAAAATATGTTTCATATGTGTTTATAGATGGAAAAATATTTATTTGAACTCCCTCAATGTATTTCCTGCATAACAAATTATGTTCTTTTCTACTTAGGGTGACATTTACAATATATACTGGTCTTACTAATTAACCCATAGCTGAGGGGAGAAGAGGTAGATTAATACCTTTCCCAAGGGTATTTGAACATAAGTGAATATAACAAACCCAACGAGAATTGAAACTCAGCTCTCCAATTAACAATCCTGAGCTATTATCTCCTACACCACCTGCACATCCAAGCTTATAGTACCTAGTATTACTATGGGGTAACCCATCTAGGTACTGACCAGGTTTGATGTTGCTTAACTTCAGTGATCGTATGGGTGTTTCAACATGATGTGGCCGTAAGCCACCCAGTACAAAAACAGAGGACAATTGCACTCACCATAATCCCCTACCACATGTTTTTAATCATTTCACCCCAATCAAGGCAATAATGTATGGATTTTATAAAACTTGGTGATATAATAAAATATGTTTGACATGTGTTTATACATGGAAAAATATTTATTTCAACTCCCTCAATGTATTTCCTGCATAACAAATTATGTTCTTTTCTACTTAGGGTGACATTTACAATATCAAAGATATGGTCTATTTTATTTCTGTGTATTATGAGTGAGTTTAAAAAGTTGTCTCAACATACATCTTTCTTATGTTCATAGATGCAGGTGTTTAGATTCCTAGATGTTTTGCCAATGTAACTTTTTCTACATTGTAGGCTATTTTATATCAAATCCCAGCATCTGATGTAGTGTTGGATTTCTTCTTAACTATATCTCCAATTGTTTTGGAAGTGGTGGTAAGGATACTAGTGTTGGAGATAATTTATTTTCAAATTTTGTTCATAGTGTATTGGAGGGTAGGATTATGCTTTTGGGGCTTTTGTTTTATACAAATGAACACTGCTTGACAAGACAGCTGCTTAACCAAAAAAAACAAACACAAAAACAAACAAAAAATTAAAAAATACCAGAATTTTTTTTTACTCCTCCATATTTCATTCTCTGATGAATCCTTAATACAAGCAAAACATGTTAGATTTATAAACATTTCCTATTTGTTCCTTATCCTATCATATATATAATATATATATGGGAAAAGATATATCAATTTTATATACCAGAACAATATTAGGAAAATCAATGACAAAGTGGAAAAAATCTTCTATTATCACAATGCTTAATAACAAAAGTGATAAAAACATAAACAAAAAGAAACCAAATGAAATTGTCTAGACTATATACACAAAAAAATAATTTAAAAGTTTAGAATGCTCCCATGTCATGTGTCTCAAATAGCCATAAACAACTAAATCCAGCTCCAAGTCTGAGAAGGCAGACCACTGGCACCCATAACCAGCTGCTTGGGGAAGGCAGTCCATCTAGGGGAAGAAAAAAACCCTGATTTTAAACCTTTGCTGCCTTGCAGTCATATCCAAACATGGAAAAGGCTATGGAAGTAAATTCAGACTGAAAAACTGGAGTGGATCCCCAAAGATGTTCAGCTGTCAACACTGAAAACTTTCTGGCAGCTGCTGCAACCAAACTAGCCCCAAATGTATTGTCATGTATTCCTTTGGATCTTATCTGTACAGCCAAGAGTGAGGCCATGGAATCTGGACAGTGCACAGACTCTATATACCATAGAATTAGGGCATTTCTAGTTTGTGTTTTTGCATGAAGATATATCTTTCTTCCACCATTTAGCTATGGCAATAACTAGTGACCTCAGAGGCCAGTGCCACCTATCCCATATTCATCCTTAAGTTATAGACTAAATTGAAGCCCTTAGGGTAGGATGCAAATTGGCAGGTTGCAAGGTGATTGGTGGACTTGAAACATAAGAGCCATACGAAGGTAGACATTGTTGTTGTCAGTTCTGTTTTTTTTCCTTTCCTGAAAGACTTCGTTGACAGTGCTTTGCTTCAGTCAAGTGAATATTTTAAAAGATTGCCTGAATAAGGTTTCTTACTGCCAAAAGTACAAAAATTTAAATATCTGGGAAATGTTCTAACAGAGTACGGAAAGTGCAACACTGAAATCTGAAGATGCATTGGGATGGCCAAAGATGCATTCCCAAAGCTAAACAGAGTATTAAGAGACAGAAAAATTTTGTTAGAAACAAAGAAAAGAGTACTGAACTGTTGTGTGATATTTATCCTCCTGCATGGCAGTAAATTCTGGACAATCTCCTCAAAGACTTGAAGCAACAGAAATGTGGTTGTGAAGAAAGATGCTGAGGATACCATGGGCTGAACATGTGAGCAACGACAAAGTTTTGGAGAGAATAGAAACAAAAAGGAAACTTATACTTAACATCAGGAAGAGGCAGTTGAGGCTTCTGGGGTGTGTAATGAGGAAGGTGAGCTTGGAAAACCTGATACTCACAGGACAGATTGAGGGAAAGTGGGACAGAGGAAATCAGTGTGTAACACAATTGATGAGCTTGAGCAAAGGTATGGTAGAACAGGGTTTGGGAGTTATAACAAAAAGACAAAATTTATTAAGAGCAACAAGTGACAGGAAGATGTGGAGGGCTATGATCGTCTACGTCCTGAAGGGACACGGCACATAAACGACAAAGACTACCAAAAACCTTCTTTCAGCATTTATGGAAAGTTGACTTTAAGTGGCAATGTTGTAAAGCCATTTAATGGAGGGTGGTATAGTAACATGACTGAGAAAACAAAAAAATGAAAGTGCTGGCAAAGTTGCAGACACTATAAACTTTATTTCACTGTACTTTGGAGATATAGGTAAAGAGAACATGAAACCACCAAGAGACAGACAGGTGGGATTATTCACTGAGATTGTTGTATACTCTTCATTGGGCAGTGGAGTGTTAGTTGGCCTCATCTTGTCAGGCCGGTTACCGCTGGTCGTTTTAGTTCAATCCTATTCTTCTCTTGGTCAGTGTCGCGAAATGTTCTTTGGGTTCAGAGCATCAACAAAGAGAACTTTTAACTACTATTTTATTAACCACGCCGATGGGTACACCTTCTATCAAATGGGGGTTACTATACCCCTCTTAGGGAACCCCTTTCAAACACGAAAATCTCACGTGTCCATTTCCTTTGATGTGTAACTGCCAACTCTCAAAAAACCCTTCCCCACTGTGGGGGTGGGGGGTTGCACAAATGCAATCTGACATATCTAGTTATCTTGACGTCTAAACAGCAACTCCCATAAAACAACTTAATCTATAACTCATTCTCACATTCAGCTCAGCCAATCAAAATCGACATCTCTATTTTGTCTACTATCTGACATCAAAGGTCAGGCTCAGGACTGAGCCAAAATACACTGCCACTGAAAAATAATAGTCTGAATCTATTATTTAACAAGATCACATAGGGATTCAGTTTGTTTGCCATTGCAGAGATCACTATTCCATTGCAATGGTTGCGTGATGCAAAATTTAGCAATTGCTGGCTTGCAATGTGATTGGTGGGCATGACGCATTGTGGGCCATGAAAAGGAGGCCATTGTTGTTGTCAGAAGTTTTCTGGGGTTTTTTCCCCTACATTGACAGCGCTTTGTTTCAGCTATGTGACAGTGTTAACAGATTGCCTGGATTAAGATTCTTGCTACCAAAACCCTGCCTGCGCGGATTTACACAGGATCCAGCCATATGACATATACAACTTCTGGATTTGTAAAAATAGCATTGATACTTGATCTTACCTTATGGAATGGATAGAGCTGTTAGATAATTTTAGTTCTGTCAAATTGGGCACCAAAGAACCAAAATTACCCAAACTCATTTCTGAAGTATCAACTTTTACTTCTAAACAGCTGATGTCTTCAAGATCATCCACTCCTCCAAGAAGGCACTGAAAAATTAATAAAAAGAATACTTTAGATAATTTTTAGAGGATCCATGAGAACAAAACCCCTCAAAACTTAATCCTAAATAAAAGTGAGATTACCCCCTCTTTCCACAAGGATGCACAAAAACCACATGACTTTCTGGGACAAAAAAAAATAAAAGATTGAATGCTAGAAAATCAAAAGCAAGCTTTTCTTCTCTGGTCTTTCTATGTCACCAATAAGTTATCAACCTTTATTCATCTTCTATGTGCTGCGTCCCTTCAGGATGTTGGTGATCATGGCTCTCCACAATTTCTTGTCTTTTATAGCTCTTAATAAATTTGATTTTTTTCTTATTTCCCCAAAAACTTGTTCCACCAACCATTTATTCAAGCTCAATGAGTAGGTTATGCATTGTATTTCTCTTTCCCTCTTGCCTTCAATTTGTCCTGTGAGTATCAGATTTACCCAAACCCTCTTTCCTGATTATGTGCACTAGAAATTTCAACTTTTTCTTTCTTCTTTTATGTGTTGTGTCCCTTCAGGATGTAGGTGATCATGGCCCTGCATATCTTCCTGCCCCTTGTAGCCCTTAATAAGTTTGTCTTCGGGTTATTTCTCCCAAACCCTACCATCCATTTACTCCTCGTAACCGCTTTCCTCTGCCCCTCCTTCCCTCAATCTCTTTCATGAGTATCAAATTTTCCAAACCACCCTTACTCATTACGTGCCTCAGAAACCTCAACTGCTTCTTCCTGAAGTTAATTTTCCTTTTTGTTTCCATTCTCTTCAAAATTTTGTTACTGCTCACATGTTTGGTCCATGGTATCCTCAGCATCTTTCTGTAGAACCACATTTCTATTGCTTCAAGTCTGAGGAGATTATTTATCGTTCACTGCCATTTAAGAGAACTGATATTACATAACTCTTTTCTTTGTTTCTAACAAAAATTTCCTATTTCTTAAAACTTTGCCTAGCTTTTGAAAAGCATCATTGTCTATGTCACTGTACCTTTGGATTTCAATGTCACACTTTCCATCTTCTGTTAAAGCACCTCCCAAATATTTACATTTTTGCACTTGCTTGATTTTGGTATCTTCAATTTGTAATTTGCATGTTGGGCTGTTCTTTTTGCTAACAACTATGCATTATGTCTTCTTGCAATTCTGGTAGATTTATAAATGTGTAAAATGGATTTTGACGAGAAAAATTGTCTGGCATGACACAGTGAAACAACTTTACTTGCAGTTGATTTAATATAATTGCACTACTGAATGTCTGTGGAAAATGTGACCGTGAAGGTGCAATGAGGTGTTCTCTTGAAGGCTAGCATCATCCATGTTGATAGAAGGTAAATGATTAAAATATAGCAGTTTCATTTTTAAATTTACAAGCCATTCCTTATTGCAGTTAACAGCTGACTAGAGGTACTTTTAAAGAACAGCTGACAGTTTTAATTTGTGGGTCATGTCAGACTTAGTATTAAGACAGGAGTAAATAGTTGTGTCAGCATAATTACATTAAATCAAATTTATTAAGAGCTATTAATGACAAGAAATTGTGGAGAGCCATAAATTAATGACAATGGGAAGGTCATTGTTGAAGATAAGAAACAATGTAGGTCCAAGGATAGAACCCTGGAGGACTCCTACACTAATGTGAAATGATCTACAGGATACCCAGTAAAAAAGCGGCAAATTTATTCTTCGACAAATTGTTCAGTTGTTGTGTGGAGATATGTGCATGTAGAACCCGCAGTAAGTATTTTGATATCAAACAAATCTTTCAATTCAGTGGTAGACATTACTTTTTTACATACTAAATATCATAAAACAATCCTGCTTTGAATGCAAATAATTTTAGATTTTAATGCCATGTCCCCTCAGAAAATAGGAAATCATAACTTGCCACAGATTCCTTTTCTTTATTATCTCTGAATTACCATACATTTTGGGAAAGATAGTATTTTCTCAATGCCATTTCAAAAGTTTGAAATTCAGCATTTTCCTGCTCTCAGACTGGTTGCCACCTAAAGCTAGAGAGACCTGTCCCTGTTGGAGACACCTGCTCAGGCATACTTGAGCTTTTTAAACGCCAACAGAGCCCACCTGTGGTTTATACTGTAACTATTAAGGTTTCTGGAAGAAAGCACATAATCTGGAATGATTAATAGCTTGAACAAGGGCTGTACACTCAAACCTTCAGTCACGATGTCTTGTGACTTTATGCTAGCAAAACCATCGGCAGCTTTCACCCACAAATGAAAGTTATTTAAGCTATAGCTAGGGATGGGGGAAATACAGATTCATGCCTTTCCCAAGGGAATTTGTGTGAAAGTGAATACAACAGACTATACCAGAATTTGAACTCAGGATTCACTGATTAATGTGCTGATATCCATTACAATACCTGCACATCTGGAATGCAAATATATGTGACATTTTAATCTCAGTAAAACCAATGATAATGAAGCTCTATTCTAAACAATATTTTCATGTATATATACTATAGATTTATGGAGAATAATCACACAGTCAAAATATTACTATGTCCTTTTGATACTTAAACTCTCCCCAGACCTCAAGTAGAACTGGTACATACAATCCATCGCTAAAGATGTTTGGAAAATGGTTGGTTCTCCATACCAGTCCAGTAAGTAGCACACTCCACCTGCGATCCTCTAGCTTTACAAGAGCCAGATCAGGCCGAAAATGGAGTACTGCTACCATATATGCGAGGGAACTGCCCAGTCTTCATTTTCCACTTTCTGTAGAGTCCAAAAGCATCTACATGTCCTTGTAGCTGACAAATCATTTTCCACTCTGCAAGCTCTTTCTCAAAGACAAAATGTCACAAGCCTCTCGCTGCTCTATCACTATTTCCGTATTTCAGACAAACTTCGTTCCTTAGTTCCAACAGTTCTAACCTTTACGGCTAAAACCTGACATGCCATACACATTGCAGTGAACCACCCTCATTCCCTTTATATTCCACACAAGCATGAATCACTGCCTTATGGAACTGACTACCAAGAGTTTGTTTTCCCAATCACTACAATCCTAACCTGCTTAAGTCTAGGGTTAACCATTATCTTCCACACATATTCACATGAGTTGTGCCTTTTACCCTGTAGCACTCTACCTCGAGTGGCTCTCGGACCTTGCACAATGTGAACACCATATACTGTGAAAAAATCAAGTCGGCTGAACAGAAGCAATACAAAGATTTTGTCTTGCCAATACACTATAGAATCATCAAACAAGATTTAACAAGAACAATTCTATTATTATTCATTGCATATTAAATGTTTATATTGCAATATTCATAATTATTTAAATGAATCAGCGATAAGAACTCAATATAAGAAATACATTAATTGCTTGAAAAATTATGTTTTGGATATGAAAATAAAGTTAGCAGATATAGACTTTGAAATGTCCCAGTGAGAAAGACTTGCCTTTGCTGTGATGACTTTATATGACTCAATGGTAAAGCACACTTGGTTTGAAAAGTTTCCCAGATTAAAATGGAAATATAGATTCAATTCCTGTAAGGAGGCATATTTCCCCTTAAGGGTGCAGGTTTTCATAGCCCTGTACTATTACTTTTAGCTAGTCAATTGTTTTTCTGCTATTTTAGATTATGTGACAGGCAGGGGTTACGTTACCATCTTAATTTTATTTTGTTTTCGAAAATACATTTTTTAAAAATGTTACTGGGTTTTTATCATTTCATGCCCACATTATATATGAATTTTATATTTTAGAAAACAAAATGTGAATAGTGGATGAGATTAGCTTTCATAGAGAATATGTGGCTTTATGACAGCTGAGATATGAAAGATGTTTGATTACTAGGGTAGGGATTGTCCAGACTGAACAGAAGAGAAATGTATTATTCCACTTTTTTATTTCAAATTCAAACTTTGTGTATGTGCATTAAATGACACAAGCACATGCAAGCCACTCACACATAACACAGACATACACATATATATTACATCCACACATCGAGTCAATTGCATCATCCACCGCTAGAAAAGTTGGTTCCCTGTGCCGAGCCAGGAAATTCTTCTCCCCTGAATCGATCCTCCAGGTCTATAAGTCTACCATTCGACCTTGCATGGAGTATTGCTGCCATTTATGGTCTGGGGCCCCTGCGCGTTGCCTCGGGGTTCTTGATAAGATCCAGAGACGGATATGCAATGTGATTGGCCCTGATCTGTCATCTCGTCTGCAGTCGCTCTCTCACAGACGCAATGTTGCATCACTCTGCCTTTTCTACAAGTACTTCCACGGTAATTGCTCTGAGGAGTTGCTTTCACTTGTCCCTAAGCCTCGTGAATTCAAGCGTCCTACGAGGCTGGCATCCCGTTCCCACCCCTTCACCGTTGAAACTGTTAGGTGTAGACGTCTTTTCTACTCCAATAGCTTCATGTCTCGCACATCTCGCCTATGGAACTCCCTTCCCTATTACTGTTTCCCTGACAAATACAATCTCCAACGGTTTAAGTGTAGCGTCAATCGTCATCTCCAGTTGCCTTGATCTATCCACTTCCTGACATCTTCCATTCCTATCTGCTCTCGCTCTATATCTCCCGTAACCTCCACACCTCGATCGGCCCTCCGTCCTTCTCTTTCTCCACATCCCTTCCTTTACCACTCCTATCTGCTCTTCCTCCAACCCTTCTGTAACCCCTTGCGTGATAGTGGCCACCGGCCTTGCTCGGGGTGATACGCTTAAAAAAAAAAAAAAAAAAAAAAAAAAAAAACATAGAAAATCACACACAGGCAATGTTTGACAGACAAAGAATCAGCTCTTTTTTTATAATATAGATATTGTAGAATTTTTTTTTAAAAAATCAAAATGTTGTCTCCAAGCATACCAATTTCCTTGGTGACAGGTACTGGCGCAAAAGTAAATCGCTTTCATCTAAGGGAACTGGTTCAGGATTTATTTGGTCATCCTCAAATTCTGTAATTTGAACTCCTCTTGCCAACACACTATCTGGAGGTTGATCGGAAAAATTCATGTTCAAACTGAAAGACAAAACTATTTGTCTATAAGTTATTTTAAAAATATAATTAAAAAAGAAAGAAATGACTTTTTAGTAGATAATAGACCACCCATAAATCTGTTGGGTTTCATTTGAAAGCAGTTCATTATACAGGTATTATTATAGTTAATACGTTGCCTGAATATTTGGAATAATAGCTTAAAACAGGTTTAGTCTTTTTCAAAATAATAAGTGACTTTTTATTATATATACTTGTTTCTTCCTCACTTTTATTTCAAAATAATGGCAGCAAATTAGTGTGCATCTATTTATTTACCATCAAGTCATGAGACACATATAGCCTCTTTACCTTTCAAGTAGTTGCTTATAAAAAAAAGAAAGTTCCAATGTAATGTAATGAATTGTATAAATATATGTGTTAAGCATATTTAAATTTATTTGATAATGTTGTTATAATGTATTATGAATTTTTATTATTTTTCACACACATAATAGTTGGAATATAATATGCAAGTGTTTGTTTATATATGCAGATTGATATAAGAATGTATACCAAAAACAAATACTAAATTTCCTATTAAAAATGCTGTACAAACAGAAAAACGGCTTTAATTTATTTTAATTGAATTTGACATTGCACTTGGCAGAGGTTCAAAGTACAATATGCTCTTAAATTAGTTGGGATATTATGTTTAATATTTAAGCTGTATATCAGGAACACACATACATACATACAAGATTAGAGTTTTAGTATTATATAGATATTAAAATAATTAAGAAACTTTCAAACATTTTCAGACCACAAATTCCAAGAGTTTATGTGTTCTTTTGGAAATATTTTTCAAAATAATGTTGAGTGAGAATTTAATGCAATATTTGAACAATGAAGATCGTCTGCTTCAACTAGGTGTTAGTAAAAGGGAACGAACACAACAATTTTACAAGTTTTATAAGCATTTCATAAAACTGAAAGAGGTTTGCAGACTTTATAACTCTGTAGTTTCATCTTATAGGAATCTGTAAAACATTGAGGAGGTGAAAATTTGACCTTGTAAAATATTCAACTCGACCACAAATAAAAGGAAAAGAAAAGAATGAAATTGATAAAGTGTAAATTCAAAATTTTTATATTATAGAAATTGTTGTGGTGATGTACAAAAATTGTTTTACTTTTTTTTACTCCAGTTTCTCTCTTATGATGACAATTTTCCTCTAGCAGGAAATATACAAGACATGGGAAGATTTTTTAATGATTCTGTTTACTACATCAACTCGGACTGCTACACTGACTAGTAATTGGATTGTTACTTCAATTGGCTACTTGATAGGTTGTCTTTTCTTCATATTTGGCACACAGATCTAGTCATGCACACTAGAATACACACAGATATTGAAAACCCACAAAGCTGAATTAAATCAGTTGGTAATTTTGAGTGATAGTAATTGTGAAAGAGGTGGCTGATGCAGGAAGGCAAGATTTTGTATGTATTCCAGTCTGTCTTTATTAAATACAACTTTAAAACAAAAAAAATATTCTCAAATGTGGGTCAATCAGTAACCCTATATACTTCTATTACAAAATATAAATATTCCCACTTTTCTTGAACAGTTCAGTTCATCTTGGCAATTTTCTTTTTCTTTAATGTCATCAACATTTTCCTTTTTTTGTTTCAATCATGCCATTGACCAAAAACACATCTTTCTTCCTTGAAATTTCAGTTTATTTAACAATCTTCTCTCAAACACCTAACAAGATATTCTGTTGTGTGTGTTAGTTGTCTTAACTAATGTGTTGGGTTGTTATTTTATAACATCTCCTGTGGTAATAAAATAAGCACATCTCATCTCCCCTCTCGCTTTTAACCACCCACTATAATAAAATAAACGTTTTCAATGTTAAAGCCGAATTAGTTTAAATAAAGCTTCATAAGCTTCTACTTCGAGTTGTTGATATATTACAGCTCCCTACCTCAAGGAGCTGCCAAATAAGTATGAATGAAATGAAGAGTGCCAAAATAGGATTATCATTTTCATTAAAGGCAACAATGCAAAACAGCAATATGACATAAACATGGTACTTACGATAGATGAGGTTGTCAACTATCTATAAATATCTTTGTTCCTCATGGACTGTGTCTGGACATTGGTTGCAGCACATCTTGCTTAAACCTCTTCTCTTGACTGAACTGGATCTAACTATAGCAAGGGCCCATAATTCATCTTTGTTGTCCCTACTATGCCATGGGCATTAACTCACCTCAGTTATCTGCTCGCTAGTCAAGGGTTTCTATCTAAAACCCTTCACATGTAACACTTCCACCCCAATATGCGATCAGATCTATTCTGAGTCCTGGTATGAAAACAAAAATCCTCACTTTCTGTTGTCTACACCCAAAATCCAATGTGAGCAGCCATTTGTATTCCTAATATGAGTTGTCAAATTTATTTCTTGTGATACAGGATGCAGCAGAAATATCTCCCATATATACGCTACAGTCCAAAAGTTTGAAGTGACTCCCAGAATTAGCATGAGATGAACTTGACAGAAGTGCAAAAAAAAAAAAAAAAAAATGAAAAAGAGCTCTTAGATTCATTGAAAAAAAGAATGGAATCAATTATCAAACACACATTGAGAAACTTTTCCAATGAATGCCAAAAATGTGTGCTGCAGTAATCAAGGCTAAAGGAGGATATTTTGATGAGAGCAAAATTTAATCATAAAATGCTTTTTTTCTTTTTGTCATAATAAAATTTCTAATAAAACATCACTTTTTTTTTAACCATTTAAAAGTACAAAACTACTTTTGGAGCCAATTTAAAAAATTACCAGGTGTGAACTCAAACTTTTGAACTGTAGTGTACCTCCCAGAAATACCATCCACGTAATAGTAAGACATTAGCTAGATGAAGACATCATTGCCACTAATGTCTTGCCATTATTAAAAGAAAGAGAAAGAGACATTATTGCAAAATACATTTATACTCTTTGGTCAGGTATAAAGTGATAAAGAATACATGGTGGAGGGGATATCAAGTTTCCTTCTCTCCCTGAAGAGAAACATTCTTCCCGCATATGTGTGAAAAAGGGAGGCGAGGAGGAAAGTGTAAGTGTGACACTATTTAGCTATGGTAATTGGTTAACTAACTAACCATAGAAAATGAAACAGAAAATAGACATTCTTAAAGCGGAAAAAAAGAGCTATAACGAAAGATAGACCGATCGACGTTAAAAGAAGGATTTTAATTTGTTTACAAAAAAACCCGTGGAGAGAGCCATGTGTAAGGTCTGGTCAAGTTATCACCGAGGGAGAAAGAGAAAAAGAGGCAAATATGGAATTATCGCCCAAAACAGGTGCTGGTCATAAAGATTTCGGTTGGAGATGAATGCCGATACAGGCAGTAAGAATCAATGTTAATTATTTTTCCAAGATATCGTTTATCTTTTTTTCTTGGATACAGGCGAAGAGAAGCAATGTGGCAATTATAAAATTTTGGCATTGTCTCGATATAGGTGAGAGGATTGTTATCATTTACTTTGCCAACAGACGCTAAGACGTCAAATGGCATTGTGGCAATTGTAAACTTTTGGCAGACCCCAGAAAATAGTGGAGAATTGAGATTTGATGAGATAGGGGAATTTGGTTTCTTAACAAGTCAGGGATTCTGTGATAAAGCTCCAGTACTCGACCCTGGTGCTACATATTGGGCCATAACCACTGGATTCGACCCTGGACGGCTGGGTGTCACATATTGGTATCCTGACCAGGGGATTTCGCCAAGTAGCGATGACCACCGAATGGCCGGGACACAGGTTAGTGGCAGCAACAAAGAGTCAACCCCAAAATGCTGGTAGAAGAAACCTTACAGCTTTGCGCCGCGACTGGGAGTTGACATGGGCCGATGGCTTGGTGTCACACATTGGTGCCGTGACCACCGGATGCGACCCTAAACTAACCACTGCCACAGGAGTTGCAGAGAATTTCACCCAGGACAACGCACGGCGTCTCAAGTAGACAAATGGAAAGGCTAGAGTGGGAACCAAAGGACTTTGGTTAATTATAACCATACGGTTCCAGACCCTCTAGTTCGGAACCAGAGAAGAACGACTTGGAAATCGTCTGTCAGGTGAGACACTTTTTTTGGTTAATCTCCCAATAATATTTTGATTGTTGCTGCTTTGATAGTGTTTTTTTTGTTTGTTTAAATTGTTTGAATATGTCTAACCACGATTCAGATAGACATAGAGGAAGAGGGGGTTGAGCAGGGATTGCCAGTAGACCTGAGGAAATTGTTGGGTGGACCTAGGATCCCAGCCTTTGATAGTAATTCAAAAGATTTTAGGGATTCCTTGGCAATTCTGGATAAGAGCCGCATAATCTATGAACTATCAGACCGAGAAACCCTGTATTTGGCGTATGATGCCACGAGAGGGAAAGCATCGAAGTTCATAAAGGGACTCTTAGCCAGTGAACCCCACTTGACATGGGAAAGGCTAGAGGTATTGCTGATTCAGGAGTTTGCTGACGAGGGGACAGCAACGGAGGCCATGAGAGCCCTCCTGAAGGTGACGCAGCTCAAAGACAAAACCCCTGGAGAATTAGGAACCCGAGAAGAGAAGCTCTCTTCATTAGCTTTCCCAAAGGAAGTAAGACACAACGCAGTAATGCAGGCCCAGTCGGCTGATCTATATATAGTAGCCCTCAGTGACGAGCGTATTCGCCACGATGTACTGAAAGAAGGACCTCTAAGGTTGTCGGCGGCAGTGGCGCTGGCTAAAGAGAGCCAGGGAGTTTGGGAGAAAGTAAGAGGAGGTAGGAAGGCGCAAGAGCAAAGTCGGGAGGTAGGAAGAAAGGAGGAAGAGAAGAAAGCCCCCGTGTGGGATCGAAAGGTCAAGCAAGAGGTGGAGGAGCCTGAAGTTTGGGAAGAAGATCCCAAAAGAAAGGCTTGGTCGACAAGGCATGGGTTTTATAAGCCCACGCCGGGTCGATACGGGTTGGTCTGCTGGACATGTAGGTATGAGGACCACAGAGCTGCGGACTGCCCAACGAAGTGGGGATTGCCCCCAGATTTTGATCAAGATAGATGTACTAGGTGTGGAAAGAAGGGACACCTAGCCAAGTGGTGCGGGATAGGGAAAGGTGCCCCACCAATATTATTAAAGAAGGCTGCACCTGGAAGACAGGACCAGGGAAAAGCCAGCGGGCTGCCCCGGAAATAAGAGGGAGGGTGGCCCAGTTAAAAAGAAGAAGCAGGAAACGTTGGACATGTGGCCTAGAGAGCCACTTAGGTAGAGGGCAGGTCCCCCCAGAAATAAGGAGGAGGGTGGCCCAGTTGAAAAGAAGGAAAATGAAACATTGGACATATGGCCAGGAGAGCCACTTAGGTAGAGGGCAGGTCCCCCTGAAATAAGAGGGTGGGTGACCCAGTTAAAAAGAAGAAGCATAAATTGTTAGATATGTGGTCAGGTGGGCCACTTTGCAGTTAACTGCCAAACAAGAAGGTGCTGGTTTTGTAGAAGATCAAGGCACCTGAAGAGGAATTGTGCTTCCAGAAACAGCAGAAGAGACTGGGGAGGGTCCAGCTGGGACCACCCAGGCAGAGAAAATGAAGAACTCCCCTATGCGAGGAGGATGACGGGAAATTACTGCTGTCAGCACCTATGGCTGGAATAACACAGAGGTGGGAACCCAAGAGAAGGAAGGCCAAGGTGTTCACTTCGCTGACACAAGAGAAGGAGTTATCCTGTAGGGAAAAAATAGGGGGTATGGCAATGAAAGCTCTGATAGACACCAGAGCGCCTGTTTCATTGCTGAGAGAGAAAGAATATAGACGGGTGAAACAGAAGGAAGGGATGCGGGAAGCGGACATAGAAATCACACAGGTGGATGTTGGCTCCCTGGAGATAAAAGGGATGGCGAGGCTTCCTGTGAAAATTGGAAGATTGAAAAGTATCCAAAACTTCTACATAACTCCCAACCTGTGTATGGAAGCAATCTTGAGAGAAGATTGGCTTCAGATCCAGAAGGCTCGTATAGAGTTTAACCCTACTGTGTTGGTAGTAAAAGGCGAGAGAACACCATTGGGAGATCCACCAGAAGAAGTTATCACAATAGTGGTGGAGGAAGATATGAGGCCACCCCCTAGAACAGCGGTGTCGGGTAAAGGCAGACTGGTGACAGAGAAGAGAATGAGGAAAGTAACCCTGCAATTGGTTCCTGCCGAGGAAATGAGCCCGGAAGAGAATGAGGTAGCTCTGTGTGAGGCAGCTGAAATAGCTCATCTAGAAATGAGTAAGCCAAGGCAGAGAAAAGCAAGGGAATCCAGTCAAGCCGTCAAGGGTTCTAAAGGGAAACACCCTAAACAAGAGGAAGAGCTCAGTGAGTGGGAGGAGGAGGATCAGATACCTCTTTCCCAGCTCAGAGAAAGGCTAAGAAACAAGGGAGATCTAGACGTTGAATCAACAAGTAATGAAGAAGTCCAAAGTACAGACTCGAAGCAGAAGGAAGAATAAAGAGAGAAGGAAAAGGACGAAACACCTCCTGAAGAAGAATTGAACACTGAAAGAAGGTTAGAGGTTGACCAGGAACTACATCTGAAGATGAGATTGAGAGGGGTGGGGAAGCCCAAATTTCAGTAGAACAAAGAAGGCTGTGAAGAATAGAAGCGTTCGGTGTCAACAGATAACAACACTAGCTCATCTCAAAACCTACTTGCTGACTGTGGTGGATGTGAGTGGAGGGGATGGAGGCACTAATTGCACCTTACGAAGGACGGAAGAAGATTATTGGCATTGCTAACTGGCCAGCAGTGATGTCATGAAGTTACGGCCTTTGGAGGGGAAGCCCCGCGTGCCTGTCCAGACTAATCGATCTGCTTAGAGTTAGAGGAGTGAAGAGTTGAAGGGTTACAAACTTAGAAAAGAAAATTATGAAATAATTGAGTGAAGAATTGAATAAGACAGAATGGTTAAGAAGAATAAAAACAAGATAATCTTGTTGCCTTGCAGGAATGACTAAAATGAAGGGATTGATGATGATGATGATGATGATGGTAGGCACATTGATGATGACGATGGGGATGGTGGAAGCTTAGAAGCACAGCTGAAATACCATTTTTTAAAAACACGAGTGACGTAATAATAACTAGGTCAAAATGGTTGATCACATTTGTGTTAGATTTAAATCCATACAAGTTGCTGTTAAATAAATTAAGAAATGAGTTAAGTCATCTGGATGCTGCCCGTTTGAAGGTAGGACAAGATTATTCCAAGGAGAAAGGATACCTCAGATTATTATATTCCCTAGAATTGGAGGCCACTATGATAGAGGCTCAATGGAAGGACATGAAAAATTACCTGAAGGAAATAGAGCTACTGCCGACGAGAGAAAAGAGATCGGTAGTTCCGATTGTGGGAAAAGCGTTAAATGTCCTTTTTGGAACAGTGACTGGGAAGATGATGTTAAATTCATAAGAAGAAAACGGGGAGATGTGGAAATATACAAGAGAACGCTACCTCAAGTGGCAAGGGAGAGTATGTCAATATTAAATGTGACAAGGTTAGAAGTGGCCAAGAATAGAACTAGAATTAATTGGTTAATAAACATAAAGTCAAAGAAACCATTCCTCACAGAAGTTAAAAATATTTGTACACAGCTAAAATTATAGTAGTAAGGGAGGTAAATCAACTTTTGATGACAAATTCATGTATGGTTACTTCCCTTAGTCATTTAATAAGCGATACAAAAAAAAAAATCTACGTCCGCGTCGTAAATCCTGGAAAATGCAAAAGTAGGGGATCGTTTGGCAAGGTGAAATATGTGTGGGCTTTTGTTGGCCCCAAGCCGCAACGTTAGCCGTGAAGGCCTATCAACAGTGGCGTAGCTAGTGTTTTACCGCCCGGGGCGTCCCTCAAGTTTACCAGCCTTCCCCAACACTAATTACAATGAGTTTACTACTTTTTTAGTCAATGACGAAATTATTCATACACACATCAATTCTTAATATTTCTCAGAATCTAATGCTCGTATGATGCCAGGGTTTTTTTCCCGCGTCTGTTAACGTGGTATTTATAAACTCCTCACTGATAAATTATGAAATAAAAGTACAATAGGGTTTATTTATTTATTTAAAAAAAAATAAAATTGAGGATATGTTTAAAAAATCAAAAAAACAAGACGTTACTTCTCTTTTTCTAAATCAGGAAAACTTTTAAAAAAAAAGAAATTTACGTTATTTAAAGAAAGATAACTTGTTTTTATTTATACCCTAGGGGCTAAAAACAAAAAACACATTGTACTTTTAATTCACAATTTATCAGTTTTTTAATATTTATTTCAATTCTAACAAGTGAAAAGTCATAAATTATACCACATTAACAGAAACACGGTTCGTTTTTCTTTTAACAATATAAAAAAATGGAATCTTTTAAATTATTTTGTTTTACGCAGTTGAAGTTATTAGCAAATTGTTATTAGTAGACTAAGAATTAAAAGTCCGATAAAATTAATTTCACTTTTAAAAACTGAAATAAATGTTATCATACTTTTAATTTTAGTCTATTTTGCTTAAGAAAACTTCAACTATCTAAACAAAAAAATAAATAAATAAAAGATTGCATTGTTTTAACAACCATGAAAACTAGTAAATTGAAGAATTGAAAAAAAAATGGCTATTTTGGGACTTTAAATAATTACTGTTTTTCAGGAAATTTACTTTGGATAATTGCTTATGCTTATTTCACCCTGTAGGTACCACCGTGAGATCGCTAAAAAAAAAAAAAAGAAAAACATAGCATGATGAAAAAGACGCCAAACTTGACGAAAACAAAATTTTAGAGTCTAAATGTTTGTGTTATTATTAAGAGGAAAGAACAAAGTATTTATTTTTAATTTTTCCCTCATTTTAAAACATTCTAAATTTTGATTTAAAAACATTGTTTCTTTTCGTGTTCAGCGGAACTACTAAATAACACATACAATTTTAGCGCGTTTTTTTCTGTATGACAGACATTAATTTTGAAAATCTTGCAAAAATAAAAATAATTGTCGGATTTTAATGAAACTTTCAGAAACTATTCACAAATGATAGAACTTAATATAAATATGTTCTCCTTTTTTAAAGTCATGGCAAAAATTTTTTCATATGTATTAACCAAACTACCCCCGCCCTCAACTGCTTCTACGAAAACTCTATAATTTTAATTTGGGGCAGATTAGTGATTATATTAGTTAAAAGCAAAAGGCTTTGAGGAAACCAAATCCTTTTTTTTTTAGTTGGACCACCTCTACCTGAAAATCATCTCTGAATTGTAACATACATAACTCAATAAAACAAAAATATTATTTAATTTCAAAAGCTTTTAATTGCTTTTATTTATTTTAATGAACATGGACAATATTGCCAGAAAGTAAGAAGATATTTCGATGAAAAATGAATTTTTAAAACAATTGTTTTTTCTAAAATATTTTATTATTTTTACATTAAATGTTGTTAATTCTTCTAAAATTAGGGAAAAGTTTGTACAATTTAATGAATGTTGTTATTAAGTAGATATATATTTACAGATTATGATTTCCAAAGCTTCTTAGAAACTAACGAACACTAGTATATAAAAAAATATAATTTGTGTTAATAACATGACTGCAAATCAAATCTAGGGAAGACCAGAAGTATGATGCGTGCAAAACAAAAAAAACATCACATGGATTGAGTTTCCGTCTAGTGTTTAACTTAAATACTGAATTTTTAATACAATTACTTGTTATTTCTTTAATTATAATAGATTTTTACATTTAAGTTGTTAAAATATTATAAAATTAGTTAAAAGCCGCATTCAGTTTCGTAAATGTCCTTTTCAGATAGATTTAATTTTGCAAAACACGTATGGAGAAATTAATTTGATTTTTCAATTTCAACTGAGAAGGGTACTTACAAGTATCACTATCATCTTATGAAATTTAAATTTGTATTTTATGTACACTTCTGATAAAATTTCATAAGGAAGGTACCTATAAATTAATTAGATACCTTTCTTATGAAATTTAATCTCACTCTCCACAGTCTTATTTTAATTTCTTTATAATATATTTTTCATAAAGCATCGTAAATGTAAAGGTGAAAGCTAAGTACAAAAAAAAAATAGATCGCTGAAAGTTTTCCTTAAAAATAACAAGGTAAATAATTTGTTCAGTTTAAATCTAAATAATTTCTCTTCTCTACTTCCGTAGAATAAATTATCCTCACGTTACCTGTCAATACGTCATGAAAATGGCTTTCGTCACCTGTCAAGTGACGCAAAATGTTATGACCTGCTTTGTTTTATTTTCAAACAACATCTTTTCGGTGCAGAAACTAAATAATGCTTGTTTGAAAATATTTTAAATAAACATTATAATTTCTGATTTTCTTAAAATAAGTTTTGAAAAAATTATAATTGATTTTTAAAAGAATTTCAAACTGAGATTTTCATTTTTTTTTATAAAATGGAAAAAAAATGGTTGACATGATTATCTGTCAATTTTGCTGACTAAAAAAACAAGATTTTTAACAAAAATTTTGGATGTGCTAGGAACGATTAAAAAATGTAAAAAAAATACCCCCAAAATACTTTGATCTTTCCTCTTAATAATAACAAACATTTAGACAATAAAGTTTTTTTTGTCATGCTATGCTCTTTTTTAGCGATTTCATGGAGGTACCTACATGGCTTCTATTGGTGCAAAAGATGATGAGAATAAGAGGAAAAAACAACTTCAAAGTTATTGCAAAAAGTGGAAATTTTAAACAGACTACATGTTGGTGAATGTTCATTGTAACTAATGGCTTAGTTCAACATAGGAAAGTCAACATTGTATGATATAAAATCTTTCAAAGAAACTATTCTCCAGTGTTCATACTGTCACAATGAACAAAGAAATAAAATCATGATTGTAATGAAACCTGGACTGAAATTGAAAAAGCTATTGAAATGGTTGTCAATTTTATAGAAAGAAAGCCAGCATTCAGCTTTGAAGATTGATTACAATCGTCATAACTGAATTCTGGCATGCATAATTAAAAAGTCTTTTGTTTAAAAAATTTCAAGAACAAAAATGTTTGCACAAAATGAAATGCAGAAAAAGTTGAGAATGACATAAGAGAAAGAATAATCATGCAACAGTGATTAAAAAATCCTTGTTACATTATTTGTTTTGCATATGTGGCAGACTTCATTTAATGAATTTTCATTAGCATTACATAATTTATTTCTTTTTCCTTAAAATCAATTCCATTATATTTCACTCACCATTAGCTTATTTTGTTTACTATAAAATATTGAAAATAAATGTTAAACCTGATTTCACTTCTTTTATTTTAATCTAAATATAAACCCTCATATCCAGACTTTGTAACCAATTCATCATATTCGGAAAGCCTTCTTAGTCTGGTTGTGAGGGATTCTATTCTATTTTCAATTTTCTTTTAAATTTCTGTTCGATATTTCCCGAAAAAGCTGGAAAGCATGTGATATCCTTAAGTCATTGGAATTATTTCACTTTATTTATCTATTTTATAATAACAATTTTATATCCATATTAAAGCTAGGCCTATGATAAGATTAAAAAGAAAACGGTTAGTTCACTTGTTTAATTTTTTTCACTAACAGTTCACAGACATGAAAAACAATATCAAAGAACTGATAACAAAGTCTGGACTTCTCATATAGGTGTGAAAAAACTGTGGATTCACTAAATTCACTTACTCCAACCCCACATCAAGCCCTTTAAAAATGTTCAAATTTTTCCACACCTTTTGTTTGTAAGTATGGTTTATCCTCACCAGCTGACAGCATGTTTTGAAGACAATTTTTTTTTTTTTTGCTGCTTGGCTGGCTGTCTTTGAGCCAGCCATATCAAAGATAAATTGGCTTCATTTGAACCCTGTCTTCTTCCTTATCGCTGCTTTTTTTGCAAAAATTATTGAAATTATGCTATTGTTTTTTCTTTTCTGAAAACTCACCATAGACCAAAAGTGCAACCCCCCTCCCTCCTAGCTATGGCACTGCCTATCAAGAACCTCAAAACTATAGACTGAAGGAGCTCTCATACCAACATTTTGGTTGGCATCAAGGCAACCTTGGTTGGGTTTTAACAGCTCGACACAGCTCCACTGCTCAAGCCCGCCCATCCCAGTCATGTGATGAGTCCTGGAGGATGCCTTGGAGCGAAAATTGAGTGTGTGAACTGTCATCCACACTAAATAAAATTCTGTGAATGGCTCATCTGGATCCTGCATGATGTTTTCCACCTCTAATTTCTTTAAGTCCAATGGCAATGTTGCCACGGACGATGGAAGCAGTCTTGGTATGCTGCAAGCTTCTAATTCGTGAACACACAGTGACACCGTGCATGTGATAGTTGTTTTCTCCATGACAAGACCATCACTCACCCTATCCATGCAACCAATGCCCAAGACTGTTCCATTCCAGACCTGGCCTCCTGAGCCATGTCAGGTTCAAGCATCCTGGAGGTACCAGATGAACCAAACTCGGATACGAGTGGTAAAGATGACAAATAAGATGAATTGTCTGTTTGTCTTTTTATCTGGACGCAAATTTAGTGTGGATGATCCAGCAATTAAATCACTTCTTATCTAAACACATTTGCTAGTTTTCAATAAACTAGGTTATTTATTTTATTTCAGATTTTATTAAAAAGAGTTTACTTTATTTTTAACAACTTTTTCTTTTAATGTCAATTGTCAAACAATTTGTTGTTGTTTTTTTTTGTAATTTCTTTTCATGGTGCTGAAATTATCTGAATATCCACAATCGCTTTCTGCAATTTTGTCAGGTCTTAATTCATGTACATTTTAGTATATTTGCTATATTTACTTACTTCTTTGTAAAAATCTGCTCCCTCAGTAAAGATCATACTAACTGGAAACCAAATTCCATATTCTATAAAAGAAAATAAAGGAATCAATCAAAAAAGTTATTTTTAACTAATTGTGTAATAGCAATAAAATGAACTCCAAATTTTGATATACTACTGCAGCACAAGTCAAACCTGAGGAGTCTTGTTTGGAAACTTTGTGACACACTGTGCACCAGTACACTGTATTCAGCTCTTCCCAAAAATGTGGTTGCTTCTGCACAGTAGAACCATCTGTTCGGTTCTAATAACTGAGCTGTTGGAAGATGACAGAGAGTCTATTTAATATTATATATATATATATATATATATATATATATATGGGATAATGATATATATTTTTATATATCAAGATCAGTACTGAGGAAATTGTAAGACAAAATGGAAAAAAAGTTTATTTGTGACATGTTTCATCCATTAATGAAGCCCCAGTTCTACTTCATCGAACTGGGGTTGTTGACGTCGTTGTGACTACACATGCACATGAATGAGAGATGCTGGTAGTTTCAAAATTTTTTAGATAATTTTTAGAATCTAGCCAAATTTATCTATAT
Organism: Acanthosepion esculentum; assembly: GCA_964036315.1. Taxonomy (NCBI): domain Eukaryota; kingdom Metazoa; phylum Mollusca; class Cephalopoda; order Sepiida; family Sepiidae; genus Acanthosepion; species Acanthosepion esculentum. Next base: position 68,694,841 of record OZ038484.1, read on the forward strand.
TCTTCTTAGAATTTCTCAAATCATTCCAAAATATTTTGCCTAGACAACTTACTTCAGATTAATCATGCTCTATTAATATATCCTCGTGATACTGAAAAAACAGATCTTGTAGCTAAACTAAACAAACTCGAAAATACAATAGAAATTACATATGAAATGAAACAATACTTTACCTTTCTTAGACATCATGTTAGACTGAGTTGACAACAGCCTAAAACTTAGTGTCCACTGAAAATCAACTAATAAAAATGACTTAATAAACTTCTATTCCCATCATAACAACAAAATAAAATCCAGAATGATCACTGGATTCTACTTAAAAGCACTCAGAATTTGCAGCCCTCAATATTTACATATATATATTGAAAATACTTTCTAGACTCTTCGATACCCTATTTCATATTCAGTGTGAAACAAAAGGCTATAAAATATTCAAAAATAGAAAAGCTGTCAACCCAACAAATCAAACAAAATATATTATTCTACCCACTAAATCTAATACTACAACAACCTAAAAGAATTTATCTAAACTTAACATAAAATTTGTTACAACTACATCTAAAACAATAAAAGTCTTAATAAATGCAAAACAAAACATGCCAAAACTTGAAGGAAGAATTTACTCTATCAGCTGCAAGAATTGCCAGAAAGAATATATTGGAGAAAGTTTAAACAAAAGACTATATGAACACAAAAGAGACATTTTAAAAAATAACACAACAAAATGCATTGGTTATTTACTGTTATGAAACTGAACACAATTTTGACATAAAAAATCTGCTCTCATGAAAAGAGAAAATAATTCACTAAAATGAAAATGTCTAGAAAGTGTTTTAATTGCTAATTCAACCACAGTAAATTTATGTCCAGGCTCTTACAATGTATCACCATTCTTAGCAGATTTTCTGTTATCACAATGTGGGTATTTTAAAACAAAGATAATGGAAAGGAAAAGAATATAGATGAATTTGGCTAGATTACAAAAATTATTCTTAAAAATTCTTTCAAAATTTTGAAACTACCAGCATCTCTTGTTCATGGGCATGTGTAGTTATAACAATGTCAACAAAACCATGAAGTCCTAACAAATGAAATACATTACAAATAAAATTTACATATATAAATATATATATTTTATAACATTTTATATATAAAAAATATATATATATATATATATATATATATATATATATATATATATATATATATATATATAAAATGTTATGAAATATATATAGATATATATATATGTGTATATATATATATATAATATAAAATTATCATGCGAGACAATTTTTCTCACCACAATCAGTCATACATATTTATAAGTTTACCATCTGTCCTTCCTTTGAATACTGCTGCCACATCTGGTCTGATGCTTCTGCTATATATTTAGAGATTTTTGATAAAATGCAAAGTAGAATTTGCAATGTTATTGGTCCTAAATTGGCATCTTGGTTTTAGTCACTTTCCCAACACCATAACTGTGTCATTTCTATAAATATTTTCACGGTAATTTTTCTAATAAACTTTCCTCTATCATACCTAGACTTTATGAATTTAAGTGCAGTATTAGATTGGCAGCAAGGTCTCATCACTTTTACAATTGAAATTGCTAAATGCAATAGTAAGATCTCTGCTAACAGTTTCTTCAGTATGTAGTACGTTTGGAATGTAGTCCATCATTTGTAGTACTATGTTTTCTGGTATAAATTATTATTTCAAAGTGACTAACATAAGCTGATGCAAATTGTTATTTTTACTCATGTGGAAGCTACATCTCAAAGTACCTTGGAAGCAAAATAACACACTGGATGGAACCAAGGATGATATTTTGATCATAATATTGGATCCAATAATGAAATGTCTGATTTATTTAATGCCATAGTAAAAGCAATGAGAAATTTGTAGGTTTTGAACCAAACTAAACAATAGTAAACTTTTCTATTTTTTTTTATTTGCAGTATTTTCTTATTACTAGAATTTTTTGCAACACATTGACAAGTATTGAAATTCTCACAGTATTTAGTATTGTTGAAGTTATTGCTAACATTTTTTGTTGAGATTTACAAACTCTACTCTAAGCTGATTTGTTTGGAAAAATACTTTGATAAAAATCCTACTTTGCAGTTTAATAATTTCTTTAATTTTATAGGACTTCATAGCAAACAGTATTTTTTAAGAAAATTTCATTTTTTTTTCCTTTTTCCTTTCTTTTTTGAAATTTTTCTACTACTCTTGAAATCCTCTGCTCATTTGAAGCTGTATTTGTATTGACAGTGCTACAACTGTGCATTATATCTTATCAAAATGAAATATATATATAAAAAAAAGATATGCAAAAAACAATATTGCATTTTATAAGTATTTATTTCAATCATTAAATAGTTTTTAAAAAGATTTTTTTTCTAACGGAAAATTTTAAGATGATCAAGATCACCATCATATTAAACACATTGCAGTTGCATGCCTCCACATGTGTGACATTTCATTTGTTTTGATGCGTTCCTTACCAGTATAGCCATTTAGCAGCTTCATCCCAGGAACCGTCACTTTGTGGAACAGACTCACAAGAGGATGCTTTCTCAATCACTACAATCTTAACCTCTTCAAGTCTAGGGTCAACTGTTATCTATTCTTCATATCTTCATAATCAGCACTTACTGCCTCCTCCTAGATAAGCCATAGATAATGAAAAAACACAAATAAGACCGATATGGTACAGCCCTTTAGGACACATGGTATTTGCACTATCCACTGTGGTCAGTCAAAGTGTAACTGGTTATTGCATCTGTCACCTTCAGTTGATAAGCAGCAAATGTCTATCCTCACCCATGAGCTGTCACCCTTTGGCGCCTTAAGACATCAGTCAATTCTTCCTATGAAAAAGGAGATAACTACCATCTGCATCTATAAAATGTATTACTGGAAGTGAAGTTTGCAAAATGTTTGCAGTTACAAACTATAGGCTCCATATTTGATAGCATAAAAAAATGCACAGGCATATTGTACCCATTCACATTTCTGCAGGGAATATTCTGGAAAAATGTTTTTAATTTAGCTATGTCATGTTTAAAGCATGCTATCAGTAGAATATAAAGAATATATGAAATTTATAATGAATGCTATCAGTAGAATATAAAGCATGCTATCAGTAGGTTACAAAACATTGCAAAAGCCCTTTTAGCTCTAGTAGAAAACCTTACTGTATATAAAAAGCAAGATGATAGTGTATGCGGTATTCAATGATTTCAAGAGACCGTGGATCTGTGCCCAAAAAGTTATACCTCTGCTGCTGATGGCAGTACAGCATCTGTTATGACAGTACAACCCCACACAGGAGTGACATAACTTATATATATATATATATATATATATATATATATATATATATATATATATATATAGCTTTTTGAATTTGTAGGTTTGATGAATTGGATCATGATTACAATTCCAATGTAATAAATTATAACCATGGAATATTAGTGTTTGAGCCTTTTATATTATATTCTTACTCTGTCCTGGACATTGAGTTCTACCTGGATTCTATCCTCTTGGGAATTTATATATATATATATATATATATATATATATATATATATATATATATATATAAGATCATCCCATAAGTTCTGTCCGAATTTAAAGAGTATTTTATAATGTCTAATGGAGCTGAACATTATTTTTATGTTTAGATGCATTTAAACTGATCAAATTTTATTTCAGAGAACAATAAAATTAAATTTTGTTTGATTAAAACCCTGCTAACATGGAAGTACCCAAGAATCATTTGAGGCACATAATGCTTTATGAGTTCAAGAAAGGAAACTCAGCAGCCGAAGCGGCTAGAAACATTCACTCAGTTTATGGAGAGGAATGTGTGAATGAAAGAATTTGCAGAAGATGGTTTGCAAAATTCAGAGGTGGAGATTTCACCCTTGAAGATGAAGATCGAACCGGACGTCCAGTTGAGTTTGATAAAAAGCTTCTTGAAGCAGCCCTTGAAGAAAATCCTGCTTTATCAGTTGACAGTGGCTTGGTAAAGGGGAAGGACCCCAGCCACAGGCGAGAAGGGAACTTCATGGGCAAAAGGTTCTTCTTTCAATCTGGTGGGATTGCCAAGGAATAATCCACTTTGAATTCTTACCACCTAATGCAACAATTAATGCTCAAATATACTGTCAGCAATTAGAGTGTTTGAACCAAGCTTTGAGGAAAAAAGACCTGCTCTAGTGAATCGAAAACAGGTGATGTTTCATCAGGACAATGCATGACCACACACAGCAAGAATCATGTCACAAAAGATCGAAGAACTTGGTTGGGAGAAAATTCCTCATCCACCTTATTCTCCCGATCTTGCTCCTTCAGACTACCATTTGTTTCGTAGCTTACAGAATCATTTGTAAGAAACAGCTTTTGTAACACAGGAAGAGGTTAAAACTGACATTTGTGAGTTCTTCGAATCAAAGCCAAAAGAATTTTACAGTAATGGAATTAGTAAGCTTGTTAATAGATGGAAGGAAGTCATAGATAATCAGGGAAAATACATTGTTGATTGAATCTGTAATTAAATGTAACATTTGGTCACTTGTTTTCTTTATTCAAAATTCGGACAGAACTTATGGGATGACTTGATATATATATATATATATATATATATATATATGATAGGAAAATGAACAATTAAGAAACAGATCTTAATCTAACATGATCCACTTTATTAAAGCTTCATCAGAGATCAAATAGAAATGGTAAAAAATGATTAATATCAGAGAGACGCAGATTAATGCTATGTTGTGTTAGGCTATTTCATTGCTTAGATACGTGTCATGTGCATTGAAGTAACCGATAATATTTAAATATGTGTGGCAAACATTCTCTATGCTAAAGTGTTTAAAAGTTAGTATGATGCTGTAGGATGTTTTGGTTGGATACATGTCACATGTAAGGAAGTAACAGATAATATTCAAATAAGTATAAGTAAACAGTCTGGATGTTAAAGTATGTAAAAGTTAGTGAGACGCTGCAGGATATTTTGAACAGTTTTTCATAAGAGTATATCTATTGATTTTATGTATTCAGAAGAGATAGGTTACATTCATGAATAATGGATCAGTAGAAAAATGATGATACTATGTAGTTTTATAAATGTGTCTTAATAGTTGGTAATGTTGCTATAAATAATATTTTCTCTTTAAAGAGTTATGTTCTTTTTTGATAAGGCTGGCACTGATGTCCTATCTTGTAAGCAATGAAATAACCTAACACAACATATAATTAATCTGCATCTCCTTGCTTTTAATCATTTTAATCATTTCTATCTTGACCTCTGATGAAGCCTTAATAAAGTGAAACATGTTAGATTAAGATCTGTTTTCCCACTTGTTCAGTTCCCTATTACATTACATTATATATGTATAGTGTGACACCCAGTTTTTTTGCGTAAAAAAATGATCATAAAAACTCGCACGCACTATATAATATCTATTTATCTATCTATCTAACACGTATCTAAGCAATGAAATATCCTAACACAACAAACAATTAATTTGTGTCTCTTTGCTTTTAATCATTTTTAATCATTTCTATCTTGACCTCTGATGAAGCTTTAATAAAGTGAAACATGTTAGATTAAGATCTGTTTTCCTACTTGTTCATTTTCCTATCATTTTGTCGGATTCTCATCCATACTCGATCTCCATATATATATATATATATATATATATATATATATATTTCCAAATATATTTGTATATTTATACTATAAATGTTAATTTTAGTAGGTACACATGTTTTAGTTGCTATCCCTGTTTTTTTAATTTTTTTTTTTTAATCATTTCACCAAAACAAGGCAATAAAGTCACTAAGACGTAAGGGGTTAGAGAATATGAGAAAAACTAATATTAAGGAGAGTGGAGAATAAAAGAACAAGAATTAATAAGACAGAAGATAACAATTGACATTGCATTTCAATTTTTGAAGATCAAACTTGACTGGGAAGCCAGAAGAGAATTCCACAAGTGAGAAGTGTGAGAGAAGAAACTGTTAGCATAGAATTACAGTTACATCTAGCCATTTCAACTATAAAATGATGAAACCTTATCCCCAATTTTGTAGTGTGATTAAACTCATAAAGTCTAGATACCATAAAGGAAAGTTAATCAGAACAATTACCATGAAAGTATTTATAGAAAAGGCAAGTTACGATACAGTGATTGGAAAATAGCTGAAACTGAGATGCCAGATCAGAACTGTTGACATTGCAGATGCTTCTTTGGATTTTATCAAGGGTCTCTAACTATATAGCTGGAGCATCAGACCATATGTGGCAGAAATACTCAAAGCAAGGACAAATGATAGACTTATAAATATGTAAAATAGATTCTGGTGAAGAAAATTGTCTAGCTCAACACAGTGAACTAACTTTCCTAGCAATTGATTTATATATACTCTTTCCATTTCATGTCGGCAGAAAATATTAGTCCAAAAAGGTGCAATGAGTTAATCTCCTGGCAGTTAACATCAACCATGCTGACGAAAAATAAAAAGGGTTCTCTCTGACACTTAAGAAAACAGGTTCATTTTGGGGGCATTAAAATTAACAAGCCATTCCGTGCCCAGTTTGGTAACAGTTTGTAGGCCGTTTTTGAGATCTGCTGCCAGTTTGGCCTTATCAAACCGATTGGACTTACTATTAAGACAGGAGTAAATAGTTGTGTCATCAGTATAGATCCTGAGCTGAATAATATTATTCATTTTATTATTATTTTAATTATCGATTTTATTTCATTTTTCCACAATACCAATACACCAACATACTGCTGATGAAATATTTGGGTAAAATTATTTTGGGTGGTACAAAATTAGTTTTTTTCTTTTTTAGAGTTTGTTAGTTTTTCTACAAGTCATTTTTCTTTGTTAGTTTTTCAACTAATTTCAAACAGCCCAAAGATAAATCTAACACTTGTTGAAAGTTTATTACATTTTATTTTAACAGCACAATATGAATAATATTTTTTCGTATAAACTTTAAAAGATACCTGTAGCATACTTATTCCAATTCAAAACATTAAATTTAAAAAGAAATAAGAGTGAATAAAAATAAAGCACCCAGAAAAAAAATTAGAAAAATTAAAATTTGAATGTTTAAAAATTTAATTTTTTTCATTTTTAAATTAATTTAATTTAAAAAATTTTTTTTACACATTCTTTGAAAACAGCAATCTGGAATTGGTTTTGTCTATTTAAAAAAAAAAAAAGATTATCTCATAAAAATTCAAATATATTCATTAATTTTTTACAGTTATTAACTAAATATTTGCATATATTATTTTTAATGTCAGTGGCAACTGAAAAGTTTGAATATCAAACAAGGCATTAGCAAACCAATCCATTCTCTTTCCTAATAAGTCATGGTAATTATTCACAGATTATAAAGGAATCTATGGAGAGCCATGATCGCCTACATCCATAATTATCATTTACAAAAAATACCCTGGTGGAGGCATGTTGATACTTCAACTCTATACTTCCAACATCTCTGCCTGAAATTTGAAATTTTATTCACTAATTTTTTTTTTCTTTCCTCAATAGGATTAGAAAGGTTCACCAATTGTCTGTCTAGTTTACACTCCACCCTGGTCTTTTGAACAGGAGTAGAGGTTTATACCTAGATTCCTGTTTAGGATTGGATTTTTGGTTCTGTCTAAAGTTTACTTCAACTCTATACTTTTAATGTATCCATCTGAACACTGAAATTTTATTAATTTTTTTTCTTCACAATAAAAGTAGATAGTTTTGCCTATTGTCCTGTTTACACTCCTCCCCAATTTTTGAACAGATGTAGAGGTTTATCCCTTGTTTCATGCTTAGGATTTGGTTATGGGTTCTTACTAAAGTATAGGAATAAAATTCTATATATATTTTTCAATCAGTAAAATCCTATCAGAAGCTTTGTTTGATAAACACTCATTACAAGGGTAAATGCTGCCAAAATACTTGTGCACATAGTTGTAGACCTACCACGTGTTATTTTTTAATTATTTAGAAAATAACAATAATAACTCCCTTTATCATTGCTGCAAATTTGAGAAAAAGATTTTTGTGAGCCAGTGGGAAATTATTTTCTAACTAATGAAAACCTTGTATTCAAAAAGTTCACACCTCTATGTGAAATTAGATTTCATATCCCCCTTATGGATATAAAAATAGAAGTCTTCTCAAGGCTCAAAACAATTTTGGAGACCAGTTTGATCTACACACCTGTTCACCCAGACACAATGGTAGAGATGACCACTAACAGCCGCCAACTAAGGCCTTGTGCATGCACACAATAGAAGGGATTAACCAGCAACTACTGACTAAGCCTTTTGTCTACAAATGCACAAACACATTAGGCTGACCATCATAAGTCTGTCCACATATTTCACACCAGACTATGAATACTTAATTACTTTATAAAACAAATGTCACTGCAAAGAAAATTGAACATTTTATTGTTACTGTATATTTCTGAAAAGAATATATAAATGTTATTTCAACTGACATTCTGCTTCTACTTTTCCTTCAGAAAATAACCTTTTGTATGTTCAATTTAAAAGATGTTATTGTTGTTAAATGCTTAGAATTATACACTGGGATTATAACGAAAACCTGGGTAGGCGAATCCAAAAAAATAGTCTTGTTTTTTAATCTTTTTCACTTCCAGTAGTCCCCTGCATCTTAGTGACGTTATTGCCTGGCTTGGAGTGAATTGATAGAAAAAAGAGAAAAGAAAAATCAAACATAAAACAACTGACCTAAAACAACATGCAATAAATTTAATGTTCTTTTTTATCGTCAAACTATTATTTATGGCGTAATCTCAACCGGATATATTTTGATCACAGATCAAAGAAAACATCTCTGGTCTTAAATTGAAGCTCTGATCCTTCATAATTAGTGAATTTATGAGAATTAAAATTAATGATATGAATGCAGTTCAAATATTCTAAGACAATTATCCTGTCTCTCTTTGAATCTACAAAAAGATTTGGAAATTCACTTGCAATTAAATTTTAAAACTGAATTTGATCATCTCTTATTAGAGAGATCTTCCTTGATTTTGGGGGGTTTTTTGGGTTTTTTTTATATACTATGTCCTTTCAGGGTGTCGTTGATCATGGCTCGTTTTAAAAAATACGTTTAAAATTTAAATGATATTTAAAAAAAATAAATAAACTGACAAATTTAATATTAGTTAATTAATGAATTCTACAACCTTATAAAAATTAATTTTAAAAACACTATCAAGAAACATAACAAACTCTGTAACAAAATACACATTTCAATTAGATATTTAGAAAACTTACCTTAATTTCGTTGTCTCGTTTACATTTCGGGTGATAAAAAAAAAGGTTTGTCTCAAAAAGAAACAATCAGATTTTTTAATTAACTGAATATTTTACCGTACACTCCGCTAATACAGTATATATATTAAATTTTAATTAACAACTGAATTTAAACATAATTTCTTCACAAAAATGACCAAGTTAAAAATAAGGTCGAAACGATAGTTAACTACATATAATAAATTATTAACACAGTCATTAATAGCATAGGCGGACATATTTGTAAAAAGTGACACCGCCTTGTTGCTATTAGCGCGATGTTGCTAAGTGTTGACATCGTTTTACGGCTGTCGCAAAATTTAATATTTCTTGTTATTATCGATTTAGATATTATTTTTAAAAAATTTTTGATTGATTCTACTTAGATACATTTATTTTCTAAAAATTATTCCTTGAATTTTGATAAGAAATTATACTTATACTGTCGTTATTACGCCATAAAAAGTAACGCGCGCGAAATTTGCACGTGGTCTGTAAATGAGATGTTTATTGTTTTGAAATATATTACAATTGTGAAGTCGGAAAAAAACTGTTATGCCTCCTAAAAAGAAACAGAAAGTATCTACTGGTATGTAATAATTAATGGTGACTTTTTATTTGATTATTATACAAATTTATTTCTAAAATTCGGTCCATTCTCAATTAAAACAAACACAAAAAAACGGCCCCACATTGTTACCAAATAAAAAAATCAACAAATATTATGTTTGACTTTAAGGAAATTTCAACAATAGTTTATTTAATAAATCGAACACCAATAAAATCTTGTGTCGATCAGGGAAAACAAGAAAAGTCGAACCGAAGTTCATTTAAGAGCAAAAGAATGTTTTGCACGAACAAATATTTTTGTTACAAAAAAAATATTTGTCTGTGTGCTTTTAACAACAAAAATGGTATTACTGTTAAATATCGAATCATATTTTAATTTTAAAGATTTCTTTGCGACCAGAAATAATCAATTTTGTAATTTTTTTGCATATTACAAGCACTTTGGATTACGAATTTATTAATTTTTTTATTTAAACTTTAAAAAGTCGGTTTAGTTTGCTAATTCTCTTACGGAAAACAAAACAAAATATGTTCATACGACGTGGTTTCTTTTTTTTCTTTTTTGTTTTAAAAAAAAAAAAAAAAAGATGCTACCCCGTGTCTTAATTAAAATATTTCACAAAAATCCGGTAATTTTGTGATTCAAACGGAATTTTCAGTATTCGAATGAGTTATTGAATTATCTCTACCTACTGAATAGAGATATATTTCTTGTAATTTTTGGTGATCAGTCCCCCTCTTTTGGATATCCCATGAGTAGTTTTTAATTTGGGGGAGGGACTGTTGATCAATTTTTTTTTCTTTTCTAGTCATAAAGTAAAAAAAGAAATATTCCTGAGATGTTTGTTGTTTCAGTAAAAACAAAAAAATTATACAATATCAAATGTGAATATAGACAGAAAATTCGCCCCAAATCTTACCAAAGATAATTCAATAAAACTAAAAAAATAAATTTGTATGACAGCATAAAACACAAAAAAAATATGCGTGTCCATGTTGTGCATGAGTGGCTTACATGTGCTTGTGCCATTTGTACACGTAAAAACACATGCACATGTTATGACTTAATTACCAGCCAGACATCTCTCTGATTTTCCGCTTCACTAACGTGCTAGAAAGTTTTTCTTGTCAGAGTCCATCTTGTCATTCTTGTGCATTTACAAATCTACTATTCGTCCATGTGTATCAATATGGAATATGGATAAGCAAAACGAATAATGAATTTGAAGATGTAAGTTTCCTTCGGTATTCGATTCGTTAATTTGAATGAAGGAAAATATAATCTTCTTAACACTTGACAGGTACGGAATGTGTGTAGTACGCAATTAGTCATTGGAGTTTGTTCGGTTTTCTAAATCTTCCGGTAACAAATATACGCTCCTATTAAGACACAGCTGTTTGTTGAGGGTTCCTATATAGCCCCTCTAAAAAGTCAATTCAGGTTTGCTATGGTAAAAATTTTCTATCCCAAGTAAAAATCATCACAAAAATGGCAAAAGTCATTTTGTTACAGCTTATTTTCTCTGAAAAAAAAATGGATTTTTATACTTTTAACTTTTATATGGGTAAAAAAATGTTGAAAAATGACTGTTTTGTCATCATCTGAACAAAATATCAAGGAAACCTTTGATCTGAACCCATGGAACGAGGTATTTTCTGAAAGCAAACAATATATTCTTTCATTTAAAAGTAAAATTGGCTGGTAAATGACTCCCAAATTTTTTTTCAGGGGGTAAAATGTGAAAAAATAGTGAAAATTTTGCATTTTTTCTAGTTCTAAACAAAAAATTTTACCAGTAATGGGAAATTAATCATTTCTTTTTTTTTTTTTGAAAATCAGAAAGCCTAAAATCATAAACTATTTCAGGCATAAAATTGAGAGTTTGAAGGAAAACAACATTCCTAGGGTGTCAAAATGTGACAAAGTCTGTTGGTAACTTTCAATTATATAGCCGCCAAGGGTTAAAAAAAATTGACACCCGCCACAGAAATCCTTAGTAAAAGGCGAAAGATTTATCCTCAATTCCTGACCAGCAATAAAGAAAATTAAACCAAATTGACTTTGGCATATTTGGGTCAAAGGCCAGCCAGCCAGCAATAAACGTTGAACAAGCTGTCATCAGCTTGTAAATCCCACCACTTACAAGATAAGAGCAAAGAGTGAAAAAAAGATGGAATATTGGTAAAAAAGGGATGTGTTTTTTTTTCTTCAAACCTATGTTTGAATAATGGCTTGATTTTTGTTTTTTGTTTTAATACCTTGTGACCTGGGTGCTAACAACACTTAGCAGACAACATTGTTTTTTTTTACTGTGTGTCTTTCGTATTTCCCCATTGTCTGGTCATATAGTGGTTGCTTTTATTCAATGATGTTCACACCAACTTAAAGAGAAAGGATTGAAGTTTGAAAAAAAAATTGTTTTGAAGTGAAAAAAATATTTTTTCTTAAAAAAAAAAAAAAAAAAAAGATTTCTCTCAGAAAATTGACCATAATTTATTAATGCAAACCTCCAAGTGACATTTTTCACAGCCAAATCGAAGATTAATTACCAGTGAATAATTTCATGTGCAAACAATAGCCCTCTGGATCCTATAACATGGTCCCAAAACATTTAGAAGTTAACTGATTGATCGAAAACTTGTTGCACATAATTGTTTTCCATGGTCATTTTCCATTATTTCATCTTTATGTTGTCATTTTCGGACAGCCAAGTCATCAAGGATTCAGGAAAACAGTTTGGCACAGGTTTGTTTTGAGAAATTTGCATTCTATGAGAGGTTTAAAATGTGAATGGGATTTTTTGCCAAATATTTCATTCAAGCGCCATGTTGAATTTTCCTATAGGACAAAAAAAGTCTTTTAAACAGCTGTGAAGAATTGAGGTTAAAAGGCTAGTGGACGGTATTGAACAAAGCTTCCTGGCACCTATGTCACTGGGTGGGTCATTGTTATTTTGTACACTGCCCCTCAATTGTTACACACACAAAAAGTATATATATATATATATATATATATATATATATATATATATATATATATATATATATATATATATATATGATCATGATTACAATCCAATATTCATTATTTACCATTTAATAAATAACTATGAAAACAAATTTATTTTTTTATTTATTCATAATTTTTATAAAAATATCAATGAACTATAAAACAAGAAAATGTGAACAAAATATATCCACAATTTTGCTTTTGAAAACAGTAAACCTTGATGGAGTCAAAAGTGTATACAGTAATAGCAGCGTCAAGGAATTAACTGTCCTTTCCACACACCATTTCTTTGCAAGCACAAAGATTAAACATTGCCAAATTTTGTTTAGAATTAATTTCCAGCTATTTAAAAATCTAAATACAAACATTTTTTTTTTTTTTCTTTTTTCATGCCATCTAGATACGGCGTCAACAAAGAAAGTGTCTGTTTCATATAGTCACTGGTTGATGAAATCAGAACCAGAATCAAGATTCGAAAATGGAGTTGACATGAAGGTGATTCTTTTTGCATTTTTCACATTTGTTTTATTAAATGTTATACTATATACTTGTGCTAGCGCATAGTCACAAGTCATCATGGCCAAGTCATATCCTCCAGCCTTTTTCAAGGAATTTCAAACTGAACCCTTTGCCTATAGACAGCTTGTCTTGTTTCTATACGCAATGCTTGGTTGTCTCTGTTGTCCTGTTTTCACCAAGTCTAAATCTGTGTGACTCTGTGCAAGGAATGAACTCACAAATTATTTCCTCTATGCGTCTGTGTCCCCTTTTATTTATAAGGGTAGCCGTGTACAATATTGGAGATAAGGCATTTATAGATACTATGGATATTGGTACCAACACTGATATTTGGGTTAAAACTGAAGTGTTGATTCTTGTAACACCCCCCCCCACACACACACACACATATATATATAATAATATCAAATCCGTAAGTGGAAAGGATAATTCAAGTAGGTCTTTTTAATATAAAGTACTAAAAAGGTAGATCCATGAAGAGAGCTCAATGTATCATATACAGGGCAATATGATAGACGTCAAAGGAAAAAACTTCACATTTCAAAAGATCTGGTAATAAATTTATTTCAGCAGGTAAGTTTTTAATACCTGCCTCATCAGACTGAAATTACAAAATGGTTTAAATTTATCCAGACAAGATGTAAGTCTAAACTGCTTGACCTAAAAAAGAAAATCTCTGAATTCATATGATTGAAGAGAGGGGTGGGTCTCTTCAATAAAATAAAAAGAGAATAAAGACAAAAACTGTCCAACATTTGGATATTGCTTTATTATATTGGTCATCAATCTAAACTTTCAGGTCATCATCAGATTGGTTATATGCACATTACAACAGAGATGTTCACCATGGGTTGCTTAATTTTATATATATACACACACATATTTGTACCTACACACACACACACACACACACACACACACACACACACACACACACACACACACACATATATATATATATATATATATATATATATATATATATATATGTGTGTGTGTGTGTTAGTGGCTGCCATGTTGGGATTTTCAAGTCCTGCATCAATTTAGAATGTTTTTGTTTTGTTGTTTTTTGTTTTTTTCATACTTGTGAAATGCATTTAGTATCTGTCTATATTTCTGAGATGAGGTATTGTAATTATTTACATTGTTTGGACTGTTATCCTCATCTTTATTGCCATATTCACAATGTTTTGGCTATTGTTTGCCCTGGCCTTCTTCAGGTGATATATATTGGAATTTCAAACCAAGCTATTTATTTAGTCCATGTTGGTAGATTATTCTAATTCCATGTGCCATGCCTTTTTTGGATATGTCAGTTTCAGTTAATTCTCTTTAGTAACTCAATTCAAGTTTTTGTTCCCTCTGCTGTTGCCAAGTATTGAACTCACAACTCTTTGGGTCCAGTCACTTTTGTATTACACAAGCAATGCTTTTATCCCTTGGGCCATGTGGTGTGCCTGAAATGTCATCAATATGGCAATAAAGATGAGGACAACAGCCTGAATAATGTAAATAGTATAAATGCATTTTGTATATTTGTTCTAAATTAAATGAAATTTTATTGATGTTTTTTATGGTTAAGCCATGTATTATTTGTAGATTTTTATTTTAAAGTTTAGCATTGAAGACTTGCAGAAATGTTCAAATCAAACTGACTGTTGGGATGGAGTTCGAAATTACCAGGTAAGTTTGAATTGTTGTTTGTTTGATTCATTTTTTACAGCTTATCAGCCATTTGCAGGTTATTTAAAGCCAGAAACTATTTTTAGATTGTAAGATATTTTTTTTTAGATAATAATGACTTAGTGGTACAAGTTTTACTAATTAACCAACAGCTGGGGTGGAGAAGAGGTGGATTCATACCTTTCCCAAGTGTATCTGCACATTAGTGAATATAAGAACTCGAAGGAATTGGAACTCAGCTCTCCGATTAACAATTCTGAGCCATTATCTATTACACCCCCTGCATATCCAAGCTTACATCACTTGGTATTCCCCAGTGGTCACCCATCTAGGTACTGACCAAGTTTAATGTTTCTTAACTTTGGTGATCAAATGCGAACCAGTTTTTCAACATGATGTTTCCGTAAGCCAAATGCCAAGCAGGTCCCTATATCAAATAAAAATGCAATAAGGAAACAAAACAGACAACTGTTTACATAATAAAAAAATAAAAAAAGGGATAAGGAACTTTATAAAGTCATCTGTACACTATGTTCAATGTGAGAGGACATTATCAAAGCTAAAAATCATAAAGACATGGTTAAGAAATTCATTATCTGAGGAGAATTTGGAATTGTGTATGTTGCTACTTATTGAAAAGGAATTTTTAGATGAATGCAGAAGCAATTATTGGCAGATTCAAACAATCACCTCGTGAACACAAACGATTGCTCTTAATATAGTGAACTGCATGCAATGCACTATTGTGCTTTTCAACTTTTTTTGTTCATGCACAAATTTGCAGTAAACTATTTAAAAATATCAACCATTTACTTAAAATTAAGTATAAATAAAAAAATTAATTATATCACTCTCTATTTACATTTGGTATCGATAGCCATTATATTTACCCTATTCACAAAGACACAGAGTAGTATGATTATATATTTAAAGCATTTTACAGAGTAAAATTAAGATAGATGCTTTTACTATTAAGATAGTCATTAGATCAGTAGCAGACTGGCCAGGGTGTCAGCTTGTCCAGTGGCAAATGGTCTCTTATATCAAATAAAAATGTAACTGTTTTAGACAACTGTTTTAGTAATAAAAGCAATAAGAACTTTATAAAGTCATCTGCACACTATCAGTTACTCAAATCCAATGCGAGGGGACATTTTCAAAGCTAAACATCATAAAGACATGGTTTTGAAAGTCGCTGAGGAGAATTTAGAATTATGCACGTTGCTATCCATTGAAAAGGAATTGTGAGATGAATTGGTTTCAGAAACGAACAATCATCTCATGAACACAAACGATTATTCTTTCTTAAATAATATAATGGAATGCATGAAATGCTCTTTTGAACTATCTGTTAATAGGTTAAATTGTGTAATAAATTATTTAAAATTATCAACCAATCCCTTAAAATAAATAATTCAATTATCACATTCTATATTTACATTTAGTATCTAATGCCAGTAATATATACATGTAACTGTAATTACTAAGAAATACACATTTTTTCAAAAACATTTTATTTGTTATAAAAATTAAATAATAGCATTACAGTTCTGGGTGGGCCCCTCTGTCTCCTGGCAACTAATATTTTTAAACCCAATCCACCACTGATGATGCTTTCACTTATATGATGTGGGATTAGAAGCATCATGGCTGAAAAAACTGTATATATACTTTCTACTTTCATTCATTGATTTGTTTTTTATGACTTATCAAACTTTTGCATGTTATTTAAAACCAGAAAATGTTTTTAAAATATAAAGATTTTTGGGAGGTAATAATGATTTATTGATACAAATCCTACTAATTAATCAGTAGCTGGGGAAGGAAGAGATGGATTCATACCTTTCCCAAGTGTATTTGAGCATAAGTGAAGATAACAAACCTGACTGGAATTTATTTTTTATTTTTAATTTTTTTTTTAATTTTAAAAAAGCTTCAATCTGGGGAGACTATTTCAGAATATGATTCTATTATTATTTATTTTTCTTAATCATTTCATGACAACCAAGACAATAAAGCCACTAAGATGGAAGGGTTACTGGGTGTTAAAAAAAAGTATGAGAAAAATATACTATTAAGGAGAGAAAACAAAAGAACAAGAATTAAAAAGACAAGATAACAACTGACATTGCATTTAAATTTTTGAAGATCAAAGTTGGCTGGGAAGTAAGAAGCCATAAGAGAGTTCCACAAGCAAGAAATGTGATAGAAGAAACTGTTAGCATAGAACTTTCAGTTCCATCTAGCCATTTCAACTGTAAACGATGAGACATAGCTGCCAATCTAGTACTGCACTTAAATTCATGAAGTCTAGGTACCGAAAAGGAAAACACATCAGAACAATTACCATGAAAATATTTATAGAAAAAATCGCAGAGAAACTATGTTATGGTGGTGGGAAAGTGACTGAAGCTGAGATGCCAGGTCAGGATCAATAACATTGCAGGTTCTGCCTTAAATGGCACAATTTTATGCTCTTATTTGTAGGAATAGGTAATTTTATTTTTATTAGGTATGTTTTAAGTAAATTTAGGCATTTCTTTACAGGAACATTTATATATAAAGATTTTATATCTAAACTGGTCATGTATCTGTTTTTTAGGTCTATAGTTTTAATTTATTTAAATGATCACCAGAATTTTTTTTTCTATATGCAAGGTGATAATTAATTCTTAGTACGATTAGCTTCTTGCATATCACATTTGTCTCTTAAGTCATGTTGATTGAAGGACATAATATCTAGTTCAGCATTCAGGTCCATCCAATGTAGTTCTACATTCATCAGTCAAAAGAAATCAGTTTCCATGTACTTATCCACCTAATTTATATATTTCTCTTTGTGATGTTTACTTAAAGTCTGGTTGCTTTCCTGTCTTTAACCAATGTTCATAATAATCCGCATCTTTTCTCTCTACCTAAGTTTGCAATGTCAGCTTCTTCAAATCTTGCCAGTTAATCCACTTGTCTTGTTTATTATTCTTTTAGTTTTACTCAAATCTCTTTCACTGGCATTTTTCAAGCCAATTCGTTTAGTCTTGTTCTTGTCAATGTTTTTCAATTTCTTTCTATGATCTCTACTCAACTTTCTTCCTATTTCCAACTTTGTGTTACAATCACTTGATAAGTTTACAATACCTTGCTTCTCTTTTGAAGTTAAATCTTTCTTACAATCCATGACAATTTTTATATCTCAAAAATTAAAAAAAATATCAAGATCTATAATACTATATATAAAGTAGGTTTCAAGTTATGATGTGCGTCTTTATTAAAAATGATGAACCACAAGTTTTCTGTTGGAATGATAACTGGAGAGGCTGGAGGTTACTCTATTAATTTGTTGTCTTTGATTTTTTTGCGAGATGGGCCATAGTCAGCTTTGTACAATGTAAAGGAGCTTTATTTTGTAGGAATATACTCTTTTGTTTAAAACATTTTTGTTATGACAGGGCTCTACGTTGTGAGTGAAACAGTCGCATTTGTGAGTGATTTTTTTTTCCAAGTGGCAACTAGAAATAATAAAACGCTTATCTTTTGGCGACTGTGTTTTTTTCACCGACAATCTTCCAAAGCTTATTACTGAGTGAAAAATGTCTGTTCAACCTTTTTTTTAATAAAACGAGCAAAGTCAAATTATTTAAACAATAAAAGGTTTAATAGAACAATATACAAGATATTAATTGGCATTTTGACGACAGCAGCACACATTTTATTCGCAGTTTCATGTTTCATTCATCTTTCTGAGCATGCACAAAAATTTAAAGAAACATGGCAACGAAGAAAACTGTACTAAAGCCGATATCGGCTTTCTTCACAAAATTGAACAAAGTAGAAAGGCTGAATGAAACTGAGACTCAAAAGAATGTCCCCAAATGATAAACAAAGTAATGATGACACACAAAATGAAAGTAAGCCGTCCAATGTACACAAATTCCGACAAGTTTGGTTGTCAATTTTCGCCTGGCTTCGTTATGATAGAGAAAAAAACGCGATGTATTATGATTTTTGTTGTAGTGCTGGTTCAACTTTGTCTGGAAAAACTGATTTTGTAGATGGTAGTACTAAATTTAAACGTGAAAACGTCCTTGCCCATAGTAAAAGTCTCAGACACGGCAAGTGCCATGACTTTATCATTAATAAAACAAACAAAACACTCAATGAAAAGTCTCACATTGCCTAGAAATTTCTCGATGCAGAAATCAAATCAAACGAAAAGGATTTGACGGATTTGAAAGTTAAATTTAACACAGTTTATTGTATAGGGAAGGAAGAAATGGCCTTTACAAAACTCAAGCCCCTACTCTTACTTCAATACAAAAATGGGCTACCTGTGACACCTGCATACAGTAACGATGTTAGGTGTGGTGAAAAGATGTCTACTATTGCAAGCACGATCAGAGATGAGACATTGGAATCTATCAGTGACTCTCATTATGTGTCAGTTATGATTGATGGTGCCACTGACAGCTCTGTGTCAGAAAATGAAGCAGTTTATGTGAGAACAGTGTTGAATGGCAAAGCAGAAAATAAACTTGTTGAAGTTATTGCCATTGAACATGGCCATGCTAAAGGTATTATCTCTGCTACTATATCTGCTCTTTCAAAAGTGGGGATCAGTGATGATGAAATGCCATCTAGCATTGTTGGGTTTTGTGCAGATGGGGCAAATGTGAATACAGGACAGGAATGGTGTTGTGTCACTGTTAAGGCAGGAAGTTCCCCATCTCATAGACTTTCACTGTATGGCACATAGGCTTGAATTAGCCCTATTGAAACTACAAAAACAGACTCCTATTATGGAGTCTGTCAATGACTGTCTACATTTGATATGGAAGACTTACCACATCAGTCCAAAGAGCAAGAGATAACTCAAGATCATTGGAGAAGAACTTGAAGCAAGAATCTACTCACCAGCGCCAGTGAAGGGTACCAGATGGATTCCCCATGTAGACAGGGCAATTAGAGTCTTTCTCCATGGAAAGAAAGATGGTCATTTAGCTGAGGATCATGGTCAATATGCAGCAGTCTACACTCGTATGGAAAATCTTGCAGCAACATCATCAAATGCAGGCATTGCTGATAGAGCTAAGAAAATAAACAAGCAATTGAAGGATCTTGTATTCACTGCATTTTGCCATTTCATATCCAATCTATTTGGCGAGCTAGCTTTGCTCAGTCTAAAACTACAGACAAACGATCTGATTCTTCCTGTAGCAGTTGCATCAATTATGGATTGTATGGAAATTGTTTCAAGTATGAAGGAGGAATACATTCCTGGGGGAATGTATGAAAAGTTTATCCTGTGTATTGAAGAACAACAGTCTGAAAATTTGCAGGGTAATCCCAAATTTCAAGGAGTTGAAATGACCGGGAGTCCTGTTTATGAGGCCAAAGAAAAACTAAAGAAGCATGTTGAGTCTACAGTTGACATTACAATCAAAGAACTAGAGTCAAGGTTTCAAAATCTGTTGGGAACAAATACAAGTGTAGATGCTCAAGGTGTGGTGAAAAGTTTCATTAAGGTGTTCAATCATGACACATGGCCAGAATGCAAAAGGTAACTTGTCCATTTTAGAAATCATGAAATAGACATTATTTGTGACTGGTTTGGAAAACCTCTTGTGGCTGCAGGATGCAATATGGAAGTTGTTCAGACGGAATGCAGACATGAAATTCTTTGTTGCAAATACTTTCAGGGACAAGTCTTATTCTGATCTGTGGCAAATCCTACTGACCAAGGACCCATACAAGACTAACTTCTGCAATGTACTTCATCTTGTGAGAATAATGTTAACTCTTCCAATATGCTCCCGTCCTGGGTACGACGTTAAACTGCATCCAACAGCAAGGCCTCTGATCAAGAGGTTTTGAGGAAGCGTGGAACCACCTCTTAATTGCTGGTGTTCCCAGGTCCACCCAGACCCGCGGTGGTAGCACCTGTTGGGGTCCCAGCTATGGGCAAATAGTGAACTTCCATGTTTGTACCATGTCCTGGGTATGACGACAAACTACATCCGCGTCCTGGGTATGATGACAAACTACATCCGCGTCCTGGGTATGACGACAAACTACATCCGCATCCTGGGTATGACGACAAACTACATCCGCGTCCTGGGTATGACGACAAACTACATCCGCGTCCTGGGTATGACGACAAACTACATCCGCGTCCTGGGTATGATGACAAACTACATCCGCGTCCGGGGTATGACGACAAACTACATCCGTGTCCTGGGTATGACGACAAACTACATCCGCATATTTGAACTTTATTTGAGTAGCTAAGCAATTAAATTAAATTTTATCAACAAAATAATTGCTTTTTTATAAAGATCACAAAAGACCAGAATGAAAATGAAAAAATATTATTACCAGCTCTACGTTTTTGAAAAATATTATTACCAGCTATATGTTTTTGAAAAAAACATTTTTACCAGCTCTACATTTTTGAAAAAACATTATTACCAGCTCTACGTTTTTGAAAAAATATTATTACCAGCTCTACGTTTTTGAAAAATATTATTACCAGCTCTACGGTTTTGAAAAAATATTATTACCAGCTCTACGTTTGTGGAAAAATATTATTACCAGCTCTACGTTTTTGGAAAAATATTATTACCAGCTCTACGTTTTTGGAAAAGTGTTATTACCAGCTATACGTTTTTGAAAAACCAGAATGAAAATGAAAAAATATTATTACCAGCTCTACATTTTTGAAAAATATTATTACCAGCTCTACGTTTTTGAAAAATATTATTGCCAGCCCTACGTTTTTGAAAAATATTATTGCCAGCTCTACGTTTTTGAAAAATATTATTGCCAGCTCTACGTTTTTGAAAAATATTATTACCAGCTCTACGTTTTTGAAAAATATTATTACCAGCTCTACGTTTTTGGAAAAATATTATTACCAGTTCTACGTTTTTGAAAAATATTATTACTAGCTCTACGTTTTTGAAAAATATTATTACCAGCTCTACGATTTTGGAAAAGTGTTATTACCAGCTATACGTTTTTGAAAAACCAGAATGAAAATGAAAAAATATTATTACCAGCTCTATGTTTTTGAAAAGTATTATTACCAGCTCTAAGTTTTTGAAAAATATTATTACCAGCTATACGTTTTTGAAAAATATTATTACCAGCTATACGTTTTTGAAAAATATTATTACCAGCTATACGTTTTTGAAAAAAACATTACCAGCTCTACGTTTTTGAAAAAAACATTACCAGCTCTACGTTTTTGTAAAAAAACATTATTACCAGCTCTACGTTTTTGGAAAAATATTATTACCAGCTCTACGTTTTTGAAAAAATATTACTACCAGCTCTACGTTTTTGAAAAAAATATTATTACCAGCTCTACGTTTTTGAAAAATATTATTACCAGCTCTACGTTTTTGGAAAAATATTATTACCAGATATACGTTTTTGAAAAATAATATTACCAACTATACTTTTTGGAAAAAAACTTTTTCAGCATTGAATGACCCAACGAAGGTCGATATGCTGGTTAAATAATCAATCAATCAATCAATCAATCCAATATGCTCCGCAGAGTGTGAGAGAGCCTTTTCTGCACAGAAGAGAATAAAGAGCGACATACGAAGCAGCTTGTCTGTACAGAGACTGTCAGACTTAATCTTGCTTTCTTCTGAAGGTCCAGATCTGGCTGAATTCAACCCAGAGAAATCCATTGACAAGTGGATGGCAAACAGCAGGAGAAGGATTGCTGGGGGCCAGGACAGTGTGACTGGCCAGCTAACATTGTGTCTGTTGATTGAAAGTGTAAGGACAAAGCAGTACTGTTTGAAAACAAAAAGACTTAGAGTCACAAGCAATTGATTTGACAATTCAAATTGAGCAAGTGTTAAAGTGGGACTGGAAATTGGAATAAAAAGGGAAATGCAATTCAATATTTGGGAAAATGGAGTTATACATTTTAAAAGATAAAATTTCAGTTTGAAACAGATAGAAATAAGTTCAATGTCAGTAACACAAAGACACAGTATGTTTGCCAGACCATCTGGACATTTCCCTTTCCAGTCCCACTTTAAGATCTTAGATCAGCATTACTATAGTTAATATAGTTAATATTTCTGAGTGACATTTACCAACCTGATAGGGAAACTGAAAATAAGGTAAAAACCTGTTGTTAATAGTGTTACAATAACTGCAAATCATGACTGAATATTTCTAAATGACACCTTTGCCAGGTAACAGTTGAAGTGAATGTAATGTTTTTATGATATATTATATTTGTTGTGTACATTGGCTTTGGGAGAGTAGTGATTCTGTTAGGAAGGGTGATATTGGGGGGAGGGAACCTGGTTGTAGATTAATATTTGGATAATATTCAATGGTGGCATGCTTGAAGATTTTCCTTCTGAGTGAATTATTTTCTTTTTTTATGAGTGTAGCATTTATAAAATCAAAATTGTGATTAAATTTATTAATAATTTCATTTTTATAAATAACTCATAAAAAAATCTAAAAGTGAACATAGAAGTCAACACTTAGAGGTGACAGTCTGTTTCATGCTAGATGCAATCATCGGGCCACCTATATATATATATATATATATATATATATATATATATATATCTCCAAATGAGAGAAAGAACAGATGAAGTCAAATTCCGCTGTTCATAACATAGTTGTGTATTTGAGCAGCAAACCCTGTTTGATACATGTTTCACTGACAAGTTTGGTACTTTTTAGTTTTTTACTGTTTTCTTGTAGATGTAGAAGTCTCTTCTTTTCTGGGCTTAATGAATGTAAAAAATTGTCCAAAAGTTTATTGGTTTCAACTAAACTCTTAGCCATTTTCAAGGATTATTTATTATACAGGGTGCAGCAGAAATGCCTTCCACATAATAGTAAGACGTTAGCGGCAATAGCGTCTTCATCTCGCTAATGTCTTACCGTTATGAGGGACATGTTTCTGTCACGGCCTGTGCTACTAGAATAACTGGTAATTTCTGCTGGAAATGATGTAAAAGTTGCTGAAAGTAGATATTTTCTTAATTTCCAAACACAGCCAACACCTTGTGGCTATGTTCAGAGTTAATGTTATTGAATTTTGGTTTCTTGTTCTTTTGGGGTTTTTTTTTTTTTTTTTTTTAATAAGAGCTATCATCACATTACTTATTTAAAAATAAAAAATCATATTAAAAAGTTTTAATATTATCTGCCTTTTATTTAGAATATGATAGACAAGCTTTGTGTTGTATAATAAAATGTCACGCTAAAAAAATAAATTATTACAAATATTTCTAGCAAAAACAGATTCTCTCATGTGCCATGTCCCTCCAAGACAGACAATCATGGCTTCCACAAGTTTCAGCACTTTGTAGTTCTTAATAAATTTTGTCTTTTTATTATCTCTCATAAATCTTGTTCTGCTAGGTAGGTTATGCATTGTTTTCCTCTCAGTCCCTCTTCAGTTTGTCCTGTGAGTATCAAATTTTCCAAGCTCTCTTTCCTCGTTATATGCCCTAGAAATTTCAACTCTTTCTTTTCTGATTCAATGTATAAGTGTTCTTTTTGTTTCCATTTTCTCACATATTCAGTCCATGGTATTCACAGCATCCTTCTGTAGAACCACATTTTTGTTGCTTCAAGTCTCTTGACCTTTAAGATCATCCCACATTTACTGATATATAGGAGGACTGATATTATGTAACAGTTCAGTACTCTTTCTTTCTAATGAAATCTCGTAAGCATTTGGCAGGATTTGGCATGCTATGCTCTCTCAGGAAAAATATTTAATTTGATTCTATCCTACTTAACAAATCATGTAATGAAAGTCGTATTGAATGGCCACACTTCTAGATCCTTTCGCGATAATATGAGGATCCCCCCCTCCCGGGCTCTATCCTTGGTCCTACTTTGTTTCTTAACATCATCCATGGCCTTCCCATTGTTATCAGTTCCCAACTCGATATTTATTCTGATGTCACAACTATTTACTCCTGTAAAGTAAAACTGGCAACTGATCTCCAAAATGACCTCCACTCAGTTGTTAACTGGGGCAAGAAATGGCATGTAAATTTTAACAACTTCAAAACAAACCTATCTTTTTAGTCATGAGACTCCTCCTTTCTGCCTCTCATCAGCATGGCTGGTGCTAACTTTCAGGAGAGAAACACATTGTACCCTCTCAGTCTCATGTTTTTTCACTGACATAATTATACGGAATTAATTTCAATGTCTGCTACTAGGAAATTTGGTTTACTGTGTCATACCAGACAGTTTTTTTCATGAAAATCCATCTTACACTTTTATAAATCTACCATTCATCTGTGCATTGAATATTATTTGGTGCTCCTGCTATATATCTTGAGATTCTTGCCAAAATCTAGTCTGTAATATTATTGGTCCTGACCAGGCATCTTGACTTTAGTCACTTTTCCACCACTGTGACGTGGCTTCTCTCCTATCTTTTCTGCAAATATTTTCCTGGCAACTGTTTGAATGAGTTTTTCTCTTTAGTACCTTAACCACATGAATTTAAGTGTATTACTAGATTGCCAATTAGGTCTCGCTGTTTACTGTTGAAATAGCTAGATGTAACTGTAAATTCTATTCTAATAGTTTCTTTTCTTGCACTTTTCATTTGTGGAAATCTCTTCCGGTTTCTTGCTTCTCTGCCACCTACGATCTTCAAAAATTTAAATCCAACATCTATTGCCATCTTCTGTATTCTTGAACCTGTTCTTTTGTACTTTCTCCACACTAAAGTTTTCTCATTCTCTTTCACTCTCAGCCCCTGGTGTCTTAGTGGCATTATTGCCTTGCTTGGGTTGAAATGATTAAAAAATATATCCTGAAAGATTTCCTAAAATTAGTACCAATTTTATTTGGGGAAACATTGACTTGCATAATAAAATCTGACCATGAGTAGTCACAATGAAGTATTGCTACCACACCTTTCTGATCAGTCCTCACTTTCCAGCCATTATAAAGTTCAAAATCATTTATATCGTTTTGTACAGGATGGGCAGATATGTGGGTGTATAATAGTGACTCAGAATGTGAAATCAGAGAGCTGAGTTTTAATTCCAGTTGGGTTTGTTACTTTCACTTATGCACAACTATCCTTGGGAAAGGTATGAATCCATCTTCTCTCCCTAGCTATGGGTTAAATAGTATGATTTGTACCTGGAAAAATTATTGTTACTAGAAAAACACATGAAAATTTCACAATTTTCTCATTTGAATATTCTGATGAATCTTAACGCTTAAGTTAATGATTGTGTAAGCAAGTTCTGCAAGAATAAAATATCCATAGAAATTCCCCTATCACATCGTTAAATATTTGAGCTTAACAACTTTAACAAAATATTACAATAACAATCATAAATATGAAAGCCAGTCATTATTTTAAGAAGTAAAGGGTTACAAATAAAAAGTTTTTTGAAATTGACAACTTTTTCCATTTCAGTGAAGCAGACGTCAGACATGGCTATCTTCTCTTCTTTCTTTCTTTCACTGAAACCAAGTAACATCTCTGATATGTGTTTTAATTTTCCCTGCAATAAAAATGGAATAGTCCATTATTTATTAGGTATTGGCAAGAGACATTAAATGTTTATCAATTTAATCAATGCAAGAGACATTATGTTTATCTTCCTCCGTTCTTTCTTTCTTTTTTTCATTTTTTTTACTGAAACCAAGTAGTGACTTTTCCCCTCTTTCCACATGATCAAAACCGAATAGTTCATTATTTATGGGGTATTGGCAGGAGACATTAAACTCATCTATCTTGTTTTCTTCCTTTCATTTTCTCACTGAAACCAAGTAGTGCCTTTTCTCCTCTTTCCACGCAATCAAAACAGAATAGCCCATTATTTATGAAGTATTGGCATAATTCAAAAATACGCTTTTAAGTAGGCGCCCGAGGGGGTCGTCAGTGATGTTTTGACTTGGTTCATCAGGGAGTTTCGGGTCTTTCAACATCATACTCCCCATCACCAAATCGACCCAATCAGGGGAGATCTAACCCTGATTCCCCCTCACTTTTAAAACGCTAACAGCTACTCTGGCCTTTTTAAAGAATTCTACGAAGAAAGACCACGTATTCCGCACATCCGATTGGCTGTTTGTACAACCAATCAGCTGCGCAAACTATTTTTAAATGGCCCGCAGTGGGGACTGGCTTTTTTTTTTTTTTTTTTTAGCATAATGGTCATACGAACTAAGGAAGGGATAAACACATTTATAATGGGTTTCTCGAAAAAATTGTTAATGCAATATTCACTCACAAAATAGAATTATTCATACAATTCCAAATTTGTTTCAACCTTAAATAACCCATAAAGGGTTGATGAACAATAAAAAACAAATCACCCCCACCCAAAATGTAAGGGCTGACTTATTTTCCACTCTAAGTCTTTTTTTTTTTTTTTTCAAAGATGTAACATTCCAAGCCTATTGCTATTTCCATAGCAACATACTTTAGCTCCACCAATTCAGAACTTAACATGACATGTCATGCCACTTCCATAAAGTCAAATTGACCTAATTTCCCCTGTGTCCAAAATGTAAAAAAGTCCCACTGAGACTGTTTTTTTTCCCAAGAACTGCTACTTTGTTGGAATCGACTCTCATGTAGGTGCTTCTCTGAACACTTCCGTCTTAATCTCTTAAAGTCAAAGGTCAATTGTTATATATCCTCTTTAGCTTCTCTTTCTACCTTCTTTTTCATTCATATAACACATCATTCAACATTAACACTTTGACTTGAATCCTCTTCCTTCAGTGGCTTTTGAGCCTTGTATTAGGTTAAATTTAACATTAAAAAATATGATTTGACTTCCTTTTTAATAAAACGCAGTTAAATGCACATTTTTTTTTTTAATAATTCACCATGAATAATTATTTTTATTTCAGGCTAGAAACTTCATGCGAGACCAAATGAAAGTAGGGAATAAAATATTTTTTTACCACAGCAATTGTAAAGTTCCTGGAATTGCTGGAATTTGTCAGGTAAGCCCACATATATGAAATATATCTTTATCAGTATTTATATTGTGTGTTTACAGTTAAATCATGCTGAAAGTTAAGCAGCACCAAGCCTGGTCAGTACCTACAGGGGGAACCATTTAGGAACACTAGGTACTATAAACAAATGAAGAGTAAACCCCAATAAAAATTCCAACCCTAAGAAATGTGGGGAGTTGGTAAAAACTTTTATGCACAATGACAGATTGCTGTTTTGGATCATACCTTATATTGTCTTGGCAGAAGAACGTCACTGTCAACAAGGAGATACTGTCTCTAAAAAATGAGACTGCAACCATTGGTAAGAATTGAAACTGCTAATTCACTTGGATTGCAACTGAAAAACATTTTAATGTATGTAGCCATTCAACCTAATGTTCATGTGAAAGAGAGAATATATATCTATATAGTAAATGCAAATGTCAGTGTGTCACTGTGTCACACTTTTCCACTTTACTCCTAGAGGCCATAGCCCAACATCTCATATCATTTTGGAATTTGGTCAACACCATGAGCAAATTTAAAACATTCCAGGTCAGATCTGGACCTGCAATCTTGAAATTTGGGTTTCCCAAGTTTTTATTACTATGATTTTTTTTTGATTTTTTTTTTTTTGTACAATAACAATTTTTATAGCTTGGGAATAATCAAAATTAATTGCAAAATCCCATGAAAATCACCCATGAAATAAAAATAATTGTTTGTATGGAAAGTAAGAACCTACGTACAACAAATTGTCTTTAAATTAAGTAGCGACTCAACAATTGTTGAACTTTTAAAAGGTAAGCTTAAATATTAATGCAATACTTAAATTCAGTGATCAATTTTGAGTTCTATAGTTTATTGTTGCCTATTTCATATACTCCTCCCTACCTATTGTGATCAATTAATAGCTTTACACAGGAGCTAGCTTAAATGCCACTCAATAGGGTGGCTTTTAAGCTATATATATATATATATATATATATATATATACATACATACACAGATTCCACCAAAAAAGTGTATGCATACTTCAGAAAAGGAAAGGCTTGTCTTTCATAGTTATATCAAATTGTGATAAGTCTGCCATACATGAACTTTACAGAAATGATGAATGTTTCTTTCAACAATATGGTGCACCACCAAACTACCAGCAAGACGTGCAAGCTTATCTGAATTAAAATTTGCTAGAACTGAGGTGCAGTTGAGTTCCCCTCACATTCTTCTGATTTAACACCTGCAGACATTTAACAATAGGGGACCCTAAAGGATGTTGTGTGTCGCAGAAAACTGACTACATTGGTGGCACTTAGACAAGAAATTGAAAATGCATGTGGAGCTATCCAACTGTACACTTTGGGCAATGTTACCCCAGCAGTAGTTCCCTGTACCAATTGATGTCTGGAAGTTAAATCCACCATTTTGAGCAGCTCTTGTGACTGTAGAGTCCAGAAGTAACTTGCATTGTGTGATGTCTGAATAAATTTAGTATTACAATAGTGTGTATACATTTTTGGGCGGACTACATATATATATATATATAATAAGTTAAATTTCTCAGAAAATTCAATGACTAAGAAATATTTTCCAATTGTCATTTTATTTAGATATATATATATAATCTCTGACTGTTGCCAAATCAGTCAGGTTTTTATCCTGGCTTGAAGTAATTGGATGTCTAGCCACACTGATAAGCTGTGAGACAGCGAAACAATCTGTCTGCATGACAATATATATACACCCAAAAAACTTAAATTCGGGTGTTCACTTTTGGGAGATAAGTGCGAATTTGTAAATAATACGACTAATATTACAACTTACATATTTTGAACTGAATCCTGTTTTGTTGTCCAGTGGCATGTGGATCTAGAACAAGTAGATTGTTCTAGATCCATGTGCCATTTCCCCAAGGACACATGGCCCAATGGATAAAAGCATTGGTTGGGGTAATTCATTGACTTGACCTTGGAAGGGAAATAACTGAAACTGAGATATCTAGAAAAGGCAGGTCACATGGAACTAAAATAATCTACTGCAGTGGACAAAATAAAGGGTTCAGTTTGAAATTCCAACATATATCACCTGAAGAAGGCTAGAGTGTACGATGGCCAAAACATCATGAATATGACAATAAATATGAGGACAACATTCTGAATAATGTAAATAGTGTAAAGAATTAATATCATTGTTTTCAAAATATTTTTTTGTTTAAGAACACTCTAAAATATTCTTAAAACTTTGTAAATAATGGTAAACAATGGAGTAAGAACACTAAGTGATGTGTGGGATTTACTCACATCATAGCAGCAGAATTTAGCCTCGTGTTCACAGAGATAAAAGCATACTTGACAGGAAATGAAACATACACAAATAACAGGAAAAGCTTGGAAAACTGTATGTTAATTTCATACAATTTATTTATATTTTTCTTATGTGTATTGGTGTGTGAATTTTTTAGGTTACAATTGTTTTATGGTAGATATGATAAAATGGAGAATTTACTCTATAGTATTACATGGCATATCACAGAGAGAAGTTGGACATGTGTTTCCCGTACCAAGATTCATGGTGAAGAGATTGAATTCAACAACTTTTGGCTGGATGCCCGTATTTCCAGCAGGAACAATTTTTGTTGCATGCTGGGAGTATTTTTATTATTTTTATATTTTATTTATTTTAAACAGTTTAAATGTTAATGTTTTGTTTTATTTATAATTTTTATTATTATTACTTTATATTTTATTTATAATAATAATAATAATGTCCCTACAGATGTAATATAATGTCTAATAAACGAAAGTGAGGAATGTGTATGGTGAATATTTGTTTATATATATTTCTTTTTTAATATAATTATTATTTACTATTTTACTTTAGTTTGATAAACGATTTTTGTATTTATTTTAAATAATAGGTTGAGATTTAAACATTGTCTTTAAAATTTAAATTAGTTTTCCTTTTTGTCTTTTTACACATATATTTTATTTATATCTGAATTTTTTACACACACACACACACACACACACAGGGTGTGGTGGGTAAGTTGTCGCCATTTTATATTTTTAATTTCACGATAATGCGTTGTTTGTTTTTTATTTTGTTGATTGCACAGAATAATAGGGTCTGTGAGAAAAAGAGCACCAGACGTAATTCACTCTACCAAAAATTTAAAAACGACATGTACTGCTTGGCATTTGTGCTGGAAGCTCCAATACAAACATTTCAGAATGTTTGAGTGTAAATCTAGGGAGAGCGCAGAGGATTTGGAAAGAGTTGGATGAGTCTAATGGTGATTACGAAGGTGCTAGTGATCACTAGTGATAGCGATATTATGCTTTCATTCATCTTCCCATAGGGCCTCAGACACAATTACATCAAGTGCTTTGAGGAGGTCAAGAGGGTGGCTGCCGGAAGGCCCTATGTCTGGCAACAGAACTCTGCATCATGCCACACAAGCAGGGGAACCCATGTTGAAATTATACTAATAAAGTGCAGAGTCAATCATATTGAGACATACCTTGTTTAGTATCCACTTGAAACTTCAGACTGGAAGATAAACTGAACAAAAGACCAGACAGACATTTTCCACTTAAGCCACGCACAAGGCGAGCGCTTTATTTACGTCAGTGTACAGTGACAGTCAAACAGAAAAGGAAGAAAAAGGCGAGGTAGCCCTCTACCAGAAGAAAAAGGAAGACCAGGAGCAGACAACCCACAACCCTTAAAAGGAATATCTGATCCCTTAACAAATATATGGTACAAGGGAGACAACTCCTGACAGACCGACAGCGATTGATAATTTTAACAACCCAGTCATGACTGTCAAACAATTTCTGCAACCACATCACCCCTTACATCTGGCCACCTGGTTTATTGCAGCCATATTTGAGTTGAAGATGTCCAGTTCTCACTTGCTTGGCTTGATAGTTCAAACACATCTCCACAGTTGTGTGGATTATGAATTATTTTCCACCCTTCAACCTCTTTTCCATAGACAGAATGTCACAATTTCCATGGCAAGTGTTCTGACAAGCTACATTTTTTAGTTCCATAAGCCCGGACCTTTTCATCAGGGCCCACTATGCCACATACACACACATGAATTGTCCCCATTTTCTTCGTATTCTATTTATAAGTAAATTCCACTCAAACGGCTTCTTCCCAAGTACTGCTACTTTGTGGAACAAACTCCCAGCAGGATGTTTTCCTGATCACAACAATCATCAAATCTAGGATTAACCGATATTATCATTTGGGAATACCAGATGCTGTAAGCTTGGATGTGCGGGTGGTGTAATGGATAATGGCTCGGAATTTTTTTATTGGAGAGCCGAGTTCCAACTCCAGCTGGATTCATTATATTCACTTATGCACAACTACTCTTGGAAAAGGTATGAATCCAATTTTTCTCCCACCAGTTATGGGATTATATTAGGAAGGTTTGTATCACCGATACCATTAATATTTCCCAAACAGAAAAAAAATTGCGTACAAATATTTACGTTTCGGCATTAAACAACCAATAGTAGTTGATATGCCGCTAAACAAAATCAACCAACCAATTGGCTATCTTTCCTGTATAACTTTGTAAATTGTACTTCTTTCCTTTTCTTATGCTCACACACAGTAAACCTCTACCTTAAGTGGCTCTTGAGCCTTGTATGGAGTGTACATTAGTGAAAAAATAAATATAAAATCGACTACATTTACAATATATTCATGCTAACAAAAGCAAAAATCCGAGAACAACATTAAAAAAATAGCTCCACTCTTAATTTCAGATATGAACTAAAACTTAAATGAAAGAAATCTTTTTTAGATGCACTGATTTGAATAATGAAAACTTTAGAATCTCTGTCTATAAAAAAGTAATTGACTTAAACCTACTCTTACTTCAGTACAACAATGAATGCCAACACAGTTACAAATTAACCCTTATAAATAATTTTGAAAATAGAGCACATTTAATGGCTTCTGTACACATATTTCTTAACAAAATCAGTAACATAAAACGAACAATTGACAATGATTACTTTAACCTCATAGTCGATAAATTAAACTAACCTTAGAAAAATAAAAGCAAAGATAAAGTTATAAAAAACATTCTATTAAATTATTCTACAGCAGTGAATTACACGTCTGGTTTTTACCCACAACAATTATAATTTTTGGAGTTTTGAGTTTTTTTGGGGTTTTGGCGTTTGTTTATTTTTTTTGCAATGAACATGTTGAAGTTTTGAGTTTTTCATTGTATCATTGGTGATGACTATGTTGAAGGCTTTGTGTTTTCAAAATTGCCATCTGCAAGCATGGTATCCAAGGCTTGTTGAAAAATAGCTGGTGCCACCTTTTTGCCAAAAGGAAGTTTTCTTACATCATTGACGATGACCATATTGAGGGCTTTTAATTTTTTGTTATTGTTGCAACATAGCACTTATAAGTAATGCTTTGGCAACATGCCATGACGCCTGTATTAATTAGAATGAAGACTCCAAACAGTTTCTTTCTTACCTCTGACCAGGATCTCTTTATTATATTTATGGACTTGTTCATGTAGTCTCTAGGGGTGTTCTATTTACTCCACAACATCCCCTTTTTGAGATTAATACTTTTTACTAATATTTTATTTTTTATTAGTATTAGTATCTCTCCCTTCTCTTTCTAGAGAATTTGCCAGTGTACTTGACTTTGTAGCATTTCCATTTACAATTCACTTCTAGTTCTTCAGTTCGCTTTCTTTTCTGGAACTTGTCCTTGGAGGTTCCATGACTTGTTGTGGTGCTGGCACATCAAAAACATCATATAGCATTTTTATCAGTTCTTCCAATGATTCAAGTCTTTCGTCGATGAACCTTTTTTTTTATTTTTTTTTTCAGCTGAATATGATGCCTTTTATGTTCAAATCTTTTCCTTTTACCATGTAAATCAACTTCCCAATTCTTGCTGATTTTATGCCGTCTTCCCACATTTCTTTGCCATCCTTATATGCTGTAAGGAACACTTTATTGCCAACCTTGAAACTTTTGGTGTCGTTTCTGTTATCCATTTGTGTTTTTTGATTTTGTATTATCGAACAAAGATTTTACTTTTCTAACAAACGTTAATTCCATCAGTGACATGCCTGATGGTGTATTGTAGTTAGGTATTATATGGTAAACTCTCAGAAAATTTTGAAGTGCTTCCTCATTTACTTTCTCAAGCTTGCTTTCATCAAGGAGCTTTTGAGCAAAAGGGTAGAAAAGTCTGACTTTGAAACCCTCTTTGTTCTGGATTTATATTGGGCAGCATTTAATCTAGCTCCTGCAGAGAACCCTTGATTGGGCCTTCGTCACAATATGTAGGGAGGAGTAGATGCGATAGGCAGCAATAAACTACAGAAGAACTCCATTAAACTAAATAACTTTTCATTCATACTAGTTGAGTTCTAATCTATTCTTGCCCTCTTTTCCACTCTTAAGCTGTTGGACCACAAGAGAGGTTAACTTCAAAACAAAATCAAAGGGTTAATAGTAACATCAATACCAGCAGAACAGTGTAATTTGTCTGCTCTGATTTTTTTTTTTTTTTCCCCTCTACAAAACTTATGGAGGGGGAGCCAAAATTCGGGTGGATGGATCAGTGGCCCCTTCTGGCCACCCCATAGAATCACCACTGCAAAGGGGTTTATCTCATAAACTGTAGAAACTGACTACAAATATTAAACATAAAACAAAGTACACAACATCAATAAAATGCTATCAAATTTAGGAACAAACATTCTAAATATATTTTAGTTACAAAAAATCAATGACACAAATCATTATCATGTTAATGTTAGGATACGATAACTAGGTGAGACTTTTCAGGGGATTCAAGAAAATTTAAATTTAGCCTGTTACTACATGCTGCCGTGCAACACAGACATAACCCTATCCCATGCTGAGAATGACATGCACAGTTAATGTTAACATGCAGAAACGCAATATCTGAAAATGAAAAATAATATTGGCTAATGATGACTGAAAGTACACAGACATGGAACAAATTATATCAAAATGTGTACCGGGAACCAAGAAAAACTGAATAGAAAAAATCATTAACAAAAGACTTTTGTTGGAATTTAAGCAAACATATCGGCAAAGAACAAAAAAAGAGAAAACTAAAACAACCTAAAGAAAGAAAATTTTTAAAATTCAGAGAAACAACCTTATCTTAAAAAGAAACAAAAAAAAATTCAAG
Source organism: Acanthosepion esculentum (assembly GCA_964036315.1). NCBI lineage: Eukaryota > Metazoa > Mollusca > Cephalopoda > Sepiida > Sepiidae > Acanthosepion > Acanthosepion esculentum. The sequence continues at coordinate 68,730,193 of OZ038484.1, forward strand.
GAAACAACCTTTTCTTAAAAAAGAAACAAAAAAAAATTCAAGGAAACAACCTTTTCTTAAAAAAAAAAATTAAAAAAATTCAAGGAAACAACCTTTTCTTAAAAAAGAAACAAAAAAAAATTCAAGGAAACAACCTTTTCTTAAAAAAGAAACAAAAAAAAATTCAAGGAAACAACCTTTTCTTAAAAAAAAAAATTAAAAAAATTCAAGGAAACAACCTTTTCTTAAAAAAGAAACAAAAAAAAATTCAAGGAAACAACCTTTTCTTAAAAAAGAAACAAAAAAAAATTCAAGGAAACAACCTTTTCTTAAAAAAGAAACAAAAAAAAATTCAAGGAAACAACCTTTTCTTAAAAAAAAAAAATTCAAAAAATTCAAGGAAACAACCTTATCTTAAAAAGAAACAAAAAAAAATTCAAGGAAACAACCTTTTTTTAAAAAAAAAAAATTAAAAAAATTTTATAATCATAAAATAAGCCTAAGCAATAAAAATTGTCATATGACAATGTTATGTAATTATTAAAAGGTCAAGCAGAAATTACAAATATTTATAATTTAACAATTTCAGATCAAATGTTGTCACTTTATAATGATTTTTAACATTTAAGCATTAAAAAAAAAAACTATATTTATTTTTCATAAACAAGTTAGATTCATCGGCAAATGCTTACCCTTAAAATACAAAATACAAGGAAAGTGAAAAATTATCCACACTTTCGTCATAACATATCTTTATTCAAAAGATATATTACAAATGCAACCATTTTTCACATAACAACTGGGTTCTGCTCCAACAACCTTGTCACTCAGTGAAACGTGTAATGGGTTTGTGTCAAGCAGCTTCAGCTAGCTTTAATGTCACTTTTACCTCCATTTGTAACATTTCTAAATTTATTTCTAAATGTTTATATACTTTCTCTTCTTCTATGTATCGTGTACCTTCAGAACATGTGTGATTATGCCTCTCCACAACTTCCTGTCCTTTGTAGCTCTAAGTAAGGCTTGTCTTTTTGCTATCTCTCCTAATCCCTGTTCTGCCAACCATTTGCACAAATGTTGGGTAGGTTATTCACTGCTTTCCTGAGTCCCTCTCGCTATCAATGACCTGTGAGTGTCAAATACCCTAAACCATCTTTCCTCATTGTATGCCTTAGAAATCCCTTTCTGATTCAAAATTTAAGTGTCCTTTTTGTTTCCATTTTCCCTAAAACTTTGTAGTTACTTACATGCTCAGTCCATGGTATTCTCAGCATCCTTCTGTAGAACCACATTTCTGCTGCATCAGATATTTACTTCTGTTAGGAGATTGTCCAGGATTTACTGCCATGTTGAAGGTCCCATATTGCATAACAGTTCAGTACTCTTTTCTTTGTTTTTAACAAAATGTTCCTGGTTTTTAATACTTTGCTTAGCTCTTGGAAGACAGCTTTCACTATTCCAATATGCCTTCAGATTTTGGTGTTGCAGTTCCTTTCTCTGTTAAAACACTCTCTAGATATTTAAATTTTTGTACTCGCTTGATTTTGGTATCATCCCATTCATAGTTCACATCTTAGGCTCTTCCTTTTGCTGACAACCATACATTCTATCTTCTTACAATTGATGATTAGTCCTTTCTTCTTGCTTTCCTTCACTACCTTCTGAAAGATTTCCTGTAGTTAAATATCTATGTCTCCTATCAGCACTGTGCCATCTGCTTATCTTATGTTGCTAAGATTGTAGCTGTCAATAATGAATCCTGGCAGGACTCTTAATTCTCTCAGAATCACCTCAATGTAATGGTTGAATAAGTCTGGTAAGATGATATGCCCTTGTCTTGCACCCCTTTGTATTTTCGTATATTTTCTGAATTCATTTTCTATCCATATGTAGGTGGTTTGCACTCAGAATAAGTTCAGGATTCTTCTTAATTCGCCAAGACAAAACATTTTTATGTTAACACCTTTAATCAGTTAAGATCAAAAGCCAGGTGAGCTATGTCTGGTGTGACATCAGAGCATTTATTATCAGTGATGTAAAAGGTGTTATTGCACAAAGTAACGGCAACATTCATCATGCCTAAATATGTCTCAATTATTACTTCCATCGTTAATTAGTAGGGGATTTCAGAAGAAAAGAGACACAACTCAGCAGAAATACTAATAATGCTAAAACACTACTCTGTGAAGCATAGTATTAAAGCCACAGAGGTATATTTCCATTGTATGAAGTGGCCAACGGAGAATGACAGTGTGAGTGAGAACACAAAGAAATATATCTGCCATATGAAAACAGGCTAAGAATAACCGATGAATGGGTGTGGGAGTGTACATGTGATGACTGCATGTTTGGTAATGCTATCTAGGATACTGATGGTGCAGGTTCAGTTTTGGAATATGTTTGACTGTATTGGTAGCTTTTGATAGAACAGTTTTTTTTTATTTTTTATTTGCTTTGTATACTTTTGCTGACTGTTGCAGATTTTTGCACTGGCACAATTATTTTTCTTCCAACGCCCACAGTCTTCTCCCCTAACTATGGTTTAAATAGTAGGATTTGTATCTGGAAAATCATTATCTCAAAATAATTGTTAATGTAATACTGACTTTGAAAAAAAAAAAAAAAAAATGAATCATTCTTTCTTTTTTTGTTAATCATTTCACACACACCCCAAGCAAGGTGATAAAGCCACTAAGATGCAAATGGATAGTGAGTGTAAGAGATTCTGAGAAAAAAACATTAAGTAGAGAGGACAATAAAATAAGAGGAATTAAGGAGATAGAAAATGACGATTGACATTGCATTTAAATTTTTGAAGATCAAAGTTGACTGAAAAGCAAGAAGCTGAAAAAGAATTCCACAAACAAGAAGAATGAGAGAAGAAACTGACAGCATAGAAATTTCAACTGTAAAATAATGAAACCTTGCTGACAATCTGGTACTGTGCTTAAATCCATAAAGTCAGGGTACCATAGCGGAATGTTCATCAGAATAATTTCTATGAAAGTATTTATAGAAAAGGCACAGAGCAGCTACATTACAGTGGTGAAGTGATTGAAGCCCAGATACCAGGTCAAGACCAATGACATAGCAGATTCATTTTTGGATCTTATCAAGAATCTCTAAATATATAGCAGGATCACCAGACCAGATGTGGCAGCAATATTCAAAGCAATGATTAATGGCAATTTCTTCTTGAATATATCATTAAGGCAGGAGTAAATAAGTATGTCATCAGCATTGGATAGCAAGTTGAGAACCAATGGCTTCAGGTAGGTTGTTGATGAAAATTAGGAACAAAGTAGATCCAAGGAAAGAACCCTGGGAGATACCCACATTAATGTAAAAAGATCTAGAAGAGTGGCCATTCAAGACAATTTTGATTTCTTACAGTCTGAAATATATTTTGGTTTTAAATAACCCACAAATGGTTGATAAGGCATAAAAAGAACTAATTAAATCTATCTCCATGGTTTATACTGCCATACTGTATTCATGGAGGATATTTTCACTATTGTGATTTCTGGTTTTATGTTCAGCCCTGCTGCTAGCTTGCTTTTTATATACAGTGAGGTTTTCTGCTATAACTAAAGTCCTTTTGTAGTGAAATGTTTTGCGTTAAACATTTCTTAAATCTTTTTCCTGAATATGCCTTGCTGAAATGAGTTGAATATGTAATATGACTATACACCATTGAAACCATGAAATATGGTCATAACTCTAATATCTTTAAGAGTAGGTTATTTTCAGTCATGTGTGACTGTATACTCATTACTTACTAGCTGTTCACTTGTGCCTATTATTTAATACCAAATCATTGGTGCATATCACAACCATTAACTGTGTACCTATTTGAGCTACTTACATTTATATTCAATTTTACTCAGAACCAACAATAAAAAAAATTTATATATACACAGTCATTTAGAGCAGGCCCTCCAAAAGTGAAGGTCACTTAAAATTCAGAGGTATTTCAAGGACAGTTAAGAAATTTTTATTATTATTTGCTGATTATTGCAATTTTTCCTGTGTTAATTCTGAATTTGGTTTTTAAAACTAAATAGCTGCTGCTAATTCTTATTTATTCATTATCTTTTGTCTTAATTCCTGTTCTCTCCCTAATAATGCTTTTCTTTTTGTCATATTCTTCCACACTCAGTAAGCTCTTTTGTCTTAGTGGCTTTATTCCCATGCTTGGGGTGAAATGATTTTTTTTTTAATTTTGGATTTTTTGTTTAAAAAAAAAAAAAAATGCTTATGGCAGTATCATGTTCAAATACCAGTTCTTGTATGAACACCAAAGTTAAGCAACATTGAAGCTGGTGCCTAGATGGATGACTGCTTGGTAATAACAAGTACTGTAAGCTTGGATGTGCATGTGGTATAATGGATAATGGGTGGAAATTGGAAATTGGTGAGCCCAGTTCCAATTCCCGTTTGGGTTTGTGATATTCACTTATGGAAAAATAACCTTGTATCACTAAAATCATTATTGTATCTAGAAAATTCTTAGAATCTAAAAAACAATCTGGCTTTAAATCTGCAAAGGGCTGATAAGCCATAAAAGCCAAATCAATCAATAAAAATTTGCATAATTACTTTGTGTTAAAGACAAACTACGTATTTTTTTTTTTTTTTGAATACATATGAATTTTCTTTTAATCCCGATAAAATAAGTAAATATATAAGAATGTGAACAGTGAGGTCAACTTAGAGTGCCAACAGTCTGTTTCATACTTGAAAGCAGTCTTCAGGCCAGAGATATATATATATATATATATATATATATATATATATATATATATATATATATATATATGCGTGGTACTTAGTGGAAAGTGCTCAATATCTGTGATAGAGCTAACGTATTCAGTTGTATGGATATGAGTTTGTAACCCTGGGTTTCACGCTTTTGCGATGTGTCTGATGATCGCAAAAGCATGAAACCAACCCAGGGTTACAAACTCCTATCCATACAACTGAGATTATATATATATTCTGTTTATACATTATTTTAATAGATACAATTTATTTAAGTAAATGCTCTTTTTTCTTATAATCAAACAGTTTAAATTAAATTTACCGGTCTGAATGTTCTAGAAATTTTGCAAAAACATATATGTTCCCCAACAGGAATTGAATCTGTATTCTTATACGGAAACTGTCATTTGATCTGACATGCTATATCATTTAGCTACAGAGAAGTGTCTGGTTAGCAAAGTCCAAATAACTGTTTATAATTACACAATCTTTGATCTTTCTCGATCAGTCATTCATATATATATATATATATATATATATATATATATATATAGAATATACATAATATCTAACGTCGATAACACTACTTGAAGTTTTATGAAGTTTGTATTAACTGCATGAAACTCCGAGTAGTGTTATCGACGTTGGATATTATGTATATTCACTTATATATACTTATAGCTCTGTTTCATAACATTGCGCACTATATATATATATATATATATATATATATATAAAACCTTAGGAATAAATATACTCATGTACATACTAGTATTTGTGCATGTATGTACATTTTTTCCTACCCATTCCTATATATATATATATATATATATATATGTATAAGGCCAGGAAACGGTAGTATTAAAACAGTCCTCAATGCACATATAAAAGGATAAAAATTTAACATGTACAGCTTTTAAGTTTAGAAAATTAACCAATTCTACTACCTTGATTTCAAACTTTCAGTATCTTCAGGCAATTTCAGTCATATATATATATATATATATATATATATATATATATATATATAAAACCAAGTATGCCTAAATTGGAAACAACCACAAGTGTTTTGAGTACCTTTGTAATCTGATTCATGTAGATCAAGAACAATAGATGAAAGAGATTGTAGTTTTGCCTAACCCCAGATGTTACTGGGAACCAGTCCGACATTCCATTTGCCGTGTGAACTGCACTTAGTGTACATGGCCCAGATGTTGCCTAGCAACTGCCTCATTGTACTGCTCGATGACCTCCCATAGCTTATCTCTGTTGACTCGGTTGAAAATTTCAGAAAAATTGGACATATTTTTTTGAGATATTGAAGTTTTAATTTTTGTTCCTTAATTTTGGATGCTAATGTGTGTGTAATAAATATATATATATATATATAGTGCGATGGATAAATTGTCGTCTGAATTACACAAAAATGGAAATAACATTGACATCTCATTTTAACAAATATATTTACCAAAATATCACAAGAGTAAATTTATTCAATGAAATTGCCATTGGCTTCAAATACAGCCTCCAGACAACTTTGGAATCTCCTGCAACTCTTCTGGACAGTCTCCTTGTTTATGTTGGTGAATGGTGCCATAATCCTTGCCTTCAGTTCGTCTTTGGTGTTACAAGGAGTTTTGCTGGTCTCTTGCTCAACTGCGCCCCACACAATAATCAAGGCAATTGCAGTCTGGGGAGTTAGGTGGCCAGATTTAAGGGGTGATGTGGTCTCAGAAAGTGTCTGACAGCCACGACTTAGTTTTCCTGCTTCTGTGGCATGGTGCAGAGGCCTGTTGCCAGACACAGGGTCTTCCAGTAGCCACCCTCTTGATCCAGGACAACACTACCTCTTTAAGGCACTTGATGTAGGCCTCCATGTTGAGTCTGAGGCTCTGTGTGAAGATGAATGGAGGCATAATATGGCCATGATTAGTGATCACTCCAAATACCATGATGTTGACTAGATATTTGGTTTTCATCACTCTCAGTACATCTTTTGTGAACACAGCAAACTATTTATTTGTATTCACCATCTTACCCTTGCAGAAATCTTTTTTCATCTGAGAAAAACCAAAGCATGTTCTGTTGGAAGGGATGCTTAAAGTTTGTTCAAAAGCTTCATAAGGCAGTCTTTCCTCTTGTTCTTCATAGCTTGAGATAAAAATTGATTCTTTAAATACCAAATGTCTTTATACACCACCTGCCTGATAAGAAATTCAGACACCCCTGTGTCCTTGGCTATGGACATGATTGACTTGGAGGAATTGTTGTCAACCATGGCCTGGATCTCACCAACAAATTTGCGATTTCTTTTCTTATAAGAACAATCAGAGTGAGTTTTTCAAGCTGCTCTACCTTCATAATCACCATTAGACTCATCCAACTCTTTCTGAATCCACTGCACTGTATTCAGATTGACCTCCAAACACTCGGAAATGTTCATATTTGTGCTTTTGGCACAAATGCCAAGCAGTCCAGTCTGTTTCAAAATTTCTGGTGAAGTGAAGTGTATCATGATGCTCTTTTTCTCACAGATGGTGCTCAACTGACCCTATTATACTGTATAGTCAACAAAATCAAAAACACAACTGCACGAAATAAAAATATAAAATGGTGACAATTTACCCATTGCACTCTGTATGTATAGAGAAACAGATACAAATGTATTTAGATGTCTAATACCACTCTAAACTTATTCTTGTACCCAAGGATCATAAATATGTTTTCTACTATTATTTTTGCATTTGCCAGATTGAATCTTAAATGTCTACAGGCATTGTTAATGTATTGTACATATACCAGTTAAAATCCAGATTTACTCAAACAAAACTAAAACAATGCCTGCCATTCCCCCCACCAACCTGCTCCAAATAATGACAGCAACTTGAAAGGGCTTTAAGTGACAAACTGTCTATGGTGGGTGTCCAGTGTCTACTCAGGCTGAGAGCTGTAAGCAAACTAGATGAACAGACATTGTCCGACATACGTTGTTTCTCTTTAGCATAATATTTCTATTAAAGCATTCATCTTGTCATTTGAGCTCACAAATTGTCTCCTTAAATGGCCTACTTTTGTGTAGTACAAAGAAAACTGTCATTCTTCCATTTTTTTTTTTAAATTCTTGTCTCTAATTTTATTAATATTTTTAGCTCTTTTTCTGTTTTTCTCTATTCTGTAAACATTTTCTTCATTTTTTTTATTCTGATTACTGCACTTCATCATTGCTTCCTTACACCATTAATGTTCACTGTATAATTCAATATTAATTATAAATCTGAAATCAAATTTTGGCATATACTTATAAAAAAATTGATCTTTGAGGTTTCAAAGTATTAATTCTAGGTTCTTAAAAAAAAAAAAAATGTACCAGACCAGATGTGGCAGCAATATTAAATGAAAGAAATGTACCAGATGTGGCAGCAATATTAAATGAAAGAAATGTACCAGATGTGGCAGCAATATTAAATGAAAGAAATGTACCAGATGTGGCAGCAATATTAAATGAAAGAAATGTACCAGATGTGGCAGCAATATTAAATGAAAGAAATGTACCAGATGTGGCAGCAATATTAAATGAAAGAAATGTACCAGATGTGGCAGCAATATTAAATGAAAGAAATGTACCAGATGTGGCAGCAATATTAAATGAAAGAAATGTACCAGATGTGGCAGCAATATTAAATGAAAGAAATGTACCAGATGTGGCAGCAATATTAAATGAAAGAAATGTACCAGATGTGGCAGCAATATTAAATGCACAGTTGATTGGTAGATTTATAAATATGGCTGCTGACAAAAAAAATTTTCTAGCCCAGTGACTCCCAAACGTTTTTTCCCTGGGTTGCATTTTCAGAATTAAAATTTTCTCATGCCTCACTAAATTTTATGTGATAAAAGTATATTTAAAAATAAAAAACAGTGTATTAATAACCACAGAATCGAAGTCAGAACATTATCATTGATAACTCACCCCTTCAATTTGCAGACCCTAGTTACTATATTCTTAATACTTGATATAATGCAAAAATATCACAATAATAAAATCAGTCAATAATTATTTATAACTATTTATACTGGGACTCGTGCATGCAATTACAAGTAATTCATAATAATATTTTAAATTTTAAAATATTTATTTTTGGCATATGAATTTTTTAAAACTATTTCTAAAGCTTTGTCTTTCAATCATTCCACCTCATCTGCTACCCTCTTCTACTGCACCTTTGAGGTGTGCTGCACCATTTGAGAACCACTGGTGTAGCCCAACACAGTGGACCCACTTTCCTAGCAGCAAATCTAACAATTGATTCAGTTTAATTATACCATTTCAAAGAAAGCCAATGAGTTGCTCTCCTAGAGGTTAGCGCTGATGAAAATAAGAAACAAAATGGCTCTAAGGAAAGAACCATGGCAGGCACCAGCATTAATGTGAAAGGATCTAGAAGAGTGGCCATTGAACATGAATATGGCTGTATGCATGAAAATAAAGTTTAAAAATATACACAATTTAAAATTATATTTCTGTATAATCTGCCTTTACTGTTAAAATGAAATGTAGTCACCTTGTTTTTAACCCCTTTGGCATGAATGTCTATGAGATATGGTTCAGAAAAATAAAGGATTTTTTTATTTGGTTAAAAAAACCCACAAAATCAAATAGTTCAAACAAACGTTTGAAGTAACATTTAATTTATAAGGGTACACAACAAAAACAAATGACACAAGACAAATTTTAAAAAAAGGATGATAAATTTATTAACACAAAAAATGAAAGAATTACACAAATTAAGTACTATGTGTGCCAAATGATGGCCAATAACATGTATGTAGAAATAATTTATGCAAATGAAATATGTCTCTTTTAAAATAAAAATTACAATTCTGCATAAGGTCCTCAGAAAAGATAAACAACATAAAAATAAAATGGGGAAAGGAGACAAATACTTCTCTGAATAGTTTTCAAAGAATAGGTACAATTTTGTAAGCAGAGTTTGTGGTAACAGTGAAGAACAGAACAATCACACCAGCTGAGGAATTTTCTTTGATGTGGAAGTGACTTTGATGTTCCTTTCAATTCTTATCTGGTGGTCGTCAAATTTCTTGTTTTTCTTCCTGGACTAGGGTGACCTGGGTTCATGCAGCAGTTGTTTATTGACTCTTCGAATTAAATCCTGGCCCTCTATTTATCCGTTCATGTAGGTTCCAAATTCACTTCAGAGAATTTGGAGGAAACCTTTAGATTTGTTCCAAATGAAAAACAAACACAGCTATTTTCCCACAAATCAAAATGTGCCAAAAATATTTTTTGAAATTCAAAAGATTAAGCCAGAGCCCAAAACTGTGTCTGCTTTCTCTAAGAAAAGCAGACGATACACACACAATCATCTTAAATTTCTTATCACCACTAAGACACTGTGATAATAACAGCAAAGATGAGGACGATAGTTTGAGTGTAAATAATGGTAACTCTTTGCCACAGAAATTCAGGCAGAAATGATAATGTGACCAGGAATTTTTTTTCTTTTTTTTTTTTTTTTCTTTTTTTAATTGGAAGCAAGGCAGTAATGCCACTAAAACACAAGGGAAGGTGTGGAAGAATTAGGAACAGAAACATTAATGATAAGCAGAGAAGAGAGTAATCAGATGGACAGTAGATAGCGACTGATTTTTGCAAATTAAAATTGGCTGGAAAGCATGAAGCCAGAAGGGAGTTCCACAAGCGATAAGTGTGAGGATACAAACTGTTAGCATAGAATTTACAGCTATATCTAATAGCCATCTCAGTTGTAAATTGATGAGATCTCAACTCCAATGCTGTGCTTAAATTCAAAAACTCTAGGTACCTTAGTGAAGAGCTTATTTAAACAATTACCATGAAAGTATTTATAGAAAAGACATAGAGAGGCAACCTTTCAGCGATGGGAAAGTGACTGGAGCTGAGCTGCCAGATCAGGATTAATAATATTGCATATTCTTCTTTGAATCTTATCAATGAGCTCAGGGTAAATAGCTTGGGTACCAGACCATATATGGCAGCAATATTCTAAGCATGGACGAATGGTAGACTTATAGATATGTAAGATAGATTTTGGAGATAAAAATTGTCTCACCCAACACAGTGAACCGACTTTCTTAGCAGCTGACTTTGCAATGGATTCAATATAATCTTTCCAGAGAACATGAGCCCGAGAAAGTGTAACGTGTCACTTTCCTGGAGGATAGTATCAGTATTTTTTATTTGATGTGCTACAACCCTTCAGTATATAGGCAATCATGGCTCTCCACAACTTCCCATCATGTAGCTCTGAGCAGTTTTTCTCACCTAGCTAAGACTTTCACACTCCATTCTGCTATCCTTTCACACAAGCTCATTAGGTAAGTGGCTCACTGCCTTCCCGTATCTCTCTTGCTCACAAAGCTAACAGCCATTTCCTGTTGGAACCCAGATTCCCATATGATAACCAAAGTTAAGCAACATTGAGCTTGGTCAGTACCTAGATGGGTGACTGCTTGGGAACACTAAGCTTGGATGTGCAGGGTGATGTCATGGATAAAGGCTTTCAATTCTTAATCAGAGAGCTGAGTTCCAATTCCAGTTGGGTTCATTATATTCGTTTATGCGCAAATATCCTTGGGGAAGGTATGAATTTACCTTTTCTCCTCCCAGCTCTAGGTTAAGACTTGTATCACTAAATCATTATTATCTCAAAAATAATTCTTACAATGTAAAAAATATTTTCTGGTTTTAAATAACCTGCAATGGGTTGATCAGGTGTTGATAACAAATCAGTCTTGTCTTCAATATATCCCATGAGGATTAAGTTTTTCATTTTCAAGCCCTCCTTCCTCCTTGTGTCCAAGGAATTTCAGCTCTTTTTTCCTGATTCTGATTCTAAGTGCTCTTTCTGTTGAGATTTTCTTTAAGACTTCCTTGTTGCTTACTCACTCTGTCCCTGGAATTCTCAGTATCCTTCTGTAAAATTACATATCTGTTGCCTCAAGGACTTTACTCGTCCCTGGGAAGATTGTCCAGCATTCACTGCCATATAAGAATATGGATATTACATAGCAATCCAACACTTTTTTCTTTGTTTTTAACTGTCAAGTTAACCCCTCATAATTTTCAAAACCGCTACTAGGGGACACTCTTTGGACTTTAAATACTCTGCATTATTTTTTTCTCACTCTCTTCTTACTTTATCCTCTTATTCATCAACATGTAAATCTCTCACGGATAACACGCTTCCTTTGGGAAGACCATGAAATAACGCACATTCACCCACTTCACATACTTTGAACTGAAACAGTTTTCACATTGTTTTGTTACACACATCATTGTCTTTGTCACTTGTATACCTTTGTTAATACATTATCATTTGTTTGCACATATATATTGGTTTTTGTCATTTCTTTACATTTCTTTGTGGACTCATATCCTGAGTCTGCCATTTTTGTTGTGGGCATTTTCAGGAGTCACCTACATTACTAACACCCACAACAAGTTGGGAGACATGTTAACCGGCCTGCATAACTAACTTTTTCTGTTTGACAGCACCTTACTTAGCTCCTGGAATGCTGCTTTTGCTAGTCCAACATTTCCAATAACATCATCTTTATATAATCAATAAGCAGTCATCTATAGGATAATTTTATGAAAATTTCTTATATTTTTGACATCATCTTTTCTAAAGGTCGCCTTATATGCAGAAAGTATATGGTACTTATTTCTAATTGTTATAGGAGATGATAATGTTTAATCTCAAAATAAGTAAATTTATCAAAAAATTGGCCGTAAAAGTCTCCAAAAAGCAAACTCTTGTAAATACATGCCAAAAGCCATTTGATTTAGAATTTGGTTTTAATTTTTTAATTCACTTTGTTAAATTTATGCTTCTCAGCCATCCATAATTATTTTTTTCGTGATAGTTACAAGTCTGTGTTTGACTCAAATGCCTTCAGATCTTTATTCATTATTTAATTCTGTTATCGCGAGAAGAAGCATTGATGCAGGAGTTCTTTTTTTTTTTTAAATCTTTTTTTTTTTTTTTTTTTTTTCCTTTTTGATACTTTTGCAGATTGTTAAAGAAGGGTATCCTGATCATACTGCATTTGACAAAAAAGACCCTCATTATGACAAGTAAGTAAATAAAAAAATGACATCAGTATATCTATTCTACAACTTAATAAGGAAAAAAGGTATTTACTTTATTCATGTCACTCCCAAGCAATGCAATAAATCCACTAAGACACAAGAGGTTTTGTACTGGGTATGATGACAAACTACATCTGGTAGCAAGGCCTTTGAGCAGGAGATTTTGAGGAGCTTGGAACCGCATCTTAATTGCTGTTCCCAGGTCCAATGTGACCCAGGGTGGTAACACCAGTTAGGGTCCCAACAAATATGTGTGTGTATATATATGTGTATGCGTATATCTGTGTGTATATATGTGTATGAGTGTAAGTGTGTGTGTGTGTGTGTGTGTGTATATGTGTATATATATATATATATATATATATGTGTGTGTGTGTCTGTGTGTATTTTAAGACATTTTTATGTTTAGCATTCTTTTTATAGATACAAATATTTAAGTAAATGCTCTGTTTATAATAAACAGTATTAAACAACATTTACAGGCTTGAATGTCAGAAATTTTTCCTCCAACAGTATTTGAACCTGTATCCTATACGGAACTGTCATATAGCCTTACGTGCCTTTTAACCGATTCGGCCACCGAGGAACGTTTGGTTGGCAAGGTCGAATTTAGTGCTTATAAACTTCAATCTTCCATGAATCTTTCACGTACATTCATATCTGCTCATGGCGTATCAAATGTAAACAAATGACGTCACACATTATGAAATGGACAAAGTTCAATTATTTAAGACATTTTTATGTTTAACATTCTTTTTATAGATACAAATAGTTAAGTAAATGCTCTGTTTATAATAAACAGTATTAAACAACATTTACCAGCCTGAATGTCCGAGAAATTTTCGTAGAAAATATTCGTCCTTCGACACATCAGGCTATATGACGGTTCTATATAGGATACAGGTTCGAATCCTGTTACTATTACCTTCATATCTTACTCCATCTTGATTTGAAACCTAAACTTTAAGTAAGAAATATTACCCATCTAAAAATAGCTACAAATTACATTTATGAATTAGACTTAAACTGATAAAGATGTTACCTTAACAATCTTTCACAATACTAAAATATTACTTTTAGTAAACTTTTATATTTTTTTATTATTGTTGTTTATTAATATAGTATTCAACTCATATTAAATCCCTAATTTATTTGTAGAGAAGTTGATTATGTAAATTGCTAACAAGCATTAAATTAATTTTTTCGTGTGGTTTTTTTAAACATTTAAATTACTATCAAACATTAAAATCTGTTTTTATCTAAATTGCTAAAGCTATACCACCCCTCTTCTTCCTCCGAAAACCCTAAGTACATCTCTTTTCTCTTTACTCCCCCCCTTTTTCTTTTTCCCTTTTTTCTCCTCCCCTTCCACATATCATTTCCGTTGAGTTGACCGATTAAATAGGTCTGTGTCTGATCCTTACCCCCCTCCTTCCTTAATATTAAGTATTATAAAGAAATATGAAAATAAATTTTAAAATTATCCCTTCCCTCTCTAAACTCTACCATGTCTCTCACACCATTCCTTGCTACCTTCTATGTTAACTTATATAATCTTAATGCTGCCCGTCAAAAGTGTAAGTTTTAATTTCATTTTTTGTTTAACCTTTTGAAAGTGATGTCTGAAGATCCAGGGAAGGTTAAAAGTGTCTGATGAAATAAATTATTACAATGGAGCCTTAAAGTGGTCTGTTTTTCTTTAAATTATTAGCTTTGAATTAACATTGAGCTCTCAGGATTTCATCCTCCTTGGGATTATCCATACAGATTACCAAGGTTTTCGTTACTTAAATATGTATATATATATATATATATATGTGTGTGTGTGTGTGTATAGGATTGGTGTATATGGAATAAATTCCAATAACCAACAATTACTATTAAAAGAGTGCTCAATACAGAGTAGAGCAAATATAATTATTTATTTGAAAATTATAACATAAATATGTTATAAAATCACTACAAAAATAGCCATTTTGTTTCAACACCTTTGGTGTCTTATCAAGTTATGATGTTGAATGTAGAATAAAGGGTTTTGAAAGATTCAAATTAATTAACCACCCCCGCAAGGGGAAACGCTATTACATAAGCAGGAATGATCAATCAAAATACAAGTATACGGGAATTAAAAAAACTTGACAATGAAATAAGGTTATAATAACTATTAAATGCTTTAAAGTTGGGGTTATACCAAAATAGGATTTATTCTAACTAATAAGTATTAAATTATACGATAAAATTTGAAATTAAAATTAAAAATTACCCATTTTAAAATCTAAATTTAATTTCTATTAAGTTTAAAATTATAAAATTACTGAGGGAAAAAAAATACATATGTTATTCTATTTATTTTTTTATTTAAATTAAGTTGGGGTAAAGATTAAGATCAACTGTTCTTAACTTCATGACAACATTTTTTTTTTTGGTTACAGAGGATTTGGAGCAAGAGCAGATAGGAGTGATAGAGGAAAGGATGAGGAGGATAGTGGATAGATCGAGGCAACTGTTGATTGACATTACATTTGAATAGTTGAAGATTATAGCTATCAGGGAAACAGAAATAGGGAAGGGAGTTCCACAGGCGAGAGGTGCAAGATATGAAGCTATTGGAGTAGAAGAGATGGCTACATTTAACAGTTTCAACAATGAAACAGTTTCAACAATGAAAGGGTGAGAGCGGGATGCCAGCCTTGAAGGACACTTAAATTCATGAAGTCTGGGAACCAGCGCAGACAGCTCATCGGAACAATTACCATGAAAGTATTTGTAAAAAAGACAGAGAGGCGACGGCACGTCTATGAAAGAGCAACTGCAGACAGGATGCCAGATCAGGGCCAATTACATTGCATGTCCGTCTCTGGGCAAACAGAAGGGGCTCCAGACTATATATGGCAGCAATACTCCATGCAAGGGCAAATGGTTGATTTGGAGAATTGATTCTGGGGAGAAAAATTTCCTGGCGTGGTACAGGGAGCCACCTTTCCTTGCGGTGGACGAAGCAATTGACTCAATGTATTTGTTCCATCTCAGGTCAGCAGACAACATGAGACCGAGCAGCCGCAAAGAGGTGATCTGGAAAAGTTGAGCATCAGACATTCTAATGGGGGGGCAGGGAAGGATCTCTGTGGTGATTAATAGAGAGCGGTTTTGTTTTTGAGGCGTTAAACTTAACCAGCCAATTCCTGCCCCAGTTCACAACCAATTGGAGGTCCTTTTCGAGACAAGCGGCCAGGTTAGTTTTGTCAGTGACACTAGATTTGTTTTTGAGGCAGGAGTAAATTGTAGTGTCGTCTGCGTAGATGCCAACTTGGGAATCTATGGTGTCAGGAAGATCATTGATGAAGATAAGGAACAGAGTAGGGCCTAGGATGGAGCCTTGGGGAATACCTGCGTTCGTGGGATAGGAGCTGGAGGAGAATCCGTTGAGAACGACCTTCAATTCACGGTTTGACAGGAATGATTGTATTAAGTCAAGCAATTGACCTGTAATACCATACCCTGGAGCTTGCGAAGAAGGCCGGCATGCCAAACCCTATCAAACGCTTTGGAGATGTCTAGAGCCACAGCTTGAGCTTCTCCGTTATTTTGAAGAGCTTGGTAGACAATTTCAGTGATGGCCGTAAGCACATCAGCTGTAGATCGGGCAAAGCGGAAACCATATTGCTTGTCTGAGAGCAGATCGTGGGATGTAAGGTGGTTTACAACTTCGGCGTTGATTAAGGCTTCGAAAACTTTGCCAAAGTAGGAGACTGATAGGATGGTAATTAGAAGGGTCAGAGGGGTCGCCAGAGTTCTTAAAGACAGCAACAATCGATGAGGACTTCCAGCAGTCTGGAAAGCAAGATTCCTTGAGGTAGTAGTTATGTAATTTGGACAGGGCGGGCGCCAGTTCAGACACACATTTCTTCAAGACAATGGCTGGTATCCCATCTCCACCACTAGCCTTGATTAGAGATAATGCTCAATACCAATGACGGGGTTATGTGCAACCTGCTCAATAGGGTTTCAGTTCTAAGAGGGAAATTGGGTATGAGTACACCGGAAGAGTTGAGTGTTGAATTGGATGAAAATTTCTGAGCAAAGCATTCAGCCTTGTCGGCAGAAAAGGTCAGGACCTCAAACTGGTCAAACAAAGGAGGCATAGAGGGTTTTCTATTATTAAGTACGCTCTTGCAGAGACGCCAATAATCCTTGGAGCCGAATTTGCGAGATGCAATATGTTCCTTCATTTGAGTAGCAAATAGTGACTTAGCTTCGTTGAGGACATGCTTACACTCGTTACAGGCAGAGGCAAAGAGACGTCTATTGCAGTTGGACATGTCGCTACAATATAGGTGGAACAAGTGATTCCAATGGGCAATGGCGACTGAGCAAGCAGCGGAGAACCAAGGGAATGAGCACGATTTGGCCTTAAATTTCCTTGAGGGGATAAAAGCGTCAATTCCAGCTTTAACCCAGGAGGAGACCTCAGAAGCACATTCTTGAACAGGGAGCGTAAAGACAACTTACCAGGGGACATCGTGGAGGAAATCACGGAACGAGTCCCAGTCAGCTTGTTGATAGCAGAACAAGGTTCTAGTGGTAGGACGTTCTTTGCAGGGGGTGGAGTTGAAGGAGATGTTGACAGACATTACAGCATGATCAGAGTTACCAAGAGGGCAGAACTGCGTGGCAGTACAAGACTTGGGGATGGAGGTAAAACACAGATCAAGAAGAGAGGCCTTACTGTCCCGGTTGAAGGCAAAATGAGTGGGGAAGTCAACTATCTGTGTGAGGGATTGAGAAACTGAAAAATTAAGTGTTTGAATGCCTGCAAGGTCAGTAGTAGCATTCTTAAGCCACTTGGTATGATGGGCGTTAAAATCGCCAAACACTAATATGTGGGCAAATGGATGGAGAGAGAGAGCCTTGTCTATGCTGTCAGAAATGCTATCGATTATTCCACAGTCTTGAGAGGATGGAGAGCGATAAAGGAAGAAGAGATAGCTTACAGCATTGAAGAGATAGCCGGAAACATGTGTAAGAATAGTCTGGCGATTTGAGAGACAACTCTCTAGCCAGTGGGAGATGGTCCTTGACATAAACACCCAGACCATGCATGTGAGTTTGAGAGTCTTTTCTAAAGAGAGGAAGGTAGCTGAGGATCGAGAGATCAGAGGAGGGGATAGACGAGTCAAGGTTGGTCTCACACAGAGCCAGTATATCTGGACAGTTTGCAGTAAGGAAGGATTCCACACTGCAGAAATTGGTTCTAATGCCTCAGATGTTGGAGAATGAGATGTTGAAAGGTTTAGGTGATTTTTGAAGGGCTGGTTTAGATTTACTTTTTCGATCCCTTGTTAGTCATCATGAGCAATTAGGGTTGGAAGATGAGAGGGCCTAAAGTAAAAGAAGCAGACGGTTATCGACCATGACATGGGCAGAGAGAAGGTGGCACAGCCTGTGTCATAATGTGGCCTCGGTTGCCCACCAGAGGTGACTGCAGGGACACTTTTCCATGCGCGACATGGCACTAT
>OZ038484.1:68758600-68901100 GCA_964036315.1 Acanthosepion esculentum
TACCTTAATTTTAGTAGAGTTTTTAACAACTAATAAGCCATCATCTCTATATAATCCTACACTATCAGAATCTAGACATTCAAAGGCACTTAAATTGTATAAAAGAAATAGTCCAACCCAGTCAGAAGCTTCTGCAGAATCCAATCAACATTATCACTTGATAAGACACCAGATGTGTTGAAACAAAATCGCTATTTTTGTAGTGATTTTATAACATATTTATGTTATAATTTTCAAATAAAAAAATTATATATATATATATATATATATATATAGGCAGCAATCCTTCGTTTATGCATGTTTCATTAAAAACGACAGACAAGGTACTACGATTGAGCTTTTTATTTAATTTTTCTTGTGTTCGAACAAGAGCTTTCTTTACAGGACAAAGGGTGTGTAAGAACTGTCCAAATGTTTTATGTTTCCGAGTGCTTTCGGCTATACCTTTAGCCATTATCAAGGATGATTCGATTTTTCAGCTTAATTGAGTGTGTGCATTATGTCTTAGTGTGTAGTAGGGATGTTTTTATTATTAAAGCCTCCATTATTTTTAATTGTTTTTTGCAGATGGATGCAGTGTTTTCTACTAGTATGTTTCTAATTGAGTCCGGTAAATTTGTGTGCGTGTTTAAATGCGTTCTAATGGAGCTGTGGTGAGATAGGTGTAACGTAAGACATCTGGATAAGCATGTAGTTGTGTAACCGATGTAATTATTCATGAGTCCGATTTGATCAGGAACACAGTTCCTTAAGGGTCATTTGAACTCATAGATAATGTACGTTCTTTGTAAATTTGACTTAGCTGGTGTGTTGTTATTTCTGAGGATAAGGTTAGCTGTCTTAAATTTTTTATAGTAGATAATTAATTTGATTTTTTTATTCGGGTCAATTGGGGTAGTGTATTTCTTTATAATGTGTCTTAATGAGGATTCATCTTGTTTGTAATTCTTATGCATTTGGTTTTTGTAATAAATGTGTATATGATTTTTGACTGTGTGTTCACTATCGTTATTACTTACTTTCCTTGTGTTGGTCAAACAGTCTCTTTTAAGTTGTTATTTGAGATAAGAGCTGGATGGATCCATGCTGCTCTGAATTCCCTTGATCACTCTGACAATTTTATTGGTTCCTGGAGAGGGGATGTGTCTCTGTTAAGTGTGTGTTTTATTTAGTTCTTAGGGAGTGAGTGAGTATATGTGTAAGCGTGTATATTGCTGTGGGCGTGTGTTATAATTTGGTTCATTAGGGAGTGAGTGAGTATGATGTGTGTAAGTGTGTCTATTCGTGTGGGTGTGTGTATAAGTGTGAAACCTCAACACCTCAGTAAGCATGTCTGTCTTGTGTGGGTGAGAAATGTGGGTAGGTTTTGATTTGTAGGGCTTTATATAAATACGATCTAAATTGTTAAATTTATGGTTTATCCCAGCTGGATAGTGTGTTTTTAAACGTGGTATCCACTTATTTTCAAAGGAACTCTAAAATCTTTCTAATGTTATCTACTCTAAACTTTTCTATTCTCTCAATTATAGTGAATTTGGCATGGGTTTTGAAGTCGTGTTTTTCTATGCGGAAATGTTGTTCTACAGGTAATAGTTTTTCATGGGGAGTCGACTTAATTCGATTGCAATAATTATTAATTCTGTAGTGAAAGGACCATTCAGATTTTCCTACATATTGTTTCTGGCATAGTATGCATTCTAGGAGGTAAATTATGTTATGACTTCTACAGTTAGAATTGTGGTAGATTTTGAAAGTAGATTTAGTGACTGAGCTAGTGAATGAATTCATGTGTCTAATGTGGTTGCAGCATAAACTTCTTTTGTTGTTACATGGTTGGGAAAATCCTGTTGTTTTTATTGTTAGTTTATTACGGATTACCTTGTCCCCTGAAATGTGGTTACTACCTATGATTTCTTTTAGGTTCTTAGGTCTACGATATGCTAGAAGGCCGGATTCCTTAAACAATTTTTTAAGATCTGGTTTGAGATGTAGTATTTCCCAGTGACTTTTGATTATTTGGGATAGTGGAGGCAGAGTGGGGTTGAAAGTGGTTACTAGAGGAATGCGGCTAGATTTATTTTTAATCTTGTACATTAGGGTGTCTTCTCTAGGTGTGGAAATTGCTTTATTTATTTGTTCCCTGATTAGGTGTTGTTTATAGCCCCGTGTTGTGAATTGATGCTCCAGATTTTCAATGTGTTTATTTAGTTCTTCATTGATGGAACATATACTTCTAAGTGCTTGTGAATAGGGAAGGTTCTCTTTGAGGTGTTTTGGGTGGGAAGACTTAAAGTGTAGATAGTTGTGGGTGTCGGTGATTTTAGTGTGTAGTGTCATTTGTAGTTTCCTGTTTTCATCTATGTAAAGGCTGGTGTCTAAAAATGTTACCGATGTTGTGGATTTTTCATAGTCAAACTTAATTGAGTCATGCACTGTGTTAAGGGCCATGAGGAATTGGATGAGTTTGTCGTCACTGCCCGTGTATACAAAGAATATATCATCGATATATCTTGCATAGAATACGCAGTCGTTACCAATGAGGGGGTAGATATGGGTCTCCTCAAATTTTCCCATGAATATTGTAGCATATGAAGGAGCTGCAATGGTGCCCATGGCACAACCTCTTATTTGAAGTTAGTGTGCTCCATTGAAGTTGAAAGTATTCAATGTAAGAATATGCTCCATGAGTTTTATGATAACTTCTGTGGGGGGCTCTTGTTTTCTTCTTTTAGTGAGTGCTTCCTGAAGGGCGGTTAGCCCTTCGATGTGTTTAATGTTTGAGTAGAGTGACCTTACGTCCATAGTCACTAGAATAGCATTCTCTGGAACTGTTTGTATATAGTTAATTTTGTTTTGTAGATCTGTTGTGTCTCTGATGTAGGATTTTACTTCCTTAGCTAAGGGTTGTATGTAATGGTCCACGTATTTGGAAATTTTGGTCGTTTGGCAGTTGAATGATGTAATGACCGGCCTTCCTGGGTTGTTGCTTTTGTGTATTTTAGGAAGGCGATAGAAACGAGCAGGTGTAATGTTTGTGGGTGTAAATGTTGTGCATGTTTCCTTGTCGATTAGATTATTGCAAAGCATTATGTTTAGTGAGCTAGTTAATTCTTTTTGGTATTCGGGAAGGGGAGCTGTAGGTAAGCTTTTATAGGTTTCTTTGTTGGCTAGCTGTTTGTTGGCCTCTTTAATGTATTCTTTGATTCCCCAGATCACTGTGGCACCCCCTTTGTCAGCCTGTGTTATGATTAGGTCATCTCTATGTGTCAGCGTTTCGAGGGTTATACGTTCCCCTTCAGTAATATTGTTACATGGCAGCTTACGTACTATTGTTTTCTTTGTCGTTCGCTACGGCTATTTCAAATGTTTGTATAGTAGTGTCTGTGTTTTGTGGGATGTAGGTAGTATCCCTCTCTTTTAATGTATCAAGTAAGGAAGGTGTGTGATCATTGTCCCCGTAGTGGGCTTTTAGCCATATTCTTCTGAAGGAGGATTTCAGGTCCTTTGCCAAGGTGTCTTTATCAAACCTTGGGGGACTAGGGCAAAAGCTTAGTCCTTTATTTAGTAACCTGAATGTGTTGAGTGAAAATTTATTGTTACTTAAATTTATAAGTACTATTTCCAGTATTTTAAGCTGGAAATCGCCTACTATTGCTGCTTTGGAAGAAGGTTAATCCATTTTACAATGCCATTTTGAATTCTTCTAAATTCTACGTGTAGCATAACACCAATTAAACCCATATTAATTTTTTTCACGGTTTTTGTAAACAAAAATGTCCGCGTGAATATCAAACAAAGCCTTTATTCAGGAATGTTTTTTTTTTGTTTGTTTTTTTTAATGTATTTGTTTTTGGTTTTTTTTTCATGTTTTCAATTCTTTTTCTTTTCAACATCAAAACATGGATGCAATACATAATGCATTACATCAAAATAATTCTCATCCATTTTTTTTATTAATATCCAAAAAATTAAATCTATACACACAATACAAAGAAAGTTATAACAATTTTAAAACAGTAGGTGTTCATGTTTTTGTACCCTCAAAAAAATAAATGCAGTGACAGGGAACAATTCTAGAAAGAAATTAGCATGGTAAAGGTTAAACAAAGGAAACATTTCTGAACTGCTATGCAATATCTAATCCCCTGTATGAAAGTGAATGTTAGGCAATCTCATCACAGATGAAGAAAAGACTTGAAGTGACACAGATCCTAAGTATACCATGGACAGAATATGTGACCAATGAGGAAGTCTTAAGGAAAATAAGATCAATAAGCAAACTCATTATTACAATTAGGAAAAAAAATGTTAATTTATGCAATTCATAACGAGGAAATAGGACTTGGAGAATTTAACACTCACAGGACATATTGACAAGAGAATCGGTGGTGGGGAAAGCTACTTAATAAGGTTGCATTGAATAGATGGCAGAACAAAGATAGATATTAAAAAATCAAATTAGGGCAACAAAAAACTGTAAGTTGTAGAGTACCATGATCACTCATGTCTTAAAGGAACATAGCATTTACCAAAAACAAAAAAAAACAGGTTATAGGATCTACAAGGAAATTAAAATTTTCTGTTAGAAAGAGAGTTGAAATTTCTGAGGCACATAAGGAGAGAGGACTTGGCAAATTTAACACTCACAGGATAGATTGAAGGCAAGGGAAGCACACAGTAACAAGTAACCTAATTAATGAGTTCAGAATAATGGGTGGCAGTACAAGGACAAAGATGGATATTAAAGAATCAAGTTAGAATAACAAAAGAGGGAAAGTTGTGAAGTGTTAATGTTCGCCCACAGGCTTTAATGCTCTTCCACATCCTCTTCATAAATAATGGCTCTTTTTCTGCAATTTCTGGAAGTAAAAGAAATTGTTTATAATCATGAAATCTGGCTAAAAATTTAAATAAAAGATTTTTTTTTTCCACTGGCCATTCTTGAAGAAAATGGAAATGTGTTTATAACCATGAAGGCTGGCTGAAAATTTAAATAAAAGATTTTTTTTTTCCACTGGCCATTCTTGAAGAAAATGGAAATGTGTTTATAATCATGAAATCTGGCTAAAAATTTAAATAAAAGATTTTTTTTTTCCACTGGCCATTCTTGAAGAAAATGGAAATGTGTTTATAACCATGAAGGCTGGCTGAAAATTTAAATAAAAGATTTTTTTTTTCCACTGGCCATTCTTGAAGAAAATGGAAATGTGTTTATAATCATGAAATCTGGCTAAAAATTTAAATAAAAGATTTTTTTTTTCCACTGGCCATTCTTGAAGAAAATGGAAATGTGTTTATAACCATGAAGGCTGGCTGAAAATTTAAATAAAAGATTTTTTTTTTCCACTGGCCATTCTTGAAGAAAATGGAAATGTGTTTATAATCATGAAATCTGGCTGAAAATTTAAATAAAAGATTTTTTTTTTCCACTGGCCATTCTTGAAGAAAATGGAAATGTGTTTATAACCATGAAGGCTGGCTGAAAATTTAAATGAATTATTGCTTTTTTTGAGTTTGTTTCTTTTTTGGTGGGTGGAGGCTGTGGGTCTTTATGAAGACCATCCTTCTTTGAACATTGTGGACTGGTGCTACAGAAGCACAAAGAACTGTACCAAATAACAGGAACCCCATCACTTGAGCATTGCCAACAGCACCAACAACTAAAATTGATAGGACATTGTTGTGTCCAATAAAAAAAAATAGTTATAATAAAATAATTATAAAAATTATAAGTATCTTTAAGTCACTCATTCTAAATCAATGACGACCACCCCTACTTCTCTCCTCTACACACACAAACACATGACAAGCAGTTCACACTGACAGCTCGTTAACACACATGTCAATGAAAATTTAATCTTTTCTTTTTTCAGGCCATAATATTAACATTTAGCACTCCTCAAAAATTTGAGGTAAGACAACCCCAGACACTTGTATTTCCTAATTAAATTATCTGAGGACTCATTACACACACCTATAAAAAACATATGAGAAAGACTGTATACATTTTACTTATTCTTTGTCTTATCATTCTGTTAGATTCTGATCCATATCTGACTTACATTTGACCCCAAACTCACAATTATGTTACATCCCTTCATGTCTCCAACACCACATGACAACCAGATAGTGAATAATACTCGTTTTGTTGTTTCCATTTCTTACTGTTTCTCAATTTTACGAGTACTTTTGTATATATAAATGTTAGGTGGTTTATAAATATTTATTCAGAGTAACTCAAAGAGAAAATAATGACATAAGATGCTGCTGTTCCTCATTACTTCAAACAAAAGGTTAGGAAGGAAACTCCCATCAATACTGGAAAGAGGGATAACATTTACCTGTTTTTGAGAAACTGATTTCCCTCAAAAATTGTTTTAAGAGAAAGATTTTATAAATTTCAGCCAAAAGCTGTACAGGCTGCTCAATCAATTAATGCCAAATGTTTCCTTATAAGGAAACAGTTCATATTACCATTACCAGTGATAACACAACATGAGAACAAGAACAACAATGTTTTGGTGGTTAAATACTAGAAAAAATTTGCTTATTCTGGGATTTTACAAGAATAGTCAGTCACAAAAAAGAAAAATTTCAACATTACTACAAAAGAAAAACATTAACCACATTTCTGTTGCCAATGATCTACTTTTTTATAGCACAACAGAATCACAAACAAAGAACTGTACCAAATAACAGAAACCACATCACCTGAGGATTACCAAGAGCAGCAACATTTAAATGAATAGCTAGAAGAGAAAATAATGACATAAGATGTTGACATTCCACACTACTTCAAAGAAAAGTGATAACAACTACTGAATTTGAGTAACCTGTGACTATTTAGCTATGGTAATTGGTTAATTAATTAGCCATAGAATTGAACTGGAAAATGCTGAAAGCAGAAAAGAGGGGTTAAAAGATATACAGACAAACATACCGAGAAAAGTATAAAAGTTTTAATTTTAAGAAAGAAGCTAAATTATCAAAATGAGAAATGTGGAAAAGATAATTTTTGCAATAAGGCTATCTGGCAAGGATAAACTAATTAATAAAAAGAGCCTGTAGAGACAAGGATTTTACGATCTAGCAAGGAGGCAGACAAATAAACATGATGCTGGAAACGACAGATTCTCTAGTTATGAAAGTAAAAAATGGCTGAATTGATGGTGATTAATAACGGACATTGTGAACTGTTGATTCAGTACATGTGAAATAAGCAGAATCAATGAAGATGAGATCTATCACTCAAGAGGGCAGAGAATAGATATTGTGTAAACAGGTAATGTGCCCAAGGAAATGGCCAGACGAGAAGGCCATGTGTTAATTGTAGGAATTTTGGCAGGGCGCAAAAAAGGGTTTGTGTAAACAAAATTCCAGTTGTTAATTCTAGCTGCTCATGATCTGGGAAAGAGATGAGAAATCCTGAATAAGCAGAGGTGTCAGAGTTAATTAATGAAGCCAGCTTAGCCATGCCAGCACGACTGAGACACTATTGGTCATGTGGTAGCAGTAGTGACAGGCAGAGAGGTTACTAACGCCCACCGAAAGGAATTGATATGAGGTAGTAATGTGAGGAGGACAGTTTAAGAGGATAGCTATCCTGCAACCTCTCCTCATGGACAAAGGGATCCTCCCAGAAATAGGAAGTAATTAATTTTCCTGGCCAGACAACAAAGGGATTCTTGTTGGAAATCAGGGATTCACTGAAAACCCCACGCTGTGTCTAACCCCAATGGGTTTTGGTTGAAGTCCATATAAGTGAGTGCCCTCGGGCAGTTCGCTAGTCAGTTGCAGTTGGAGGGAGCTACGAGTTGCTGCACAGAGCTGACTGAGAGATTCCACGATTCCTGCTGACACAAGAACCTCCAGCTTCACCTTCCTACAAACAGCAAGTTACACTGATGAACAAAACTAAGTCAACGCCGAAAAACTAAACCAGTTAGAAGACCAGAACTTGCCTAGAAGTATAAAGTGTCACTCTCAGAAGAAACTAGTTGGTAAGAAAACACTCCTGTATATAATAGACTGATAAAAGTTCATTTGCTTTCTTTAAACATACCCAAACCTTTTTGGTTTTCATTTATTTCTTTTATTTGTGTGACATCACCTCCAGTTTAGACTCACCTTGCATAACAGCCCCAGTGTCTGATTGATTTTGTCTACCTATGATCAAAATCACGTGGGTAGGTTAGACTTGAGATCGAAGTAGTTACTTCAGTATCCAGTCATTGGAAGTGAGCTGGGAACGTCGGAGCTGGTGTCAAACTGGTTGGATCTGGCATAAAGCCATTACGTATTTGTGCCGTTACAATCAACTGACCATCCCATTCGGTACTCTGACCAAAGGATCCTGCCGGGTAGTGACGACCGCTGATTGACCAGGTCACATATTGGTGGCTGTGACTAAGAGTCAACCCCAGAACATCCCAGTAGGTGTCACAAACCTGTTTTCCTGAAAAATTATTTTAACAGAAAAATTATATAAATTTCAATTGAAAGCAGTATTAGCTGCTCAGTCAGTGAATGCGGAATGTGTCCTTATAAGGAAACATCTAATATGGTTACTATTCAAAACGAGAACACATACTACACTTTGATCCCGATCTTATGGCTAGGGAGTGAAGAAAATTGTAATTCAAGTAGTACTGTCTGCTCAGTCAATGAATGCCAAATGTTTCCTTATAAGGAAACAGCTAATATCACCATTCCTACAAGAAAAAAATGTGTTTATAAACATGAAGACTGGCTGAAAATTTAAATGAAATAATCTTCTTTTTTTTTTTGCCATTTTTGGGAGAAAGAGAAATGTGTTTATAAACATGAAGGCTAGTTTTGACAAAGGTTCAACCGTCATCAGAGGGATTAAATATGAATACTGGAATTTGTTAACACTCCCAATGAAACTTTGTTATATTTGTAGGCAGGAACCAGGATAAATCTTTTCTAAACATTAGTCATGCGAATAAAATGTCAGTTTAAATTTGGTTTCAAAAAATCTACCATTTACAATCATTGTTGTGCATCTTAAATTTCTGAAAGCCTGAATTAGTGTATTCAATAGAAGTAAATTGGAAAATAGAACTGGTTCAAATTCTTGACTGTTGATGTCACTTTTGCCAAACATGTTGATTTCTTCTTTTTCTAATCATTTCACCGCAAGCAAGCCACTAAGATGCAAGGGGTTACTGAGTGTGAGAGAATGAGAAAAAGAAAAACATTAATAAGGAGAGAGAACATTAAAAGAACAGGAATTAAGAAGACATGAGATAATGATTGACATTGCATTTAAATTTTTGAAGATCAAAGTTGACTGGAGAACAAGAAACTGGGAAAGAGTTCTATACATGAAAGAAGTTGAGAAGAAACTGTTAGCATAGAACTTACAGTTCCATCTAGCCATTCCAAATGTAAAATGATGAGACCTTGCTGCCAATCTAGTAATAGCGCAGGGAAAACTGTTATGGCAGTAGGAAAGTAACTGAGGCCAAGGTGCCAGGTCAGGACCAGTAAATTCTTTGGATTTTATCAAGAATATCAACATAACAGAAGCACTAGACCTGATATAGCAGCAATATTCAGTGCATGGATAAATGATAGACTTATGTGTAAGATAGATTCTTGCAAGAAAATTTGTCTCACTTGACATTGCATTTAAATTTTTGAAGATCAAAGTTGGTTGGAAAGGCCATAAACAAGAAGACTGATAGAAGAAACTGTTAGCCATTTCAACTGTAAAATGGTGAGATCTTGCCACTAATTTAGTAGTATGCTTAAATTCATAAAGTCTAATAATAAAAATATCAGATTATGAATAAATTATATAGAAATTACTGTTTTACATCATGACAAAAAGTGTGCCTACTCCAAAATACAGTTTGTTTGAAAATAAAAGCGATCACTAAAAAAATCAGCATACCATAATAAAAACATGCTTCAAATGAAAAACAGTTTTATCTTCAAAATCATTGTTATTATTAAGAGGAAAGATCAAATTATTTTTTGATTATTTAATTAAATTTTTTACTCTCTTTTAGAGCATTCGAAATTTTGATTAAAAAAAAATTGTTTTTCTTGAGTCGGCAGTTGTACTAACTTTTAGCATAGCAAATGTTTGCCTCCTTTTTGCAGTGACAGACAAACATTAATTTGGAAATTCTTGCAAAAATCAAATTGTTGGATTTTAATTAAATTTTCAGAACTTATTCCTTCACAAACGAATGAAATTAGTTTTGAAATTTTTTTTATTAGAAAATCTTGGTAAAAATATTTTTTATTTTACATGTGTTTCTCCCCTTACTTAATTTTATGAAAGCTTGAGAACTTTATCAAGGTAATTTTAGTAACTGTATTAGTTAAAAGCAGAATTTTTGAAGAATTTAAATCACTGGATTTTTTTTGTGAAATTAAGTCTGGTCTTATGAAAAATCTGTTCTGAATCAAAAAATAAAAAACCCAATAAAACTAAGACATTATTCAATTAGAGAAACTTTTAATTGCTTTTATAAATAATATATATTAAAAACAATATTGTCTGAAGAATTAAAAAAAATTTCAATGAAAAATGAATTTTTACAAAAATTTTCATTTTTTACAATTTCAAATTGAATAATTTATAAAGTTTTTTTAATCTTTTAAAGTTCAATTTACATGAGATAATTTTTAAAGAATATTGTTATTAAGTAAAACTATAATTACTAATCATATTTTAAAGCTTATTGCAATCTGAAAACCCCAACTATTTTTAAAAGAATTTCAATTTGTTTTTATATAAGTATATAGATGCAGAATTTCTGAAGTATGGATATACAAACTGATAAATCTATTCTTAAAAGGTCATGTGCTTTAAGGATGATTTTTTTTCTATAAGAAAAAAAATCATAATGAAATTTGTCATCTGCTACACCGTAATTAACTATGAACACATTTGGTGGTCAATCCACTGTCAATAAATCAATTAACACATCAGTAAAAAATGACCCCGTAGTAAGGAAATGCTTGTATACGACATTTTATGCTATAAGTAAGTAATATCTGTTTCAAATCAGATTAACTAAAACTTTAAATTTGTTAATTTTAATTTTCCTCAACATTTCAGAAATATATATTTTATTTTTGCATGATTTTTTAAAACAGAATACTAAGTTTTGTTTACAAAAAAATGACTGACATTATCGATTTTACTGGGGAAAAAAATGAAAGTCTATTCCAATCAATATAACTTCTGTCTGAAATACACCAAAGTATTTTGCTTACCAGATATAGTAAATTTAATCCTTTAGCTTTCATTTAAAGCTAAATTGAAAACTTACAGGAAAGATTTTTCATTTTTTAAAATTCATTTTAAACCTTACATATACCCAGTTCATGGAGGTACCTACGGCAATGTTATTTGTTCTGACCTGGCATCTCAACTTCAGTGACTTTCCCACTACTATTAAAGTATTTTTAGAAAAGGTACAGGGTAGCTACATTAAACCATAATGTAGCTACCCTGTACCTTTTCTAAAAATACTTAATGGTAATTGCTTTGATGAATTTTTCCTCTATGTTACCTAGACTTTATGAATTTAATTGTAGTACTACATTGGTGTCAACGTCTCATCATTTTACAGTTAAAATTGCTAGATGTAACCGTATATTCTATGCTAACAGTTTCTTCTATCACACTTCTCACTTGTGGAACTGTCTTCCTGCTTCTTGCTTCTCTGTAAACTTTGATTTTCAAAAATTTAAATGCAATGTCAATAATTATCTGTGTATTCTTAATTTCTGTTCTTTTATTGTTCTTTCTCCTTAATAGTGTTTTTCTTTTGTTTTTCTCATATTCTCTTACACTTAGTGGCTTTATTGACTTACTTGTGGTGAAATAATTAAAAAAAAAAAAAAAATTAACAGTGTATCAAGTATTAAAAATCAGCCTAAATAAATTCCTGAGAATTATTGATACCTCATATTATACGTTTTTTTTTCTTTTTTTTTTTTTCATCAGGTTGTCTGATCCTAAAAATCCTCGATGGTACATGGTAGATGTAAAATTTGAACGTATGTTAAAACGTTTCATCCCTTTGTCTGAATTGAAAGCACTTTATTTGAAGCACAAACAAAGTGACGGACCATTGAAGAACTTAGCCTTGTTCACAGCTGCGCGTCTTTCTGTTCAACCGATTACATCAGGTAAGGTTTTTTTTTTCTTTAAACCATTTTTATTATGCTACAATAAACCTCCTACCATAAAATATTGAACAGCATTAACTGTTTTATTCTTGTTCCTTTGTTTATAAGCTTATCCTTTCAGAACGAAAGCTATGTAACAAATCAACCAAAAAAAGAGATTATTGGGATAATTACTCATTCAAAATGGCTTTTGGAACAATGCTCTCACATGTATGAAAAGGATACAGAAAAATGAATAATTTCTTTTTCATCCTCCCTTATTTTAATATTTGTAAACAAAGTTATGTTTTGTCCTCATTTGAGCTCTGAGGAATGATAATCAGTTTCTTTTTTTTTTTTTTTTGTGAAATGAGACTTGATAAACACAGAATCAGATCCTGCTCACAGGAAAAAAAACATTCTATAGGTTGACCAAAGCCTTGCAAGTAAAACTGGATGGTTGTGCTATTACAAAGTCACAAGTCATTGTGACCAAGGATTTGAGCATACTAGACTTATTCAACTTCTCTTGAATATTGTAACTAAAGCCCATTCAGCAGTGCATACCACAGGTTGGCTCTATTAGCATAGAACTTTTTCTTTCTTTTTTTCTAAGCATTTCACCTCAAGCAAGGCAGGAATGCCACTAGCATGCAAGGGGTTACATAGGGAAAATAAGGGTAAAGAGGAGTGTTTGAGGAAAGGATAAAGAGAAGGACAGGGATCAAGATCAAGGCATCAGAAGATTTTGATTGACATTATATATGAATATTTAAAGATTATAGCTATCAGGGAAGCAAGAGCAAGGGAGTTCCACTGTTGGGAAGTGCAAGAGAAGCTGTTAGAGTAGAAGAGGTGGTTACATTTAACTGTTTTGAGAGTAAAAGGGTGGGACTGAAATGCCAATCTAGTAGCACTGCTTAAATTCATGTAGTTGGAGCACCAGTGAAAATACCTCATTAGAGCAGTTGCCATGAACAGATGTCTTTCAATTGTAAAATGATGAGACCTTGCAGCCAATCTAGTACTGCATTTAAATTTGTAAAGTCAAGATACCAAAGAGGAAAGCTCATCGGAACAATGAAAATATTTGTAAAAAAGGTATAAGGAAATGTGTGTGTGCATATATATATATATATATATATAAAAGGCAGGGTGTGTGTAACGAATGCACGGCCGCAATTTTCAACGGATTTGCACCAAAATTTACATGCACATGCTCCAAGTTAGAAGGTCAAGACCGACTTTGCATTTCCCAACTCCCATCGATAGTGGAAATAATCGATTTTTTCATGCTTCTACAGCAGTTTTCATGTAGTTTGAGGCCAGTTTCTACTGGCCAGAGTGAGAGCCTATATATAGCTGGCTGCCACGAATAGGCAGGAAGATTCTATTGGCCAGCGTGAGAGCCAACAGCTGGTTGACACGAATGTTAACTAGCATGCCAGCATACAAAAAAAAACGATAGCTGCATTCGTCACAAGTGGGAAAAATTTAAATCTGCATGGCACTTTACTCCAATTGGCTCATTCGCTTGCTTAAACTCAACGTTGATTCTGATTCCGCAGAACTGGGTTGGGTGTGAAAAAGTATTTGTTGTTAGCATTCTTTTTTCATTCGGTTTTTCCAGTTACGAGTCCTTTTTTAAAGCTGATCGTTTTGTGTTCATTTTGTTTAGTTCTTTTTTCGTAACAGATTTAATGTTTAGTATAGAGCTTAGAAAAAATTTGCAGTGTGAGATAAGCAAGAAGTAAGATATGTAGCAACATCAGCACGGCAAAGGGCACTCCTTTAAAGGCAAGGATGGGCAAAAATATTTTAAGTCAATTGATAGCGATTGCTGTATGAGTCGTACAATTTTTGAATCAAGCATGGGCTATGCTGCTAGTATATATATACTTTCATTTTTTTATGGGAAAACAGTATACATTTTAAATTTTGATCAGGTTATAAAATATATACAAAAACAGACCAAATACGCAATATTGATCTTCCCTACTGCTACCATCATTAATATTATTTATTAAATAATATAAGCTGCAGGAAAACTATTCTTTTAATGTGTATTATATTGCTTTTTTTACTACCTAAGGATTGTGTAATAGTAACATTAACCACTTTTACATTCACATGAAACTTTTAGTTGCAGACATCAGTGAAATTTAAGTACTGTTTTTCCATGTTTTATGTTTGCTCTGTTTTAGCATATATTTTATATACCTTGCATTGAGCACTGTAGTGTCTATAAATTATGCCTTGTATATAAAACAGAAGATGTCTGTGTGTCAGTATGTTCTTCAACTGAACTCACTAAAACTTGGCACACTGAGAGCTTATGCTTCAAAGATGGTTTATTTTTTCTGGACCTCCACATATAATGGAAAACTATATAGAAAACTAATTTTTTGCCCATAACTACCCAATTTTTCAAGCAACTTTCTCCAAATTTGACATGATCTCTACTTATGACACAACAATTGTTTGAATTAAATTTTTTTAAGTTTATTCGTGTTAGTCACAAAAAAATCTGAATAACTGCATAAAATTTTCCAACCAATTCACTCCAAATGCTGTACAAATGTTATGCTTCAAAGAATGTTTTGAACTAATTTTGTATCAAGTTAATTCACTTTAAATTTGTGATTTATTTGATTAAACTTCTGGTATTAGATTAAACTTTACTCCGATTATGGTGTGATAACACAGGGTGAACTGTGAGCATGATGTTTCACATGTGGGCATGAGCACTATTAATGCACCCCTCCCCCTTCAGCATCTTATTTGGTGTAAACTACTGCTTTAACCACGTCCTTACTGTTTACTCACTTTCCCTCCCCCATTATCACTGCCCATGATCATAATGCCACTCCTTTTCACCATCATATTTGTTAATATATTTTGTGCCTTGATTGATTATATGGGGATGACTGCAAACACAACCTTTCACCTGTGCATGTAAATACTAATAATTCTCCCTTTCAGCCCCTTAATTCGTGTGAATGTCAGCTTATACCACGTTCTTAGTGTTTACTCACTTACCCTCCTCTATGCCCATGGCCTGACAGTAAGTGGTAAACTGCGAACATAACCTTTGATCTGTTCACATGAGCATTATTAATTATCCAATCAATTCCTTGACAGAATTTCATTGGTTCAGACCCTTCTATACCATCATACTACACTTGGAAAGACAACAGATGGACATGAAGAAAGGTAGGATAAACTGTTGATGGATATCTAGGCATCAAGTTTGACCATTTCTGTCCACCCCAGCCAACAGGAGTACTTCTACTTTTGGCTTCTGTTATATGAGGTAAAAGGTCCAAAGTGTTTTGACATCATAAAAAGGTTTAATGGGCATGTTTGCAGCATGTACCACTAGGCCTGCTTCAAACATAGGCTACTGGAAGATGGTGCTCAGTGGGATGCAATTCTCACAGAGGCTGCTGCAATGCAAATGGCAAGAAGTCTCCAACTAGCAAGAAGTCTTTGCTGTATTATTGCACACATGTAAGCTCAGTGATCCCGTATCTTTATGGGAGAAATACAAAGAGGGAATTTCTGAAGACTTCAAACAGCGTTGGCAACTAATGCAGGATTCGGTGATGAATTTATAAACAGAGCGCTTATTGACATCGAACATTGGATTGTTTCTATGAGTGGAAGTTCATTGCAAACTTACAGCCTCCTCCAAGTTTGCTGAATGAGTTCAAATACTTTTCCAACAGGCATAATTCATAAAATTTCTTATGATATCAACGCTCTTGAACACAGTATGTCAGCAAAAACAAGCCAAAGTTGCTTAAGGATCAGCAGTTGGCTTACAACACCATTTTCGACTCTGTTCACCTTCAGAAAGGTGGTTTGGTCTTGAATGCATCTTGAGGAACAGTTAAAACATTTGTCACGAATCTTCTCCTCGCAAAAGAAGGTCCATATTTTGGTGAGCCATGCTTCTCCCATGGATATGTTGGTTCTTCTAGGGTAGGAAGCAAGACAAGGAAAAACTAAAAATGTTATCTACAGAGAGGTGTTCTAGGCTCTTCACATGTCTGCCCAAAGTCACAAATTCTGTAACATTTCAGTCCTTCTGGTTTGTCCCTGTTTCCATGCATGATTGAGGTGAGCAATGCACTTCAAGTTTTTTCCTTTTGTTTAACTCTTACTGACAGTGTGTATTTCACATTTTTCAGCATTAGATTCCACATCCATTTCACTAGAAGCTGTTGCCATGTCTCCAGTATACTACTGTCTCTTGCTGTGCATAAACAAAGAAAAACCTTTTTAGGGCTACCACTTCTAAACTAAGGGAACGTATTCAAGCCCTTTTTAAGGCTACCACAATTTAATTATCAAACTCTCAGTGAACAGCCCTTTTCAAGGTTTCTCCTTAAACTGCCACTTCTTACAAGCATCGGTATGATTAAAACCCAAGCAATGCTAGGTATCTTTCCTAGTACACACACACACACACACACACACACATATATATATATATATATATATATCAGAATCCCAAAATGCCATGACAATAATAATTCTGATATAGGTATATATAAAATAATTTGCCAGACCTTTTCCTCACAATACAATTAGCAGAAATTAAAAAGAATGATCAACTACAACTTTGAAAAAATGCCACACTTACTTGGATGGAAAATTCTCAAGAGTACTTCTACCAAATCTTCTCAAAACATAAATCGGTGCCCCAAATTTTTTCCAGTATCCTCTGAAAGAACTACTTACTTTACCGAGGCAAGATACATAACTCCAAAAATGTTGAAAGATTAAAATAAAATGGTTAAACCCATGACCTTGTGTTATTCAAAAGAGATAACACATAAATTCATTCCAATACTAATTTGCACAAAATTTAAAAAAAAAAAAAAACTTCCTGAACATCACTTATTCACTTTTGTTTATTAGACATTGAATTGTATCACATTGCATCTCCCTGATGTTTTTGGCTAACCTGATGAATATTTATGAGCATTCCTAACTCAAGAATTTTAAAAAATCAATAAAATCCTTACATTTGCCTTGATAAAGTCCTACAGAGGACAAGACCTATTGACGAAGAGATGTATATAAAACACTCAATAATATCAACTATGAAAATGGACATAATGTCTTGACCATGTTTTGAAAATGAAAAGATACATACAACAAATTATATCTTATTTAACAATTAAAATATTTCATCCTTGAAAATGGCTAAATGTATAGCTGAAAGCACTTGGAAAATAAAGAACATCAGACAGTTTTTATATAATTTATCATCTGAAAAGAAAAAAATTTTTAGATCACATGAGAAATCGTATAAAAAACTAAATTAAAACAACTTGTTTGTCATATTCAATGAAATGTGCATGAAAGAAGGATTGCTGCCTAAATACACACATATATATATATATAAGTGAACATTGAAGTCAACACTCAGAGGTGACAGGCTGTTTCATGCTGGATGCAATCATCAGGCATGCGTCCAGCATGGAACAGCCTGTCACCTCTGAGTATTGACTTCAGTGTTCACTTTTATATTTATATTTACATGCACTCTATCTATGATATTGAGCACTTTATCCCATAAATATAGCACACCTTAAAACTATATTTCTTCATATATATATATATATATATATAATGAATTAATACAAATATAAAATTCATCACCTAGCTGTCAGGGGATATCAGTAATTGACTGTTTATTTTCTCTTTTTTATATGTGCTTCGTTTTTTGTTTTTTTTTTGCTTTTTTTCCTTTCATTATGCATCCCTGATTACATGTAGAATGTCATTGTTATTTTGCCTTGTTTTTCTTGCTCGTTACTGGTTTTAATGTTTTTCTCTTTCAGTTGTAGCAACCACTAACAGCAATTTTGGCTTCACACTCTCTTTGTTTTCATTTTTTATTTATATATATATATATATCGCAAAATACATTCGAATGCATTGAAGGTGGTCATCAGTGATGAAAGCCGTCTTCATCGCTGATTTCGGGGTTCTTATTCATCATATCAGCTCCGACAGTCACCCCCAACCTGTTATCTTATTCTACAGGTCGCCACCGTTTAAAGAGTTGTGCTAGTACTCATGACAGAATTTATACTTTTAGAAGAATAACACAAAAAAATATATATATATATACATACATACAAATCCACACACACACGGTTATTCAAAAAGAAAGTCATTCTGGGTATGACACTAAACTACATCTGGAAGCAAGGCCTCTGACCAGGAGATTTTGAGAAGTGTGGAACCATTTCTTATTTGCTGTTGTTCCTAGATCTACCCTGAACCGGGATGGTAGTGTCCCAGCTATGGGCAAATAGTGAACTCCCAAACAAAAAACAGTGCATTTTTATAATGAACAACAATATGTTTTATGGCAAGATGACAATCAATGCAACATGAATAAAATATAAAAATACTTTTTTATAGTAAAATTACCAACAATATATTTTATGATCTACAAACTATATATCTAAAAAATAAAAGTATCTGAAAGTATAAAATTATGTACAAAATATATTCTGTTGAGGCCATAAAATTGCATTCAAAATATTTAGATTGCGGCATTAAATAAACCATAGAGGTGTTGATATGCCTCTAATCAAAATCAACAAACTAATGCAACACTCTTTACAAAAAAAACATCAGTGAAACCTGATCTACAGCTTTTTTACAAAGAATACATATTGTAATCATACGAACCTATCCTGAAAATCTTGTCAGCATTATATAACCAATTGAGGTTGATATGATGTAAGACAAAATAAATAAAAAAGAGCAGATTTTGAGAATTTAATAAAAACAAATGCTAAGAAACAGAACCACATTCTACACATTACTGGATAGGAAAAGGTTCAAAGTTATTAAAAAAAATGAACATTTTTCTCAATCTTGTTTAAATGCTTTTTTTTGTTGTTTTGTTTTTTGTTTTTTTTGGGGGGGTCCAGATTTTATATAAATTCAAATTGTTATAATTTGTACCAACCTTTAAAATGGCCACACCACATGAAAAGTTTTGTATACTGCAATTTGTGGAGTGTAACCTTAAAATTATGAACTTTAAACTTTTCCTATCCAGTAATGTGTTTCTGTGTCGTGGCGTTTGTTTTTATTAAATTTTATAGATCTGCTCTTTCTTCTTGAATAAACATACATATACATATACATATACACACATATATATATATACACACACACACACACACACACACACACACACATGGATGACTCAGTAAATCCATAACCTGACACAAGTATTAGGTGAAATTCAGTTTGAAATTTTCACTAAATGCCCAGTCTGTGTGATTATGTGCAAAGGCAAAGGACAATGCTGAAAAATATGTATTTGCTATGTAACTAACTTTTTTTGTTTTTCTTCACAAACCTACTGACTGTGTACAATAGTGGATCAATAAATCCTGATAGTTATTAGCTGAATTTTAATCTGAAATTTTCACTGTATAATGTAAGATTTATGGAGACACATTGGATTAAATTCATTAACAACAATATGTATTATGTTAAAATTTATTAAAAAGTGAGTGCATTTGGTTACTGATTTTTTATTTCAATGTATTAATGTATATTTCTGTCTCCAATAACTACAGTCCTTTCCTTTCCTGGTATTTTTCTACCTTTGTTGTCTTTCTCTTGATTCATATAGAAACAATTTTTACCTGCATTGACTTCAGTAATATTGCCATAAAGAAACAGAAGTTCTTTCCCCTTGAGTTTACTCTTCTGATAAGAGAATAATAGTTGAATAAAACCTTGTCATAAATGGTTGTTGCTTTCATGACAATTTATTTAACGGTTCATTTAACCTTTAACCTTTTCTGTCACAAAACAATTGCTTTCATTTAATCACCACAGAGAATTATTTTTCTGTCTGCTATCAGCATGATTTATGCTAGACTCCAGGGGGACAACATACTTTGCCTTCTTGGGCTCATGTTTTCTACTGACATTAATTGAACAAATATATTGAATCAATTGCTATGTTTACTGCTAGGAAAGTTGGTTCACTATGTTGTGCCAAAACATTTTTCTCATCAGAATCCATCTTGTACATTTATAAATTTACCATTCATTCGTGCATTGAATATTGCTGTCATCTTTTGTCTGGTATTCCTCATGTGAATCTCAAGATTCTTGACAAAATTCAAAGAATGGTCTGTAATGTAATTGATCCTGATCTGACATCTCATCTTCAGTCACTTTATCACAGACATAACGTGGCTTCCCTCTGTCTTTTCTACAAATATTTTCATGGCAACTGTTTCAATGAGCTTTTTTCCTTAGTGCCTTAACTGCATGAATTTAAGTGTGCTACTAGATTGAAAACTAAGTCTCACCATTTTACTGTTGAACTAGCAAGATGTAACCACCACTTCTATTCTAACACTTTCTTTTCTCACATTTCTCACCTGTGGAACTCCCTTCTATATTGTTTCCTTGCCACCTACAATATTCAAAGATGGAAGATGTTGATTGACATTGCATTTAAATGCAATATCAATTGCCATCTTTTGTCTTCCTGAACACTGTTCATTTATTTCTCTTTCCTCACTTCTCATTAAAGTCTTCTCATTCTCTTTCACTCCCTGCAACCCCCACATCCTAGTGGCATTATTGCCTTGGGCATGAAACAGTTAAAAAAAAAAAATAATAATAATAATGTAATTAGTCATCAGGATCATATGAGCAATACCAAAAAATAACAATAAAAGTGGTACAATTAGTCATCATGTCCATCTTTTTGAGCAACTTGCTGCTGCTTCATGGAAGAATGAACTGACACCTCCATCAATACTAGAAAAGTGATACCAGCTACTAGACTTAAGAAATCTATTTTCCTGAAAAATTGATTTAAGAGAAAGATTTCAACCAACAGAATGCTTAGTCAATGCTGAATGTTTCCTTATAAAGAAATAGCTAATATTATGATTACCATTAGAAATGAGGAGGACAGATACTACACTTTGATCCCATTCCAATAGCTCAGAGTAATAAAAAAAGGGTGATTCAAGTAGACTGTCTGCTCGGTTAAAGAAAGCTAAATGTTTCCTTATAAGGAAACAGCTAATATTACCATTGTATTGTCGGAAAACCTATGCCCAGGGGAATGACAAATTTATTATTGTATTAGAATGGGACCTCCTTTGCATCCTTCATTCCTGTAGTTTGTGTCTGTGGATAAGAAGTGAATTGACTCTTCTAAATAAATAAACATCAAATTTCGTCCCAAATTGGTCTTTTGGCTGGAATTGAACTTATAGCCCAAATCAGAGTTAAAGTGAGTTCCATGGAGTGAACTGAAGAATTCAGTCATTTCTTCAAAATGCCATGGAAAAATCCAAAGACCAGAATTCTGAGGCAAAGGAAGAAAAGAGCAGAGGACACAAGCTCGGAGACAAGCAGATGTGGCAAATCATAGAAGATGAAGAGCATCTGATACATCAGAAGAGGTACAAGCCAGTAGAGAAGCAAATGCTGCAATATAGATAAGATCAAGAGCATCTCAAATATCAGAGGAGGTGCAAGCAAGGAGAGAAGCAGATGCTGCAAGGAAGAGAAGGTCAAGAGAGAGATGTGGATAACAGTGAAACTTCATCAAGGAGAAAACAGATGCAGCAAGGGAGAAAAGATCAAGAGCTGTTGAGGATGACAGACTTTATCAAGGCAAGAATCAGATGCTGCAAACCATAGAAGAGCAAGCTCTTTGGAAACACCTGATGAAAGACACACTAGACAGGTTAATGAAAATCACAATCATGCTAAATGGAGTGCAACTTTTTTTGAGCCTGTCTAAGTCAGCTTTTCAATACAGTTGTGTCAGTGACTATTCAAATCATCCAAACATCTCTATTGGATCAATCATTATCCGTGTAAGCATTGTAATGCTCTCAGATTCAACATTGAACCAAATGGAATGTGCTGTGAAGAAAAATATAGCTGGAAGATGTACCAGTTCCTTCAGAGTTATTGCTATCACTTCATCCAGCACATGAGAAGCTACAATAACTGTTTTAGCCAAATATGCTACCTTACCAGGACAGAAAACAAGTTGCAGAATTGAAGACAGGAGCTAGATTAAAAGTCTGCATGGACTGCAGCTTTTAAGCTAGTATGACG
The DNA here is from genome assembly GCA_964036315.1 of Acanthosepion esculentum. Taxonomy (NCBI): domain Eukaryota; kingdom Metazoa; phylum Mollusca; class Cephalopoda; order Sepiida; family Sepiidae; genus Acanthosepion; species Acanthosepion esculentum. Next base: position 68,780,906 of record OZ038484.1, read on the forward strand.
GTGTTCCGGGCCACGGCCTCCAAGTATGATGTTGTTCAGGGTCTATCCCAGTACACTCGCTTGGTCAGGATCGATCATGGTATCAGAGAACAGGCCGCCAGCCCACTCATCGGTTGTTGATGGCGTTTGACACAGCAGCTGGTCTCTAAGTTGACCTCTTCAACTGTGATCTCTCTTACCCACGTTGTGATTTTGATCTTATGAGAGTCAAGCCGAATTTCCACTGGGGTATCTTAACCACGCTAAACCAAGGAGTTGAACACGTGCATACAAAATTGAAAAACAAAATGGACGACGCCCAAATAAGTCACGATATGAGGTTTATATCAGAATAAAAAAAAGTATTTACAGTTCTTTCTTTGTTCTTTTTCTTCTTTTCCCAACCCATTCTAATAACTGGCGACGGAACGAAAATTTCAGGTAACTTCTTTAAGAGTGGCCAGACTTGACAACTGGTTTTATCTTCAAGTACTGTTGTTTGTACTATCATGGATATCACAAGGATTATCATCAGAGTTTTTCTTCAGTGACAACTGGATTTAATTCAAGTACTGTGATTTGTACTTTCCAGTACGACGCAAGGATTTCGTCTGAGTTTTTCTTCAGCAGATAATTAATATTATTCTTTTCATCAGTTTGGCAAGCAGCGTTATATCAGAAATCTCTTAACTCCTGGTCGCAACCTCACTGCCACTGCAACTGGCTGGCCCCAACTAAATTTGGCCTACGTGGGCACTTGTATTTATGGGTGTCCTTTTTAACTGGTGTGGTGCAGGTGAATAGGTGGGTTTTATGCAAATCTCCCAAAATTCAACCAGTCGTTTTCTTTTGTTTTTTATTTCACATTTCCAATTTTGGAAGATCCCCTCCTCCTTCAGGAGGAGCCATCATATGATGTCAGCCTTTCTGACGTCATCTTCTGCCTTTACAATTGCTCACAATTATAATTTTTTCTTGGGGAAATTTTGTCAGCTAAAATGTCCCATTGACACCTTTCAGCAGATGACTTTAACCTCTGGCCCCCGACTTGCCAGCTGTGTCTAGATGAATCACGTTGTGTAACTTTTTCAATAAAATTCATACATCTGTTCCCATATCCTGGGAAAATAATTCTCTTTCTGACGAAAAACTAAAATCATTTTGTTTTAACCCTTTTTGTCTGTACACCATGTTAAATATTGTCACACTAGTACTATTATAAAAATAATAAGTTGTGTAAATGTGTAACTAGGAAGCAGGAATTTTCCCCCCTTGAGTTGACTCTTCTGACTATAGCAGAAAGTAAGTTGAATAAAGCCTTGTTAAGGAAGTTTCTTGCTTTCATGAGTGTTTATTTCCTTTCTTCTGTTTTTGTATTTTCAGAAGAATGGAACTTCATTATGGAATTGGAAAATAAAGAATCAGCTGCCTGACTTCTTTTCAACATTGACTTGAAGCATGAGATTATCACAAAATATTGTTTTATCAAAAAATTTTAAAAACTGAACTACCTCATTAAAGTTTGTTTTTAATGAAAAATTCTTTGGTTTTTATTTTGTTTGTTCACAGTAAAACGAAAATATCTCTCACAAAAAGACTGATTTCAGTTTGAATTTCTGAGATTAGAAGTTATTATTTACATTCAGACTAATATCCTTATCTTTGTTATTATTACCTGATCTCCTTCTGTCTGAATTTCTGGAATAAGAAGTTATTATTTACATTCAGACTAATATCCTCATCTTTGTTATTACTATTTTGATCTCATTCTGTCTGAATTTCTGGGATAAGAAGATTTCATTATTTACATTGTTTAGTCAAACTAATATCCTCATCTATGATATCATATTTAGTTATCATAACCTTTCAGTCATTGTGCACTCTAGACTTCATCTGGTGTTTTGTGTTCTGGGTAACCTTCAACGTATTTTGAATTGAATCCTTTATTTAATCAGATTTTGTAACATGGAATTTTGTTTTCCAACCCTGAGATATGGGTTTGAACCTCACCATGTTTGATTTGTCAGGAAGGTGACTTCTTGATGTTGTTAGCTTGGGGAGGCAATCCCAATGTGCAGCACCCGTGGAAAGTGCCTTAAAACTACACCATGGGTTGACTTGTCAGTAAAATTTGGTAGATGGAATTGTTTGTTGATAGCTTTCTAGCACAAAGTCACAAGTCATCATGACTGAGCATTTGAATTGGCCTTGTTCAACCTGTTGATCACTCCAGATTCTGCCCTCGCTTCTAAAAACTGTAACTAAGGCCTGCTCAGCATAGTTGCAGTATAAGCCACAGGTGGGCTCTGTGGGTGTTGAACAAGCACAAATATACCTGAGCAGGCATCTGCAATAACGGTTGGTTAGCCACCCTTGCAGATAGGCATACTTAGAAAGGGACAATCAGTCATTAATGTTATTGTTAACCATGCGTTCAATCCCTGTAGCCAGGTAGTAGGGACTCACACTAAACGGAAACAGGACTAATTGAACAGTACTAAAACAAAGAAGAAGATATAATATATAATATTAGATATGGACACCAGAGTGAAAGCAATGTACTTCCACTTACCTACCCCTCCAGACAGAGATAGCCATGAATAAAGAACCAAGTTTATTGAAAAAAGGGTTCATGTCTTCATTTTCCTTTTCTTTTTTCTTTTAACAATGATATTCACCATGTACAAAGCCCAAGAGCCATTCGATGTAGAGGTTTACAAGTTAAGAGGCACAGTTTATGTGGATATGTGGGGAAGCTAATGATTAAGCCTAGACTTGAACAGGTTAAGATTGTAATGAAAAACATCCTCTTGGGAGTCTGTTCCAAAAAGCAGTGGTTTGTAGAAACAAACTGCCCAAGTGGAACTTACATTTTACCAGTGGAATACGAAGGGAATGAAGGTGGTTTGCTATAATGTGCTGATCTTAGCCATGAAGGTTAGAACTGGTGGAACTAAGGAATGTAGTTCGTCTGAACACTTTCCAAGGAAATAACGATAGAGCAGTGAGAGACTTGCGACATTCCGTCTGTGAGAAAGGGATTATAGGGTGGAAAATAATTTGCCACAGACTATTGAAACTGGAAAGTGAAGACTGGGCTGCTGCTGCTGCTGCCCATATAAGACAACAGTATTCCATTTCCACGTGACCTAGCTCTTGTAAAAGTAGAGGATAGCAGCAGGAGTCAGGTACCCACTGGAGCAGTACAGGGAGCCAACCGTTTTCCTAGCATCTCTAGTAATCTAGTAAAGTGCTAACCTCATTGACTGTTAGTAGCATGTTTGTCATGTTATATTTTTGTTCTACATTGTTACATTAAATAAAAATGACGTATTTTGGCACCCTTCTTTTCATTTCCATTTTTAGTATCTTGTATTTCTTGCAGGTAGGAAGCCATTATAAAATCACAATCCAACAATATCTAACTCCACAGAATGGTCAAAAGTATATTTTAACACTTCTTTGTTTTTACTAACTCTGATGTTAGCTAGCCTATATTTTATGTTTGTTTTTTTGTTTTTTTTAATCATATCACCTCATGCAAGGCAATAACTAAGACACATGGATTGCTGAGTGTGAAAGAATAATAAAAAAGAAACATTATTAAGGAGTGAGAACAATAGAAAAGTAATCAAGACAGTAGATAGCGATTAAAATTGTATTTAATATCAAAGCATGGAGCCAGAAGGGAGTCCCACAAGTGAGAAATGCAAGAAAAGAAACTGTTAGCAGAGAACTTACGGTTACATCGAGCCAATTCAACTGTGAATTGATGAGACCTTGCTGCCAATCTAGTACTGCGCTTAAATTTATGAAGTCTAGGTACCATAATGTAGAGTTTTTCTGAACAATTACCATGAAAGTATTTATACAAAAGGCACATTTTTTTTTTATCAAGAATCTCTAAATATACAGCAGTAGTACCAGACCATATGTGGTAGAATATCCAAAGCATGGACAAATGGTAGACTTATAAATATGTAAGATTGATTCTTGAGAGAAAAATTGTCTAACACGACACAGTGACCAGCTTTCTTAGCAACAGACCTAGCAATGGATTTAGTATAGTCTTTTCACTTCATGTCAACCCAGAAGGTGCAGCGAGCCACTCCCTTCCAAGTTAGTATCTGCTATGTTGGCGGAAAGCGGAAAGAGGTTTTTCAGGTAATTAATAAAGAGAAGTTTCATTTTGGAGCATTAAAATGAACATTCGTTGCCCCAATTAACAACTAAGTCTTTTTTGTTTTTAGTTGTGTCATCAGCATAGATGTCAAGTTGAGAACTGTAGGTCCAAGGATCGAGTCCTGGGGGACACCTGCATTAGTACAAAAAGATCTAGAAGAGTATCCCTTCAGGGCAAATTACATTTCACAATTTGATAGGAAAAAATGAATCAGTTCAAAATTCGCCCGGAAATACAATAACCTTTCAATTTGTGAAGATCTGTATGCTAAACCCTGTCAAACGCTTTCGAAATGTCCAAAGCAACAGCCTGAGCTTCACAAGTCTTATCTAAAGCTTGATAGACTCTTTCATCAATAACCGTTAGTATATAAGTAGTTGACCTAGAGAAGCGAAAAGGGACTCTGCAATGCGAGATTATTAACCATTTTAATCAAGGGTCTCTTGTAGTTTGCCAAAAAGTGTTAGAAGACTAATAGGCCTATAGTTTTATATAGTTAAAAACGCCGTTGGTATCATCCCTTACTGGGTTGGGCGGGAGACAAGAAAGTAGGGACTATAACTTTAGCCAAGATCTTGGTCTAAGAAAAATACCTAGGAACAATATCAGAAACTCAAACTCGCTATGTGTTATGATACGCATCTGTAGCTTTGTGATAATTCAAGTCCCTGTACGGACGATTTGCTACAGGTAACCGTCAGACTTGTTACTGTTACTTCAATGGTGGTAGCATTGAATCAATCGGCCTTCAGTAATCGCAACATCTGGTAATCTATCAGATATAACACCCACATTAGCATACATGACCTGGTTAGGTTATCTGCTTTAATTCAATCATTTATACGACCATGACATTGTGTGTCCAAGCCTCGCTATTGAATATGTTACATGAGTAAATAAGGTACATACGTGTTTTTGTAAAGATCGTGTGCCAAATAGTATTGAATAAACTTAAGTATAAATTTGCTACATTTTATTATTTTTAAATAAATGAATTAATGTAGTGTTACATTTTTGGTGTGTTTTGTCATACTAAAACAAACAGATCTATAAAATTAAATGAACCCTACTCTAATTCAAACTTCCAATGTGAAGGTAAACAGGCAAATGACTAATAAGCCTATGTATTGTGCTGGAATATGTGGGTAAAATTAACTCCCGAATACGATTGAGTCATAAGTAATTTCCATTTTGGAGAACCAATTGTAATGGCGAATGTCTCATCCGAACTACTGATCATATGTGAGAGTCATGAATAAATTTGTTGTACACTATCATACCTTAGTTTTTGTACATCAGTGGCAGCGTTTATAGTGGATTAAATGACGAATGTTCTCCGTGACAATGCAAGGCCGCATGCAACCACAATAACGCAGGGTTAAAATGTTGGAACTTGTTTGATCTGTTCTGTTACAGTCCCCATATTTACCTGGCCTTGCGCCAACAGATTATTATTTTTTTCGATCGCTGCAAAACACTTTGATAAGGAAAACTTTCTCTAATGAAAGCCAGATTCAAGGGTTTATTGAAAATGTTTCTGGCTCAAAACCTGCGGAATTTTACCTAAAAAGGCATGAAAGAGCTGCCTGATAAGCGTTAAAAATGATGGCAATTGATGGTGAATATATAATTGAACAAAATGTAATTGTAATTTACGAGGGTAAGTCAAAAATGAATCTGCACTTTTGCCATATGGTTTGTTACACTGCTTATGCGTGCTTATAGTTGGTATTATTGTGGCCCCGTGATCGAAGTTTGGACTTGCTCGCACCAGTTTACTTGATGCTGTACACATGACCGCTCTGCTGGCAGTGTCCACCAATGAGGAACAAAAAGCAGTGATCGAATTTCTCTGGTCGGAAGGCCTGAAATTCACCGGAGGCTTTTAAACCGATACGGCGACTGTGGACTACCGCGTAGAAGTGTGTATGAATAGACCGAGAGGTTTAATAGTGGCCGGACTAACGTGACGAATAAAGAAGGAGCAGGACACCCGTAAACCTCCACCACTGACGAGAAGATTCAGCAACCCCGAGAGATGGCAATGGCGAACCGGCGAGTTATCATCGATGAGGTAGCATGTTCTCTACAGATTCAGATCAATGCTCTTTGTTCGTCATCAATCTTAAACTTCGATCTCGTGACCTCTATGATACCAACATGAGCAGAAGGCAGTGTGACAAACCTAAAGATATGTTATGGCGAAAATGTGGATAATCTTTGACTTACTCTTGTACTTTTTTTTAAACAAAGCTGATAAACAAAAGCGGAAAAATATCTATAACTCATTATTTACACTATATTCAGCTATTGTCCTCATCTTCGACTTTCGTCAGGTATATATCGATCTGGGCAACTAAGGTAGACTGTTCTCGTTTCATTGCCTTCACCAATGGATATCTGGTACTAAGTTCTTTTTTATTTAGTATATATAATTTGTTTTTTTATCCTCTAAGTCATTGTCCAGTAGGACAGTTTGCTGTTTTAAACTTCAATCGATATATACATGAGGAAGGCCGGAGAACACAACGGGCGAAACGCTGTGATAACAATAACAAAGATATGGACAATAGTCCGGATATAAATAGTGTAAAAAATATGGTATGTATAGAATGACATGTTTATTGTGTTTTTTTTTTGTTTTTTTTAGACTGAAAATTCTTTGAAAGTAAATGCTAAATACGATGTGATAAATATTTGTTTACTTGTTTACTAGTACGAGGGTTGTTCAAAAAGTTCTGAATTTCACTCAGAAGGATCTGGAGAAACAAGACAGTTTTTCACTATTTTTCCATATAGTCCCCTTTGACATCAGTGCACTTGGTCCAACGATGTTTAAGCATTGCAATCCCATCACGGAAGAAGGTGGCGTCCTGGTCCCCCCAAAACTCCTCAACAGCACATATGATCTCATCATTGCATCCAAAATGTCGACAATGAAGGTGGAATTTGTTGCGGAAATAGGAAGAAGTCAGATGGAGCTAGGTCTGGTGAGTAAGGGGGATGAGGGTAGCAATTCAAAGTCACAGTTGGCTGATTCAGCTACTGCAACCTAAGCAGGGTGAACGGGCGCGTTATCCTGAAGCAAGAGCACACCAATCCTCAGCTTCCGTCTGCCTTTCGACTTGATTGTTTCCTTGAATTGTCTTAATCTTGATGCATAGTACTGTCCATTAAGAGTTTTCCCTGTTCCAGATAGTCTATCACAGATGTTGGGCATACTTTTCAGTGCAAGAGCCACATTCAAAAATTTACAATTTTATTGGGCCGCATAGTATATTAACCCAAAATAATTAATATTTGAAATAGGCAAAAAAAAGGCTTTTAAAGAAAAAAATGCAATTAATTTTTATTAATTAATATTTTAAAGTACTGTAGAAGATTCACATGAAACGCATTTATTTAAAAGACAAAGTAACTCAGTTTAAAGTAATTTAAAGAAAAAATATTAATTGTTTATTTTTAACTTGAAGATTTACATGAAACGCATTTGAAAGACAAAATAACCTTGTTTTAAGAGGAAATTATTTTTATTAATAAATATTATAAAGTAGAAAACATATTTATTTGAAAAACAAATTAACTCTACGTAAAAAAATAAACAATTCCTACTAATATCTTAAAGTAGAAACTTCAAATACAACCCATATAAAGTAACTAAATTTAAAGGAAAAAATTTAGACTTTAAAGTAGAAACTTCACATGGAACACGTTTGTTTGAAAACAATTCAGTTTAAAGAAAAAATAAATTTTGATATTTTGAAGTAGTAATTTCACATGAAACAGATTCATTTGAAACAAAGTAATTCAGCAACAGACGGATCTGAATGACTCAATGAGAATAATGTATCTGACTGCAGTCATTTATCAGTTTGTTAAAATTAGGTGTCAAGTTGCTTGTAACAATTATTTGGTGTTGCTTGGTACCTTTCTCTTTCAAATTTACTAACACTTGGCGGGACGTATGAATTCTTCTGGCGAGCCGTTTGTGTCCCGCGGACCGTTGTTTGCCCACCCCTGGTCTATCATGATTCAGTCAGTCAGTTATGTGCCATGCGTGATACACGCTTAGACAATCAGGTATCTTTCGATACATGATTGACGAGGCAATTTCTTTTCCCGCAGGAGGTTGACATGCCTTTCTTCGGGGAACTATCATGATTACGCCTTCAGAAGCCCCCCAAACAGGAGTCATCACCTTGCCAACAGACGATGCCTGCTTGAACTTCTTCAGGGGTGGAGAACCAGAGTATTTCCACTGTTTGCTTTGAATCTTTGATTCAGGTTCGAAGTGATGAACCCAGGTTTCATCTTGAGTTACTAATCTGCAGTGGAAATTCTCAGGGTCAGCCTGGAAGTGAGTCACAAGTGTCCTGGAAATGTCAGCTCTTTTCAGCTTCTTCTCTGGTGTCAGCATTCTTGGCACCCATCTTGCAGACAGCTTGCTTATATCCAAGATCCCAGTTAAAACAGTATGGACCGAACCAGATTTAAAACTTATGGGCCTGGCTATCTACTGGACAGTAAGTCGTCTGTCATCTAAAACCATACTGTGAATGACATCAACTTGTTCATCAGTGGTTGGTGCTTTTGGACGACCTGACCGAGGGTCATCTTGTGCGGTCCCTGACTCACTTGAATTCCGCAACCCACTTCTTCACTGTTGCATAAAAAGGGGAGTCCACGGCAAGTGTCTGTACCATGTCCTCATGGATTTCCTTTGGTGTCGTACCATTCTTTTGCAGATACTTTATGACTGCTCAGGCCTCTGTTTTGTCCATTTTTAGATTTGCCGCCCACCTCTCACCATTTGCCTCACCTGTACAGAAATTAAGACAGAAATCTGAATTAGTTCTTTCAAGTTTTATAAAAAGTCGTAGTGTGTTGCCACGAGGAAAATGTTCAGCTATGGCTCTTCTTTCTGGGGGAGGCTTAGAACTTTTTGAACGAACCCCTTATTAGCAAAATTCTTTAAATTCTACGTCTTACTGCCACGTCACATTGAATCACCAGTTCCCGTACGATCACCGAAGTTAAGCAAAGTCGAATCTGGTTAGTACCTAGATGGGTGACCGCGTGAGAATACCTAGTAAGCTTCAATTTTCGGGTAGAATAACGGAATTTGAAATCGAAGAGCCGATGTTGTATAGCCACTTCTTCTGGGGTCCTCTTGGGCGACTGTTGTATATCTTCTCCCGGCCGGGTGTCGAAATGTTTTTGGTAGCGGAATGTTTTGGATTCGGAATTAAAAGAGAGACATCAATAAAGGGAATTTTAACTTACTATATTAAACACGTCGATGTTACATTTCTAACTAGCCAGTGGGGTGGCTCTCTCACCCCACTGGGAAGAGGCTTCCCAGACACGAAGAAACACGTCTACATTCTTCCACGTGTAAAATTCCACTCACTGAAATCCATTTCTATATTTCTCTTTTCCCCGCCAGTTTTAGCTAATCAAAACCGACTTCCTTTGTTTCCTGTATCTGACCTTAAAGGTCAAAATGAGGAAGTCAGAGTAGAAATACAATTCTCTAAAAAAGTAATAGTCTGATAAATTATTATCTAACACGGAGTTTTAATTCTGGTTGGATTCCTTATATTCACTTACACGCAAACACCTTTGAGAAAAGGTATGAATCCACCTCTTCACTCCCAGCTGTGGGTTACTTAGTAGGACTTGTAACAGTAAAATCATTATTATTATCATTATTATCTCCCCAAAATAAAAAGGTTAACATTCTAAAAATATTTTCTGGTTTTAAAGGTAAAAGGTTGATACGCCATAAAAAAAAACAAATCAATATTTCAATAATGGATGAACAGAAGTCTGTTGCGGTACTGCTCCTAGTTAGACGAGAAGCAATGGCAAACAAAACTTACATGGATCGTCTTTGTCAGTAGAAGTGAAAAGAAACTGGATAGATATCCGCAAGATATTTTCCCTTTGTTTTTATATAACTGAGTCAGTAGCGTAGCTAGTGATTTTGCCAACCGGGGCGGCCTTCAAAGCTTGCCGCCCCTCCCAAGAACGGATCCAATATTACAATGCACATTAACCCCTTAAAGTTTATATATATATATATATATATATATATATATATACACACGCGCGTGCGCACACACACACACAACACACACACACAGAGTCAAGGACGAAATTATCCATACACCCATCAATTTTTAATGTTTTTTTTTTATTCATTTCTCAGAATCTAATGTTCGTATGCTGCCATGTTTTTTTTTTTCGTGTTTCTGTTAACATGGTAAACACGGATATAAGAGAAACCCGGATCCAAATTAGAGCCTGTGTTAATGTATAGACCAAACCCGGATATAAGAGAAACCCGGATATAAGAGAACCCCGGATATAAGAAACTTCTTCTCCGGTCCCGACAACTCTCTTATATCCGGATTACACTGTACTTATAACTCCTCACTGATAAATTATGAAATACTTATTTATTTTTTAAAAATAAAACTGGGGATATGTAAAAGACGTTACTTCTTTTTTTCTGAATCGGGAAAATTAAAAAAACTTTTTACGATATTAAAACAAAGATAATCTGCTTTTGTTTATATTCCCACTGTTTTATTTTAAAAGAAAAACAAAAAACAAAAAAAATACATTATACTTTTAAATTCATAATTTATCGTTTTTTTTGTTTTGTTTTTTAAATATTTATTTCAATTCTAACACGTCAGGTGTCATAAATGCCACGTTAACAGAAACATGGTTCGTTTTTCTCTTAATGTAAAAAAAAAAATACAAAATGTCTTTTTAAATTATTTTGTTTTACGTGGTTGAGGTTATCAGCAAAGTAGTGGACTAAGAATTAAAAGTCCGATAAAATTAATTTCACTTTTAATAACTGAAATAAATGTTATCATACTTTTAATTCTTAGTCTATTTTGCTTAATAAAACTACAACTATCTAAACAAAAAATTAAAACATTGCATTGTTTTGATACCGTGAAAACTTGTAAATTGAAAAAATGCCAATTTTTGGACGTTAAAAAGTTTCTGCACTTAAAAAAAAATATATTAATTTTCAATTTTCTTTTAAATTTCTGTTCGATATTTCCGGAAAAAATTGTGATGCATGCGATATCCTTAACACATTGGGATTATTTCAGTTTATTTATCCATCTATTTTATAATTTATGAAAAGTAACGATTTTATATCCGTATTAAAGCTAGACCTATTGTTACATTAATTCATGGAAAACAGGACAGACACAGGTTTGAGGTTTGAGAAAGAGCCGACACAGAACGTGACTGGCCTTTATTGGGTACCGGAAGAAAGAGAATGAGACAAAGGGTTAGAGAGAAAGGGGACTATCAGGGAGCGAGAATCACGTTCCTTAACGTCAATTAGGGAGCATACATTAACGGTAGTGCAAAGGGAGTATACATTAAACAGTAATGTAACATCCCCCCACTTTTGTAAGTAGAGACTACGGTCTCACGTCCAGTCCTTGATCAGTTTGGCATAGTCCTTTAGATACGCTGGCTGTCGTATCTCTCGACCAGCTCCTGTTGGGATTCACATTTTTTTTTCTGGTTCAGTTGTATTTGTGCCTTCGCTTGCAACAGTTTGATGCTGATGCTGATGAGGATACTGTAGTCGTTGGTGGTGGCTGTCTATTTCTCGCATGCTCTGCAATGGTTGCGCAAATGACGTCTATTTCGCTGATATATTCCACTAGCTGTCTGGACTTCGTATGAACGTTCATCCAGTCGGTGATTTATGTCTTTCTCCCATACTCGATCACCTTTCTTGTACGGGCACATTCGTACGACATCACCTTCACCCAGCACAGGTAAATCACGTGTATGACGGTCATAGTATTTGGCCTGAACCTTCTGTCTGTGTTCTAGTAGAATCTTGTTACTTGGTTCAAAGCTCGCCGTCCTAAGATTTAGCAAATTGCTCCCCATGAGGAGAAGTGTACGAGGGCGGCGATTAAGTAGGCACTGAGAAGGGTTACTTCCAATTCTTTGGGTTGGGGTGTTTCTAACATCAAGCAGTGCTAGAAACTGGTCCGTGTAGGTGTCTTTGTCTTTCCTCATGAGCCGTTTTGCACTCTTAACTGCAGATTCGGCTTTGCCATTTGCCTGTTGATCTCCGGGGTTTGCCATGAGATGTTCAAAATCCCACTTTTCCGAAAAGTTCTTGAAGGATGAAAACGTAAACTGTGGTCCTACGTCAGAAATCAGTTAACATGGAATCCCATATCTTGCGAAGTGTGCCTTCAATTTGCGGATGACAGTTGAGACAGTAGTATCCTCAAGTCGATCTATTTCCCAGAAGTTTGAAAAATAATCGACCGTTGCGAGGTACTCGACGCTGTGAAATTCAAACGAAACTTCTGTCACCGATGATCAGGTATGTTGTGTGGCATTAGTGTCTCCTTAGGTTGCAGCATGTTTCACGTGTGGATATGTATTCTCGTGTGTCCAATGACATGCCTGGCCAGAAAATACATTTTCTAGCTCGACGTAGACATCCATCAATGCCTGTGGGCGACGAGTAAAGTGCGCATTTAATCTCACCCCCGCAAACTGAGAGGTATAAGTACTCGGTCACCTTTAAATATGAGACCAACTTGAGCGGACATCCCATCACGTAGATTGAAATATGAGTGTAGCGTAGCTAGAAGATTTGTTTTATCAGATGGCCACCCCTGTAATATGGTTTTCTTCAATTGATCATATTTCGTCCTGATCTGTTGCCCTGCGGATCTGCACAAGCCTTTCGTCACGGATTTTTTTTTTTTTTTTAAGCGTATCACCCCAAGCAAGGCTGGAAGCCACTATCACGCAAGGGGTTAAAGAAGGGTTGGAGGAAGAGCAGATAGGAGTGGTAAAGGAGAGGATGTGGAGAAAGAGAAAGACAGTGGGTCGATCAAGGCAAGGGGGTTACAGAAGATTTGGAGCGAGAGCAGATAGCTGACCATATTCACATGCTCAAACTCTAATAGTTCTTTTCATTTGTCAAATATGACCGCAATAGCATGTCTGCAATGTACATGTGCTTTCCCTGGATATATACTACGTCGATGTTGTATTTTAGGGTCCGTAGTAACATTCCCTGTAGACACTTTGGTGCTTTGACTAGGGGTTTCTTCACTATGGCCTCTAGTGGTTTGTGGTCAGTATGAATTTCTGTCCTTCCACCATATGTGTATATTGGTGAAATTTCTACAATGAGAATACTATTGCAAGTATTTCTTTTTCAATTTCAGCGTTTATCTGCTCCTGTCTCAGTGAGGTCTCTGCTTGCATATGCGACAGGCTTTCCTTGCTGTAATAGGGCTGCACCAAATCCTTCTGGGCTTGCATCACACTGAATGCACAAGTGGTGCATTCGGATCGTAGAAACTGAGTACTGAAGCTTTTGTCCCAAGTTGCTTCATTTCTGCGAATGCTGCGTCATGTACACGAGACCATGTCCATGGGACATCCTTACGCATCAGTCGTCGGATCGGCTCCATGTCAAAGGATAATTGCGGCAGAAACCTTGCCAGGTAATTCGTGGTTCCACAGAGTCGCTGTACTCTTTCTAGTGAAGTGGGTTGTTGCAACTTGGTGATTGCATCAATTTTAGCAGGGTCTGGTTGTAGGCCATCACAAATTACGAGATGCCCCATGAATCTGATTGCTGATTCCTTGAGCTGGACTTTTTCTTTGTTCAGTTAGATTTTCCTCACTCGGCATCGTTGTAGTTGTAATTTCAGATTCAAATCATGGTCTCTGCTGATGCTTGATCGAGTTCGTTTCCTGAAACAAATACAATGATGTCATCGGCAACACACGCAACTCCATTAAGGTCGTCCAAAGCGAGGTGAAGAGGTTTCTGAAATATTTCAGAACTCACACATGTTCCAAAGGGGAGTCTGAGTCACCGATATCGCCCGAAACCTGTCTGAAATGTAGTGAGGTACCTGGATTCATTGTCCAACATTACATGCCAGTAGGCTCATGCCACGTCCAACTTGGTGAAGTATTTTGCATTTGTTAGCCTTGGTAGCACTTCATCTATGGTTGGTAACTGGTATTGTTCACGCTTCAGTGCCTTGTTCAGAGGTCTTAGATCAATACAGATACGAATCTCATCCGAGCTCTTTGTTGCAGTGATCATTCTGCTATTCCAGTCTGAGGGTACATCAACAGGAACGATAACTTCGAGTTCCTCTAGTCGCTTTACTTCCTTTTTAACTTGAGGGATCATGGACACTGGCATGCGTCCTGCTGTTTCGTCAATTTGTAAATGCACCTGCACAGGTAATGATCCTAGTTCGCCGTTGAAAACATCTGCATAGTCCATTAGGAGCTGCTTGCACTCTGGTACAGAACTAACATTAGCGATGTTATTATAATTTACAGTTATTAGGTTCATCTGTTCGCTTGCGCATTTTCCTAACAAAGGTGTCAAACTCTGTTGACTACAGTGAATTCCACTGAATATTTCTTCATATTTTTGGGATTGCGCAGTACAATTCGGCATTTTCCAATGAACGTTAGTTCCGTCCTGTTCCTTGAGTTTCGTGGTAGACGGTTGCAGGTAGGCATTACGCACGTATTTCTGCGGGATTACATTGATGGTAGCTCCACAGTCCACTTGGGACTTCACCTTCCTTTTTTCTGGCATCATATTTGCATAGATAATCTTATCTGGCTGTTCTCTCTCTGACTTTACACATAACACATATTCACATTCAGTGTCACTGGAAGAATTTGAAAAAAACACCGTTAATTTTGTGCTTAAACTTAACCTCTTTTTTACCCATAGAGATCTTCCTCGGGTATTTCAGTGCAAAATTTACATTTTTGGCCCCATGCGGGACATGCTTCTTTCCGTTTTTCGTGTATCTTGCCACAGAAATTACAGTCTATTTGTCCCTGTTTAGTACAGTATTTCTGTTTGTAGCTTTGTTTTTTCGCTGTTTATTTCGTCTGTCACGTCCAAATCTCTCACAGCTTTCAACTGTGTAATTGTAGCCTCACAATTTCGGCATATATCAATACATTGTCCAAGATTCAGTGTTGAAAGCTGTAGTATTCCTTTACATGTCTGGTTGTCTCTTACGCCCAGCATTATGCAGCCGCTTAGCAAAGAATCGTGTAAACACTCACAAAAATTGGAATACTTCGCTATTGGAATTACTCTCCAAGCTTAACATCGTGATGAAATCGATCATATACGATAATGACATGTTCATAATTAATTAATCATAGATAAAGATCGGAAGCTCATGAAGGATTGAAATTAAGTTCAAACATATACATATTATTCCAGTGTCATTTTCCAACTTATTCAAGATGATCTTCGCCCTCTCTAACCATCTAACTTTTTGTCCTGGAGTAACAAGGTGCTGCACACTTTTCACGTACGATTTCATTTTCACGTCTTTTTTCGATGCTCTTTGGACTGTCATAGATGAAACACCTCTCTCAAGTGCCAAAGTGGATCTTTTCTAATTGATCTCTTTAGTTCTAACTTGAAATGATGATCCCTTTTCCTGTTGTGACCTCCTGATCCAGTTTTCCTCTCTACTGTTCCCTCATTTTTAAACTTCGTTCTCATCGTTCTCTTGATGGTTCTTGAATGGACTTTGAAGATGGAAGCCAGAGTGTGATTGTTGATACCATTATTGATGGCCTGAATGACCTTTTTTCTCTCACCATTGTTCAGTTGAGAAGACAGTGGGGCTGACACAAAACAATTTTAACCTGCTCTCTTTCTAGCTAAATAACTCAAAGGGTTTTTCAGTGATTCTTACGACAAATGGTGACAACATAGCGAAACGTTTAGTGAATTTTTTTAGATATTAAACATTTTGTGAGATGGGCAATTATGCTGTTACACGATGTGGACAATTTTGTTGTTACATTTGGTAGAGAGAGGGGTAACATGAATGTGCCGTTTTTATAACTGTTTAATAGCGCCCTTTAACGGTGAAGCCAAGTGGTGGTGGGGGGCGGTAACCAGCAAGTCTTAATCCTGAATTTGTTTCATGAGTCATGACAGGGTGAAAGATGGCCCTAGTCAGACTATGTGTTGTTTTTGCCGAAAGAAAATTTCAGTGAGTAATAATATCGGAAGACAACCGACCTGATTCTTGTTATCAAAACTGTTTAAAATGTAACCGGGTTAAAAGTATCAGCTGAACAAAAAAGGAAGTAAGAGAACAGATAAAGAAATTAAAACCTTAAAAAAAGCGCTTAAACTTTAAAGTTGACAGAGAACATTAGAAAAGATTAGTTGATTGGTTTGTTTAATGGTATATCAACACCCTATGGGTCATTTAATGCCGAAATTTAATTTTTCTGTTAGTTTGGAAGTATTAAAAATATTGTATGTTATTCTACCTTCACAATTGAATACATGGTAGATAATACTCAGCTTTTGTGCATATACATATTTGTGTGGAAATAATTATTAGGGGCGGTGATATATGTATTTTATTTTGTAGTTTTGTTGAAGTTATATTTTGGGATACGGTTTGGTTTAAAAAATTGTAGGATATTATATGGATTAGTATCATTCTTTCATGTTGGTTGTTTGATACTATTTAAACGGATTTGCGTAAAGTCTCTACTATTCGTTAGTATGTGTGTATTGTTGGTAATTTTATTATAAATATGCATTGTTGATAATTTTTTATATAAAAATGTATTGTTGGTATTTTTATTATAAAAATGTATTTTTATACTTTCATAGTGTTATATTGGTGGTTCACTATTTGCCGATAGGTGTGACCCTAACAGGTTTTACCACCTGGGTTAGGGTGGACCTAGGAACAACAGCAATTAAGAGGTTATACCACGCTCCTCAAAACATCTAATCTCCCGATCAGAGGCCTTGCTGTTGGGTGTAGTTTATCATCATACCCGGGACTGACTTTAGAAAAGAATTAAGTGGCATTGACAGTGACATTGCAGAACTTACAAACTCAGGAATATAGTAGACTTGAACACATCCTATATTTTGAGTGGAGGTGTTACATTATAAAGAACGAGAATGTTTATATTCCACAAGTGAGCGACTTGTTAGGCTTGGGTTCGAATCTCACCGTGGTCAATTTGTCAAGGTGGTTAGTTCATTATATCGGCTTTCGGAGACGATCCCAGCAGGCAACAGTGTTGGGAAGTGCCTGAAAACGATACAGAAAGTTGGCCCACGCCTTGTGAACGAAAATGATTAGTAGATCGAACTGTTCAGTAGCCGTCGATGGTTGTGCTAGCACAAAGTCCTAAGTCATCGTGACCGAGGATTTGGGCATACTGGTTCAAACTGGTGATCATGCCAGGTTGTGCGCTCTCTCCCAGAAACTGCAACTAAGGTCCGCACAGTCTAGTTGAAGGTTGGTTCTATTGGTGATGATAAAAAAAATATATATACTCGATCAGGCGTCTGCAACAGGGAATAGCTGGCTGACCTAAAAGATGGCTATAGTGTGATATGAGCGGCCAGCTATACACATTAGGGTAGGTTGATTTTTTACTTTTTTTTAGAAAATCAACATTGCATTCCATGTGAAATGGGGAGTTTCATGTGATAATTATTGACACCAGAAATTAGATCCATAGCTTTTACCAATTTTTGAACATTTACTTTTAAACATCGTTTGAAAATATGTACAGAAATACATAATTTCCGCAGATTCTTGCTTACAAACTGACTTCAAAATTTTACTATTTCAAGAATAAATTCAAATAATGTTGATATATTTTGTATTTGATACATTGAATGGAAAATACATTAAAACCAGCATTCTAATTAAGAATCACCACAAGCAAAATATGTAATCTTTTTTACTGTATTCAATAAATAAGAACTCCGTAAAACAAATTGTAAAAGATTACAAAAAAGTTTACTCAATGAGTAAGATGTGTTAGATCATTTCTTAGAACTTAATTAATGAAAAAAAATGTATAACACTATCAAACCGCTGGGAACAAATTATAAAACAAAATGCTTTACATATTCATTGTTTATTGAATATCACACTAAAATTACTACACTGTATAACATTACATCATAATATAGCTAAATTGTTCAATATAATTTCTCTTTGAAGTAAATGAAGGTCTTATTTGATGGCACAATGATTTAGTAATAATATGCTTGTATTATCATGCATCTTGTCCGTATATACAATTTGTAAAGCACCAGTAAATTATACATTTTATAAGGATGTGCTAATGCTTTCACAGGAATGAAATTCCAACGCTATGATTTTGAACCTAATCTTAATCTTTAAAGTCGATTCCTCAAAAAACCGTTAAGGATTTGGAAACAATATTTTGTGCCATTATTTTTCATGTCAAACTCCAACTTTCAAATTGAGTGCAATACCACATTTTCAAAATCAACCTTCCCTAATACACACATGTTTTTCTTTGTTTATTAATCTTGTTATCTGCTTTGGCACAGCTATATACTTAATACTGTCTGCAGTGTCGGCTCAAGATATTCGCAACTCGGACAATCGGCCGGGGCGCCATCAAAATTGACGGTACCATCATGCCTCAATGTCATGTTTGGGATTTTCCAAACAAAAAGGGGGGAAAAAGAAGAAAATAATAAATAAAATGAAATAAAAATAAAAATATTAAATTTCTTGAGTGGAGTAAAATTTTTGAGAATTATTATTAATTCTTTCTGTTATGGTCTCGGGATCTAACACCATAACAAAACAAAAAAAATGTTGAGCGGGAGTTATTTTACATTTTCAGATTTTATTCTTGTGTAATTTTAAAAAAAAATACTTGTAAGGGACGCCGATCTTCAGTTTGCCCCAGGGTGCCAGCAATCCTAGAGCCGGTCCTGACTGTCTGTTATTTGATATCCCAAAAATCAGGGATTTTCAATGGATGGAATTTTTCAGAGAAATCAGCAGAAATTGTTTTTTTTCTCGATTAAGCTGGGAAATCTGACGTCTTTCATTATCTTTTTTCAGTGTTTACACCATAATTTCTTAAACTAAATCCCACCCACCATAATTATATGAGAACATTTATAAAACATTCCATTATTATTTGATTGTTTTTCAGCTAAATTTAAAAAATGATTACGTTTTAACAGTGCAGCCAGTTATTTGAATTAGTCACTTAACAATATTCTATTGTTATTTTTTAAATATCGGTATGTTAAACTTTTAGGAACCAATGGAAACCTGAATGAAACATTTTCTTTAAATTTTATATTTTAACAAGACAGTCATCAATTTAATAGTTAAAATCTCTCACCGCATTCTGTCTGTCGGGGTTAGCTCCTCTTCAGTTCTTTAATCCTTCAACAGGGGTCTCTCTCCCCTGGCTATAAATACTGGCTGACCCTTCTCTCTCTCTCTTTTCCGACTCAGGCCTTGGGCCGCCACCTCGCGTGGAGATGAAGTAAAATCTCTCTTTTTTCGACTTAGGCCTTGGGCCACCACCTCGCGCGGAGGTGTTGTAAAATCTCTCTTTTCAACCAACTCAACTATGTGAACTCTCACAGATACAGCGTTTCCCAAATTCTGGGAACACGCTAAGAACAATACACGTACGCACGAACACTCACAACACACACACATAATTTCTCCATACAAACACTATGTAACTGTTCTTGTCTTTGTGTAACTTGTTATTAATATATATTTGTTTACCCATGTATATCGGTCTTGTTTGTTTTCTTTGTCTTCTTTGGACTTAATTAAAGTCCAACATTTCCATGTAGCTGGACCGACTAGCAGGAAATTTTAACCTTCTGATATCTCTTCACATCATCACCCGCACGGTACGCTACATGTCTTTTTACCCCTTCTTTAATCATTTCACCCCAAACAAGGCAGTAAAGTAAAGCCACTGTATTGCTTTAATAAACATATTATCAGCAGCAGCCTTGAGGGTAGAAAAACAAAAAGGCAGTGGACGCTTCACCTATACAAGCAAGTCACACTCAAATACATTCATTAACAATTTCCGTTGTGTATTCAATTTATTTCTAGGAAAAGAAACTCTTAAACTTTCATTTTGTTTAATAAATGTTATCTTGCATTGAAAATCAGTCGGTCTCTGTTATGTAAAATATTATCGTAGAAACCTTATACATTAATTACAGAAGTAGCCAACAGACTAAACCACTAAGAGGCAAGGGCGTCACTGAGAATTACTCGAAATTGTTAATCGGGGAGCCTGTCGCAGCCACCGCTGGCCACTCTTAAACAAAACAAATAGCACAACCTTGACCTTCGAAACCATTCTACTTCCAGAATTGAATCAGCAGTTAATTAGCAATTAAAACAACTATCCTGAGGTATTTTGAGTTAGAAACATACCGTTAAATATATCGGATATGGAACATACGAACGGCATTCGGAGTATTTTTATGTTTAGCGTTTTCTACTCCCAGTAGCCAGGGAGTAAAAGAACAAGCGTTATTGACATAAATTTGGCTCCTTTTTTTCGACCAAAAACAGCTTCTTGGCCCGGGGGCTCCCGCTGAGGAATACACTTCGGCGTGATCCCATCTTATGCGGTTGATCCGCTCTGAAAGTTGTATCATCTCCACGACTCGGCCCTGTTTAGGGAGATTTCCATCTGCAGGTTGAGACATCTCCAACAATTCGCCCAGATTGTTGAAGCAGACAGCCAGGATGCAGGAGGCTTCCAACCTTCGTGTTGGATTATCTCCGACGAGTCATTCGAATCGTTGAAGTTGACGGCCAGGAGGCAACCATTTCAGCTCCCGTTTCGCTATTACGTTCCCGCGTGGTCACTGATCAGCTTCTTATCACCGTTACGTTCCTACCCGGCCTATTGTCCAAATTCCCGTCGTCGACACGACCAGTCAAACCACACCTCAACCTTCCGTCGTCGACACGTGAAGTTCGACCGTCGACACGACTAAGAACGACCGCTCTTCAACTTCCCGTCATCCACACATCCAGTCCAGTCCAACCACACTCCAATTTACCTGACCTCGAAGCCCGACCAACTAACCAACCGACCGACGATCAACTTACCTACCAACGGCTTCACTAAAGATTACCGGACCAGTCTACTCGAACCTGACATTTCATCCAGCAAATCTTTTTTCATTGTACAAAAACGCACGTCGTTTTAGAAAAATAAAAACTGAGGTTTAGTAAAATATAAACTTTAGCCTTTTGTCCCCTCATTGTCTCGTCTGTTCACACCTTTCTTCAAACACAAATTAGCTTGTGGGGTCGACATCCTTTATCGGTCCCGCAACATTACCCCCTCTTATAAAAAAATTTTATAATGTTAATATTACTGATTTTTCTTTATGGCCAGTCTTACTTTAAAGAGAAATAATTTAATTTCACTTTCCCTAGTAATCTTAGTTGATATTACTATTACTAACTGACACGATCAATTATCTAGTGGCGGGGGGGGGGGGCTTGTCGTAACCACCGCTGGCCACTCCTAAACAAAACAAAGGACGACCATGACCCTCTCAACCCTTCTACTCCCAGAATTGAATCAGCAGTCTACCCGAACCCGACATTTCATCCAGAAAATTTTTTTCATTGTACAAAAACGCACGTCGCTTTAGCAAATAAAAACTGACGTTTGGTAAAATATAAACCTTTACCTTTTGCCCCCTCATTGTCTCGACTGTCCACACCTTTCTTTGAACACAAATTAGCTTGTGGGGTCGACATACACTTATTGGCTCCGCAACAAGCTGAGTTCCAATTCTAGTTGGATTCGTTATATTCGCTTACACGCAAATACTCTTGAGAAATGTATAGATCCATCTCTTCTCTCCCCAGCTATAGGTTACTGTAAATTGCGGCGTACAAGTCAAGTTTTCAAGCCTAAAAATATTTTTGTGTCCAGTTTTTAAGTGTAAAAAATCTTTTTGGGTCACTGGTAACCTAATATATGTTTGGGAGGTTCACTTATATGATATGTATATAGACTTAATTCAGAATTTTTATCTAAAAATCTTAAGGTCGACTTGTACGTCGGGTCAACTTCTACGCTGTTGTCCATTACACCACCCACACATCCAAACTTACAGCACCTGGTATTCCCGAGTGGTTACCCTTCTAACTACTGACCAGGTTCAATGTTGCTTAAATTCATTGATCGTGCGAGAATCGGTGTTTCAACTTGATATGTTCGTAAGCCCTTTATACCATCCGTACATACAAGCTTACAGTACCTGATTTTTCCGAGCGGTTACCCATCTAGGCACTGAGCAGGTTCAACGTTGCTTAACGTCGATGATTGGATGATAACCGGTGTTTCAACGTGATCAGGCTGTAAGTCATATTATACAAGCTTACAGCACATAGTATTCCCGAGTGATTACCCTTCTAGGTACTGACCATGTTCAACGTTGCTTAACTTTAGCGATCTGATTAGAACCGGTGTGTCAACGTTATATGACCGTTAGCCCTACGCACATCCAAGCTTACAGTAACTGATATTCCCGAGCGGTCACCTTTCTAGTTACTGACCAAATTCAACGTTGCTTAACTTCTGTGATCTGATGAGAACCGGTGTTTCAACGTGATACGGCCGTAAGCCTATACATTTTGCGAACGTACTCCTCAGAGGCGAGTAATAATTGTTCTTTCTCGCGTTCACACGTCCCCACGCGTATTTTCGCTTGTCTCATACTGCGAAAAGCTGAACTGATATACAAAATTAGAAAAATGAATTCAGCTTTTCACAATATGAAACAAGAGAAAAATATTTCATGAACAAAGGAAGCATGCAGGAACTTTGAAGAAGAAACATTAAAGGACAATTATTTCCCTTTTAATCATTTCTCTTTCAATCTTAATTTCACAGTTAGCTAACAGCTGTCTCTTTTGGAAATATAAAAATATCATTATTATTATCGCCGTTTGGTTTGGTTTGGTTTGTTTTGTTTTACGGCATATCAGCCTCAATGGGTTATTTAATGCCGACAACATTTTATTGCTGGCAATATTTTTTTCAAAAATGTATTACTGGTAATATTTTGTTTGTTTTTTTCTTAAAAAAATTTATTGCTGGTAATAATTTTTTTACAAATATTTCTAGTATTAAAACGTATTTTTACACTTTCATAGTGTTTTGACCTCAGCTTAGGGGTTAACTATTTTCCCATAGCCGGGACCCTAACAGATGCTACCACTCCGAGTCAGGGTGGACCTGGGGAACACAAGCAATTAAGAGGTGGTTCCACGTTCCTAAAAATCTACCGATCATAGGCCTTGCTGCCGGACGTAATTTATTGTCACAACCAGGACGGTATTATCCCCGTTAAATAATTTAATTTGTATTTTTAATTTGTCGGTTCACATGTGTTTTAAATTTATGATCCACCTTTAACCTTAAACACTCTTTAGGCAACTTCAGTCATTGCAGTTGACTCCAATCGCCAAATAACAGCATATTTAATTTTCACGATTGTGTTGTCTAATCCTGTCTAAAACAGCAAAAACAGCCTTGACATAAATCGAGATCAAGTCTACTGCGGTTTGTATTTGAGTAGCCACCATATATAGTGGAAGAAGAAGTAATACCTATGAATAATAATGTATAATATTAATGCTACGATTTTTCTTTTTAATCATTTCACACCAAGCAAGGCAATAAAGCCACTAAGACACAAGGTTTTACTGAATGTGAGAGAATATGAGAAGAAAAAAAAACAGTATTAAGCTGCGAGAAGAATAAAAGAACGGGAAATAAATGTGTAAGATACATTGTGGGGAGAAAAATGATCTGGCACAATACAATGGACCAAATTTCCTACCAGCAAACCTAACAGTTGATTCAATATATACTCTTTTAACTTCATGTCATCCAAAATGCTATGTAAATGAAAGGTAACATCTGAAAGTTAAAATTGTTGTTTTTTGAAAGTATTTTCCCAATTTCGTAAGTATCTAAATGTTATGATACAAAAAGGAAAATATTGACTGGAAAAAAAATCATGAGATTTAAAGACAGAGTATTAAATGTTTTATTTTTCAGATTTTGAGAGAAGTACAGTGTAACCCGGATATAAGAGAGTTGTCGGGACCGGAGAAGAATGCTCTTATATCCGGGTTTGGTCTATTATATATACATTAACACAGGCTCTAATTTGGGACCAGATAAAATCTCTCTTATATCCGAGTTTCTCTTATATCCGGGTCTCTTATATACGGGTTACACTGTATAACCATTTTATGTTAATACAATCTGTAATAAAATAGAAACAAAACCGATTCATTAACGATAACATAATGATGATAATCAACATCAGTCCGTTGACCAAGTGTGGTCGTCGGGTCACTGCGCAGCTGATTATCTGAGCAGTTCCATGCATGAAGCTGCGCATGTGTTCATTCATGCGTAGCGTGTCATGATCAAACTGCAGCCGATTACCTCCAACATGAATGCTCGCCTTGGTCACGAACGCGTAGCCGTCGATTCCATCGGTGAGGAAGGGCCACCGCCCTGGTCATTGACTTCACTCTAGAAAAGACCTCTAACCATCATTGCAGTATCATCACCGTATTAGCTGCATACCTAACTATGGGCCCCAGTCTGCACCCTTTTGCTAGATGACAGGTGACCCTACAAGAAGGTTCGTCCACGCTTTGACGGCTCTTGTATTTAATCCTGATGGTTGTCTAGCCACCCTTATCACCAGAAAGGACTGATGGGAGAACTGGTTTAGTCGCCGATGTCCCGACCATATGGCAAATAGTCCTGGGTTACATGACAGCAATCCTATAGTGACCTCGTAGCAACCATTGAAATGTTTCAACGTGATACGGCCGTAAGCCTATAAATTTTGTGAATGTGCTCCTCAGAGGCGAGTAATAATTGTTCTTTCTCACAATCTAGAAGAACTGAATAAAGACAAAAGGAAAACTTATCTTCCGGACTTTACCATGGCAAATGCATCAGAGGGCGAAACGCGTTGGTTCAGGTAAATTTTCCTTTTGTCTTTATTCATATTGTCCTTTTACAAATATACTCTATCTTAATTTTATACATCTAGAAGGATTCTATCAAACAAATGAGTATGAAAATCTTATGTTGAAGGAACGTGTAGGTGACACAAAGTTAATATTAATCTGGAGGACCGTTTAAATTAACCGCGAGTACCCGAACTCATTTCGGTAAAAATTCTTACCATTTCAAAATAAATGAATTCATCACATACATGAATAAACAGAAAAGCAATAATGATATTTTATTATGTATGGTTCAAACAAAACTGAGATGACAAAAAAGAAGGAAAAAACAAAGTCTGGTAGGGGAACCGGTTTAGTCGCCTACGACCCAACAATGTAGCGGGTATTACTATGTTACATGGAACTAGTAGGTCATTTCTCGTATTCAGAAAAGAATTTCAGATTCTAATGACTAATGTTTGGGAACCCCAGAAATTTACGTCAATTTGTTAGCTGACTGTTAACGATTTTCCTATTTGAATTTTCCGATGAATCCTCTTTCTTAAGTTAATGACTGAATCAGTTTCCTTGCGAGATCGACGTTAATATTTTGAGCTTAACAATTTTAACAAAGTATTACAATAACTGTCATAAACATGAATGTATGTCAATATTTAAAGAAGTAAGAGTGTACAAATGTAAAGATTAAAAATTGACAAGGTTTTCCAGTTCCCCGAGAACGTTGTCGCCTCCTCTATCTCCCGTTTCTTTCTTTGCCTAAAGCCAAACAGCACATTTGATGAATGATTTTTCCCTACATTCTTGCAATAAAAGAGGCATGGGCTATTGTTTAGCTGATATAATGGTAGAGCGTAACTTACGTGCTAACCCAGGAACTAAGGAATAAGCAGAATTATAATATGATATATCATATCGGTCTATATTTCTGAGATGAGATATTGTAGTTATTTACACTATTTACATTATTCGGACTGTTGCCATATTCACGACGTTTCTACCGTTGTACGCCCGGCCTTAACAGATACTGAGACATCCGGAAGAGGCATGGCACGTGGAACTAGAACAATCTACCCCGGTGGACGAAATAAAGGGTTCAGTTCTAAATTCCAGTCACCTGAAGAGTACGCGAACACATTTCGGTAAAAATTCACGACGTTTCTGTCGTTGTACACCCGGCCTTCTTCTTTAACTGATACTGAGACATCCGGAAGAGGCATGGCACGAAACGTCGTGAATGTGGCAACGAAGATGAGGACAACAATACAATGTAAATAGTTTAAATAATGATAAGTCATATTATGATATAATACGATCAGACATGCTTAGATTCTGGTTGGCTTATTCCATCGCTCCAGGGAGGATCTGGCTTCTACAATGTTTTATCTTTATGGGAGTCAAATTAGAGAAAATAATGGAATATTGCAGCCATATCTCGACTAGAGCTGCTCAATCCTCATTCCTGAGCTTTTGTAAGATTCGAAATCCTTTACACGGTCATGCGGGCTAACATTTTCCATTTTTCAGAATTTCTCCCATAGACGCAACGCCGCAAGACTATTGCTATTCCATCGCTATTTCCATGGCAAAGGTCCAGACGAGCCCCAATCTTTAGTTCATCTAGTTCATATATAGGGTGCGATGGGCAAATTCTCACCCTTTTATATTCTTAATTTCGCGCATGCGCGTTGTTTGATTTTGATTTTGTCGATTGCACAGTATTGTAGGGTCAGTTGTGCACCGTCTGTGAGAAAAGAACACTATGACGCAATTCACCCCGCCAGATATTTGAAAACGGTATGCTGTACTGCTTGACATTCGCGCCGGAAGCGCCAATACGAAGATTTTAGAGTGTTTTGGTGTCAATCTGAGGACAGTGTGAAGTTGTGGACTCGTCCATTTACCTTATCCCCCTAGCAACAATAACATTCCATTTTGCACGGCTACGTGAATCAACTTAACCAATCAAAACTTTATTGTGCTAAACAGCAAATTCTATTGGCTCGCAGCGTGATAATTCAGAAACTTCACGTGGAGAAGTTAAATTGCGCCAAAACCAACTTGAGCCGATTTTCACACCCAAATCCTTATATAAGGAAGATTTTCAACTGACTAAGTTAGTCAGTCCAGCAAACACAGAGAAGCGCTGATCGAATCCACGCAACCCACGATTGTAATTTTCCCGCGCGAAAAGAACACAACTGACTCACCCACACTCACTCAAAAACTCGACTCGAAGATTACTCTGTGATTACAACGAATTTCAACTTACGAAACTTTACTTATCTAAAGTGATTATTCAACACTCACTATAACTTAAGTAAAAAAACTATTATCGAACATAACACATATCTACAGTTAAAGATAGACTACTTTTGCTAACTTCATTCTAAACAGTACAAAACGATACGAACATAAAAAAACGTTGTTGAAATATTAATTCCAATTCCTTGTGGACTGTAATGCAAACATACCAACACACCAAAAAATAAGCAAACCTTCGTCCACTAACCAACACAAGACACAAAATACCTTGAAGCAACATTTTGTAAATAATCTTTAAATTGTACATAAATGCATTTGTTTGTTTGAATTGCACACATGTTTTTGTCTTATTTTATATTGTAAAATATTTATTGTTGTGGATGCATGAACAGATCACGCAACCTGATAAAAAAATCCTTCTGATAAATTCTAACACTCAAGCAAAATCCTAGTTCATACCGCACATCCCCAACAAAGTATTCGGAAGGAGTTGAATGGGCCTATATATTTATGTCTCAATGCAAAGAAGGAAATAGTTTGAGGTTTATCTATATGAAGAGACAACTTTCTTGTGCGCTCATTTAAGAAAATGCGTCTTTCTGGTCCAACTGTTGGTGGACAGAGAGAGAGAGAGAGAGAGAGAAAGAGAGAGACTGTATTTTCGCGCTAAAACTGTATTTCTAGTGCATTATGGGAATTCTACTTGCTTTCCTATTTCTGTAACCTAACAACAGAAGGGGGAAGCAACTTCTACTTCTTACTTATGTATCACTACAATACAATCCGTTCTCTCCAGGACCTTTTACGCGGAGAATCGCAATGGCAATACTGTACCTTATTTCTTTTACGTGAAGCATCCAAACATTGTAGCGATTCACCGATCCAAGTGTTTTCAAATGCCTTATATGTGGAGTATCTCTGCAATGTCCTGTGTATAGTGTGATCAGGATTATTTTTAATCGACCTTTCGATTTTCTCATCATCAACGATTACTGGTGTATCGGAAAACTTTGCTCTTCCAGATCAAAATTTCAAAAACCTAGCGAACCATTTACAAACAGTATTTCTCAGCTATGGAACCATCTCCATAAACCGTACATATCTTTTCATTTTTTTATTTTTTGCTGTTTGTACAGCGATTTCTTTTTTTCGTTCTGGAAATAAAAGAGCACCACATATCAAAAATGTCTCACGTTGTCCTTCATTTTCATTTTTAGCGTAAACATTTTTAAATTCACAATCCACAAACCAAACGAGTAGAAAAATGCGTTGAAATCTCACCTTTTAAAATATGGATGCGTCATAAATTTCAGTCACGCATGAAACTAAATCACGTATACAAATAACACCTATAGAAAAACGCTACGAACCTTTGTTCAAATCAAATAAAATTATTCAAAGTACAGTGTAACCCGGATATAAGAGAGTTGTCGGGACCGGGGAACGTCTCTTATATCCGGGTTTCTCTTATATCTGGTTTGGTCTAATTTGTTTTATTAACACAGGCTCTAATTTGGGACCAGATAAACTCTCTCTTATATCCGAGTTTCTCTTATATCCGGGTTTCTTATATCCGGGTTACACTGTATAATCCGATAGTGAAGTCATGTTCATTCCTAAATATTTAGTTTATTAATATTTCGTATAACTCAAGTGCTGTGCGAATATACAGGCGTAATCGTTAAAAAAAAAAGGTCAAAACTTTGCCTACTGATCGCATTTGAGCTTGGAGAACGGGGTTCAAATACAATCAGTAGTAAAATACAGTCATTATAGCTGTTTCATTTTTAACCTTCTGCTGGAATTTCTGGAATTTTAAAAGCGAATGTAAGTTTTGAAATATATAATTAAATTATAAGTCGCATCCGTTTTATCTATAATCATTTGAGAAGGAATGAATGTTTTGATATATCTTTTAGTAAATATTATCCATTATGTTTTTTATAATTGTAATTATAATAATCTATAAAGTTTTAAATCTTTTAAAATTCTGTATTAAATTGTAGCGGTTATGCGATATTGTTATTATGTAAAAACTATAATCATAAATGGAAAAGCTTACTATAATTTAACGACACTCAGTATTATCAAATAATTTTGATTTTTTTATGTGTGTGTGTCAATGAAAGTCTTGACATCTGTTTAGTAAATTCTATCTGTTATATAGGGTGGTCACTGAGAGAGTTTGAAAAAGTCATAACTTGTTCGTTTTCTTTTTTTTCTTTTCTTTCTTTTTTTCTTTTTTTTTTTTGCAAGTTATAGAGCATTAAAATGGCTACGTGTAATGTCCAGCAACGAGTAAAACTCATTGAATTTTTATATTCCAATGAAAGATTAATTATTCAAACTCAGATAAAATACTGGCAACACTTTAAAATGGTTCAAACTTTAGTACCCCAAGACACTCATGTGTTTGTAAAAGTAATTTTTGTTTTATACCATTCACTCTTTCAGTGGCCACCCTGTATATTAGAGTGAATTAAAATTTTGACTGATTTGTTTAATTCTATCTGTTATATCTGTCATGAGAGTGAATGTAAGTTTTGTTGGTTTTGTTGGATAAATCCCATCCGTTATGTAATCATTAGAGTGAATGAAAGTTTGACGGATTTGTTTAACAAATCCTATCCGTTCATGTCATCATGAGAGTGAATGAATGTTTCTATGGATTTGTTTAATAAATCCTATCCGATATGTAAGCATTAGAGTGAATGAAAGTACTGATAGATTTGTTTAATAAATCCTATCCGTTATATATGTATAGAGTGAATAAAAGTTTTGATGGATGTGTTTAATAAATTCTATTCCTTATCTATGTAATCATTACAATGAATGAACGTTTTCATGGTTTGTTTAATAAATCGTTTCCTTTATTTATGTAATCAGTAGAGCGAAAGAAACTTTTCATGGATTTTTTAATAAATCCTATCAGTTATATATGTAATATGGAGTGAATGAAAGTTTTGATGGATTTGTTTAATAAATCCTATCCGTTATATATGTAATCATTGGAGTGAATGAAAGTTTTGATGGTTTGTTTAATAAATCCTATCCGTTATATATGTAATCATTACAGTGAATGAAAGTTTTGATGTATATGTTTAAAAAACTATAAGTTACACGGATGGCTGTTTATTTCTCAAAACGATTTAGATATCTGGCCCATAATTTCGAAGCCAATTTAAACACACACGTGCCTAAATATTGAGTAGCTGTTTGTGAAGCATATTTGTCTGACTCTCAGGTAAATAACAGCAAAGTATAATTCTTTTAAATAAATATATCCACACAGACAAATGGAAACATTAAATTCTTTTATGACTAACATCTCATAACTAATCTTATGATAAACAAAACTGGTATTTTTCTTATGGGGACGGTAAACATTTAATATACTGCATTACAAATATAATATACACAAATCTTTTTTTCCATTGACTTTATCGTCAACTGGCAATTATTTCGATGTTTGAATCGCGTGTACATCGAGTTGGATGGGTGCAGTGATATGAAAACAAGTGATTATTAAGGACAAAACACCGCTCTACAACGTGTAATTTTCATTTTTTTAAGAGTTGAATTTCTCTGGTATTTCATCCAGTAAAGAATTCTTTTGTGAAAGACAACTCCAACCCCCATCAAACTGACGAGCGTCCTTTCATCTTTAAAACGAAAAGACACTTTGATAATAAAAAACAAAAACCAAGGAAAGAAAGGAGGAAGCTGGAATTTCAAAGGAGGAGTAAGTTTTATCGGAGAATTTCAAATTTTTTATCTCTCCTTTTATAAGTACTTTTAGAGGTGCTAATGAAAAATACAAAACTTACTCAAAATGAAATTTGTAAAGAAACAAACATTTAATAGAATGACAAAATGTTTTCACTATATACAAATTGTACAAAATACAATAAAAGCTTTGCACAAAATATCCGTTGTGCGCTTCAAATTCTAAAGGTAAGTTAACAGTTCTTTCAAAATACAAATCTGTTCTCTTAGAAAACATGTAAAGCACGTTTTTCTTAGCAACATAATTTTAACAACTTTCTTTTAGAGCAACAGTTCATATAAATCAGTTTCTAAGCAACAAATGAATTTTACTAACTTCTAAAAGTTTGCAATTCAAAATGTCGAAGTGCCAAGGTTGACAGTCGAAGGTTGAAAGTCGCATGGTTGAAAGTAGAATTTTATAAGTTGCAGTTCGAAAGGGACTGAGAAAAGTTTGATCTACCTCAGGTGAAGCTTCTTTTCTTGGACCTTTTGGCAAATATTAAAACTTCTCAAATATGAGATAAACTCTCACAGGTTTAGAAAATATATTGGAATGAGATAAACATAGTTGTAAATGTCATTTGTATATGAGACAAAATTCATATGTTTAGAAAAGATATCCGCATATCAAATCTAGAAGATTCTTCTTCCTTCTTTTTCTTCTTTTCCTTCTTCAACAGTAGCATTCCGCTTTCGCCAAAGTTTTCGAATCCTTTCCCCAGATGACTGCCTTTACACGCCAGATATAGTCAATCCTTTCAGCAGCAGTAGCAATATTTTAGAGGGTGTAACAAGCGGACAGATGAACGTACTAACGGAAGTCACAGAACTTTATATATAGATTAATGAATTTCGAATCAATTTTTTTTTTACTTTTTTATACATCACTTTTCATTCATCTTCTTTTTTTTATAAAACGTCTTGCCTCATTTTAGCGATTTCTTTAAAAAAAAACAAAAAAAAACGTGTTAGTAACGTTCTAATTCTTTTAATTACTTTTTCATACAATTCAATAGTATCTGTTTTACACTATTTACATCTTCATCTTTATTGCCGCATTCACCATTGTACCCTCCGGCCTTCTTCAGGTGATATTTCGAACCAAACCCTTTATTTAGTCCACGGGGGTAGATTGTTCTTCCACGTAATTCCAGTTAATTCGCCTTTATAAATTTTTGTTCTCTCCGCTAAGGTCAGGGATTGAACTCACAACTCTGTGTCAAGTCACTTTTTGGATCAATCAACCAACGCTCTTAACCACAGTGTCATGGATACTCGCGAATGTGACAATAAAGATGAGGGCAACAGTCCGAACAATATAAATAGTGTAAATAGTTACAATACCTCA
Source organism: Acanthosepion esculentum (assembly GCA_964036315.1). NCBI lineage: Eukaryota > Metazoa > Mollusca > Cephalopoda > Sepiida > Sepiidae > Acanthosepion > Acanthosepion esculentum. The sequence goes on from OZ038484.1 coordinate 68,813,373, forward strand.
TCTCAGAAATATAGACAGATTGTTTTATTTAAAAATAATTTTATAGTAATTTTTACATATTACAACATTTCTTCGTTTTTCATACAATTTTAATATTATATTATATTATTAAAATAATTTCTATATTAATTTTTGCATAATGCAAACATTTTAATTACTTTTCTCATACAATTTTAATATTATCGTTTTTATTAAAAACTATTTTTGTAATATGCATAGGGGCAAAACAAAGGTAAAAATCATCACTGTAAAATTCTCAACTTTGAATATTCGGAAAAGAAACGCCCGGTATTGAAACAGTGATATAATCTAAAGATACGTGGAATAAAAACTAATCATCAAACAAGAGAAAGAACTGTATCTTTATAAAGAGAGAAGATGAAATTATGTCAACATACTAATTTTATCAAAATAACCTCAGATATAAACGATATTTCACCAGTTGAACTTCAAGGAAATTTCACTATTTTTGCCCCGTTTCTAAATGTAAACTTGGGATGATTAGGATACCTAGTTGTTATGTTTTGTAAAACCAATTTGCTAACAAATGAGCCACAATAATATACCTTTTTTAATAGACAAAGTGTTTGTAAATGATGTGTGGTTAAGAGAAAACTATAACATATATATATATATTTATATATATATATATATATATATATATATATATATATATATATATATATATATATATTCATCACATCTAGCATGATGTTCATAATATTCATAATATAATATTCCTAATATAATAGTCATAATATAATATTCCTAATATATTATATTATAACATAATTCATAACATATTATAATATTCATAACATAACATTCATAACATAATATTCACCATGGATAAGCAGAAAAATAATAACGATATTTTATTATGTATAGTTCAAACAAACAACTGAGATAACAAAAAAAAAAACAACGAAAACAAAGCCTGGTGGGGGAACCAGGTTAGTCACCTATGATCCGACCATATGGAAGATATTACTAGGTTACATCGTAGTGGTTCTCGTAGAATGAACATAACATCACTATGGCTTCTCCAACACCAGAAAATAATTTTAGATTCTAATGACTAATGTTTGTGAACCTCAGAAACTTACATCAATTTGTTAGCTGGCAATTATTCATACTAGAAATACCAGAGAAAATTTAACGGTTTTTCAATCTGAATTTTCTGATGAGTCATGATTCTTAAGTTAGTGATTAAACCAGCTCCTTGTGAGATCCTCGTGAAAATTTCCCTATTGCATTGTTAAATATTTTAGCTTAACAACTTCAACAAATTTACACTATTTACATTATTCGGACTGTTGTCCTCATCTTTGTTGTCATATTCACGACGTTTTGGCCGCTGTACGCCGGAGCCAAGGACACATGTCCCAGTAGATAAAAGCGATGGTTAAAGTGAACCAAAGAGTTGTGGCCACAGCAGAGGTGAACAAAAAGTTGGAGAGATGAGTTACTAATTTCCGTCCTCTGTTAGAACACTTCCCAGATATTTAAATCTTCGTACTTAATTTGCATTTTGGGCTCATTTTGCTGACAACTATGCATTCTGTCTTCTTGATGTTGAGGTTTTTCTTGTCGCTTTCATTCACTACAGTCTGTAAGTGTTCTTCTAGTTTTCTTTTTTCTCTCGCTTTTCTTAAACAAATTGTTGCATACAGGCATATGTAACAACCTTGTCTGCAGTATTGCTCAAATGAGTATCTACCAATATGGACAGGCTTTTTTATTTGCTGCTTTCACACGTAAGGCAAACGAAATTACAGTAAATTTATTTTAAATGAGATTTAAAAGAAAATTTCGTAAAATTGCACATTTATATTTATAGACAGAAATGGTCTCGAAGTATGTCAGGAAATATATGTTGTTGTCATAGACAATATAAAGACAAAGAGATATAGTTTTTTTTTCCTATTTGAATTTGCTGATGAATAATAATTTTTCAGTTAATGATGAAACCAGCTCCTTTCAATTTCCTCGACTATAAAATATCCATAGAAGTTTTCCTATTGGATCGTTAAATATTTGAGCTTAACAACCTTAACAAAATATCGCAATAACAATCATAAGAATGAATGCAGGTCATTATTTACAAAAGTAATGGGGTGTGATACTATTTGTTGTTACCGCGGTAAAATAAAACCTAAGAAAGTTTTCTTATCAATAGAAATTGTTATGTGCTGAGAGACATTGAAACGAGAAGGGTTAATGCCAAAAAACTCGTTCGAGGAATTGAAGATTTAATTCACACATAAACGACTTGAATTGTATGTCGAGCAGTTTGAACAATGGAAAGGTGACCCAGACTTTGGGGGCAATATTGATTGACACACAACTAAAAATGCAAGCTGTAAAGCGAAAATTTCATTTTTCGTAAACAACGACTTTGGAGTTGATTCCCTTGGTCGAAAGTTGAGTTGAAATACCAGGAAGGGTGGATAAGCCACCCACGCTCACTGAGGAGATTTAGTGAGAGGTAATAATATGAGAGAGTGGGAGAAAGGAATTCCCTAGAATTATCGAATTCTCTTCGCCAGTTTGGGCAAATGTCCATAAATACGAATGCGCGAAGCGAATTAGGCAGACGAGTTGCAAAAAAGATAAGAGAAGCAGAATAGACGGAGACGAGACCAGAGACAGGAAAGAGGCCTACGTGATTATTTGCGGACGAAAGTCTCTGTCTTCAGCCTTGTGCCAAACTTTACCATCAACAGCAAACCAGATTTTGCCAAGTCAACAACGATAGTATCACTTCCGATTTAGACGCGGGTTGGGCTGATAATTAATTGCATACGAACTCTGATATAAATCAATTAATGTACGAAGGATTGATATAAAAACATTATTTACTTTTGTTTAATTTATTTGAGTATTATTTCTTTCCTGTACGTCATCATCCTGCTTATACCATCCCAATACGAAGAAACATGCGACGATTCGATCTTAGCTGTCTTATGATCAACCTTAAATCACAACGTGGGATAAGGTTATCTCTGGATCGAAGAGATCTTCATCGATCCGCCGCGGTGTTGGAAGTCTTGGACGACCGGCTAGGGTGTTGTACGATTACAGAAGTACAAAGGAAAAAATTAAAAATTGGCATAGTTTTAAAACAAAAGGGATTGAGATATAAATGTGACAATATTTAACATGGCGTACGGACGAAAAGGGTTAAAACAAAACGATTTTAATTTTTTGTCAGAAAGAGAATTATTTTCCCAGGATATGGGAACAGATGTATGAATTTTGTTGAAAAAGTTACACAATGTGATTCAGCTAGATACAGCTAGCAGGTCGGGGGCCAGAGGTTAAAGTCGTCTGCTGAAAGGTGTCAATAGGAAATTTGGGCTGACAAAATTTACCTGAGAAAGAAAAAAATTAAAAGCAGATGACGACGTCAGAAAGGCTGACATCATATGATGGCTCCTCCTGAAGGAGGAGAGGATCTTCCAAAATTGAAAATGTGAAATAGAAAACGAAAGAAAAAGACTGGTTGAATTTTGGGAGATTTGCATAACACCCACCTATTCGGCTGCACCACACCAGTTGAAAGGGACAATCATAAATGCAAGTGCCCACGTGGGCCAAAGTTAGTTGGGGCCAGTTGCAGTTGGTGTCAGTTAGACGGAGGCAGTTGAAGGTTGCGGTCTGAAGTTGCGACCGGGAGTTAAGAGATTTCTGACGTAACGCTGTTTTGCCGACATAATGATAAGAATAATAATAATAATTATCTGCTGAAGAATAAAATCTCCGACGACATCCTTGTGTCGCCCGGGAAAGTACAATCAACAGTACTTGAAGTTAAATCCAGTTGTTGCTGAAGAAAAACTCCGACGATAAACCTTGTGCCGTCTGTGAAAGTACAAATCACAATACTTGAAGTTAAATCCAGTTGTCAAGTCTGGCCACCCTTAAAGAAGTTACCTGAAATTTTCGTTCCGTCACCATATATTAGAACGGGTTGGGAAAGAAGAAAAAGAACAAAGAAAGAACTGTAAATATTTTTTTTTCTTTTTGTTATTTTGATATAATCATATCGTGAATTATTCGGGCGTCGTCCATTTTGTTTTTCAATTTTGTATGCACGTGTTCAACTCCTTGGTTTAGCGTGGTTAAGATACCCCAGTGGAAATTCGGCTTGACTCTCATAAGATCAAAATCACAACGTGGGTAAGAGAGGTCACAGCTGAAGAGGTCAACTTAGAGATCAGCTGCTGTGTCAAACGCCATCAACGACCGACGAGTGGGCTGGCGGCCTGTTTTCTGATACCAGGATCGATCCTGACCAAGCGAGCAGACCGGGATTGACCCTGAGTATCGCCATACCTGGTGACCAAAGCAGACCGGACCCTGAACAACGTCATATTTGGAGGCCGTGACCAGGCCGTGTCCCTGAACACCGTCATATAAACAAGTATGTTAAGTTGGTGCAGTTTAAAGTTAGTTGATAAAAATATTTTGTGTGAAATATTCTTTTCAGATGTCAGAGTTCAAATAAAAATCTGTATATGTGTGGAAAGTGAGAGCAGATTTACATACAGTGAGAGAGAGAGAGAGGGGGTGGGGTTTACATAAAAAATGTGAGAGTATAAAAATTTTACACAGCAACATAAAAGATGTTTGTGCAAGATATAAAAAATTATGTTAAACAACAGTAACATAAAACAATTTTTGTGCAAGATATAAAAATTTTTCTACACTACCAACTCCAAGTTCTTGTGCCAGACACAAAACTTAGTTGGTAGAAATAGCAATTCTCGAAAATAGGCGCAACTTAAAAAAACAAGACGACCACTGCGTAAAATTTTAAAAGAAACAACACTTTCATTTACAACTACAAATTTGAAAAGTACAAAACAAGGGCCACACAAAAATTTTCTTTCGTGCGTCTCTTTGGGCAGGATAACACTTTTATGAGGTAACAAACAAAGAGGTTACTCACAGAAATAAGAAAAAAGAATATTTCAAAATGAGTTTAAAAACGGATTCATGTACAAAAATTATTCCCTTCGAGAATTTGGGAAATACTTGGAGAAAGGATTTAACAATATGGCATAAGAAAGACATTTCTCAAATGGCACCCACTTCTGTTCTTAACAGAATTCAGAAACAAGACGTATCAGTTCGGAGGGATTTTGAGTTATAAAGTTCACTTGTTTGTTCTTGGGTATGAAATCTTCAGTTGTAAGAATCTGCCTCCTATCTGTAAGGTCAGATTTATGACCTCCGACTGGACTTTCCTTTGAAGTGCCGGGTGCTCTGCTCAGTCCGTTTTCGTCAACGGCACATCCTTCTCTTCTTCTCTCAGCCCTCTGATTTGCCTCAGCCCTATCCCCTTCTCTCTGATCCTCTAATGCTTGTTCCAAGCATTTGAAACCGTTAACTGTGGATTTTCACCGAGCGAAGAAGATACGCCTGTGTTGTTCTTTTTTACTACAGTTACTGCTACTCAACTCTACTCTGCTGACCTTCCTTGTGGTGAAAGGGTCGTTTTTGTAATGCTAACGTTTCAGATTTTAGAATGAAGAACTATCATCATCATATATCATTACTTGTGGGAAGGTTGTTTTTAGAATAATGAAATATCTTCATCAGTCATCACTCTGGATCATAACAGATTCAATAAAACTGAATTTTAAATTTACAAAACGGAGGGTGTGGAAATAGTTTACTGTGCGGGTAATTTGTGTGTTTCGCCCACAAACGAAGAAAATGTTCATTGTAAATAATAGGTTGTTCGGAAAGTAATTACGTATTTAACAGAGTCAACAAACCAAAGTAGAACCAAAGTTCAATGGGTGGAAAATGCGTCTAGAATTATTTTATCATCTCTTCCACCCGACTGTGTGTTGTTTATAGTTCATTTCTGTTATGGCCCGTGAAGAATAACTCGAACATAGGTATGGAATAACACAGATATATTACAAACAGAATATGTACAAAAGAAGTAGAAGTGTTAGTAATAACAATCAGGTTAGGTTAGAGAGAACTATGTTGTCTCGACCAGTATCACTATTCCAATGTCTTACAGTAATCGTCTGGCGCGACTCTGTCTCTGACTGACTCACACTGACTCATACTACTGCTTCCTCTTGAGGCGCAGTATTTATGGTGTACGGGATAGTCCATTACTATTATGGGTAAGTTCCCATAACAATTTCAGAGTTTAATCCCATATAGAATTATAATTTCAAAAAGCGAGGTTTAAAAACATTTGTCTATTATCTATGGGTGCAGCGAAGGCTCGTACATAACAGCTGTGGTTTAAAAGATATTATAATGCTGACCGTGACATTTTCGATAAGCCTCGCTCTAGAAAACGATCCGCTTTAAATGAACAACTTTTGAAAGGGACTATTGAATTGGACAAACGCCAGAACAGCAAATATTTAGCTCAAAATCTTAAAGTGCCAAGTTCATTTGTCCACAAAATTCACACGCAAAATAGGAAAACTTGCAAATTGGGAAATTGAGTTCCTCGTGAGCTTTCGTTTGAGAGCCGAACCAATCATTCTACCATCTGTAATTCTTTTAACCAGGAATGCCAAATTTTAATTTTTGTATCGCATTGTTCCAGGTGATGAAAAATGGGTTTTGCATATCAACAGAAAACGAAAAAGACAGCAACTATCACAGAATGAGGAACCAGTGTCAACCTGAAAAGCCAGGACCCCTTTCACAGAAATGCTTGCTTTGTGTCTGGGGGAATATGAAAATTGTCGTCTATTACGATCTAGTGTAACCTGATAGGATCATCACGTCTTATGCCAACAACTTGATCAGATGTGAAATTTTTCCTACTTTGGTAAACAAAAATGATGTTATTCTTCAGCATGATACTTCAAGGGCACACTCTACAAAACAAACCCAAGAAATAAAAAGATCGTGAGAATGGGAGGTTCTTCTATATCTTCGATACTCACCAGATTTAGCATCTACATATTTTAATTTACGGTAAATGTTATTAAAGGCGACAAACATATTGTGTGGATTTATTTTATTGGCCGACTTTTCCAAATTTCAAATAATCCCGTGACGGAAGATGACCGATTTCTTAGGTTGATTTGGCAGACGTCACAGGATAGGTCCGGAGTGGATTTAGTCGTTGGTTGGATTTGATGAACGTGTTGATTGATCGGGGTCACAGTGGTGGGTTGATTCGTGGTAGGGTTCGTTGGTTGCTGAGGTGACTGCGGTGGCGACGGGGGATTAGGTGTAACTGGTAGGCCTGGAGTGGAATGTTCCTGTTGGATTAGGTCGGATGTTTTACCAACGAAAAGGGGTCGCGGTGGTGACTGCGAGGGTATGCCTGTTGCGAGTCAGACTGCCGAGTTAACGGCGGTAGCAACGAGGATAGGTCCTGAAGCTGATTGGTGACGACGTCGATGTGTTATAAATCACGGCGGTTGGCGTGAGGAGACTGGCGGTGTCGAAACTGGATTGTTGGGCGCATTCCGCGTGTGAAGAATCGGGTGAGATTAGTGAAGCCTGGGAGTGATAAGCGGTCATGGCGGTGACAGCGCTCAGCATGTCGACAGGTAGCCTTTCGGTCGGTAATTGTGTTTGTCGTTGCGAGTGGCCTGCTTTTAAGCAGATCTAACAGTCCCCATAGTCATCCCCTTTTCCGACGGGAACGTTCGCGATTGGCCACTGTATCGCCACTGTATCATTGTGTGGACTTGCTCCGTGGACAGGGTATGATGCTCGGAGTCTCTGCGCAGAAAACGGCTTTTTTATTCTGTGTTTTGCCTTCTTGGCTTTCACATCCGGCCGACCTTCAGAAGGAAGCAGAATGAGATCTAATTGCAGCGAAGTATAACACCTCCGTTAAACACGTCTTTCTTTCTTTCTTTCTTTCTTTCTTTCATTCATTTTCCCACTGAACCAAGTAGTGTCTTTTCCCCTCTTTCCACGCGATCAAAACGAAATAATTCATTATTTATAAGGTATTGGTAGGAGACATTAAACACTTCTTTCTTTCTTTCTTTCTTTCTTTCATTCTTTCTTTCTTTCTTTCTTTCATTCTTTCTTTCTTTCTTTCTACCCAAATCCTCGTCTTACGAACATTTATCTTTTATTTATGGTAGCTAGATTTTTGGCGATTGCCTGACTCGGTTTCTTTCGTTCGAGATTGTGCATCTGAAAAATAGCACATTTATTGCGGTCGTAAGTGCTTCTCAGCCTTTTGGCTAAGATAAAAGTGTCGCATCTCTTCTTATCAGCTTAATAGGAATCTCTCTCTCCACTTCTATCTTCTCTTCTTTCATTATCTTCTCACTGAAACCAAGTAGTGTCTTTTCCCCTGATTCCACGCGATCAAAAACGGAATAGTCCATTATTTATGAGGTAATTACAGAGCGTAACGGTCGAGCGAACTAATGAAAGGGGAGGCATGCACAATTATAATAGGATAGGACGAAATTCAATTCTGTGGGAGCTTGTAAAACCACTTAGACCAGTTTATCACCCAAAAGATGCTAAATCCTGAGAGATGAAGTCATGAGGCTGCCTCAAAGATGGTGAAAGGTAATGGAAGAAAATGGCAAGTATGATCTTCAATAAATATATGTAAAAAATAAGTAATTATTGTCATTGAAAATCACTTAAAAACGCTATATATTTTTGTTCTGACCCAATATAATAGACGATATTTAGTAAAGGTGAGATTTGCAATTATCATTTTCTTTTTCTTTCATTTGCCCACACAATTTTATTACAGTACGAATCCATCTACTATTAATGATACTTGTCTCGTAATACTGATAATATACAAAACAGCAGATGGGTGTTCAATTGAAGAAAACTTCCGAGCTATTGTCAGTGGAAGGACTTGTAGGTCACTTCACTGGTCTATGCAATCAGCTTTGTCATAAACCTGAGAAACTCTTAGTATTATAAATCCTTTATTGATTAGAAGATTTGCTTGTATTTGTAATTTTTACAATGATACTCACCCTGTACAAGGCCCAAGATCCACTCGAGGTAGAGGGTTACAGAGTAAGAGGGTCACAGTTCATGGGGATATGTGGGGAAGATAACGGTTAACCCTAGACTTGAACAGGTTAAGATTGTAGTGATTGGGGAAGTATTTTCTTGAGAGTCGTTTCCAGCAGCGCTTCATGGGAAAAAGCTATTCGAGTGGAACTTACATCTCACCAATGGAATGCGGAGTGGATGAGGATGGTTCGCTACAATGTGTGGCCATGAAAGCAAGAACAGGTGGAACTAAGGAATGTAGTTCGTCTGAACATTTTCCATTGAAATAGCGATAGAGCAGCGAGAGATTGGCAACGTTTCGTCCCGGTTGTAGGGTGGAAAATAATTCGTCACCCATTCTAAATATGAACTCAGCACGTCATTTATTAAAAATAATTTTTGCTTTATAGACAAAAAAACAAAAAAAAAACAATGCAGTGGTTAACAAGTGGTTCTCTCATGTTGATTTCATTATGATTATCTTCCCAATTAAGCGTTCCATGAAAATGTTTCAATGAAATTATTTTATTTTAATCATTTCACCCAAGCAAGGCGGGAATGCCACTAGACCAGATAGAATAATGAAACTGATATCAAAATTAAATAAATTTATTTATCTTCAAAATTACGAGGGATGATTTGTAAGTAAGGTCTCCTATCCTATAAAACAAGTTTTAGACCAACTAGAATAATGAAACTCGTATAAAAATGAAGGAAATTTATTTTTCTTCAAAATTTCGAAGGTTGATAGATAATAGATAAGTAAAGCCTCAAATCCTATAAAACAAGCTTTAGACCAGCTAGAATAATAACATGGGTATCAAAATGAAATAAATGTATTCATCTTCAAAATGATGAGTGCCGATTGATAAGTAAGGTCTCCAATTCTATAAAACAAGTTTTAGACCAGATGAAACTAGTATCAAAATGAAGTCAATTTATTTCTCTTCAAAATTACGAGGGTTGATTAATAAGGTCTGTAATCCTATAAAACAAGCTTTGAACCAAATAGATTAATGAAACTGGCATCAAAATCAAGTCATTTTTTGTCTTTCAAGCTATGTGTAAAATAGCAGAACAGACCTGGTCCTAGTCTTATTACTATGCTTTAAAAGGAAGATATTTATTTTTAGGTTTTCCTTATCTATTTCTAGTTTCTAATTATATTTAGTTTTATTTCTGGAAGAAGCATAATTTTTGTTGGTTGGTTTTGTTCAGCGGCATACCAACCTTTGCGGGTAACCCCTCGTAATTTTGAAGAATGCCGAAATCTAAATATTTTGTACACAATTTTATTTTATTTTTATTTATTTTGAAGATAATTGTTGTGACCAAGAAAAGTATGCTTTGTCTATTATCTCGTTCATTGTTATAGGAAGCTCCCTGACAGTATTGCACAAGGTACTTTTTTTTATTTCGACCTCTAATCTTATGGCAGCAATGACTGTGTCTTCCAAGGATTCAGCATACTTAGGTATCAATCTGGACAACCTGTCTGCATGACAGATTTTTGTGTATGGGAGAAACTCCATTTTGTAGTTATAATTGAGGAGAATGGTTCCCCATCTTTGCAGTCTATTAGCAGCATGTGTTGACAGACCCTTTTTTGGTTTTTTGGTCCAAAGATAGTAAGGAGTTGACGATGGTCTGTCTGCAACAAAAAGTATCTTCCATGAATAAATCTATGAAATTTAGTTACCGCAAAAATGATTCCTAGGCTTCCTTTTCTACTTGCGAGTAGCCCCTTTCAGCTGGTAATAGTGTCCTAGATGCGTAGGCGATTGGCTTTACCTTGTGTAAATGCACGCCCCGATGCCGTAGGAGCTAGCATCGCTGGCTACAATGATGTCAAGGTTTGGATCGTAATGAGTCAGTAACAGTTCTGATGTAAGGACCTCCTTTATTTTCTCAAATGCTTCCTGACATTTGGTTGTCCATTCCCACTCTTTATCTTTTCTCAATAATTCATTAAGTGGAGTTCTCAAACTGGGCATTCTTGGGAGAAAAACGTAATAATTGGCAAGATGTAAAAAACTTTGCAGAGCCGACACGTTTTCTGGTGCTGGCATATTTATTATTGCTGTTATCCAATCTGGATCGGAACGCCTTCCGTCTTTGTCAATTATTTACCCCAAGTACTTAATTCTCTTTAAAGAAAAACTTACACTTCCCGTCTTTTAATTTGAATCTGTAATCCTGGATTCTCATGAACATCTGCCAGACGTGCGATTTGTGTTCCTCGATGCTCTCGCTTTTCATTAGGACGTCATCGAGATAGGCCACCGCAAAATCCAGACCATTTAACATCGTGTCCATGACCTGTTGTAAAATGGAAGGAGCAACCTTAACCCCGAACGAAAGTCTTAAAGATTTGTATAAACCCTTGTGGGTGTTTATGCAAAGCAACTTCGAACATTCCTTGTCCACAGGTATTTGTAGATATTCGTCGTGTAATCAATCTTAGAAGAAAAATATTTTCCTCCACTGAGCTTAGCGAATACCTCCTCTTGACTTAGAAAGGGGTAATGGTGACCCTTTAGGGCGCTGTTCAGTCCCGTAGAGGTCAGCACATACACGAAATTCTTTGCTCATTTTTTTTTAATATAAACTGTGAGAGACACCCATTCACTATATTCGACCTTTGCCAGAACTCCCATTTCCTTAAATCGATTCAACTCGTCAATTTGATTTAACGAGACAAATGGAACGTTACGTTTTTTCTTAAAAACTGGGTTTATGTCTGGCTTTAACTCAAACTTAGCAGACATTTGTGTGCATTTTCCTAGTACTCCACTGAAAACATCGGGAAAAATATTTTTAGTTCACCTTTCAACTTTTCTGCTTCGTCAGTCAAATTTTCGACATAATGAGTTAATAGGCATATCCCAAAGTTGAAACTGTTCTAACCAATCAGTCCCGAACAAATTACCCGTATTTTTCATAATATACACCATTAGTATTAAAGTTTTCCCTTTGAACGACACGTTCATTATAAGTTCGCCCATAAACTTAATAGGAACGCCAGTTACACTTTTAGCACTTCGGTTCGTTCTTAACAAAGTCGGCCTACCCAGTTTTTTTCCATGTTTGATAATTAATTATGGATAAGTCTGAACCCGAATCAAACTGTAGCTTTATATTTATGTTAAATATGTGCACTTCAATATATTTCTTGATGTTACGACTTTCATCAGACTTGTTAATTTTTCAAAAACTTTTTGTTTTGTTCTTAATACTGCAGTGGGAACTTTTGTGTCGCAATTTATCGCAAAACATATTTTATCTTTAAAAGGACAATCTCTATACCAATGTAATTGACCACACCCGAAACATGGTCTTGACAGCACAGTAACTTTATTATTTTTTGGTTGACCCGTTTAAATTTTTCTTTGGTGTATTTTTTTAATGTGAGCCACGCTACTCTGTTCAATGTTTTTCGAATCCTCTCTGACGCTCACGAAACGTTGGCAATCTTCGGCAACTTGCTGTAAAGTAATGTCGGGCTCATTTTCAAGCGTGTTGAGTACCCTACGACGTATTTCGGCGCCTTTCGCTGCAATCAAAACCTGGTCGAAAATCAGACATTTGAAATTATTGGCGCTTAACTCTGCCAATTTGAAGTCATCGCAGTGCTTATTGACTACACTCGCGAAAGTAGTATAACCTTAGTCTTCTTTGTGGATGAGATTCATGCATTTCCAACGCTTGTGGGACAGTGATGTTTTTGGACTGAAGACTTCTGTTAATGATTGAACCGCCTGTTTAAATTTCAAGTCACTGGTTTTCTTTTTATGGTCAGTCTAACTTGCACAATCCGTATTGTGTAAGTCCTCGTAACGTTTAAAGTACGAAGCGAATGTAATTTCTTCTTCAGGCACAAACGTGAAGTTTTCAATAGCACTCCATATAGCATTTTGAGAGAACGCGTTTTTGCTGTTCTCATTTTGGCTTTTGATGGATATATTATACAAGTGCCTTTGCTCATTCTGTGTTTGAAGGAGTATTTCTTCCAGTTTCTGTTGTCTAACCTGAATTTCTAGGTGCAATTCCTCAAATTTCTTCTGGTATTCTGCTTGTTCTCGCTGTAATTTCTCATGTCTTTCTTGGTAATTCTATTCCAACGGTAGTTGTTCCTGTTGGCGTTTCATTAACACTAGCATTGCACTTTTAAATTCGTCCATTTTACTGCGGTGGTACGTAAAATTAAGAAATGAGACGGGTGGGGGGAAATGTTTTTTCTCTTTACCCTCTAAACCAACAATAAGTCTGTTTGACTTGTACAGTTCTTTTACAGACTTGTTGGAATGGAAAAATTAACATGGTTCACCAACCTTCTTCCCAACCACTGAATTGAACTTGTAGAAATCCTATTGTTTTGAGGAGTTTCTTCTTTTCACTGTCACTGTTTTTGAAATTAACACTGGATACCCTTTTGTCGTAGAGTTTGATTAGAATTCCTTTCTTCACCACTGTTGTAGACACTGGCAAAAGTTGTTTTTTATGATTTAACGTGAAGTCTGTTTCTTCGAATCCTTCGCCTCCAAGATGTTGTGACCAAGTAAATGGTTAAAGAAATAACAAAACAAGTGTTACAGATATATCATATATTAAACAGTAAGTACAACAGAAGAGTATTACACGACTAGTAAGTGTGTGTCTGATGACCCAGCGTTCAATCTATTCGATTGTTCCCCCCAAGGCCTTCTCTCCTACTAATCATATAGTAGGCGGAAGAGTCCAACATAGACTCTTTAGTCAGGGCCGGTGCAAGGGTCTCGCTCCCTTCCCCCAATCTATGATACGGGGTTCCCTCTCTACTAAATCTCAATTTTCATATGGTAGTATTCATATGAAATACTAATTTTTATTGTAACCTAATTATGTATAATAATGGATCATATGCAATATGGGTGAACAATTCAACTAGAAAAATTGAAAATAAATATAATGTATCTAAATACAAATAAAATTAGAGACATGTTATAATAGATCATTCTATATTAAATAAATCAACAATGTTTTGCAACAATTTTTAACATCAACTTTTTCTCTTGTTAAGAAGTTGAATAATTTAACACATTCAACATTATTTATAAAAAATAGTGAATTTCATATATAGTGTTTTTTCGAGACTTAGCATGAACAAAACAAATTCACGGATTTCGACGAAAAAAGAAACCCCAGAATGACGTCAAAATCCGTGAAAAGTTTTCCTAACATCAGGTGTGCTTAGTTTAATTTGTCACATATATACATGTACGTATAAAAAAAGCAGATGTTGATAATATAGTGAGGGTCGCTAAGCACTGACCGGGGCCCCAATCATGCTGGCTACCCCGGTATGGGGTTTCCGGTGTAGTACTCACCAGCCCTGATACCAGTGTTAGAGTTATCTCCCTTGAACTTGCCACGTCAGTTCACAGCGTCTTTGTTATGTATTTAGCTAATCATTTTACCTTCGGTTAACCTTGCATACTTTCTCCAAGGTGTGTAAATTTAGGTTTGCTGTATTGAGTCGATCGTGTTCATTTTTAAACTTTTTAGGCTAAACTAGGCCTGCCAGCCACAAAAGTACCAGCCTTCTAAAATGATAATAACGAATGCATATGAAAAATTTTGCTTGGTGGCTTCTGGAATCTTTTTTCTTTTTTTTTTTTTTTTTGCAAGAAATACATTTTATTTGAGGATTTATCTTCAACCCTGCCGCCTACAATCTTCAAAAATTCAAATGCAACGTAGTCCGTCGCCATCTTACATCTTCCTGAATTTTGTTCATTTATTGTCCTTTCTCCTCACTAAAGCTTTCTCATTCACTTTCACTCCCAGTAACCCGTTTGCGTCTTAGTGGCATTATTGCTTTCCTTAGGGTGAAATTATTTTTAAAAAAAAACAACATTTTCTTGCCTAATATTTTTTTACAAACGGTTTTATTAGCATTAGACTGAAGATGGTGGAGAGCTTTTTTTTATTATTACCAATAAATAACCAGAACAGCTGTGGTGCTATAAGGTTTACTTCAACTCTAACTTATTGCAACAGCTGTAGGAAGAAGAGAAGTTCTTAAGTAAAGATGGTAAAGAAACGTTTCAATACCACATAATCAAATTAACACGCACACACACATATATGTTTGTATATTAAGACCTGTCTCATTAAATCATTTAGACAAGTTAATAGGATCCTCTCATAACGACAGTCAAGTTTCTTAGTAACGTTATTACAAGAAGAAGGAAAATTACCATGTTGATGCATATGCTTTCGACATTAGCGCAATGTCGTCATCAGGGTCTTGTTTTTTCTAAGACAAAAAAATTGTTGTGCTCATCATTTTTTTAAGACAAAATTGTTGAGTTCAGACAAAATTATTGTTTTAAGACAAAACTGTTGTGTTCAGCAGAAAATTAAAATTTTACGTGTGACGTGAAAAACGCCAAGGTTATGTACTGTAAAATTATAACATTTTATCCTGTAGACACGAGTGCAAATGTCAAGGGAAGTAGCTAAGTTATTGAAATGTCTATATCTTTTTTTAAAGGAAAAATTATATATATATATACAGATGCCTACATATATATATATATGTGTGTGTATATATATATATATATATATATATATATATATATATATATATATATATATATATATATATATGATGAAAATGTGGAAAAGACAAAGCAAAATCCGAATATGTGAGTTTACTGTGTTTTATTTTGTTTTTTGTTTTTTTGTTGTTTTTTGTTGTTAAAAAACAGTAAACTCACATATTCGGATTTTGCTTTGTCTTTTCCACATTTTCATCATACCGTCAGATCTACATCCACATATTTGCTTACATATATATATATATATATATATATATATATATATATATATATATATATATATATATCGAGGAGATATATGAGGCCCAGTATTAGTGATAATTAAGTTAGATGTAAACTTTTTAGAGTTTTTGGTGTTGTCAACTAATATTTGTCTTATGTTGATAGTTACATTCATTCATGATGTGTTGGTCAATTTGTGCACGAATAAATCCTCCCTTTCCTGTGTAAAAATAATGTTGTCTATGAATGCTCAGGTCCCCTGGAAGATTGCATCTCCAACACTAATAATTAAAAAACATTAAATACTTACATTGGGCACACATGCACCACACTCTCACGCAGATTGACCTATCACCTGTCGAAAATTAGTGCAATCTGTGCACGCATCAAAATCGAATGATTTAGTAATAATGCTCTTGTCTTGTGCTATGCATCTGGTTCATATACAATTTGTAAAGCTTCAGTAAATTATAAATATTATCATAAGATTGTGCCATAAGGCTTTCACTGATCACCGGAATGAAATTCCAACGATACAATTTTGAACTTAAACTTAATCTTTAAACAAGTCTTATCAAAAAACGGTAACGATTTGGAAAAAATATTTTGTGTCGTTATTTATCATCCCAAACCCCAACTTTCAAATTGAGTGCAATGTCGCAGTTCCAAAATCAACCTACTATTGAGCCTGTGTCTACATTTTTTTTTATTCTTGCATAAACTCGGACGTATATCTATCATTTTCACAGCACTCTAGTGTAAACCGGACTCATATCTTCTTTTTTGGATTTTAATTGGTATTTTGCTGACAAATGTAAATCGGACCAATGTCTGTCGATTTAACTCTGGCGTAAACCGGACCAACGTCTACCTTTTTGACTCTAGTGTAAACTGGACCAATGTTTATCTATTTTACTCTAGCGTAAACCGAACCAATGTTTACCTTTTTGACTTTAGTGAACCAATGTTTACCTTTTTGACTCTAGTGTAAACCGAACCAATGTTTACCTTTTTGCTCGAGTGTAAACCGGACCAATGTCTAACTTTTTAGCTCTAGTGTATTGAGGGTTGTTCAAAAAGTTCTAAGCCTCACCCAGAAAGAAGATCCATAGCTGGACATTTTCCTCGTGGCAACACACTACCACTTCTTATAAAACTGGAAAAACTAATTCAGATTTCTGTCTTCATTTCTGTGAAGGTGAGGCCCATACAAATGTGAAAAAGCTGTGACAAATCTAAAAACAGTGGCCCGTGCAGTCATAAAGTATCTATAAAAGAAAGGTATGACACCCAAGGAAATCTATGAAGACATAGCACAGACACTTGCTGATGACTTCCCTTCCTATGCAACTGTGAAGAAGTGGGCTGCAGAATTCAAACGGGACAGGGTCAGCACAGAAGATGACCCTCGGCCAGATTGTCCAAAAATCTCAACCACTGATGAACAAGTTAATGCCATTCACCGTATGGTTTTAGATAACAGACGTCTTAATTTCCAGCAAATTGCTAAGTCCATGGACATTAGTTCTCGTTCGGTCCATACTGTTTTAACTGATATCTTGGGAGTGAGCAAGCTGTCTGCAAGGTGGGTGCCAAGAAAACTGACACCAGAGCAGAAGCTGAAATGGTTGACATTTCCAGGACACTTCAGTCTCGCTTCCAGCCTTACCCTGAGAATTTCCACCACAGATTAGTAATTCAAGATGAAACCTGGGTTCACCACTTCAAATCTGAATAAAAGATTTAAAGCAAACAGTGGAAACACTCTGATTCTCCACTTCCGAAGAAGTTCAAACACACAACGTCTGTTAGCAAGGTGATGATGAGTTGTTTTTTTTGTTTTTTAGATTCTGAAGGTGTAATCATGATAGACTTCCTGGAAAGGGGAAAAAATCTATTAATGGACTATGCATCAGAATTAAGACAACTGAAGGAAGAAATCAAGTCGAATTTCTGGAATGAGGAGTTTATTTACACTTTATATCGTGATGCATTTTTTTCTTTTTTGGCTCTGGTGTAAATCGAACCAATATCTACCTGTTTATTGATTTTTGTCCTCTAAGATCTTATATTTGACATTAAATGACTCAACAATAGTTGCTATGCCTTTAAATTAGATAACCTACCCTAACCTAAGCATAACTTCCTTGTGTAAAGATGTTAGCGAATAGGTAAGGCTGTTAAATTAAGTGCCCTATTTCTGTAATGATGGGGTGTAAGAGGAGGGGCAGTAACAGATTCCATATCGTATATTATGACATCCATTATTTTATTATATTGCTTACTTCTGCCATCAAAACATTTATAGCATTACTTGTTTGACATTTTATAAGTATTATTATTGCTATTAAAAGTGATTACACATTTATCAGTCGCTTTATTTGTCAAATATAAAATGTGTCATTAGAAGAGTTCAAGACATGAAAATGGTTGAATCTCCTACTATATCTCCTACCATATTTGTGTTTATATCACTCACTCGCACACACACACAATATATATATATATATATATATATATATATATACGCACACACACACAAGCGCATACAAACCCATATATATATATATATATATATATATATATATATATATATATATATATATATACTCTATCTACATTGTTCGTTGTTCGGATTATTGTCCTCATCTTTATTTTCATATTCACGATGTTTCGGTCGCTGTACGCCGCTCCGGCCTTCTTCAGGTGATATACGTTGGAATTTCGAACCGAACCCTTTATTTTGTCCACTGGATAGCTTGTTCTAGTTCCACGTGCCATGTATTTTCCGGATATCTCAGTTTTCGCCTGGAGAAGGTCGGAGCGTACAACGTATATCCAACATTATTTGGACGCTAGAATCTCTTCTCTATATATCTTTCCCTTTGCTGTTCATGAAGGCGAATTGGACATTACATTGCTGCACTGGTCCAATGCGTGTTGGTAAGGGCTTAAATTACCTGATATTTCCAGGCGATTACCCATCTAGGTACTGACTGGGCTCAAGGTGATCGGGCGTTGCTGATCGAACGAGGACCGGTGTTTCAACGTGATACCGCCATTCGCGAGAAGAGCCATTATTATTATTATTATTATTATTATTATCATTATTATTATTATTATTGTGTCCCTTCAGTACGTTTGCTATCTCTCCTAAAGCTTGCTCTGCGATCCATTTTCTCAAGCTTACAAGGTAGGTTATGCGTTGTTTTCCGCTGTTCCACTGGCCTTAAATATGTCCTGTGAGTATCAAATTTTCCAAGCCTTCTTTCCTCATTATGTACCTTAGATATTTCAACTCTGTCTTCCTGATTTTTTAAGAGAGAGATGAAATTCTGTGTCCTTTTTGTTTCCATTTTCTCTAAAACCTCTTCGGTCCATGTTATTCTTAGTATCCTCCTGTAGAACCACATTTCTATTGTTTCAAATCTTTTCTTAATCTGTGAGGGGATTATTCTGCATTCACTGCCATACGGAAGAACTGATATTACGTACACTTTTCTTTGTTTCTAAATAGATTTTTCTGTTTCGTAATACTCTGCTTAGCTTTTGAAAGGCATATGCCAATGCGCCTTCGTATTTCATTGTTGCACTTTCCGTTCTCTGTTTAAACACTTACCAGATATTTAAATTTTTGTATTTGTTTGAGTTTGGCATCTCCTTTTTGTAATCTGCATCTTGGTCTCACTCTTTTGTTAACAGCCATGCTGCTATTATTGTATGTAAGCATAATATTGTGAATTTTAAAACATTTATCTATTTTCTGTCATCTGTTAAAACACTTTCCTGATATTTAAATTGTTGTACTTATTCGATTTCGGTAACTCCAGGTTGTAATTTTTATGTGGGATTGTTCCTTTTGTTAACAACCATGCATTCTGTCTTCTTTTATTTGATGTTCAGTCTTTTCTTCTCGCTTTCTTTCACTACCTTCTGTAGGAAGTTCATGTAGTTTGTTTTCTAAGCCTGCTATCAACACTGTGTCATCTGCATATTTTATGTTAAGATTTAGCCCCCAATAATGATATCCTGGTTGGATTTAAAATTCTCTCAAAATCACCTCAATCTATAGGTTGAATAAGTCGGGTGAGAAGACACACCCTTGTCTTACACCCCTTTCTATTTACCGAACTTATTTTCTGTATGTATGTAGGCGGTTTGCTGCCAGTATAGGTTCTGGATTATTCTAATGTCCTTCCCGAATATGTCAAGGTTACTTAGCAGTTCCAACAGTTCTTTGTGACGTTCTTATGATAGTCCCTGTAAAAAATCTTAATGATTGAACTTACTTTGTTGTTGAGTGAGTGAATGTGTAAGTGAGTGAATGAGAGAGTGAGTGTATTGCCTAGGCGTTGCGTTGTGTTCTAGCAGCGTTTTTCAAACTTTTTTTTACTGCGACCCACAGTAAGAACCACATTTTGCATTGCGACCTACGTGTCATAAATCAAAGACAAACTTTGTTCATTAGGTTCATTTATTTAGCATTGACAATTTATATATATATATATATATATATATATATAATATATATATATATATATATATATATATATATATATATATATATATATATATATATTTATGATCTGCACATACAGTTCAGTCAAGTAAGTAGTTGTAAAAGGCAATAGTAATAAAATAGCCTTTTTTACACAGTAGTGGAAATTCCCCTTTATTCTTAACCCAAAACAAGATACATAAAATCAATGATAACAGACTATATATATTTGAACACTTTATCCCATAAATATAGTACACCTTAAGAGTATATTTCTTATATATATATATATATATATATATATATATATATATATATATATATATATATATATACATATATATATATATAAATATTCAGGGGAAACAAATATTCACACAAATACAAATTTTTAATTTATTGTATTTCTAACTAATGAATAAACATACTTTTCATATAATTAATTGTACACAAATGCATAATAACTAAATATGTATAGAAAACTGAAAATATTTTGATTTAATAGTAATAAATCTCATTTATCCATTTAATAGGTGAAAAGATATTCGTACAATGCAAATTTCAGATTTAAAAATTTAAAAATTTCTTTAATATTCTAGATTATTCAATGGAATATTCTAGAATGTTCCAATGATGTTATCAGTAGTTATTTTTAGCCAAAAAAATACAAACAGATCATTTTGTAATTAATATTCGTACAAGAAGGTTTTTTATCATGGCAAGAGGTAAAGAATTGACAAATTCGTAAAAAGAACTGATTGTTAAGCTTTGGAAAGAAGGTAAAAGTTACAGGAAAATCTCAAACAGCCCGAGTATTCCATTTACTACCATTAGTTCATTTATTGCAAGGTATAAAAAATCAAAACTGTTGAAAACCAAAGAACAAGTGTTCCCCAGAAGATTTCTGCAAGATCTTTGAGGAAATGAATGCGTCAAATTAAACAAAATCCAATGCTTACTCGTCAAGAGTTGCAGGATGATTACTTTCATCAGGAATCTGTGTCACTAAACGCACAATAAGCAAAGAAATTCATAGGAACAATCTAAAGTCACGCTCCCCTCGGAAAACTCCACTGCTTTTGAAAAGACGCAGAGATGACAGGTTAAAATTCGTTCGTGAACATAAGGATAAGGAAAAATCGTATTGGGAAAGAGTATTATGAACAAACGAAACCAAAATTTAGCTGTTTCGACGTAATTCTATAAATCATGTATTGGGAAAGATGGCGATGCCTTCAGACAAAAGAACACAGTTCTATTAGTGAAATTTGGTAGTGGCAGCATCATGGTTTGGGGATGTTTTTCCGTAAAAAGTACTGGCAATATATCAGTAATTGATGGTAAAATGAATGCCGCAGCATATCGAAATATTTTGGAAGCAAATTTAATGATTTCGGTTGAAAATCTTGAACTTCCTCCTACGAAGAAATGGTTTGCTAAAAAATAATGTAAATATCCTGAAATGGCCAAGTCAGTCCCCAGATTTAAACCCAATCGAGAATCTGTGGCGTTATTTGAAAATACAAATCCAATCGAGAGCTCCAACAAACATCCCGGATCTGATGACCATATGCAAAGAAGAATGGAACAAAATACCAACTAAAATTAGCAAATCATTAATTGAGAACTACAAGAAGAGGTTGATTGCTGTAGAAGTGAATAATGGCTATTCTACAAAGTATTGAATGAATATTATGTATTCTTTTTTGTATTGTACGAATACTTTTTTCGCCCATTTAAAATGGATAAATGAGATTTATTTCTATTAAATCAATTTTTTTCTGTTTTCTATGCATATTATTTATTATGCATCTGTGTACAATTAATTATATGAAAAGTATGTTTATTCATTAGTTGGAAATACAATAGATTAAAAATTTGTGTGTGTATGAATATTTGCTCCACAGTATGACACGAGCTTACCTCGGTGAAAAACTAGCGATGATTTATGAGTGCTGTGCAACATTTAGAGTTGTTTATATTCTGCACTTTGCTCTCAGTCGTGTATTATTTCCTTTCTTTATTTTTTGCTGCAACCCACTGAAGAGTCGGGACCCACAGTTTGAAAAACTCTGTTCTAGATGTACGAAGATTCGATAATGGCTCTCCACAACTTTCTATCTCGAGTGGCTCTTAGCAGTTTTTGTCTTTGCTAAGGCTCATGTCCCCCGCGCTCCGCCATTCATTCACAAAAACTCAGCTCGCTACCTTCCCCTATGCCTCTTGCCCTCAATATATCCCGTGAGGGGTAAGTTTTCCCAGCACTCCTTCCTCATTATTTGTCCAAAGTATTTCAGCTGTATTTTACTGTTTCTGGGAATAAGTGTTCTTTTCGTTGCCATTTTCTTTAAGACTTCTTCGTTGCTTACTGGCACTGTCAATGGTAATCTCAGTATCCTTCTGTACAACCACATTTCCTCATCCGTAGGGAGATTGTCCAGCACTCACTGCCTTATAAGAGGATGGATATCACATAGCAATTCAGCTCTTTTATTTGTTCCTAACGAAGTTTTTTTTCTGTTTCTTAATGCTTTGCTTAGCTTTTGGAAGGCATCTTTCGCTAGTCCAATGCGTCTTCGGATTTCGGTGCCGCAATTTCCATCCTTTTAAAAAGCTTCCCAGACATTTGACCTTGCTTGGTGTTGGCATCTCGGGTTTGTAACATTTGTCTTGGGCTGTCTCTTTAACTAGTGACCATTCTTTCTATCTTCTTACAGTCCTTTTTTCTAGCTTTCTTTTACCAACTTGTCTAAGATGCCCTTTAGATTTTTTTCCGTCTCAGCAACCAACGCAGTGTCATCTGCGTATCTTATATTAAGATTACGCCAACCGGATGTTTAAAAAAATCACTTTGATGCCGATTAGGCATCAAAGATTCGTACGTAAGTGTGCGTGTGCGTGTGTGTGTGTTTGATGGCGTTTTCCCACAAGTGGGTAAAACGCAGATCTCTGCAAGAGATCACATTTTTTTAAAATATTTCCGCTGAAATGCAAAGTAAAAAAGAATATTTATTTCTGTAGAAAACAGAAAATGTGGCTCAAGGCCGAAATGGGGAATGGTGAATACGTCGGTCTTCTGTCTTAACTTCTAAACTTAGCTAGCCACAAACGCTGACCCAATCATACTAACAATATTTCTTACACCAAAACAACACATTATTACTTACCTTTCTTACCACATCCACCATAATACCTCAATGACTCCATGAAAATACTAACTAGACCCCATATGTACAATTTATCGTCCGTGGCGGGGGGGATAAAATAACAATTTAAAATTTTTAAAAAGTAACCCCAATGAGTATACAATATGAAACAAATAACTATTTACAAGAAACTAAACAAAATCGTGTTCGTAATAAAAAAAAAAAAACCCACAATGACTAAATGTGGCAGAAACATCAGTTAACTAGACAAAATTAATGCGGGACTATAAAAAATAAAAACATTCGTTCACCCCAAGCACTCACACAGAAATGCACTCATTCAGACACAACAACAGATACGAAAAATCACACCTGAAACGAAAAACGCCCCGCATCCACCAGAGAACTGACGTCACTGACCACCAAACAAGGGAGGGGATGGAGAATTAAACTTAAAGAAAAATAGGGACAGAAATAAAAGGGGCCAATGAGCATACATACCCTAGCTAAGTTTACTGGAAAATGAAACTAAAGAATCAAAAACAAAACCTAAGCTAACCTAATTTTGGGATGGGTTGCCCGTGTTTAACCCAGGTAAAGCAATATTCTGATGCCTAACCGGCATCAAAGTGCCACTCCAAGTCAGCCTCTTTCACACGACACAAGCGCACAAGATTCACCCACCTTTTGCCAAATTCAGATGAAGAGAGTCGCCGCCTTTCCGACCTAATCTTGACTTTAAGCTGATGTACAAGATCAGTTGGGAAGAGGTAAACTTCTCGCATCCATAGAATCCCTTCTGACGTGTCGTCCAAATCACGACTTATGAGAGCAAGCATAAGAACACATAGTGTTCAGCCCTCGTCAACGGCGGAGCCACATTGCTACAAAGAGAAGTGGCCTCAAGGACAAAGAACTTTCCAGACAGCATGCGAACCATGAGACCTTCAGCATACTTGCAGAGCGGTGCTACAACCGTGTAATGAAAAAAGGCGTGACCAATGGTCTCGACTTCCCCACTACAGCGGCGGCAGTTTGGATATTTCTCCAAGCCCGCTAAACAAAGTCTTTTGGCGACCCACGCATCACCAGCCAGGTGAGTGATGCCTCATTGTTATTGAGGCATTTCAACTCGCGCGCCCACGGCCATATTGAGCGAGCCTCCTGCTTCGTAAGACCGAGCTCGTCAATCAAATCATCACGAACGGCCCCCACTAACTAATCCCTGATATAATGCCTTACGAGACACGTCTGGACGTTGGAAGAGGAAGGAAAGATGGAGAACGGAAGGAAACGTTTGTCATTTTATAGACTTAAACAGCGCTGTCTAACGGGCGTTTTGGGGGAAACCCAGAGTGTTTAAGGGACAGCATTCATCCTTGGGCTCTGAGTAAAATGAACGCTACCACACACTGACAGTTTTCAACGTATTTTAAAAACGTTATTATTTTTCTTAATTCGTTGCTGTGCGTGTTAATGTCGTCGTGCTCTGAAATGCCTCTTTCGGGCGACGGATGGCTTCTCCAACGTCCAGGCGTTGTCTCGTAGGGCATTGTATCAAGTGTTAGTCAGGGGGTCCGTTCAAGATGGTTTGATTAGCGAGCTCGGTCTTACGAGGCAGCAGGCTCGCTCAATATGGCCTTGGGCGCCTGGGTTGAAATGCCTCAATAACGATGAGGCATCACTCACCTGGCAGGTGATTCGTAGAGCCCTCTGGGTCGGCAAAAGACTTTGTTCAGTGGGCTTGGAGAATTCTCCAAACTGCCGCCGCTGTGTTGGGGAGGTCGAGACCATTGGTCACGCCTTCTTTCAGTGCAGTGCGGTAGTGCCGTTGTGAAAGTTTGTTGAAGGTCTCATGGTCCGCGTGTTGCGGAGAAAGTTCTTTGTCCTTGAAGCCGTTTCTGTTTGTAGCAATGTGGTGCCGCAGATGACGAAGGCTGAACATTATGTGTTCTGTTGCTTACTAGGTGTTATGAGAGTCGTGATTTGGACGACGCGTCAGAAGGAATTCTATGGTGGCGAGAAGTTCGTTTCTTCCGAACTGATCTTGTTCTTTAGGCATCAGCTTAAAGTCAAGATTAGGACGGAAAGGCGGCGGCTCACATCATCAGAATTTGGCAAAAGGTGGATGAATCTTGCACGTTTGTGCCGAGTGAAAGGGGCTGACCTTGAGTGGCATTTTGATGCCGGTTAGGCATCAGGATATTGTTTTCCTGGGTTGAACTTGGGCAAACCATCCATGCTTTAGGCTAGAGTAGGTTTTTTGGTGTTGATTCTTTAGTTTTTTTTTTTTTGCATTTATGTAAACTTAGCTAGGGTGTGTTTGCTCATTGGCCCCCTTTTTTTTCTGTCCCCTTTTCTTTTCCTTTAGTTTAACTCCCCATCCCTCCCCTCGTTAGGTGCTCAGTGATTTCTGTTCTCTGGCGGATGCGGGACGCCTTTCGTTTCGAGGGTGTGTGCTTTTTCGCATTGTT
Organism: Acanthosepion esculentum; assembly: GCA_964036315.1. Classification (NCBI taxonomy): domain Eukaryota; kingdom Metazoa; phylum Mollusca; class Cephalopoda; order Sepiida; family Sepiidae; genus Acanthosepion; species Acanthosepion esculentum. The sequence continues at coordinate 68,839,303 of OZ038484.1, forward strand.
GAGTCTGAATCAGTGCGTGTTTGTGTGAATGTTTGGGATGGATAAATGTTTTTTCTATATTTTCAAAGTCCCGTGTCGATTTCGTCCAGTTAATTGATTTTACTGTCACATTTAGGATTTGTGGGTTTTTTTTATTACTAACATGATTTTGTTTAGTTTTATGTAAATATTTTTCTACATATTGTATATATTCATTGGGGTTTCTTTTTTATTGTTAAATTTTTACTCCCGCCCCCCGCAGACTTTATTGTACATATGGGGTTATTTAGGACTTTCATTGAGACAATGAGGTATTTTGGTGGTTGTAGCAAGAAAGGTAAGTATGAATGTGGTGTTTTGGTGGAAGGAATATTGTTTTGTATGCTTGGGTCAGTGCTTGTGACTAGCTAAGTTTAAATTTAAGACAAATGATGACCTCCCTTTCCCAACCCCCATTTTTGGCCTTGTGCCACATTTACTGTAAACTTACAGTAATAAATATTGTTGCTGTGCGTGTTAATGTCGTCGTGCTCTGAAATGCCTCTTTCAGGCGACGGATGGCCTCTCCAACGTCCAGGCGTTGTCTCGTAGGGCATTGTATCAAGTGTTAGTCAGGGGGTCCGTTCAAGATGGTTTGATTAGCGAGCTCGGTCTTACGGGGCAGCAGGCTCGCTCAATATGGACTTGGGCGCCTGGGTTGAAATGCCTCAATAACGATTAGGCATCACTCACCTGGCTGGTGATTCGTAGAGCCGTCTGGGTCGGCAAAAGACTTTGTTCAGTGGGCTTGGAGAATTCTCCAAACTGCCGGCGCTGTGTTGGGGAAGTCGAGACCATTGGTCACGCCTTCTTTCAGTGCAGTGCGGTAGTGCCGTTGTGCAAGTTTGTTGAAGGTCTCATGGTCCGCGTGTTGCGGAGAAAGTTCTTTGTCCTTGAAGCCGTTTCTGTTTGTAGCAATGTGGTGCCGCAGATGACGAAGGCTGAACATTATGTGTTCTGTTGCTTACTAGGTGTTATGAGAGTCGTGATTTGGACGACGCGTCAGAAGGAATTCTATGGTGGCGAGAAGTTCACTTCTTCCGAACTGATCTTGTTCTTTAGGCATCAGCTTAAAGTCAAGATTAGGACGGAAAGGCGGCGGCTCACCTCATCAGAATTTGGCAAAAGGTGGGTGAAACTTGCGCGTTTGTGCCGAGTAAAAGGGGCTGACCTTGAGTGGCATTTTGATGCCGGTTAGGCATCAGGATATTGTTTTCCTGGGTTGAACTTGGGCAACCCATCCATGGTTTTAGGCTAGATTATGTTTTTGGATTTGATTTCTTAGTTTTTCATTTCTCTTTCTGTAAACTTAGCTAGGGTGTCTTTGCTCATTGTCCCTCCCCCTTTCTTTTCCTTTAGTTTAACTCCCTATCCCACCCCTCGTTAGGTGGTCAGTGATTTCAGTTTTCTGGCGGATGCGGGACTCCTTTCGTTTCGAGGGTGTGTTTTTTCGTAATTGTTGAGTCTGAATCAGTGCGTGTTTGTGTGAGTGTTTGGGATGGATAAATGTTGTTTCTATATTTTTTAAAGTCCCGTGTCGATTTCGTCCAGTTAATTGATTTTACTGTCACATTTAGGATTTGTGGTTTTTTTTTTATTACTAACATGATTTTGTTTAGTTTCATGTAAATATTTTTCTTCATATTGTATATATTCATTGGGGTTTCTTTTTTATTGTTAAATTTTTACTCCCGCCCCCCGCAGACTTTATTGTACATATGGGGTTATTTAGGATTTTCATTGAGACAATGAGGTATTTTGGTGGTTGTAGCAAGAAAGGTAAGTATGAATGTGGCGTTTTGGTGGAAGGAATATTGTTTTGTATGTTTGGGTCAATGCTCGTGGCTAGCTAAGTTTAAAATTAAGACAAATGATGACCTTCCTTTTTCCCCAACCCCCTTTTTGGCCTTGTGCCGCATTTACTGTACCTACAGTAATAAATATTGTTGCTGTGCGTGTTTGTTTGCGAGTGTATTTCTGTGTGCATGGCTAGTGCAAGGATCTTGAGCGAATCTATGATACGGAACCCCACTCTACTACATCTCAGTTTTCATAAGGTAAAGTAGTATTCATAGAATACAAATTTTATTGTAACCTAATTATGTGAAGTAATGGATCATATGCAATATAAGGTAAGAATTCAACTAAAAAAAAATGAAAATAAATTCAGTGTATCTAAATAGAAATTAGAGAAATGTCATATCATTCCATCTTAAAAAAATCAATAATGTTTTGCGCCAATTTTTAACATTAACTTGAGATTTTTCTTTTTAAAAAGCTGAATAACACATTCAACATTATGGATAGAAATAGTGAATTTTATATAGAGACTTAGCATGAGCAAAACAAATTCAGAGACGAAAAAAAAAATCATAATGATGACAAAATCCGAATTTTTTTCATCCTTTAATACAATAGTCAGTTGCTGGGCACTTCAGCTTGTCTCGCTGGATCAATTATGAGTAAATAGTGAGTTCGATCTTCACTGGGTGCCTCATACTTTCGGCCTTGTGCCACATCTGCGCTTAGAAAATCAACTTTAAATAGTCAGTTGTGCTTAGTTTAATTTGTAACGTATATAAATGTAGGTAGAGTAAAAGCGAATGTTGTTATCGAGGATCCCAAAGCACTGCCCGGGCCCACAATCAGGCTTATCGGCCTGCGGTCTTGATAATAGTAACACTGTTACCATTATCATGGCCGGTGCGTACTAAAAAGAATAAATCTGTTACTGGAACAGGTTTATTGTTAAATATAAAATAATTTCTAGTTTATTTGTTTTAACTTTTTAGTTTATTTTTGCTTTAAATTAAAATATTTTTTATTCTTTTCTTTCGTAAACAAAACTAAACACTAGACGTGAGGTTTCTCTTTTTACAGCTGCTTAGCTGATTTATAGGACTACTACTTGATTTAGACTTAAATCTTTATTTCCGAGACAATTTAAAATTTGACTTTATTGTCTGCTAGGACTCGATTTTTTTTTTCGTATTAAACATAAACAAGTTTCAGCTTGTTTAGATAAGTTGGCAACTTAATTTGACATTAAAAAGCGTTACTTAGTCGATTACAGGCTTCAGTTAATTTAAAAAAAAAAACCCTGCGGTGATGGAAACTTACAAAGTAGACGAGAGTATGGCGTTTTTTTTTTTTTAAATTAGTAGAGATTGGAATTTTCCTTCTGTTAAATGTTACTGCCAGTTACTGTTTAACTGAGTACCACCAAAAAAAATGAATGCATTTTTCCAAAATAAATGAAAGCAAAAAATCGTTACATACCTATTTTAAAATATTTGCCAAAAATCAAGGAATTATCTGATTCTAACAAAATTTTCACTACTTATTCATTAATAAATGAATATTTTACTGAATGTTTTTTTTTTATTAAAAGATTTCGTGAAAATATTTTGGAGGTGTATGTTTCTCTCCGCCTTTTCGATATACATACATTTTAATTGGACATGTATAAAAAAAAATATACTTTTTTTTGTGCTTTTTTCAGTTTGATTTTGAAATTCGCCCCCGTTGCTCTTCGTCACAATAGTTTCTTTTATTAAATAAAGACGTTTGAAGAATAAATATTGTAAAGCAAGTTTAATGCTGTTTTCGAGTATTTTTTAAAACTAAAAGAATTTTATTTTTTCCCTTTTTAGCATCTGTTAGTTAAATTATCTTTTTATATTGATGTACGAAAAGGACATAATTCTGATAACATCGGAAAAGTATCATTAATAATTCCATATATCTCCCGTTCAGTCAGTTTTTGTGTCTTGTCTTGAAAGCACTGTTTTCCGATTCATTGACACAGGTGGGTTTTTTTTTGGGGGGGGGGGGTGTCGCGTGTCTCTGTTTTCCTGTACTTGCTTCAGATTCTTGAATACAAGAATAACCAATACTTATTTCAGTAATAACACATAAGTTGTTATTTTAAATTTTTATTATTTTAAAAACAAATCTTCATCTTATTTTTCCTGCATTTGTTCTCGCCAGCAAGAAAATTTTCAGAATTACGACGAAAATATTTCATTCGCATAAAAGTTGTTACGCACTGTAGTGTAATTTTTCTAGAAAAAAAAAAATATTTTTCTTTTCACATTAACATTCTTTTTACATTTATGTTATATTTTTTTGTTTTGATGGCGCCTTAATGCATTCAAAGTTATTCTGTTTAAAAGTGTACCAAATAAATAAAAATTATATTCTTAAAAAAATTATTGGTTAAAGAATTTATTTTTTAACATAAATAACAAATGCTTCTTCATTGCACTACTAGTCTCCCGTATTTCTTTAGGTTTTCAGTTTTACTTTTTCGGACAGGGGTAGAATTTAATTTTTCTATAATGTCCTTTGATCTCACATGGTACCGTATGTAAATAAAATGTTATTTTCATTCTTTTAAGTAAAAGGTAAACATTACTTTTAGAAAATTCAATTAATTATGTCTTAAATATACTAGTAGACTTAGAAACATATCTCTACTACAAATACTGGATTTTAAAGAAAATTTTTAATTTGTTTACATTTTTCGTATACAATGTCGACTCATCGATGAGCAACGAACAAACGTGCCAATGTTTTAAAAATACCTAAAAAAAAGTTTATTTATATACGGAATCTTTTTTTTAATTCGGATCAGGCCATTTCCATTATCTTTCAAATAGAACCAAAAAAATTAAGTTAAAAAAAAAAGGCATTTAAAATGCGTTTTTCTTCGGGATTTTTTTTAGGAAGTTCGTGATAGTACCTACCGTTAAGTAAGTGTTAAAATACTGTTGTTTTACAAAAAATAAATACTCAGTCTTCTTTGTCTAAAAAAAAATAAAAATAAAAATGTTAACTCCTTGCAAAAGTTAAAAAAAGGTTGTCACTTTTTAACAACAACACTAACAGTAATTGCTGCTTTATTTTACAAATGCTGAACACGAGATAGGTTAAATTTAATAAGGTTAAACTAGAGAGGTTAAAAATTTCACATTACAGTCGGTGTTTATTCAAGCAAGCAAACCTTCGAGTACATTTACCAGTAGTTCTTCTTGCCATTAAGCGCAATCAGCAAGTGCGTGTCTAAGCCGAGACGAAGCCACGTCGAATCTCGCGAGAACGGAATATAACGGCAACAACAGCGGTTGCAAGTCGCGCATACAACGTGGGGATCACCCCGTCCGACGAGACGTATATTACTGGCTTTCTAGTTCCATACACAACAACACCAACTGACTAATATTTGTAGTCTAGTCAATTTTATTTTTCATTCTTCATTACAGATTTATTTATTGTCGCCAATTACACCAAAAAGCTATTATTCCTCATTTCAGCTTCATCTCTTTAGAAGAAAAAAAGTTGTTTTTTTTCTACCGTCCTCATGTTTTTTGGTAGTGTTAACCGATTGTATCCGATAGGATGCGTTTGTGTCTTGTTGAGGGGTTCTTCCGATCGTCATAGTGGATGTTGGAATAAGAAAAGTCGGCCTAGAACCCTTACGAAAAGCTCACATCTTTTTTCATCCTTTCAACACCTAACAAGAAGCCTCTCGCTTTTCTTGGTGACGTTGGCATGTTTCCCTCTCGTTACCACGGCTACTAAAACTAATGCTATAGCTTCTACTCAAACCCCTTCATCAGTACATTCTCATAACAATACCAATGTTGCCTCACAAAATGATTTGTCGGACTTTTTTGTATCATTTAATCTACAACAAACTCAAATGATCACCGTTTTAGCCCAAAACATGACGGTTGGATACTTGAATGCTTTGATGGATGACTTTGGTACCAATGGCTCCATCGGAAAAGAACAACTTTCGCAGATGATTGAAAAAATCATTCGCGTTTATAAACAGGATGAAGATGCGGAACATCGTGATCATAACACGAAATCAGGTGGTGATGTTGACTTTTCTTCGTGTTCACGGTATTCTATGAATGGTACTAGCTTGAATTATAGCATGGGAAAAGACGAACAAAGTTTGGACCCGAATCAGTTGTTATCTTGTCAGGTGAATAAGGTAAGAAGGAATTTTATTACTTTTCTTATATTTTCCGACACTCTCAACAGCTTAAAAATACGTGAAGGATTTTTAAAAATTTTATTTACTAATAACGACGGCGATAGAATTGAAAATATGAGAAGCTTTTTTATCCACAATTTTCCCACCGTGATTTTTTTTAAATTTACTTTATTTTCAAAAGTTATTGCTGAAAAAAAGCTAATAATAATAAAAAAATACGAGAAATTAAATACGCAATTTAACAAACATCCAAATATCCATTCGAAGGCAGTCTGACGAGCTCTTGAGTGAATGGATGGCGGATCGGGAGCCTTAACAAAAAGAGAAAAACTGCTAATGGTCACAAGGGATAGGAAGTTGTGGAGATCCATGATCGCCCATGTCCTGAACGGACGCGGCATATACAAGAAGAATATCAATTATTTCACTGTAGGGATTAAAGTTGTATTCTAGTTGAAAAAAATTTTTTAAATCAATTTTTAAAAGGTAATTTAAGAATTTTTTTTTTTAATTCTTAAAAAAAACAAAAAAAAAACGCTTTCTTTTTAGTTTATTATTTAAAAAAAAAATTAAAACAAAAACGCTTTCCAACAAAATATATTTTCGTTCTTCTCATCATCCTCAAAATTCTTATATACGCTTCTTACTTCTGGAATAGACGGGCATGCCCGGCTATTCAAATTCTGATTTTTTTCCCCTTACACTCTATTATTCCAGACACCCCGTTTATTTTTATTTTCCAACCTGTTTGTTTTTGTTTGTTCCAACCTTGTCTCCTTTTTCTTTGTTCTGAAAACAAATGAATTTTGCGATTTACCCTTTTATTTTGGTTTTTGGAGTAGAACGAAAATAGTTTTCCACGTTTCTAGTTTCAGTTTCACAATTAAAAAGTAAATTTTTTTTAAAAAGTCGTCACAAGACTAAGGGATCAATTTTTTTTTCTTCAGACTTATCCTTCAAGGAATAAGAAAAATTGTCCCCAAATTTTGGTGCCTAAAATTTTCATGTTAAAATTAAATTTACATGCCTTGTTTTAAAATTGAAATAAAAATAACTTTTTTTTTTTTCTTTTTTTTTTTTTTTTCGATTAAAACATTCAAATATTTATTTTATTTTAAAACATAAATATTCAACTATTTTGTTTAATTTAAAAACAGTAACAAATTTTAAAAGAATTTACGACTAAAAAATACAAAAAAATTAATGTTATTTTTAAAATAAAGCAAAATAAATACAAAGTTTAATTTTATGATGCTGTTTCAAGAAAAAAAAATTTTATTTTAAAACTTTAAAAAAAAATATCACGTCTTCGTAATTTTTTTATGTTCGAAATATACATTCATAATTTTTAAATAGCAAATTAAATTTAATTTCATTTTTCTTTCTGGATTTAAAAAATCAAACATTTCTACTCTCCAAGGAAATTTCATCTTGTGAATTATGATCTGTCAGTATTTATTTATTTTTAAATAAAGTTTATTTTGTTTGAGCCACGAGGAAATACTTTTCTAGTTATAAACGTTTTTAAGACACGAAACGAATTTCAGATTCAAGATACTAAATTACCGCCCTTAGATTTCTTTAACTCGTCTCATATTCTAATGATTTTTTACATAGTACATACGAAGGTGTGCTGAAAAGTTCTCCGTTCAACCCACTTTCGACAATCAATCAATATTATTCTGATACTTGATCATTGAAATAGTGAGTTTGGAAAGTGGCTTGGGCCATAAACTTTTCGACATATTCCTTTTTTTATTGTATTTTTTCTGTTTTTTTTTCCAAATCATTAGGAGGTAAATAAATTTATTATTTTAATTTTGTTTTTAAAAATTATAATTACTAGTAACTAATGATTACAAATGCTGAATTTATTTATTTATTTTTTTAATTCTATTTAGAGTGTGAAACAAAGTGTCAGAATATGAGGATAGGTAAGGAAATCTAAGGGAGGTAATTTCGTATTTAGAATACGGAAATTGTTTCGGACGTTAAAATAAACGATATCTGCGCATTATTTTATTGAAATATTAATAATATATAACGGAAAATAGATTTTTTCTTTTTCTCCCATTCTCTCTCTCTCTCTCTTACTAATAAAAATAAACTTTGATTCCTGACAAAATGCCAGAAAAAATATGATTGTACTCAATTGTGCATTCTATTCATTGTAATCAAATGAGGTTATTTTCTTTTTTCTAAATATTCTTTCTCCATTTTCCCTCTTAAAGTGTTCCTGATTTGCTAGGAAGAATCTTAGAATTACATGTCAGAGAAAAAAAACTAAGAGTTTCAGTTATTGGAAAATAGATCTGGAAACAGTTTCGTGAGAAATAGTGAGAATTTCTGGAAATAATTTCGTAAATTCTTATCTTTTTTATTTAAAAAAAAAGAAAAACTGAGTTTAATCATAAAATCCATCTTCTAAAAGTGCATTCTTCTTGAGTTGTCCAAGGTAATTGAAGAAGAAGATGCATCATTAAGCTTACTTTACAAGTAAGTCAAAAGTTAACGCTCGTAGTTCCTGCTAAAAAATATCTTCCTTTGATATCACAGAATTCACAACAACGAGGAACAAACAAAAAAACTAAAACAATTACTGGAATAAACAAATAAATTTTTAAAGTAGCAAAAAGTCAAAAACTGTATTTCTTTCTCCCCCACGCCCCGAACAAAAGACCCACCCTTATTTATTTTGAAGACAAAGTTTTGGGTAAATGCTACAGTTGTATTTGAAAGTAGAAAAATTCTTATTGGGCAAGCCGCAAATTCAATCTGATACTTTTAAAAATGAGTATCCATTATTGTTTAAATGCAAAAGAACTCAAAAACATCAAAATAAGAAAATATAAAAAAACGAAAAGTTATGTTAGTTATGGATATTTAGTTTAGTTCAAAACCTACAAAAAAATCCTCATTGCTTCGACCATCGCATGAAATGGTATCGGATCAAATATTATGATGAATTGAAAGAGAATGTCATACTTGGTCACGTCCACTGCATTACAGATACTGCAGTCGTACAATTGTTATAAATAACAAACAACACCTTCAAATGAACTAAACCGTGTGTAGGAAATTCGGTTGTCTAGAATTTTTTTAAATACAAAATCTGAACACGTCTGAATTCCAAACAATAATAAAATAAAAATCGAGAAAACTAAAACATAAACATGGTTATACCTGTTAAAAATCGTTTGTCTTTACAAACACATGTACATGAATTCAAGAGACAAAAATGATTTTAAATGATTTTACTTACTTGGTTTACAGAAAAAGTTGTACTTTTTAGAAATGATTTACACTACACAGCTACCTCCACAGATTTGCCATATATAAGGATTAAAATGAATTTTAAAAAATGAAAAATCATGCTTGCAGCTTTTTTTATTTTAACTTTGAATTTCAAGCTAATATTTAATTAAATATTTCCTATAAGCAAAATACTTTGCTTTGCTGTATTTCAAAAGCTTAAAAATTGACTGGAAGGAGTTTTTTTTTCTTTCTAAAAAATTTCCAAAAATAAAATATACTTTTCTGAAACTTTATTTGAGGAATATTAACTGATTTAAAGTATAATTAGATTTGAAACAAATATTATTTACTTTAAGTTTTAAATATTGCAGAAATGTATCATAAACACAGCAGTAGCTATTTATTTAAGTTGCTGATGTAGTAACAGATGGATGTTTAGTTTACCTAATGTTGTTCTACGGTGCTGGTGGGGGGCTTTATCTGTAAATAATTGAATATAATTATAATATGCCTTTTTTATATAATTTTAAGTACCAGTAATCTTCAAAATTTAGAAAAAATATTCTTTGTAATTTCGTGTTTTATTGAATTTTAGATACTTTGAATTTAAATTTACTATAATTATCATTCTTATTGTCTGATAATGAACAACCATATCTACAAAAACTTGGCATGTTTATTAAACTTTATTTATACACATACAAAAAAATTCAAAATTCTTTTAAAAATGTTTGATGAATTGTACTAAACTTTTCAATTTATGGTTTAGTAAATATAATTTTTACTTAATAATATCATCAAAAATGATGAAATTAAAACATAATTTTAAGATTTAAAATTGAATAAATTATTCTAATTAAAATTTTAAAAAAAATGAGATGAATTCTTATAAAAATTCATTATGAATCAAAAAATGTTTTTCTTAGTGTCCTTAATATCTTATTTATAAAAGCAATTAAAAGCTTTTCTAATTAAATAATATCTTAGTTTTATTGCATTTTTTTTATTTTACAATTCAGAGCAGATTTTCCACAAATGGCATTTCAGCTTTACAAAAACAAATTGATTTAAATTCTCCAAGGAGTTTTGCTTTTAACTAATATGAACATTAAGGGGGTAAAATTTAATTTCTCAAAATTTCATAAAATTAAGTAAATAGGGGGTAATATATATATATTTTTACAAGATTTGCTAAAAAAAATTCTTAATAATTCCATTCATTTGTTAATAGGTCCTGAAAATTTCATTAAAATCTAGCAATTATTTCTAAATCAATGTGTTTTTTTACTGCAAAAAATAGACTTTACTATATTTAAAAAAAAACAAAAACAAAAATTTAATTATTTTTTTATTTTTGGCTATTTTGATCTTGGCCGGATAAGTTACCCTCTTTCCTGATGAGTTTGGGCGGCTTACCATCTTGGAGTCACTTGGTGGTATAAGGGTCCTTACTTTACTAACTATAGCTACCAACTGCCTGATAATTGCATGGAAGCGCATGAAACTGGAAATCATGGTTGGTCACTACCCACCTGAGATTTGATTATATATATATATATATATATATATATATATATATATATATATAAATATAAAAGGCAGGATGTGTGTGTGTGTAACGAATGCATGGCTGCAATTTTCAATAGATTTGCACCAAAATTTACATGCACATGCTCCAAGTTACTGGAAAGGCCAAGACCGACTTTGCATTTCCCAACTCCCATCGATAGTGGAAATAATCGATTTTTTCATGCTTCTACAGCAGTTTTCATGTAGTTGCGGCCATTTTCTACTGGCCAGAGTGAGAGCCAACAGCTGACTGACACGAATGTTAACTAGCATGCTAGCATGCAAAAAAAATTGATAGCTGCATTCGTCACAAGTGGGGAAAAATTTAAATCTGCATGGCACTTTACTCCAATTGGCTCATTCGCTTGCTTAAACTCAACATTGATTCTGATTCCGCAGAACTGGGTTGGGTGTGAAAAAGTATTTGTTGTTAACATTCTTTTTTCATTCAGTTTTTCCAGTTATGAGTCCTTTTTTAAAGCTGATCGTTTTGTTGTCATTTTGTTTTGTTCTTTTTTCGTAACAGATTTAATGTTTAGTATAGAGCTTATAAAAAATTTGCAGTGTGAGATAGGCAAGAAGTAAGGCATGTAGCAACATCAGCACGGCAAAGGGCACTCCTTTAAAGGCAAGGAAGGGCAAAAATATTTTAAGTCAAGTGATAGTGATTGCTGTATGAGTCGTACGATTTTTGAATCAAGCACGGGCAATGCCAGGCCATGCTGCTAGTTTTTATATATATATATATATATATATATATATATATATATATATATTTATATATATATATTATTCAGGACTTTGCTCTTTAGGATGTTAGCATTTGCATTGAATTTAGGGGTGGAAAAGTCTATCTTATTTACATGCAGTTCTCTTCTTTGTTGTTATTACAATGTTTCAGCCTTTGTACCTTCCGGCCTTCATCAGGTATGTTAATCTGCATAAGCTACAAACAATCCTAAGCTGAACCTTTTATTTAATCTAAAGGGGTAGCCCATTCTCATTTCATGCCTATGTCTAGGGATATCTCATCTAGTCCTTACTTTTAGTACTGCTCAGTTATTGCTCACTCTGTTTTGACTGAGTTCAAGTATGCAGTGCCAGAACTTTGTGATAACAACAACAAAGATGAGGACAATAGTTCATGTGTAAATAATGATACACCAAAAATTCAGACTGAAAGTGCATCTTATACACAGAAAAATATGGTACTTTATTATACAAATGAAAAACGATGAGCTAAATGCAGTGGGATTAAAATGAGGCTTAAATTTGACTAACTGTGCAGATATGAATTCTGTGTATTTTCAGTCATACATTTTAACAGGGACCACAGACCTGTTATAACAAATTTATTTTTCAACATGATCTTCCTTCTCAATTTATCAGTGAGCTTAATTTAATAGTTATAGATTCATTCTTCATATACATTTCCTTTTAGAATAATTTCTGCTGGTTTTATTAAACAAAAAATAGTACAAATAAAAAAGACAATTTATTTAAATAAAAAACAGAAAAAAAAAGAATTAATTTCTCAGAAATGCAATGTCAATTATTATCTTTTGTCTTAATTCCTGTTCTTTCATTGTTCTCTCTCCTTAATTGTTTTCCTTTTGCTCATATTCTTTCATACTCAGTAACCTCTTGTGTCTTAGTTTTGTCACCTGCGATCTTCAAAAGCTTAAATGTAACATCAGTCGCCATCTTCTGTCTTCCTGAATCCTGTTCTTTTATTTTCTCCTTGGTAATGTTTTCTTATTTTCTTTCAATCAGTAACCCCTTGCATCTCGGTGACATTATAGCCTTGTTTCAGGAGAACTGATTAAAAGGAAAATACTCATCATATGTACCAAATACCAGTTCTGGTGTAATTAAGTTATTTGCTTCAACTTTTCCTGATCATGACATGTTTATTCTTTTTCAAATAGTATTTATTTATTTATTTATTTTTTTTAACTGAAAACTTGCTCTATCCAACAGTGTTATTTTGCTCCCATTATCTGTTATAGGAGGCATTACTTTTAGAGCAAAACTGCATAACCAGTGGTGGTAGCTATGTAGAAAAATAATTTTTTCTTTTTGTAGCTAAAAACTTGTTCTAGTCAACAGTGTTATTGTGCTCCCTTTATCTATTGTTTCCATAGAAATAAATAAGAGGCATTACTTTCAGAACTAAAATGCCAGGCTAATGTTATACGATCATATCGTTTGTGAAATTCTCTTCCAGCTTCTTGCTTTCCAGTGAACTTTGATTTTCAAAAATTTAAAGGCCAGTCAGTATCTTCTGTCTTCTTAACTCCTGTTCTTTTATTGTTGTCCCTCCTTAATAATGTTTTTCTTTTTCTCATATTCTTTTGTTTTAGTGTTTTTTTGCCTTACTTGGGATGAAATGATTAAAAAAAAATGCAGTAACTAAAAAAAAAAAAAAAAAATCAAACCTTCAGTTTAAAATTCCCTGAAGGTTACTCACAGATTGACAGACAATTGAAGAAGTGTGGAGAGCATAACAAAAATAACTTGTGAGCCAATTGTAAGTAATATAAATAGTTATAGTGTTAATCAGTTGTTAATGTTTATGTCCAAACTCCTATCAATGATATTAAATTTCAACAAGACTGTGAAGAAGAAAGAAAATATGGTAGGGGATGAAAATAAAAAATAAAAAAATAAAAAAAACAATCGGGGAGGGGCTCAAAAGACGTTTGTGAGGAGGAGAATCAAAAGGCGGGTGGGATGCAGAGAATCAATGCTGGTGGCTCAACTATAAACATGCTTTATATTTTTATAGTTTCTTTCATTCCTTAAGTCTTTCTAATCCTCTTGGTGTGATTGATGATTCAAATATTGAGTCACAGGCAACAAATTTAGTCTTTCAGAATAGATAGATTCTTTTTCCTTTCAATCTGACTGAACCACCAAATTATAGGAAAGGTCTAAGAGTTAGACCAGCATTAACCTTCTTTGATCAACTCATAAATGACACTGGCACCATAAAGGAATAACTGGCTAGAAAGCAAATATGGTAGGGTTTGAAAAGAAATTTAGGGGACTAAAATATATCAGGAGAATCAAAAAGAGAGGAGCGAAGAATCAACGTTAGTGGCCAACTATAAACGTGCATGATATTTTATAGTTAATTTCATCCCTTAAGTTTTTATAAGGACAAAGTTTTACTGATCTCCTTGGGACAGTTCATGATTTAAATATTGAGCCTTTGGCAATGAATTTAGTCTTTCAGGGATCATACTTTGTTTGATAGATTTTTTTTTACTCCTGTGGCAATGGAGACTTCAGGGGTTATTGGCCCTCGTTCGATGGTGTTCCTTCGGAGGATTGGCGTGATTGCGTCTCGATTAAGGAACGAGCCTCGCGAAACAGAGTGGCTCTTGCAGCGTGTCTCACTGGCGACGGTTTGAGGTAATGCTTTCTCCATCATAGCGGCTGGCAGAGGATAGAAAAAAAATATTTTGTTTATAGTTACGTTGTTCTGGAATTGTCATCAATTATTGTTTCCCTTAGATTGAACTTACCATTTCTTTTTATACTGTAATGTATTTCAGTGTTATCCAATAAATCTCATCAGTTATTTATTTCTGATGTTCAATCCCAGTAGTTCAGATTCAATGGAAACACTAAATATTGCATTGTATTTGGTTCACATTTTTTTATAATCTTGAAAATAAACATTGCTGAGGGTGTCAAGTGAATAACTGTCCTTTTGTCACACCTTTTTTCTTTTTTTTTTTTTTGCACAAAGGTTAAAAATTGCTGAATAAGTTATAAGAAAAATGGGACAGAAAGAACACTGTTGCTTCAGATAAAAAAGAAACAGTTAAAATTTCTGGGACACATAATGAGGAAAGAGGGCTTGGAGAATTTAATATTCACAGTGCACATTGAAGGCAACAGGAATAAAGCAAACTAGCAAATAACTTACCTTATGAGAGGGATAGTAAAGACAAACATTGCTAAATGCTTCAAAGGATAGGAAGTTGTGGAGAGCTATGATTGTCCACATCCTGAAGGGACCTAGCACATAAAAGAAAACACTATCAAATGGAAAAAAAACTGAAAATTACTGAAGCTAAAAATTTATTTTGTTTTTTACCCATGTCTAAGCCCCCAATTTTCCATTTCAGATTTTCCTTGACTTTGTGTCCGCTTTTGATAAATTCTGCTTTTTTCTAATTTTATAGTATTTTATGAGAAAATTGCAATATGCTATAATTATTATTAAAACTGAAAACAAAAACATAATTCAAAGTTTTATTGCATATAAAGAAATGGCAAATATCTACAAATCTTATTTTAAATGTTAAAAACTAAGTCCAAAAATAAATTATATGTAAAAATAAAAACTAACATGACTAGACAATGAAACAATGGAATGTTACAATGCATAATTATCTTTGAGATAGAGCTATTAATCAGAGCTTCCTTCTTTAAGAACATGTTCAAAACACATTCAAATTTTTGTTTTAAGTAAAAGGAATTCGATTGATTTATATTTAAGAGAATCACGGTAATGGTAAGCTTAGACAAGCCAGTCGTTTCATAGAGTGGTGTTTTTGGAGAATTGTTTTTCCTCTGTTTCTAAATTGTATCATAGGCACGTGAAGGCATTTTTTCATATTCATAAAACAAGCTTACAAGTTGTTTAGAATCTTTTACTTGTAAATTGTGTGAGGCCTAAAGGAAATGAATTTGTTAAACTTATTGGTTTGATCTTCATCTCTCTCTCTCCCCTCCAATTGTTGCATCAACTAGTGTCTGTCTTCCATTTCCACTTTAGCAATGGATTTTGGTTGCCATGACTGAGCTGTGACCTTCTGACTTTCATCTCGTTTGCAACATACAGTTTCTTAGAAAAGTTATGAAATATTTAAAAATAGACTAGCCAACACTTCTCAAAAAATCAACAACCCACTTTTCTTTTTTTATGTAAACATTTTTGTTCTTAATAATTTTTCAGGTTTTATAAGGAAAATACAAAGATTTGTAAAAACAAATTTTAAGGAAATAACTATATTACGTTATTGTTATATTAAACTGTTTAACAAAATTGGGGAAACAGTTGTTTTTTGAAAGAATTTAAAAAAAAAAATCTGAAAAATCAAATAATTAAATTGTTATTTATTATGGAAAATTACATAAAAAACCCAGATTCCATTTAAAATTAATGATTCCGCAATTGTGGAAAATTAATCCCCTACATGTCTTTTCAAGACATTGTTGATCATCACTCTCCACAACTTCCTTTTCTTTAATACTCCGTAAATCACCATGACTATTCTTGCAAAAAGAGTGGATAGGTTTTTCCATTGCTTCTGTATGGTCTGAATTAGTTGTCCTCCTTGGCTGGTTGTTCTAGCAAAGTACCTTTCCAAAGAGAACCTGACAAAGTTTAACCTTTTGAACTTGGAAAAAACAAAACAGTGTATCAAAAGGATGGTTTTTCTCTTGACACTACTATTACTGTATACACTTGTGACTCCTTCAACAATTTAAAAAAAAAAAACTTTTTCGAATTTTTATAAAAAAAAATGTTATACACTATTTAGTTGTTAGATTGTTTAAGATCAGTTCTATATTTACAAGATTCTAAAAATATGTGAACCAACTACAATGCAACATTTATTATTTACTATTTTATAAATAAATAACTCAAACAATTTCTTATTTATAAATTAAAAAATATCTGTGATCTACAGAACAAGAAAACATGATTTTTCTGGACATTATACATTTTCTTCTCAGATTAGTTTATATATCTGAATATTTCTTGTTTTTATAATAATGATCTCGGATCAAAGATGCGTATTCAATAGAAAAACCCAAGGTTTGAAACTCAATGTTAAACCTCTTCATTTTTTTTCTCTCTCTCTCTCTCTCTCTCTCTCTCTCTCTCTCTCTCTCTCTCTCTCTCTCTCTCTCTCTCTCTCTCTCTCTCTCTCTCTCTCTCTCTCTCTCTCTCTCTCTCTTTTTCTTTCTTTCTTTCTTTCTTTTTCTTCTTCTTTTTTTTGTAATTTTGAAAAATATTTGAAATTGTTGCTAATTTATCAAAAAATTTCCATGAAGTATGCCAAAATAATCTGTGGATAGATAATTTATTGCCAGCCATGTGATGACTGAAGAAATCTTAAATGGAGAATGGGCACTAAGTGCCTTGACCAAAGCAATTGGCAAAGATGATGAATTGCATTCTTTGGAAAAACCTCGGTTAATTGCCAATCAATTCAGATATCCACATATTTTTATACTCTTGTAATTAAACACTCTAAGAAATAAATAGTATAATATTTTTATTAAAATTCTGAACATAGCTTTTTAAAATGGTAAACATTGTTGAGGGAATATACCTTAATAGTGATATCAAGAGAAAGACTGTACTTTTTTTTTTTTTTTTAGCATATTAGCTTTTAAAATATTTAGCAAGGTTTTTTGTTTACTGTACTGGTGTAAGGCAAAATTGGATCCTTATTTTGTGTCTGTCAAGTGAACTAAACTTTTTTTTTTTTTTCTTTTGTTTAACCATTTAAAAAAAAAATTTTTTTAAGCATTTCACTCCAAGCAAGGCAGGAGTGCCACTAGTATGCAGGGGGTTACAGAGAGAGAGAAAAGACTGGGTAT
This sequence comes from Acanthosepion esculentum, assembly GCA_964036315.1. NCBI lineage: Eukaryota > Metazoa > Mollusca > Cephalopoda > Sepiida > Sepiidae > Acanthosepion > Acanthosepion esculentum. The sequence goes on from OZ038484.1 coordinate 68,856,782, forward strand.
AGGGGGGATTGAGGAAAGGATAAAAGATGAATGGGGTTCAAGACAACAGAGGATGGCAATTGATGTTGCATTTAAATTTTTGAAGATTGTAGTTATCAGGAAAGCAAGTAAAAGGAATGGAGTTCCACTGTCGGGAAGTGTGAGAAAAGAAACTGTTGGAGTAGAAGTGGCAGTTAGATTAACTATTTCAACAATAAAAGGGTGGGACCTAGATGCCATTCTAGTAGCATGCTTAAATTCATGTAGTTGGGGCACCAGGGGAAAAAATCTTGTCAGAGCAGTTGCCATGAAAATATTTGTAAAGACAGAGGGAAACCACATCATGTCTGTGAGAAAATGACTGAAGTCAAGATGGTAAGTCAGGATCAATTACATTGCAGATCCTTCTTTGGATTTTGTTGAGAACCTAGGACTGAACAGCAGGGGCACTAGACTAGATATGGCAACAGTATTCAATGCATGGGTGGATGGTAGATTTGTAGATGTGTAAGAGAGGACTCTGAGAAAAACCATGAACCAACATGACACAGTGAACCAACTTTACTTGCAGTAGATGCAGCTTCAATGTAGTTGTTTCACTTCAAGTCTGAAAATGTGAGGCCAAGAAGGTGCAGGAAGACGCTCTCCAAAGTCAAGCATCAACCATACTGATGGGGGGGGGTCTCTGTGGTGGTTAAATGAGAGCAGTTTAGTTTTAAATGCATTAAACTTTACAAGCCATTTCCTGCCCCAGTTAACCACTTATCAGTGGTCCTTTTCAAGAACAGCAGCCAGGTTAATTTGGTCAGCACTGCTACATTTATTATTGAGACAGGAGTAAATGGTGGTGTCACCTGTATAGATGTCTACTTGAGAATGGTGGACAGACATTTGTGTACCAGACAATAGATTCTGGATTTTATAGATTCTATTTTTATTTGGAACCCATGGCTAAGTTCCAAAAATCAAATACTGATAGAAAAATATTTGTGGGTGAGGAAAATTACAGCTACTACTGTCATAAGAAAAACGCCAATAAAACAGAAACATACTGGCAATGTATAGAGTGATCCTACAACACTGTTAATCTGTCATTGAATTTTAAACAAAAATAAACTTTTAACTTTTTATAAATTTCTTTTATTCCTTTTTTTAAGAATTTATGTCTACTATCTATCAGAGACCAGTGACAAGGTTTGCACATGTCACTCAGTAGAACCTTGGTTCTAGGGAGGAAATCGGGTTTGGGTACTCCAGATGAATTGAGTGTTGGATGAGAATTTCCGAGCAAAGCATTCAACCTTATCTGCTGTAGATGTTAGGACATCGAATTGATTGAATAGAAGAGGGATTGAGAATTTGCTGTTGTTCAGCACACTCGTTCAGAGCCACCAGTAATCTCTAGAAATGAACTTGAAAGATGCTATACATTGTTTCATTTTATCAGCAAACAGTAACTTTTCTTCATTGAGTACATACTTGCACTCATTATGAGCAAATAGACATCTGTTGTAATCAGACATGTCGCTCTGGTACAGGCAGAAGTGATTCCTGTGAGCTATAGCGGCCAAGCAAACAGGTGAGGACCAAGGAGATGAATGTGGTTTAACTTGGTATTATTTACCAGCTTTCACCCATGAGGAGACCTCAGGTATGCATTTATAAAAGGATGATTAAAAACTACATTACAAGGGACATCATGAAGGAAATCATAGAATGAGTCCCAATATCCTCATTGATAACAGAAAGATATTCTGTTGGTAGGAGGTTCTTGGTTGGTGGGGGAGCAGAAGGAGATGTTTACAGACACTACTGTGTGATCAGAGTTGACAATAGAGCAGAGTTGCATAGTTCGACAAGTGTCAGGGATAGAGGTAAAAAAAGAGATCAAGAAGAGAAGTGTTTCCATCAGGGTTACTGGGGAAACACGTAGGGTAGTCAACCACTTGCTTGAGAGATTGAGTGATTGAAAAGTTAAAGGTTTGTATACCAGCAAGGTCAGTGACAGTGTTTAAGCCACCTGGTATGGTGGGCATTAAAGTCACCAAACATGAATATGTTTGCGAACAGGTCAAAGGAGATGGCCTTGTCTATATTATTGGAAATATTATCTAACATGCAACAGTTTTGAGAAGAAAGGGAACAGAAGAGATAGCTAAGTAGAAAGAGAGAGAGAAGGAGCCACATTTACGAATGGTCTGGAGATTCAAGAGAGAGTTCCCTAGCCAGCATGAACATAAACTCCCAGGCCAAGCATGCAGACTTTAGAGTCCTTTCTAAGGAGAGGAAGCTAGTAAAAAATCAAAGGAAGGGATTGAAGATTTAAGGTTAGTTTCGCAGAGAGCTAAGATCTCTGGAGACTTTTCGAAGAAGAATAATTTCACACTGCAAATGTTGGTATGAATACCACAACTGTTGGAGAAGGAAAGGTTAAGGTGTTTAGGTGATTTTTGTTGAGCTGGTTTAGGTTTATATGCTCGGTTGTTTATAGTCATGATATGGTGTATTGGTAAGGAAAAGTAGTAGCAGTCGGTCATCAAATGTAACGTGCAGAAGGGAACTGGTGCAGACTGAAATGTAGTGTGGCCTTGGGGTTGCCCACCATAAGTGCTTGCAGGGACACCCTTCCATGCATGACATGGCACTGCAAAAACCCAGATATTATACAATTGTTGATCAGAGCAGCCTCTTAAGACACTATGCAAGAGTTTGGGCTCCTAACTACCAGTTGGGAAAACCATCCAGAAAACTGCCAAACTGGTATCCTCAGTATGAAGAGACGTTGCCACCAACTGCACACATCACAAGAAATTCATGACAGCATCACTATTAAGGCTTCAGAAGAGGAAAGAAACCGGAAACCCCTTCCTACACAGGAAAAAAGGAGAGAGCCTCTACTCCTGTTCAAGAGAAGAGGGGGAGTATAGACTGGGTGATAGAACCTCTCTACTATTAAAAAGAAAAAAAGCAATTCCGGGTTTGACTTCCAGATAAATTATTTCAAACAACAAGGTTCTTTCAGATAATTCATCTGGAGAGTTGAGCTGAGTCCCACAGATGCCCCAGCATAAATATGCATGCATAGCTGTGCATGGGTGGGAATAAAAATATATACATATCTATATATAAAATAATTAAGTTTCAAGTATAAGTCCAAATACCAACTTTTTCAAAATGCATATCCCAGCCAGTAGTCAGAAAACAAAAAAATTAAAGTTAAATGCTACAAACCCAATCAAAATTAACATTGAATTAATATGATTAGTAGAAACACAAATAAATCGTTCTAGCAAAAACGAACGAAGAGGTTGCAAAAGACTGGATTCGTCCATTAGGGCTGGCAAGATTTTTTAGTCTGCAACTTTTGGCCAAAGTGAGGAAGTCTGGGATAGCCAATTTTCTCACCATAGAGTTAGGAATGGAGAGGAAGGGGTTGGGCAGTTCAGTATTACTACCCATTCCTTTGTGGGGGTGGAGGGTGGGATGTGGGCTACACTTGCATCTTCTTTCTTCTTTTCTTTTAAAGAGGAAGAGGAAGAAAAGAGAACCACCAACTCTTTCAAAATGAGTAAGCTTAGACAGTAGATAGAAAACAAAAAATCAAAGATAATTGCTACGAAGCTGATCAAAATTAACATTGTGTTAATATGATTAGTACAAATATAAATAAAATTTTCTCGCAAAAATGAAGATGTTGCAGAGGATCAAGAAAAAAAAATTAAAAATTAAAAATGAAAATATACATTACATTAAAAAAAGACTGGATTTGTCCATTATGGCTGGCAAGATTATTTTAGTCAGTGACTTTTGGCCAGGGTGGGAAGTCTGAAAGTAAACATTTAGAACAAATTTTTTGCCATAGATGAAAGTAATAACTTTTTTTTTACCCTGTGCCTGGAAAATCATTACTGAAAAAAAATTCTTTTATTTTTACATTTGTAATGTGAGCAATAACCACCATGGCTCCTCTCAAGTCTTTCTTGGTGGGGTTGGGAGAAATGCTAAAATATAATAAGTGGTGGGCAGAGAAAACAATTAATTCTGCTCCTATGACCACATTAAAACACTTATAAATCCTACTCTACTCATTGTTATTCACACGCAAAAATGGTGAATGAGTTAAAAAAGAAAAAAGGCATTTATGTTTGGATCAATATTCAATTGCAAGGCAAAGTCATCATGATTTTTCACCAACAAAGATTGAGAGAATATTTCAAAAGGCATATTATGGAACTGTCCAAGTTGGGACTTCTTGGAATATTAACAAGTGACAGGTGGGGAATAAGAATGTCCTGATTGGAAATATTTAAACAAAAATGAGATGCCAGATGTCAGAATGTCATATTCAGAATATCTTAGAGATTTTATTTGTATTTAATGATAATTACAATCAATATGTTTGCAGGTGTGCTTTTTACCTGCCTACTCAATTTTGTGAATTTTTTTTTTTCTTTTTTTTTTTTTAAAGTTTGAGACCTCCATGTTGAAATTGAATCTGCAAAGTTACTAATGATGGGTTTATAAATTTATTCTTTTACCCTCAGGCACATATGTACTGATTGGATTTAGAGTACAACCAAACCAGGAAAAAGGGAAATAGTTGATATGTATTCTTGTGAGGCAGTGACTTGAAGCGATATGGAGTGGGAGTATATGTAAGTTGGATTAATACAGAAAGGTGGGGTTTGGCTTAATGCTTTCATCTAAGTTTTTTTGTTTTTTAAATATGCTAAAAAGAGTTTGAAACCTTCAATAAAAGGGTATCCTTTAGATCTAATGTTTTAAGCGTAAAGTAATTTTTTTTTTCTTTTATGCACCAGCATTGTATTTCAATAGACAATATTAACACCTGTCACATGATCAACTAAAGGTGCTGAAAATTTACAACTTTATAAAGGTTTTGATATACGAAACCATATATAAATATACATTTTTTTTTTTCCTAGCTGGTAGCATAATTCAGAGTTTCATGCACAACACAATCATTTTTTTAAAAAAAAAAACAGTGATCCCCATATAATATATGGACTGCACCAGCATTGTATTAACCGGATATTTTTATTAAAATTTAAATTATCTTAAGTTCAGTCTCTACTCAGCACCTGAAGATTGTGTTGTGCTACCAGTAAAGAAAAAAATGTATATTTATTAATATATACTTAATAGCTCTATTATATTATATTGAGCACTATTTTATTAACACTAGCACCCTATATATATATATATATATTTTAGAATTGGACATAGCCCGACAATTTATTTAAAGACATTTATATATTAAGAACGTTAAACATAATATATAAATGTCTTTATATATATATATATATATATATATATATATATATATAAAATTCCACTAACATCAGATTTCTCAACAATTTGGTCAGGATTCCAGATATTAACAATCAAAATCATTTAAGGGATGCTATTAAGAAGGCACCAAATTAAAACCCTTCGCACACTACAACTTTTTTTCAAAATCTTCAACTTAGTAAAAGTTGTCTCTATCAAAAACGATATCTCATAACCAGTAATAGCAAGAAGAGTAAATTTGGTATCATTTGGAAGACAAATCCATTTACTTATATATAAAATCAACGTGTCATACTTGATTTTCAATAGTTTTTGAGATATAAGAACCCCCAGAAAAAAAACAAGCTATACCTAAATTTAGAATACATTTAAAAAAAAAAAAAAAATGGAAATCTTCTAAAGCATTAATTTGAGTTTTAATTCCAAGCTAAAAGATTAATATTCCCAATAAGCAAAATACTTTGGTATGTTTCAACCCAAATTTAAATTCATTGGCATCTATTAATATATGATTTCATACTTTATTCCAGTCTACTGTTACAATATTGTAGTTGCATACACAAAATCATACATTTTCTTCTACAAAAACACTTTAAAATATATTTTGATAAATATATGATGAAACACTAAAATATTTTTTTCCATAAAATATCCTTATAAAATGGGAGGGGACATCTTATGTGATGGTGTGTGCTATGTGGAGGCAAATAGGGTAATTAGAGTAACAAAAAACTGGGGGTGGTGGAGAGGCATGACATATAGTTTAATATAGTTGTCAGTTTAGGGCAGGCAAGGGCAACCTTTTTAAAGCAGTGAGCTGCATAATCTGTGGCTCATCATAAGGCAGGCAACACTACTAAAAAGATTATAGGTAATTTTTTGTAGTTGTTTCACTACAGAATCCATATGCATAAACCTTAGAAATGGGGGGGGGGTATATTTTAGAAAATATTTTGTAAAGCCTTAATATAATATTATCACTGATAACAGTGTGATTATCACATGTCGCGCTGTGTTTTTTAACTTATTCCTTTGTAAATGAAAACATTTCTTCTTTGGGATAAAAATTCTTATGAATGTTTTCTGTTTTGAAATAAATAAATTAGAAATAAATCACACGCAGTGACATTTGATGATCACATTGTCATCCATGATAATATTATGTGCTTTATTTTATTTTACAGTATAACTAAATATATCTAGTGCCAAAAGCAGGTAATGATCAGTCTAACGTATTAAAGGAATTTTTAAATATCTTCCCAAGAACACTTTTCTGAGATTTTGCAAATTTAAATTGTTTTAATATTTAGGAACTTGCACTAAAAAGGATAAAATTTAGTGAATTTTTTGTTAAAGTTATTGAAAGTTGGAGGTGGCAAAAAAAAAAAAATGCTGTCAAAATATGGTAAAAAATTGTATTAATATGACTGGATTTTGTGTTGTGGGGTCCCAAAATACACTTGATATAGGTCATTTTTTTAAAAAGAGTATCAAGTTAAACTTGTCTATCACAAGTAACATTCATTACAACAAGTTTCTAATGACTTTCCGGGCAAAAACAGACAGAAAAAGCAATTAGCCATAAACTGATCATCTAACAATAGATAATTAAACATGTGTGAGTTTTGATTAACTTTAAATAATCATAACTTGACAAATATTTGGAGTTAGGATGAAGTTAGACCAATTCTGAAATCCTAAGACTGTTTGCTTTCCAACTAGATATAGCATATATCACTTAGGGAAATGTTTCAGATATGCCAAATGTCCACACTGTGACACGTTTTCTATGAAACAAAAAACGACCCTTAGAGAATGTAAATTAAGGTCATATTTTGCTAATACTTTGTTTGTAACAGCTTGTGGGGTTGGGTTTCCATATAAAGGAACATGTATAGGAAGGACAAGGGTAGCAGAGGGAGTAGATTAAGGGGAGTTGGCCAAGATTGTCTGAGAGAAGAAACATTCAGCAGCGACATGGGAAGGCTGGATCGTAGTAGTAAGCCAGTTTCTCTCGCATAAATATGACCTAGCTGACACAGACTTCTGCGGTCCTGTCATCATCATCATCATCATCGTTGGTTGTTGGTGGTGGTGGTGGGGGGGCACATGTAATTCAATGTTCAGGTCACCGTGTACTACTGTCAAGCAATAGAATTATAGAGTTCAAATGTGTCTCCTGAGTTCTTGTGGGAGAAGAATTATTTTCCACATTCCAACCTCTCTCTCACAAGTGGGATGTGGTATGTCTCTCACTGCTCTATCGCTTCTAACGTGGAAAGTGCTCAGACAAACTGCATCTCCTAGTTCCACCAGGTCTGACCTTCATGGCTAGGACCCACCATAGTAACAAACCGCCATATTCCATCAGCAAGTAAGTTCCACTCAAGCAGCTTTTCCCATGAATCACTGCCCTATAGAACATCCTCCCAAGAGGATGTTTCTCCGATCACTACAATCAAGTCTAGAGTCAACTGTTATTTTCCCCTCCTATCCATATAAATTACCCCTTATCGTAAACCTCTACCATAAATGGCCCTCTTACTGTAAAAAAGAGACTCGTTTAAAATACCTATGCACTTAACAACTATAATAGAATACTTCCTATTAAAACCTTAAAGATAATTTCTGTTTGAATTTCTGTGATGAGGAGTTATTATTTCCACAGACAAAATATCATGAGCCTATCGAGTGGCTCTTGTGCCTTGTACAGGGTGAACATCATTGTAAAAACAAATTTACATGCGGCCTATTATCCTCAACTTTGCTGTTGTTATCACAATGGTTCCCACAGGAAAAATAGCCTAGTGGATTAAAGTATTGGCTCATGGATTTGGTGACATAGTAACTATCCCTGGGCCAATTAGTGTAGTGGAAACAAGGACCAATGACTGAGCAGTACTAAAAGTACTAAAAATAAGAACTAGATGATATATCCCTAGATATGGGCAGTGGAATGAGAACAGTCTACCCCATAGATTAAATAAAGCATTCAATTCGGAATTCCTTGTAGGTTACCCAGATCAACATACACCTGATGAAGGCTGGGGAGGCACAATGGGTGAAATGTAATGATAACAACAATAAAGATGGGGACAATAGTAAACAGTGTAAATAATAACTTCTATAAATAACTTCTTATAGATATTCTAGTTTTCTTTATTATTATTTCCAAAACTTTGGTCAGTCTCAGGAATCAGTCAATTTTAGTTTTGTATGACATGTATCTGGTTCAGAACTATGGCTGACTTTGAAACTTATTCAGATCTTTTAAACACGTATGTGGAGGAGTCTCCTATTCTATATATTGCCAGAGCTGTTACCAGAACTCAAGCCCATCTGTCACCTATAGTGTTAAAATTGGTTGCTGTACTTAGAGTGCTTTAGTTTTATCTTTGGTGATCCTGATTAATATATCAAGGGTCTAAGTGTCCCCTCTCTCTCTCTCTCCCAGCTATATGGTGAATAAAATTCTGTATTGAAATGTTGATAATACACTGGAATATTAATTTAACTTTTTTTTTTTTAAATTAAAATCCTGTTATCTTTCTGAAGACAGGTTGATAATTACACTTACTGAACAAAATTTTTACACTAATTATAATTAGACTTTTGTCCTCTTTTTTGTTGTTGCTATCACATTTTGGGTATTGTGCCCTCTGGCCTTCATCAGTTGTATATTGATCTGGGTAACCTACAGAGAGTTTTGAATGGAACTGTAAGATTTAGTTGAACAAACAGACCCGTACTTGACTGTATTGCAAGTTGAGTCTCCACTGACAACTGTCTATCTGGGCTAGTTGTTTATTAGTTTATAAAACAGGCTGGGATGTTCCATTATGCTACTTGGGCCAGACTATTTTCTAAGTTTTGATTGGCTGTTGACTTTGGTGTGGATACTGTGATCAATAAATATACATCATTAGACTACTTTGCATGCTTGAGTACAGGGGTCTGTATTCAGTTACAGCATTGGGGGGGGGGGTCTGCTCACTGGACACTAGCTGGGAACTTTTGTCTGTAGATATTGTTAACTCACATGAAGAGTAAGTTTAACATTTGTGATTGTATTTTTGTTTGTCCTTGTTTTGTGATGGAAATACTCCTCTGCTATGGAAGAGGTACCCCAGCAAAAGGAGCCATTGGCCACCACACTGCAGCATGGGTAGCAAAAAGGCCCAAAAAGTGTCCAGATTATTTCAAGGGCTTGAGAGAGGAGTATAGCTCCTTCATCTCAGGCCATGAACTTTTGCCACTGCCTTCTGTAATGGAGGCAATTACAACAAGAACCATCTCCCTATTTATGGCTGGTGTTAAGACAAAGAAATTTATTGATGTCAACAGGGAGATGATGGAAGAGACCCTCAAGACCTTGAATATTGGGGTCAAAGTGTTAGCCCACAGGTCATATGCCATGTGGGACATCCTGCTGGCAATAGAGGAAGCTGCAAAAGCATTAACTGGTAGTGTGCTCACCACCAAAACACTAAGGCTTCAAATGGAGTATTAGGCACCTGGAAGACCTGGATTACCTTATATGGGGTGCCCAAGTACATCACTGAGGACCATTTAGGGGCCTTCTCAGATTATGGCCCTGTGGAGAGGGTATCCTCCATCAAAAGCAAGGCAGGCAATGGTGACATTGACCCAGCCTAGATTTAATGAGGTCCTGCTATAGCGGAGCCAACTGTGCAGAGTTATCAGCTTGACCAGGGATTTTTTGGCTTGCAGAGGACTACAACAATGGCGGACACATAACCACACGTGTAAAACACGGGATTTAATCCTCTCCCATCCACAGGTTATATGTCAGTATTACCAAAAATAAAGGTTTAAATAATAACAATATCTAATCTTCAACTTGTTTATTTTGTTAGAACAGCAATTATAATAATTTGGCACTGAAGATCAGATGGAACATCGAGAAGAAAAAAGTTTTTTTCCTTTCATTATGGATGATCCAATTTAACAACTTTTTCAGCAACAGTTGAAATTAATGGAACTGTTTGGAAACAAAATTTCCAGCCCAACACTGTCACAAGAGACCAGTTTATCTATGATGGAATTGATTGCACAATCCATCACAGAATTCCACTATGACCCGGCTGCAAATTCAATTTTCAACACGTGGTTCAAATGCTATGAAGATCTTTTACATGTGGATTTTTCAGCGCAAACTGACAACTGGAAATCAGGCTTTTTCTACGAAAGTTTGGAGTGCCAGAACACAAGAAATATACCAACTATATTCTCCCTAAACGGCCACATGGCTACTCCTTAAAAGCAACAATGGACATATTGACACAAATTTTCGGTGAGCAAACATTGGTTTTTAATTTGCTTTTCAATTGTTTGAATTTGTTGAAATGTGATAATACTGATTTCACCACATATGCAGGTATTGTCAACCAGGAATGTGAATGTTTTGGGCTCTCATCAATCACAGATTTCCAATTTAAATGCTTAATTTTTGTCTGTGGCTTGCATTCACCAAGTTATGCAGAAGTTCATATTTGGATCCTGTCAAAAATTGAACAGAATCCTAACATTACACTGCAACAAGTGGCAGTTGAATGTCAGCACCTTATAAACTTGAAACATAACTCCTCCGTGGTTCAATATTCAGCCCCTTCCACTGCTATTACAGTCAACACAGTCCAACAAGACCAAGCAGAAAGTCCAGCATTGGACATGAGGGCTCTTGTGTGGTGGTCACAAGCATTGGGTCTATAAAGAAGCCTGTTTCCAGCATCTGTGTCATAGGTGGCTGGAATTGCCACATCTGGTGATTCATCAATACGCCTCAAGGTTGGTTTTCCTATGCCGCATTTTGATGAGGGACTTGATTTTAGTGGGGAGTGTTAGGGACACCTTCCCTAGCCTTACTATCACTCCTCCCATTTCTTGGGCTATGCGCTGTCATGGTTGTGGAAGGTTAAAAAGTTTCCTCAGTGAGTGTCGGTTGACCTTGAAGGTCTTTTCTCGGTCCAGTGACCTTTTACAGTCTCATAGGCTATTGTATCATGAATTAGTGGAGTGGGTTACAAAGGATCCTCTGTGTGGCTGGATCAGCTTGTCAACATCAGAGTTGTACTCTTTCTGGTATTGGGCACCAGTGGTAGATTATCTCAGCAACACTGAGTTTTTGCTTAGCTAGCAATTGATTCAGAATGGGCTACCTCTCAATGATGTAACCTTCAGATGGGGCTAAGCAGATTTGCCCGACTCTCATCGGTTACACCTTGGTTTAGAGGAAATGGCTTTGTACACCTTCTACCATTGTCCTTTCTGGGATTGTCGGTGAGTTGATGGCTCATATCACTCCCGATCAGCTTGTGTCCATCAATCTCTCGTACATGTGTGACAATGTGTTGCCCCCATTCTCTGGGTGAAGCTGATAGAGTTTCTCACATTGCTAGCTGTGGCAAGAATGGTGATAGGAACATTGCAAAAGGAGGGAATCTTGCAATATGAATGTTATTCTCATTAGGATTTGGTTGTTTTCTTCAAACATCAGGTTCAGATAAAGATAGCATTTGATATCGACAGATTTCAGCTAAAGATGGGTGACTGTAGCGAGCCTGGTTCGTGTGAACAGACTCGCCTTGATTTTCTCTTTTAAGTCCCCATGATACAATGGAGCAGTTTCCTGTGAACCCTACCCTGGTTAAGTTAGACACTGTTATGTTTTCCTAGTTAATGTGAATAAGGGTTGCTCCCGGCCTGTTCCCAGCATTCTCTTTTGTTGTGTTCCATGTTGAGATTCCTGACCTCTCCAATTTGTTTTTGTCTCAACTGGGTCAGCCTTTGATTTTTCCCATTCCATCATTTATTTTTATCTTTCCCATTCCATTAGTGAGTGTGCTTTTTGATTCTGTCTATCGGCAGAATACAGCGGCCCCTCTTATTATTTTTTGGGATGGTGGACAGGTCCTAACATTAGTTTTGTTTTACTTGTATCTTTGTGTTACATTTTTAGTTTATATTCTGGGTTCATCTCCTCCCTGTCATTTCATGATTTATGAAATTTTTATATATTTTGGACTTTCATCAAATTTTTATATCATGGGGTGTTTTGTAGGTTCCCTGTGAATACGTGGTATTGTGGTATATGCAGGATTGAGAGGTGATGGATGAGTTCTTGTAGTGAATGAGTACATTGTAATGATTGAATGGGTCATGAGTCTGATTAACTAGGACTTGGATAACTAATGAAGACCAGCCCCTCCCTGTTTCCCCTTCAGCCTTGTGCCATAATTTCTGTAAAAATCAGAAATAAGTATCCTGTATTTAGTTACAGCCTGCTTTCATTTGTCTGCCAACTGGATGCTAGTTTGGAACTTTCTTGCAAGGGTGTGTATCGTATTTTGATTCTACATTTTATTTATGAGGGTAGACTGTTTTTAATCTACTGCTCATGTGTAGGGATCAAGAAGTTTGTAGTGAATCATTTTTTTTAGCAGTAGCAATTAGTTCAATATAATCAATCCACTTCATGTCAGTGGAAAACATGAACCCAAGAAGATTTGCTTTCCTGGAGGTTAGCATCAGCCATGCTGATGGCAGGCAGAAAAGGTTCTCTATGGTGATTAAATGAAAGCAGTTTTTGTTTTGGAAGAATTCAAATTTACAAGCCTTTCATTACTCCAGTTAACTACTGAGTGGAGATCCTTTTTGAGAGCAGTTACCACTTTTACTTTGTCAGACCTGTTGGACACGCTACTTCAACAGAAGTAAATAGTTGGCTTATCTGCATAAGGAATTATAATTTTTGCAAATTTAAATCCACTCAGATAAGGACTTGATTAGAATTTAATTGAAGAGTAATCAAGATGGCAGTAAATAATAACTGACATTGCATTTAAGTTTTTGAAAATCAAAGTTGGCTGGAGAGTTCCACAAACGAGAAGTGTGAGAAAAGAAACTGTTAGCATAGAACTTACGGTTACATTTAAACAACTCAAATTTAGCACCTTGCTGCCAATCTAGTACTGCACTTAAATTCATAAAGTCTAGGTACTATAGTGAAAAGTTCATCCAAACAATTACCATGGATGTATTTACAGAAAAAGCACAAGTAAGCTACACTATGGCAGTGGGAAAGTGACTGAAGCCGATATGCCAGATCAAGACCAATAATATTGCTGATTCTTTTTGGGATTTTATCAGGAATCTCTAAATATACAGCAGGAGCACTGAACCATATATATTCAAGCAATATTCAAAGCATGGATGAATGGTAGACTTGTCAATATGTAAAATTAAAAAATTGTCTAGCATGACATGTCCAACACACACATTTGACACATTTTTTTCTTTCTTACCTACTTCTAATTTTAATACTGTGTATGTTGGCATCTGGGATATATGGTTGAATTAGCAATGTTTGCTGGAGTGGAACGAAGCCTCAACTGGCAAGAATTCAAAGTCTAACTGAGGCTGTTGCATTCATTTTGTATTGATGTCCTTGAGAAAAGCATGAATACATCTAGTTTCCCTAGCTAGCTATTGGAGAGCAAAAATAGACAGATTTTTATAGCCTTCGGAGAGCAGCCAGTTTAAAGTCTGCTCTCTAAATTCAAACTGTCTGCTCTCTGAATCCAAACCCAGCCTGGCGTGTAATGGATCACCATCAGGCCAGTTTGCCAGAGGCATTATAGCTGCTGCTGCTGCAGTCTTGTAGCATTGCAGCTCAGACCAGACACCAGATTCATTCACATGGTACAACTTTTTCCAGTTGAACACTTGTGGCCTAATACCAGGCAAATAATTCTTTGTCTGGATTGTTGCCCAATAAAAAAAAAAAAAAGCATAAAACAAAATTGTAGCAGTCTGCAAGTTTTATTCTATTCCAACCCTTCTTGTGAGGGAGAGTGTGGAAAAGTCAGATGAGATGAGTGGGCGAACAGTCTAAGAGGTGTGTGCCTTCCTTTTTTCATGTCAGGTGAGTAGTTTTAGGCTGCTAGGGATCACTGTCTTATAGAGAGCAAACCTTCTTTGTTCTATCAAAAAAATAAATAAAAAATATAATTCATCAAAAATTCAGGGTCTGCTGATCTGGCTCCTTGTTCATTCCACTCAGCTAACTTTCTTTGTCAGGGTTGGTTGATCTAGTTCTTGGGATATTGGCTTCACTCAGCTGACCTTTTTGTTAAGACAATAATTGTCAAATCAATTTCTGTAACATCTTGCATATGTGTCCTTAAGAAGATATCAGCTGACAACTAATATTACTACAGTGTGACCCAATAACCTCTACAATATGTGAAGAGAAAAAAAGATGTATTTCTCTGATACTATGCTTTGTAAGTAATACTTTTTTGCAAAGGTATGTTACATTTTTTTTATATATACCACTTTAATTACAAAAACTTCTTGTACCAATAACAACTATTGTGGTGGGTATCTAGTTTGTGTCAAGTTTTGATCTTGTGGGTCATGTAATTGATTTGCACCACCCAGTTTTAATTTTAAAAATAAGCAAATATTTCTTGTACTAAAAGTTGTGTCAAACCTCTGCATTGGAGCATCGATTATTTAAAGAATGGTTGTGCTCCCCCAAAAACTGCTTTTCACTTCTGGATGTGCAGGTGGTGTAATGGATAGCAGCTTGGAATGAGAAATTGGAAAGCATAGTTCAAATTCCAGTTGAGTTGTTACATTCACTTATATGCAAATACCTTTGGTAGAGGTATGAATCCATCTCTCTCCTCCTCAGATATAGGTTAAATAGCAGAGCAGAGTGAACTCCTCAGCCTTGATTGGCAACCAGTCTATAAGAAGAATAACTCTGAATGCAAAAACCATATAAAACACATACCATGCAACTAATGAAAGGATTTTGGTGTTCACAATGACTATAATCCTGGCTGAAATTGTCTTTTAGCTATATAAGACCTTTTATACATTCAGTGTATGTACTTTATAGATTAAAAAAAAAAAGAAATTGTCCATGAAAGCATGAATTAAAAAAAATTAAAAATCAATTGGTTCCTTAAAAATTAATTTGTTTATGCTTTGGCTACAAAAAACTGAACAGGTATGGGCTTTTGAGAATATCTGAATAAGGATGAGTGCATTCTTCTAAAAAGGCTTATTGAACCTTACTGGGCTGTGACTCATTCTGTGGACAAACAGTCTAAAGCATGCAAGATCAGGTGGTGGTTTCTCCTACAAAGTGGACCGCAGGTTCAAGCCCTACCGGAGAGTACATCATTTTCTTTATTTCTTGAATGTGCAGACTGGTAGGCATAATTTGCACTATTTTAAAAAAAAAAATGTTTACTTGAACATGGATATCTGCAAAATAACTTTTGGAGTAGCAGGGAAAATAGATATGGACAGGTGGTCTAATGGATAGCGACTTAGAATGAGAAGTCTGAGGGCTGAGTTTGAATTCCAGTCAAGTTCATTGCTTTTGTTTATGTGCAAATATCCTTGCGAAAGGTATGAATCCATTTCTTTGTCGACCCTTAGATATGGTTTAAATAGTAGGATAGTCTTTGGTTGGCAACCAGTCTAGGAAAAGGACAACCTCTGAATTCAAAACTATATATAGCACTGACAAATCTATGCAGCTAAGAGAAGCATTGTGGAGTTCACATTGATTCTATGGACATTCGCCATATATAATAATTTAAATAATAAAACAAAAATACTAATATACAACCCAGTGTGTCTGAAATTTTCATTCTTTCACATTTTTTTTATTGTCCCAGACACACACACACATACACACAAATATATACACTGCAATTCATTGGTTGAGCACTTTGGAAGAAAGGGTATTTGATGGGTGCTGCTGCTATAATGCTCAGCTCTTCATAATGAATAGAGCACTCTGGCAGCTGATAATGCCTATATCACATATATGACACATTAAAAATTCACTTTTCCGTAGCATGCGCCGATAGCATAGGGGTAAGAGTCTCCCACTAATGTCAAATCGGTCAGTTTTGATCCCCGCTTGAAGCAACTGTGTGTCTAGCTATACTGAAGAGCTGTGATACAGTGAAACTGTCTGTCTGTGGATGAGATATATATATATATATATATGTATGTATGTATGTATGTACTTCCTGAGGAGTGAGCTGCACAATTACTAAAAGGTTCCTCTACAAAACTCTATAGTTGGGATGTTGAATATAACATCAATGAGCTAGGTGACAAATTTTATATTTGTATTAATCCTATATATATATATATATATATATATATATATATATATATACATACACACACACACACACACACTAAAGTGCTGTTGGAAATTGACATGCTGGAGTGGAGTTTTACAACTTAGAAAATAAGCATGTTAGTTTAAATAAACTTTGCATAAGAATTTTTTTAATTTTAACAAACCTGAAAGGAAGCCATGGAGAAAATTATTACAAAAATAAGTTTGTGGGTGGGATGATTTGAAGGCAAGCAGAACAAAAACAACACATAACCTATGTAGGGAGCTTGTGCATATGGTTGGCAGAACACTGATTAGAAGAGATAGCAAAAAGACAAAATTTATTAAGAGCTACAAAAGACAGGAAATTATGGAGAGCCATGATCAGCCCCATTCTGAAAGGACATGGCACATAGTAGTCTGATACATAGAGTTTATACATCATATTCTCTTGTAACAAAGATAAATAAATACACATATTACAATTATATTTTTTTCTTGGAAAAAAAAAAAAAATTTCAGTTTTTGTTTTCAACCATTAAGTCAGCCATCAAAGTAATCCCTTTACTGATACCTTTTCTCGTCAAGGAAGTGAGTAATAGCAACTGGTGGCATTTCACTTGCTTGCTGTCAACTTCTAACACCTGATTGCATGTTGGAGGATAGTGCTAAAGAAGAGGGGAAAAAAAGTCTAATTTGTGTATTCACTTAGAGAAGGAAATAAAAAGAACAATATTAAGCAATTTTATGCTGAACTTAAACAAACTGTATATTTAGACTGAAAATTAAGTTGTAAATGAAGATATGTTCCTGTAGATGGGACTGGGTTAGTAAGGTTTCCAATCCTATAAAACAAATTTTAAACCAAATAAAATAATGAAGCTGATATCAAAAAAAGTGGTGGGATAAATTTATTTCTCTTCAAAATTACAAGGGTTGATTGATAAGTATGGTTTCCAATCCTATAAGAGAATTTTCAGACTAGATAAAATATTAAAAATGGTCTAAAAATAGGTAAATTTATTTCTCTGCAAAATTATGTAGGTGGATTAATAATGAAGGTCTTCAATCCTATAAAACAAGCTTTAGACCAAATGGAATGATGAAGCTGGTATCAAAATAAAGGAAATTTACTTCTCTTCAAAATTACACGGTTTGATAAGTAAGGTTTCCAGTCCTATGAGAGAAATTTCAAACTAAATAAAATAAAACTAGCATTAAAAGGAAGTACATTTATTTCTCTTCAAAATTGCATGCGTTGATTAATTAGTAGGGTTTCCAATTCTATAAAACAAATTTTAGATCAAACAGAATAAGGAAACTGGTATCAAGTACATTTATTTCTCTTTAATATTATGAATGTTAACTAATAGAGGAATTTCACAACAATAGCAGGTGACAGACATTTACTATAAACAAACTCATTTGACTATTCATTAAGGAAAAAGTAATTTTTTAAAATGATCTACAATCTGCTGTTAACTGGGGTAAGGAATGGCTTGTTAATTTTAACACCTCCAAAATGAAACTGTTTTCTGTCAATTATCCGAGAGATGCCTTTCTGCCTTCCACCAACATAGCTGATGCTAACCTCCAGGAGAGTGCCTCATTGTGCCTTCTCAATCTACCATATTCTACTAACATGAATTGGAAGGATTATATTGACTCAATTGCTAAATCTGCTGTTATGTTGTTCCAGACAATTTTCTTCACCAGAATCTATTTTACATATATTTATAAGTCTACCATTTGTCCATGTTTATGATATTGCTGCCACATCTGTCCCAGTGCTCTTGCTATATATTTAAAGATTCTTGATAAAATCCAAAGAACCTGAAATGTTATAACCTGACAGTACTAGATTGTCGTCAAGGTTTCATCATTTTACAGTTGAAATGACTAAATATAACTAAGTTCTATGTTAACGGTTTCTTCTATCACTCTTCTTGCTTGTGGAATTCTCTTCTGGATTTCTTGCCTCTTTGTCAACTTTGATCTTCAAAAATTTAAATGCAATGTCAATTCTTATCTTCTATCTTCATTTTTGTTCTTTTATTGTCCTCTCTCTTTAATAGTCTTTTTTCTTATATTCTCTTATATTTCAGTAACCCCTTGCATCCTAGTATTGCCTTGCTTGTGGTGAAATGATTAAAAAAAAAAAAAATGAATAACCTACCTAACAAGCTTGTGTAAACAGTTAGCAAGAACTGGGATTAGTAGAGACAGCAAAGCAATTAAATTTACTAAGAGCTACAAAGGATAGGAAGTTGTGTAGAGCCATGAAGACATGCCTAGAAGAAGAATTCCTGGGACTGCATTAACCTGACTTTTGCACTGATGTTGTGTCCTGCCATTGTATTTTAACAACATTCCTATCCTAAACACAAGTGAATCATAAACACTCTGAAGTAACAGGTAGTAACTACTGTAGTTACATGCAATTAAAAATTAAATGAATAACTCATTTAAAGTTAAATTTAAATATCAAACAATGAAAGCTTTAAAAAAACAATTCTTTATTAAACGTTTAACTTTAATTTTGCTTTTTGTCACAATTGCAATTGATATCAACTAATTAAACCATAATTTAAACTTTAGCTGTGCATGGTATGTTGCTCATAGTTTTTTTTTCCTTTTCCAGCATGTGTACTGTGATGTATTTGAAATATTACATATTTCAGGTTCCCTAATGTCTTTTAAGAGTGACTTTATGTGAAGGGATCATAAAGAATGGTGATTTTAAAAGAAAATAAAAATTGTGTGCAAAATAAATGTAAACAAACTATGGAGATCGGTTGCGTGTACGAAGAAAGATTTTGCTGAAATAAGGTGTTAAATAAAGATAAGATAATTTCATTATTTCTAAATTCTTATGACTTTTATGTACATAGGATTCTGAAGGTAAAAGGCCCAAGGCCCAAAAACCTTCTGCAGCAGTTAGCCTGAAGGGCGGCATCTAGGCTAGTTAAATAATAAATAAGGAAAAGTGAAATTCCTGTAAGGAAATTACACTTGTCCAATTAACTTACAGAGTGAAAAAGAAAACATTGATGTAAGTTCATGAAAACCTACAATTTCAATCATTTTTCATTTGCCATGTTCCTTCAGAATGTGAGCAATCATGGTCCTCCTGTTTTTAGGAAACTTTTGACTCTTCACCATCACACTTTGTCCCTTTTCTGCCATCTATTCATATAAGGCCAAAGGTGAATCTTTAGGTGCCATGCTCCTTCAGAACCAAGGTGATCATGGCTCTCCACAATTTAAAGCTTACGTCCATATCATGTTGAAACGCCAGTTCCTATATGATCACTGGTTAAGCAAGATTGAGCCTGGTCAGCAGTTAGATAGGTAACCACTTGGGAATAGCTGGTGGTATAAGCTTGGATGTGTGGGTAGTGTAATGGCTCAGAATTGTTCATGAACTTATAATAAGAGCAATAATAATGAATAAACCGAGCATCTACTCAAATTTGGGTGTCCACTAAAATAACATTTAAAGTAATAAAATCAGTCAGATTACTTTATAAATTGCTTTATTGTTGTCAGGATATGGAACTGAGCAGATATGAACTTTCGAGAATCTGGGAGAGATTTGTGCCTTTTAGACACTATTTTAGATTTGCGTGACTGGTGACATTCTCCATAGCCAAGTCAGACTAAAGCACATCAGAACTAATTATGGTTTTTTCCTGCAAAGGACAATGCAGTTTCAAATCCTGTCAGAGAGTGCATATTTTTCTTTAATAAGATATCTTGAATATTCAGGCTGGTATACAAAAATAAATAAATATACCGTTTAATAAATAAACAGAGGGTCTACACAAATATAGGTACCTACTAAAATAATGTTTTATGTGATAAAATCTGTTGAATTAATAAATAAAAAAATTAGTATATTGATATATATTTCTAGAGTTAATGGATTTATTTTTAATCCAAGATTTTTATAACTTTATATGTGATTTTAGTGGATACTTTTGTTTGAAACAGTCTATTTAAAAAAAGATTTAAATAGTGTATATTATGTCAATCAGCTTGTGCACTTTAAAAAACTTAATAAAGAAAATATACTCCCTGGCAGGGTTTGAACATGTTTCCCCTTTTGTAGGAGAAACCACCATTAGATCCAGCATGTTTTAGGCTGCTCAGCCACAGAAACTGTCACAGCCCAGTAAGATTCTATTTTTCCTTTTAAAGAATGTACAATTGTTCCTACAGATTTTCTCAAAAGCCCATATCTGCTCAATTTCATATCTGAAATGTAAACAAAGCAGTTTCTAAAGAATTAATGGATTTATTTTTAATCCAATGTTTCTTATAATTCAAATGTTATTTTAGTGGATACCTGTGTTTGAAATAGATGCCCTGTTTTTTTTTTTTCTTTCTTTTTTTTCGTCTGTTTTATTTTAAACACTGTGAGCACATGTTCTTATATTATTTTTTTATATTCACACATGTTTAAGATTTTTGTTTTATGCTGTACCCTTCACTGTTTTCTTGACTTTGGCCTGTCTGAAAATTTTGAAACTAATTTTGTAACTGAGTACACAACAGACTGTCCAGGACATTATATTTTGGAATGCATTTTTACAAATTTGAAAACATTTTAAAAATATTTAGGTCAGCTGTTAACACACAGCTGTCCTAAATATTCCCTAAAATATGTTGTATTAGAGTCTAAGCATTTCGATGGAATCTATCTTTGTAGTCCTTTCATTTGCTACCTTAGGGCTTCTTTATATTTAGTTTGGGAAAACCAAACAATTGGCTTCTCTCTTGAAGTTCACATGACTGCAATTCGGGAATCAGTTTTCTCTAAGGACAGTGTAAGTGGTGTGTAAAGAGTGAGCTCACCACTTCTTGTAATTACAGTAGGATACTGTGTTCCAAGAACCCATTTGAATGATGAAAATCTTTGGATCTTGTTACTTACATACACACACACACACACATTTGTAATACCTAAGTTTTAAAATGGATTTTTAAAAAATGAAGAAAATTTCTTGAAGTTTTTTTACTTTTAATTTCAAGCACACAGATTAAACTTAGTATTTTCAATAGGCAAAATACTTTGCTCTATTTCAAAACTAATTTAAGCTGACAAGAAGGATTATTTTTTCACTAAAAAATTTGATTTTAGCACAATTTTTAGTTTGCATTTATCGTAATGGAATTCTCTTTATTTAAAAATCTTCCCTAAAATAAAATGTACTTTTCCAAAACTTTATTTGAGGAATATTAGCCAATTTAAAGTATAATTAGTCTGACTTGAAACAAATATTATTGACTTTAAGTTTAAAATATCACAGAAATTCATTTTTTTAATCGACTGTATCTGTTTAAGTGCTGACAGTTTGATGACAGATCTAATGTTGTTCTATGGTACTTTATCTGTAAAACATAATCAAAGAAAATTATGTAAGCGCTTTTTTATATGAATTTTAAGTACTCAGTAATGTGCTTATAGAAAATTACCAACAATACTTATTTATGTAGAATCACTAACAAAATCTTTGCAGATGACCCTACTATTTACTCCTGCCTCAAAAGCAAATCTGGTCTTGCTGACAAAACTAACCTGGCCATTAAACTTGAAAAGGACCTCCAGTCGGTTGTGAACTGGGGCAGAAATTGGTTGGTTAACTTTAATACCTCAAAAACAAAACTGCACTCTATTGCTCACCACAGGAAACCATCCCTGCATCCCATTAGAATGTCTGATGCTCAAATCCATGAGACCACTTCTTTGTGACTGCTTGGTCTTACACTGTCTGTTGACCTGAGCTAGAACAAATACATTGAATCAATAACTTCATCAACCACAAGGAAAGTTGGTTCCCTGTGTTGCACCAGAAAATTTTTCTCACCCGAGTACATCCTTCAAATCTATAAATCAACCATTTGCCCTTGCATGGAATACTGCTGCCATATATGGTCTGGTGCCCCCACTGTTTGTCTTTAGGTCCTTGACAAAATCCAGAGATAGATATGCAATGTGATTGGCCTGGATCAAGCATCTTGTCTACAGTCACTCTCTCACAGACGTGCTGTTGCCTCCCTCTGTCTTTTCTACAAATACTTTCACAGTAACTGCTCCGATGAGCTACTTTCACTAGTTCCCAAACTGCATGAATTTAAACGTGCAACTAGACTGGCATCTCGGTCCCACCCATTCACTGTCAAAACGGTTAAATGTAGCTGTCTGTTCTACTCATGTCTCACACCTCCCGTCTGTGGAATTCCCTTCATTTTACTTGTTTCCATGATAGCTATAATCTCTAACTATTCAAATGTAATGTCAATCAACATCTCCAGATGCTTTGATCTATTCCCAGTCCTTCTCTTCATCCTTTCCACTATCACGCCTCTTTACTCTTACTCCCACTCTCTGTAACCCCTTGTGTGCTAGTGCCATCCGACCTTGCTTGGTGTGAAATGTTTAATAAAAAAAAAAAGTACATTTCATCTGTAGTTGATGCTATAAAATTTTGTTCAAATTATTTAGATTTCGGCATTAAATAACCTATAGAGATTGATAGGCTGCTAAACAAAATCAATCAACCTGCAACTAGCATTTGGAGGATGTCATTTTAAAAACTAAATGAATAAAAACTGTGAAGTACATTTTTTAATAGCGGTTACCTTGGTCTTTTTGCAACCTTTAAAATGTGGGAGATATTTCTGTCACATTCGGTATATTGCCTTTGCAGATCTTTGCTCATTGCCAGATTATGTTGAGGTGCCCAAATGATATTATTCTCAAAACAGCCTAATTTGATAATGTGAACTTTTTTTTTAATTATCTGACTCATCGTAAGATGAGTATGATAGACAGTAAACATGACCTCAGCTGAAAAGGTGAGACACACACAATGTGAGTTGGTGGAGAGGAAGTTTTTTTCATCTGACCAAGAAAGGATTCCCAATTAAATTTCGATATTTCGGAATTTTTACAGGTGGATACATTTTTTGCCATACACATTAGAAGTATTACCCCTGAGATCTAAAAATGTCACTGTGCTAAATCTGGGATCAAGATTTTTAAAAATCAAAATTGCTAGGTCTGCTGCTAGGAAAATTGATTCTATGTTGTGCTAGATAATTTTTCTCACCCAAATCTATCTTACATATTTACAATTCATTCATGTATAGAATATTGCTGCCACATATGGTTTGGTGTTCCTGCTATATGTTTAGTGATCCATGATGAAATTCAAAGATGAATCTGCAATGTTGTTGCTCCTAACCTGGTATCTCAACTACAGTCACTTTCTCACTGCTGTAATATAGCTTCCCTATGCCTTTTCTATAAATAATTTCATGGTAATTGTTCTGATGAACTTTCTTCTATGGTATCTAGACTTTAAGCACAGTACTAGATTGGTGGCAAGGTCTCATCATTTTACAGTTGAAATGGCTAGATGTGACTGTAAGTTCTATGCTAAGAGTTTCTTCTACTGCACTTCTCATTTGTGGAACTCTCTTCCAACTTTTTGCTTCCCAGCCAACTTTAATCTTTGAAAATTTAATGCAATGTTAATCATTATCTTTTGTCTTAATTCCAGTTCTTTTATTGTTCTCTTTCTTTTTTTCCACATATATTCTCATGCTCAGTAACCCTTTACGTCTTTCTTAGGGTGAAATGATAAAAAATAAAAATCTACAAAAATTATTTACAAAATAGTTTTTCCCTTTTTTTTTTTTTTTTTTTTTTTTTTTTACAAGTGAACCAGTCTATTTTCATGATGATTTTTCTTATTATTACAATTGTGTAAGCATGATTTGTTAGATTCCGTTTAATTTGGGAAAAAAACAACCTATATTTCAGACTGTTAGTTCATAACAGTATCATGTTATAATAAAGTAATTTTCTCAGTTTTTAGACTGTGTAGCAGAAAAGAGTGTAATTGAGAGTAAAATCATCATCTGCCTTATTGTTAAATATGGCTAGCAAATCCCAGAATTTTTTTATGTTATTTTGGATATAACATGATGGGCCCATTAATTTTCTTTTTTTCCTTCTCATTTTGCTAATATTTTAAAGTTCTTTGCTTTCAAATTGAATCTTGATTTCCAATTTAGCAAGCTCCAGCTTTTCACAAAATGGCATTTTATGAACCTTGGTGGTCATGTAATAATGTGATTATACTACAGAAACTGTTAGCATGGAACTGACAGTACTATTCATCAATATTAGGGTTAGTATTCATTAGATCTTCCTCTAAGTGTGACATTTCTTGTAACTGAGAAATATTGAATTTTTTTTTCTTATCATTTTAGAAAGGCACTCTTGTTCATAATGTCAGTACAATGTAAAATCAATCCCGCATCCTAAGTATGATGATAAACTACATCTGGCAACAAGGCCTCTGATCAGGAGGTTTTGAGGAACATGGAACCACCATTTAATTGCTGGTGTTCCCAGGTCCACTCTGACTCAGGGTGGTTGCACCTGTTAGGGTCCCATCTATGAGCAAATAGTTAACCCCCAAACTGGGGTCAAAACACTATGAAAGTGTAGAAACAGATTTTAATACCAGCAATGCATCTTTGAGAAAATTATTACCATCAATACATTTTTTTAAAAAAATATTACCAGCAATAAAAATCTTGTTTGCATTAAATAACCCATTGAGGTTGATATGCCATAAAACAAACAAAATAAAATTGATCCCTAACTTTTTACAGAGTTATTCAAACTTAGCTGTTCTGCATACAAAAACACTTTTTAAAAGATTTTGTGTCAATAAGGAACAAATAGGTTTAATTAAAAAAAAAAAAAAAAAAAAAAAATTTGCATAAATTAATAAAACTATGCAGGGTGTCCATAAAGTCTCTTTACAATTTAAAAAATATATTACAAAGGCAATTGATGAAATATCTTAATCAGATTTGTTCTATGTACTCAGTAGCTATCAAAGTTTTTTCATCACATTGCATTTGTATATTTCATGTATTGTGTTGATGAAAGAGGTACTGTTAAATGAACCACTAACATTTCCAGACCAGTGGACTGGAAGAGATGGCCCAATTCCCTGGCCACCTCATTCACCAGATATCACTTCCCTGGACTTCTTTCTATGGGGTTATATTATGTTATGTTAACAATATTATACGGGACATCTAAAGCAAAAGATCACTGATACCATTGCTACGGCTATGCTACAGTGAACATGGCAAGAAATCAAGTACTGCTTTGATGTGCTTTGTACAACTAATGGTGCTCATAAGGTGTATTAAATTAGTTAAAAAAAAACAAAAACAAACTTCAATATCTACTCCTCATTTTGTAACAATTTCTCACATATGTGTCTCTTCATTTGCTTTGGTAATAATTTTTTTAGATTGTAAAGAGACTTTATTGACACCCTGTATATCTGTTTATTCTTTATTTAAAATAAATTATTAATATCCCCCAATGTTTGATGTGCTTCTGAATGAAGCACATGTACAAAGAAAAAAATTTCATTTTTTTTTTTTTTAAATTCAGAAAATCAAAAAAATAATTATGTAGATATCAGTGTAAGCACAGTTTCAAACATTTGTAAATAACAACTAGGTCCAATAACTCTGTAAAAAGTCAATATTATCAACAGGACCCCCTTCTAAATCAATAAAAAAAATTAATAATCTTTGATTCTGACAAATTTGACAAATTGATGAATATCTAATGGATAGTAATATACAAAAATTATTATTTTTTTTTTTTTTTTTTTAAGTAGTGCTGAAAAATCAAATAGTTTAATTTAGACTTTTATTTAGCTTTGCAGGAAATAAGAAAATAGAACTTGTGGTCCTGAAATTTTCAACCCATAGCAGTATCGATTTTCTTTTTATATCTGGAACAGCATCATTCTAACATAATATGAAATGAGCATAAACAGCTCTCAGTGATTCACAAGTTTTGAAAAAATGTTTCAACAGCAAACACATGGCGTGCACAAGTTTAAGCCATGGTAACTGATATTATATATATAAAAAAATTAATGGTAAGATATCAGTTTGATGAAGAGATCATTGTTAATCACCTGAGTTTACTAGCATCATACAGGTGACAGTTTAAAATGTGGGAGGTATTTTTACTGCACTCTGTATAAGAAATGACCAAACAACTAATATATTTCTTCTTGAAAACAGATGCTGAGGTTTTATTGCCACTTTGGCCTAACTGGCTAAACTTGGGTTATTGCCAACAGAAAAGAATAAATATATTCAGGAGCTGCAATATCAGAGAGAGGTTGCTTCTGCATAGATCTGGTATTCCTGCACTTGGACAGAAAAACAACACCACTTTGTGGTACAGTGTAACCCGGATATAAGAGAGTTGTCGGGGCCGGAGAAGAAGTCTCTTATATCCGGGTTTGGTCTATTATATATACATTAATACAGGCTCTAATTTGGGACCAGAGAAAATCTCTCTTATATCCGGGTTACACTGTATTGTGAGGTACAGCTTTGTGATCCATTTGCCTCTGGAATCTATGCTGGGCAATTTAGCAGAGTATACTTTTGTTAAAAAAAAAAATTGGCTACCAATAATAAGTTCTTAGCCCCACCAGAGAGTTTAGTGAGTACTTCCTGTCCAGCTTTCAATCTAATAAAATCTGAACTCCAACTGTGTTTTGGGGTTAAAGTGATAATGCCAGAGAAGTGGCACTAGAAGCGGTCCCTGATAAATTAAATACAGAGCCAGGAATGAAATTATTGTATAAAAAGTTGGACTCTCTATTCAAAGTGAGACCCAGTGCTGTGCTGAAATATAGAAATGTAGATCTCGTGTATTTCAAGTGGAACGAATTATATTGTTGTTTGAGATTAGTTAAAACAGGGGATCTCAACCAGTGGTGAATTCATACCACCTTCCATGTGGAAATTTAGGTGCGTGTGTGGTTTTCTCTTACTTTTTCTTGTTTCTTATTTACAGAATTTTGTTTATTGAATCACAATACCTTGGCATTCTATTGAACTTTGTTTATTGAAGTATTGCTTCTATTTATTTATTTAACAATTAGCTGTGAATTAAAACAAATTACTGTACATGTATTCAAGTTTAAAAATCCATCAAGATTTTCTATTACTATTAAATTTGTAAATCTCCTCTAAAAATAATCCATGTAAATGTATATGGACAATGCTCCTGCACTTGCATGATAAACCAAAGCAACTGATAAAGAAGAAGAAAGATAAGTACTAATGTGGAAAAGAATGAAGATTTTCAATAATATATGAATATTATTTGGAATGCACCTTTTGAGTCAGACAATCTTGGAAAGACAGCTGACTTATGATGAAAAGGTTAAGAACCCCTGAGTTAAAGGAAGTGAAAACAAAAATGTTTTGGTGAAACATGGATGAAACTATGTTATAGTCCATCTTTGTTGCCTGCAGATATATATATAATGATGATTAAGTTGAAGTGGATGGATCACCAACTGATGAGAACCAGTCCAACTAGTAAAATTTGTAAGATGATTCATGGGTAGACCAAGGTAGTAGATTGCAGATTTTGAAGATGTTTAACCAATGAAAGAAATTATATTTACATGTTGGGCTGTTCTCTTTGTAAACAACAATGAATTCTGTCTTGCAATTGATGGTTAGTCTTTTCTTCTTGCTTTCCTTCACTACATTCTGCAATTCTTGTAGTTTCCTTTCTATGTCTTCTATCAGTCCTTTTCCCACTGCCATAGCATAGCTTCCCTGTGCCTTTTCCTTAAATATTTTCATGGAAATTGTTCAGATAAGCTTTTCCCTTTGGCACCTTGACTTTACAAATTTTACAGATTGGAGACAAGGTCTTGTCAGTTTACAGTTGAAATGGCTAGATGATGTAACCGTAAGTTCTATGCTAGCAGTTTCTTGCTTTGCACTTCTTGTTTGCAGAACTCTCTTCTGTCTTCTTGCTTTCCAGTTGACTTTGATCTGAAATAATGAATCCCGCTAGGACTAATTCTCTCAGAATCACCTCACTGTACATAGGTTGAATAAGTCTGGTGAGAAGACACATCCTTGTCTTATACCCCTTTCTATTTTTGTATATTTACTGAATTTATTTTCTATTCATATGCAGGCAGTTAGATGCCAGTATAGGTTCTGGATTATTCTAATATCTTTTCCAAATATGCCTCCTACTTAGTGTTGTCTAAACTTTTTAGAAAAAAAGATTTTAGTATTACATTAATTAAGAATACTATCCAAGCCAAAAATTCAAAATGTATATAAGAAGTAATTAAAGGAAAAAATTTGTTAATAATTAATGTATAGCTAATTGTAGAGGAAGCAGGCATTATTAAACTTAAAATTCACAATAACAACAATAAGAACAAGGCAAAATAATATGAGACAAAACAATATAATTCAAACCAAAGTAAAGCAGCTATAAAACAGAACAATGTAAAAAGTTCACAAAATAGAAATAGTGTTCACATGCAAAACAGATATAGTCAAATGATTATAGCCTTCTGTCTTCCTAGCAAGAAAGAAAAAAAATTGTCTGTTTTTATTGACTAGGAAGAAATCCCAGCATGCATCTGTAGGTTTTTAGCAGTCATTCCCTAGATTTTAACCAACAGTAATTAAAGTGTCACCATACATCTGTTTTGAAAACGAATTTAACTTAACATCCGTGTGTGTGCATACACATAAGAGCATGGCTATAGATAAAAATAGGCTTATGCAAGAATATTTATATTTTGATGTAAAAATCCCCTTCTCCTGTCATGCACATACACAACCTTATTCATGCTAAAAAATTTTGTTCTGTCTGGTTACATAACAAGGACACTTTTCTTTTTCTTTTCCCCTTCCTTAATGATGTCACTTTGTTAACTTACCCTCTCTTAGTATTGTAATGGATAGTAGCTCAGAAGGAGAAATCAGAGATCTGAGTTTCAATTCTAATCAGGTTCATGATGATAAAAAAAAAAAATAAAATCCTTAAAGAAATTTTGTTGTCTTTAACTTAGGTCACTGCGTATGTGATTTCATTTGCTGTGCAAAATGTTTATCCTGCCACTGAAGGTGACTCTGATCCCCGAATTTAAATTTGTTTGAATTTCATACTAGTGTTGTCATATCCTGCTGTGGCAGTAGAAAACAACTTTGAGTGAAATTAACAATAAGGATGCTGCAATTGAGAGTCCTTGACAAAAAATGCAGAGTGCTAAAGGTTAACTAAACTTTTTATATATATATATATATATATATATATATATATATATTAAATAAAAACATTAGATTTGAAAGAATAGAAATTTTACATCTAACTCAATCATGTCTCTCTCCCCCCTCACTCTCTCAATTTACATATGCTTAGTACTGCTCGTCAAAAATGTGTAAATTTCTTTTCATTTTTCGTTTCAACCTTTGGAAGTAAAGTCTGATGATCCGCGGTCCTTTAAAAGGGCTGTGGTGAAATAATTTATTACATGGAACCTTAAAGTGGTCTGTTTTTATTTTTATTTAAATTATTAGCTCTGATTTACATTGAGCTCTCTGGATTTTATCCTCCTTGGGTCTACCCATACGGATTACCTAGTTTTTCATAAACTATATATATATATATATATATATATATATATATATATATATATATATATATATATATAATATGGGTTAATTAGTAAGATTTGTCTCAGTAAAAATATTACTATCTCCCAAAAAATAAAATTGCATACAGAGTATTTAGATTTCAGCATTAAATAACCCATAGAGGTTGATATGATAGTGAACAAACAAGAAAAAATATATATCATTTCAATTCCAAGCAAGTCAGTAAAGCCATTCTAAGATGCAAAGGGCTACTGCATGTGAGAGAATACAAGAAAAAAGAAAACATTGAGGAGCGAGAACAATAAAAAAAAAAACAAGATTACATTTTCAGGAGAAAAAGGCCAAAATAATTATCACTGTCATCTATGGCAATACAAACTGGTCAGAAGGTAGTTAAGACTGAAGCATAATGTGGCCTCAGGGTTTGCCTATCCATGTGTAATATGGCATTGCAAATACCCCAGATATTATGTATCTGTTGACAAACGCAGCCTCTCTAAACACTACCAAAGAATTTGGGCACTTTACAACCAGTCAGGATGCTGCAACCAGAAAACTGCCAACCTAGTACCTTCACAATGAAAAATCACAACTATTGATCAGTCAGATCACCAAAAAAATTAAGATAGATAAATCATTAAGGCCATAGAATAAAGAAAGGGACTGGTAAACCATATCCTAAACAGAAAACAAGGGATAAATCTCTACTGGTTAATAAGCATAGGAGTTTACTATCTACTATTACTTATATATATATATATATATATATATATATATATATATATATATAGCAAGCAAATGAATATGAACTTCAAAAACTTATCTTCCAAGTTCAAGTTTTTCAGAAATAATTATTTTTCAAATGCAAGATAAATCAAATGATTTTATCAAGACATCATATCTAGTATAAAATACGATAGTCAAAAATTTGTTTGATTATTTATATTAGATAATTATATTGTTTTTATTTGCTTATGTACGTGTCGTCGTAATTGGAAACAGATAGGTAGGAAACAAAAAAATTGGAAAATAAAAGGGGGTCTGCAATAACAGTGGGTAGGTTGGAACAAGAATCAAGATTTCAATAGCACTCCTAAAGTAACCTGACATTTCACTTGATACTGCATTGCTATTGTCATTTACCATACCTGACTTGGCTCAATTTCAATTTACACAGGCTATTTGTCCTCTTGCCGGCTGACATTGTGTTTATACATCTCTGACTATTGATGAAAGGAGAGCTAGTGGGATATTTGTTTAATATACTCTGTGTTCTGCTACAAGTTAATCATAACTGCACACACTTGCCTCTTTCGTTGGTGAAAATATGTTTACTTTGCATGATAAATCACCCATAACTGGGATGGAAATGAATTTAGTTTGTCAGCAGCAGGAGGCAAAACTTTCAAGTAGCCATATTGATGAGTTTCTGATAAGGTTGTACTTTTTTTCTTCTTTTTTCCGATATGTGTTTCACTTGAACTTCATTCCAGTTAAGAAAGTGATCTCATTTCAAGGGTGGTGAGGGTAAACAAGCATAAGGAGAAACCAGTAAATACATACAGTAAACACACACACACACACAACTTTAATTGCAACAGATATTTCCATTCTAGTCTGCAACATAGACACCTTTCTTCCCACTCATGATATGAGGGTTGGTCAAAAAGAAATGCCTGTTCTTTAATTGCAACAGATTTAATTTTAGAGGCACACAAAGCAGACCGAAATGAATACAAATGTCTTGGGATTCCCATTCTAGTCTTCGATATAGACGCCTTCCTTCCCAATCATGATATGAAGGTCAATCAAAAAGAAATGCCCGTTCTTCTTTAATGCTACATTATGATGGTGGGAAAGTGGCTGAAGCCGAGATGCCAGGATAGGACATTGCATATTCTTCTTTGTATTTTATCCAAAATCTCTAAATATATAGCAGAAGCACCAGACCAGATGTGGCAGCCATATTCAATACATGGATGAATGGTAGACTTATAAATGTGTAAGATAGATTCTGGTGAGAAAGATTGTCCAGCATGATGCAATTAACCAACTTTCCAAGCAGCAGATCTAACAATTGATTAAATATAATCTTTCCACTTCATGTCTGTGAAAAATGTTAAGAAGGAGTCACTCTCCTGGAGATTAGCATCAGCCATGCTGATAGGAGGAAAAAAAGTTTCTCAGATGATTAAAAGAGAGCAGTTTTTTTTTTGTTTTTTTTTGTGAAGGCATTAAAATTCTTGCTCCAGTTAATAGATTGTAGGTAATTTTTTAAGCTCAACTGTCAATTTGACCTTATCGAACCAATCAGACTTACCATTAAGACAGGAGTAATTACTTGTATCAGCAGCATAGGTATCCAGCCATAATGCTACTCCCATTCAGGAATAGAGATGAACGATGTTTCAGCCCCTTGGCAATATACCCAACTTTATTATTATTATATTACAGAATGCAGAGGTGGGTCCAGGATGGTCAGCAATTGGTCAGAATACTGGTATACTGACAGTGATGGATTGTTGATAAAGATAGATCTTTGCGCTCACAAAAAACAGTGTGTCAAAAGGATGGTTTTTCCCATTAAACCAATATTATTTTAGCTACCATCACTCCTCAGCAATGTTTATTATAGGGTGTTCCAATAACTTGGACTGATTTTAAATGTGAATTAAGTTTAAGTGTCTAATGATTTTTTGTTTTTCCTTTCAGATTTAACAACTTAAGTCTTTGGCAATTTCAAACATAGAAAAATTATCAAAGCCTATTATGAAAATGAACATTCAAAGAGAAATTCATTTTGCACACTTCGCGATTTTTTTTTGGTCAACATAATCGACCAGCCAAGAGTGCAATTTGAAAAATTATAAGTTCAAACAAACTGGGTCGATGGCAGATGTGAAAACACCATTGCATGCTCTTTTACACCATTCAGCTGAAAACATTGCTGCAGTGCACGAGAATGTGGCCGAAAATCCAGATACCTCTCTTTGTCATCGCGTGCAGGATTTGAACCTCTCCACAACAACGTTACATTGAATTTTGACAAAAAATTTGTCTCTACACGCTTAAAAATTTAATTGGCACAAGAACTGGAATCATTGGGCCATATATTTATAAATTTGAATGTCTGTTTTTATAGTAGGCTTCGATAACTTTAACATGTTTGATTGTTAATCTTTCCATGGTTGAAATTGCCAAAGAATTAAGTTGTTAAATCTGAAAGATAAAGAAAAATCATTAGACGCTTAAGCTTAATTCACATTTAAAATCGGTCCAAGTTATTGGAACACCCTTTATTTTAAAAAGCAATGATTAGAATTGTAATAAAGCCTAAACATATGATGAAAGTGAATTTATACATTTTTTGTTCTTGAGAATTTTCAAAAATATTAAACACTATTTATTAAACACTAATTAAACACAATAATTTATAGTATATGCTTATATATAAAATTGGATATGTAGGTGGTGTAATGGAATGAGAAATCAGAGAACTAAGTTTGCATTCTAGTTGGGTTTGTTACATTCACTTATGTGCAAATAGTCTTGGGAAAAGTATGAATCCATCTCCTCTCTCCAGCTATAGGTTAAATAGTGTGGCCTGTATGCAGAAAATCATTTTACTCTCAGAAGTTGTTGATGCAATATTCACTTGGCAAAAATGAATTATTCTTACAATCAAAAATAAGTTTCAGCTTTAAAAAACCTGTGAAGTTAATGAGGCAAAAGTGGGGAAGCTATAAACATCTGCTGCTTTTGACTTCTTCAGGTCAGAATGAAAAACAAATGCATGTAAAGAAAATGCATTGGGATCTCTGAGGATACAGCACTTTGATTTATAGCCTGATAACTAGAAAATGTCTGTTTTTATTTTATATATATAATATATATATAAAAACATATACTTGTGCATACATATATATGTTTCTATCTCAGGTGTTATAAATACAGAGCTTAATGTTATAAAACAGAGCTATAAGTATATATTAGTGAAAATACAAATAATAACCAATGTCAATAGCATGACTCAGTTCCATGCAAATCTGCAATCTTCAAGTGCTGAATATGATCTCGGTTGTATTCGGATTGTATTAAGCTCCTGAAGATTGCAGACTTGCATGAAACTCTGAGTTGTGCTATCAACATCGGATATTATGTATATTCACTTATATATCAGATGTAACTAAAATATATCTGTAAAAGGGCAATATGAATAAAGACTTTTTTTTTATAAATGCTTGTTGCAAAATAAAATCCTTACATTTGCCTTGATAAAGTCCATCACAGGACAAAATGCATTGGCTAAGATAAGTTTCCTTTTGTCTTTATTCACACACACATACATATATAGTTAGGCAGCAATCCCTCTTTTATACAAGTTTCATTAAAGAAAACTACATGGTCAAACGATTAAGCTTTTTATTCAATTTTTATTGTGTTTGGATAAGTGATTTCTTTTCTGAACATAAAGTGTCTAAAAACTGTCCAACTTTTGTATATCTCAGCACTTTTGGCTATTCTATTAGCCATTATCAAGGATGTTTTTTATTTTTTAACTGAATGTGTAGATCTTAATATATGTATCTAGAGGTTTTTATTATTATTTTCCACACATGGTCAGGACATCCCTTAACAGCTCATATATATATATATATATATATATATATATATATATATATATATATATATATATGAGCTGTTAAGGGATAAGCTGTAAAAACAAATGAATATATAAAAACTGACTATTGATCCCTCTTATCTAATTTGTTCTCTGTCAACAACAATTTAAATTGTGTTGTATATGAAAACTAATAATATTAATGGTAAATGTTTATAAAAACACAGCACAGATAAAAAGAAGGCGCATATATTTGAGCCTTGTTTTCAGTTTTGTTGTTTGTTTTCTTTTTCAGTGTATGAATGCCGACTCTATTTTCCAATTATATAACTTAACTGATGATTACAGACTGACAAGACCAGATCTACTTCTGCTCACACCCCTGATTCTCAAGCAAATACAGACTTGTCAGCTAAAGAATGAAGAAATTCCATATTTCTCCAAATCGACAGAAGGTATCTATTTTCACTGGCAGAAATTTATTTTTAGCCAATGTTCAAATTACAAGTATTGAATTTATCTTTTAAATTTCCGTGTAAAATTTAGCTGACAAATTTATTTACTATTGTCAGTATTTAAAAAATGCTAACAAACCTTAATCGGGGCAAGGAGTGGCTTGTTAATTTTAATGCCTCCAAAACAAAACTACTCTCTACTGATCTGAATGGACCCTTTTTACTTTCCATCAGCATGGCTGATGCCAGCCTCCAGGAGAGTGACTCATTGCACCTTCTCAGACTGACTTTTTTTGCTCCCATGAAGTGGAAAGAGTATATTGAACCAATTGCTAAGTCTGCAGCTAGGAAAATTGGTTCACTGTGTTGTTCTAGACACAGTGATAAAATGTGCTAGACACATTCTTGATAAAATCCAAAGAAAACTCCTGACCTGGCATCCTGGCATTTTCCCATCACTGTAACATAGTTACTTTGTGCCTTTCCTATAAATACTTTCATGGTAATTGTTCTGATGAACTTTCCTCTACGGTACCTACATTCTATGAATTTAAGCATAGTAGTAGATTGGAGGCATGGTCTCATCATTTTACAGTTGAAATGGCTAGATGTGACTGTAAGTTCTATGCTAAGAGTTTCTTCTACTGCGCTTCTCATTTGTGGAACTCTCTTCCAACTTTTTGCTTCCCAGTCAACTTTGATCTTTGAAAATTTAAATGCAATGTCAATCATTATCTTCTATCTTGTTCTTTTATTGCCCTCTCTCCTTAATAGTATATTTTTATCATATTCTCTAACATTCATTAACCCCCTTATGTCTTAGTGGATTTCTTGCCTTGATTGGTGTGAAATGATTAAAAAAATAATCTACAGGTATTTAACTAATGGCATTTATTTGAAATTATATACATCATATATTAAGTTGTATTAATAAAAATGCAAAAGTCAATAAAGTGAGATATTGTTTCATAAAGTTAAAATTAAATATGTCTCTCAACTGTATAAACAGTTGTAAAACTTTCTTCTTCTATGTACCATGTCCCTTCAGGATGTTGGTGATCATAGCTCTCCACAATTTCCTGCCTTTTGTAACACTTAATAAACTTTGTCTTTTTACTATTTCTCCTAACCCCTGTTCTGCTATATCCATTTACTCAAGCCTGCTAGGTAGTTTATCTTGTTCCTCTTGCCTTCAATCTGTCCTGTGATTATTAAATTTTCTAAGCCCTCTTTACACATTATGTGCTCTAGAAGAGCAAAAGAAGAAATTATTAGAATAGAACTTATGGTTATATTTAGCAATTTCAACTGTAAAATGATGAGACCTAGCTGCCAATCTAGTACTGCACAAACTCAAAAAGTCATGGTACCAAAAAGGAAAACTCATCAGAACAATTTCCATGAAATTTTTTATAGAAAAAGCAGAGGGAATCTATGTTATAGCAGTTGGTAAGTGATTGAAGCCAAGATGCTAATTCAGGACCCATAACATTGCAGATTCCTCTCTTTGATTTTGTCAAGAATTTCTAGATATATAGCAGAAGCACCAGACCAAGTGTAGCTACAATATTCAATATATGGACAAATGATTGTCTTATTAAAGTGTAAGACAGATTCTAGTGAGAAAAATTGTCTAGCACGACACAGTGAACTAACTTACCTAACAGCAGACTTAATATATTTGATTATATCCTTTATCTGAATTAAGTAACACTTTTTGCCAATTGCTATCTTCAGTTGGTCTGCTTGGGAACAGTACTTGTTCAAATCAATCTAGAAGGTCATCATAGAGAATTCTCTTCCAATTTCACAAAATATGCAGAATCATCATCTTTGGATGAAGACTGACCTTTGATAGGATGACTTCATTTCACTCAACTTTTTGCTTTCTACATGTGTTTAAAATATCTACTTACAAAACTAACCATTTGTTTAATTTTTTGCATTTACAGAAATTGATATTTTATAAGCAGTATCTGTAGTCCAATTAGTAACCATAGAAAATTTGGTTGCTAGCTTTGAGTCACTTGATGACAAACGAAAAAGTTATTTGATGAATTTGTCATCTTATTTATTTTTTTTTAAGAAAAAAATTGGAAGTGACATTTAGAACTGCTTCTTTTTTACAAAAATTGACAAGCTCTTTCATCAAATTCAACAGGAATTATTGCAAAAACTGTTTTAAAAAAAATAAATCTAATTAATCTTGATAACACAGAAGTTTATGGATGTACAAAAGTTTTTATTTATTTTATTTTTTAAAATCTCTTTTGTTAAAAAATATCTTTGTTCATTTCCCTTTTTACTACAAGGATTCTGTGTACAACATAGCTTGCAAAAACAAATATACGCGTTTTGTCAGCTTTAAATATGAAAATCAAGGCATCCCAGAAGTCACCTAAGGATTTAAAAATGTAGCAATTTCAAGCTTTTTTTTTTAAATTTTCAAAAATAGTTTTATACAGAATGAAAATTCAAACATTGAATATATTTCTATTCAATTATTAAGACAGAAAATACATCAATATTCTTGATTTTTGATTTCATAGACGTACCAATTTAATAACATTCTCCGTCACGATAGTTAATAATTTTGGCTGCAGCCCTCAATTTTCTGCATAGATATTATTTTTGAGTTGCTGAATTGTCTGCAATAGTTAAACGAGATTGTATTTCTCTGACATCGCTCGTACAACACCAAATACTTCTTTTTCAATCCGCCATTCTTGATTTCCTACACACTTCACCAACGTATAAATTGCTCTCCTTCTCACTGCTTCAGCCCCCTTTTACCATACCAACACCACAGCTGACTAACCAATTAGCATTCTTTGCTTTTTCCTCAGCTACGCAGTTAAATGACATCCTCCAGTCTGACCAATCAGCACACAAATTGCTATTGGTCAAACCATACTAAGGTGTACAAAAGCCATTATTACAGAATATACACTTCTGGAATAATCTAAAGTGGGGAGGTTGAGATTCATGCCATTTTCAATATCATATAATGGCTCCTCCTGAAAGAGGAGGGGATCTTCCAAAATTGGAAATGTGAAATAGAAAATGAAAAAAAACAACTGGTTGAATTTTAGGAGATTTGCATAAAACCCACCTATCCGCCTGCACCACACAAGTTGGAAGGGACACCCATAAATACAAGGGCCCATGGGGCCAAATTCAGTTGGTGTCAGCCAGTCGGAGGCAGTGGCAGTTGGAGCTGGTTGCAGTCGCAGTCGCAGTGAGGTTGTGACCGGGAGTTAGGAGATTTCTGACATAATGCTGCTGTTTGCAAACCCGATGAAAATAATAATAATAATAATAATTATCTGCTGAAGAAAGACTCCGACGATAAACTTTGTGCCGTCCGTGAAAATATAATCAACAGTACTTGAAGTTAAATACAGTTGTTGCTGAAGAAAGACTCCGACAATAAACCTTGTGCCGTTCTAGAAAGTACAAATCACAGTACTTGAAGATAAAACCAATTGTCAAGTCTGGCCACCCTTAAAGAAGTTACCCGAAATTTTTGTTCCGTCTCCAAATATTAGAACGGTTTGGAAAAAGAAGAAAAAGAACAAAGAAAGAACTGTAAATATATTTTTGTTATTTTGATATAAACATCATATCGTGACTTATTCGGGCGTCGTCCATTTTATTTTTCAATTTTGTGTGCATGTGTTCAAATCCTTCGTTTAGCGTGGTTGAGATAATTCGGCTTAACTCTCTTAAGATCAAAATTACAACGTGGGTAAGAGAGGTCATAGTTGAAGAGGTCAACTTAAAGATCAGCTGCTGTGTCAAACACCATCAATGCCCAACGAGTGGGCTGACGGCTTGTTCTTTGATACCAGGATCGATTCTGGCCAAAGTGAGCAGACTGGGATTTGACCCTGAATACCACCATAACTGGCAGGCCGTGGCCCAGAACACCATCATAGATAATTATTAGCAAACAAAATCTATGTTTATGTCCAAGGATGGATCAATAAGTCCATGTCCTGACATGTAGTTATTGCTGAAATTTGATCTAAAATTTTCAGTGTATAATGTTTGGTGTCTATGACTAATATTCATCACTTCATTCCGTTAAAGAATAAATATTTGTTGGGAAAAAGCATCTATTTTTTGCAACATAATATATATATATATATATATATATATATATATATATATACACACACACACACACACACACACACACACACACACACACACACACACATATATATATTCAGTTGTATGGGTATGAGTTTGTGACCCTGGGTTTCATGCTTTTGCGATCATTTTGCTTCAGTTTGTCTGATGATTGCAAAAGTGTGAAACCCAGGGTCACAAACTCATATCCATACAACTGAATATGCTAGCTCTATCACTGATATTGAGCACTTTCCAATAAGTACCATGCATATATATATATATATATATATATATATATATA
This sequence comes from Acanthosepion esculentum, assembly GCA_964036315.1. NCBI lineage: Eukaryota > Metazoa > Mollusca > Cephalopoda > Sepiida > Sepiidae > Acanthosepion > Acanthosepion esculentum. The sequence continues at coordinate 68,896,318 of OZ038484.1, forward strand.
TATATATATATATATATATATATATATATTGTACATTGAGTGCTGGTGTTAATAAAATAGTGCTTGATGTAATATGCTACTCATGTCGAGGTTCTTGTCAAAATCCAAAGAAAGATCTGCAATGTAATCAATCTTGACTTAGCTCTTTTATAGAACATCAAGTGATGTTCCAATAACACCAGCATTTTTTATGCAATTTATTTATTTAAGACTTGATTGATTGATTGATTCATGTTTTACAGTTTATCAACCTTTTGCAGGTTATTTAAAGTCAGAAAATATTTTTAGAGTGTAAGTTTTTGTTTTTTGTTTTCTTTTTGTTTTGTTTTTTTAGATAATGATTTAGTGATACCTGTCTTACTAATTAACCGACAACTGGAATTGGAATTGGTATTCTGCTCTCCAATTAACAATTCTGAGCCATTATCCATTACATCACTTGCACATTCAAGCTGGGATTCCCAAGTGGTTGCCCATTTGGGTACTGACCAGGCTTGATAACGCATAATGTTGATGATTGTATGGGAACTGATGTTTCAATGTGATATGGCCATAAGCTAATTAAGACTTGGGTTCAACAAGCTCTAATTATTTGTTCTAAAACCAAATTAAATTCTGAAATTGAATTTATGAAATTTTTAGTTGAAAATAGATACCCTCTGAATATTGCACAATTTCAGGAAAATGAATGACAAAGTGTGAAACATTTTTTGTGTGACCTGTTTCATCCTTTAAGACTTCATTGGACTAAAGTGATATTTACATTAATGTGAATACACATTTACACAAAAGAGATGGGCTACTGAAAATTTAAGACTTTGAAATTTTATTTATTGTAATTTTTTGTTTTAAAGATGTGTTTGGGTACATAGTCAATCCAATTTCATTTAATTTCTTTTTGTTTAAGTTTTTATCACTTTTGTTATTAAGTATCCCACATTGTGATCATAGAAGATCTGCCAAGAATGATGAAATGTTGCAAGAACCTGGATGCAAATTTACTGTGGATGATCTAGCAATTAAAGCACTTTTTATACATTTTCATCTTAGTAAATTGTTTTGGCTTTCAAAAAAATATAAAAAAATTTCCCATATTGCACGATTTAACATTTTTGTTAAAAATGTACACTTAAATGAACCGAAATTGCATGGTCAAGAAAAGTGTCCCATCTATTTGAGATTATCTTAGAGTGGCGTGGTTAGCACTTGATTTGCTTGTCAACACCCTCTAAGCTTTATTTTTCTGCCAAGCCACAGCTTGTTTTCAAATCATGAAATGAGAGTTATCTTGAATGGCCACTCTTCTAGATCTATTTGTATTAATGCAGGGCTTCCCAGAGCTCTATCCTTGAACCTATGTTGTTCCTAAATTTTCTAAATGACCTTCCTGATCTCATCAATTCTCAACTGGGTATCGATTCTGATGACAGAACTATTTACTCTTGTTTTAATAGTAAGTTCAATAAGGTCAAATTAACAGCTGATCTAAAAAATTACCTACAATCTGTTAACTGGGGCAAGGAATGCCTTGTTAATTTTGATGCCTCCAAAACGAAACTGCTCTTTATTAATCATCTGAGAGAACCTTTTCTACCTTCTATCAGCATAGCTGATGCTAACCTCCAGGAGAGTGACTTATTGTACCTTATTGGGCTAACACTTTCTACTGACATGAAGTGGGAAGATTATATTGAATCAATTCCTTGGTCTGCTGCTAGAGAAGTTGGTTCACTGTGTTATGCTAGACATTTTTTTCTTGCCAGAATCTATTTTACATATTTATAAGCCAAGCTTTTGTCCTTGCTTTGAATATTGTTGTCACATCTGGTCTGTACTCTTGCTATATATTTAGATATTCTTAATAAAATCAAAAGAATCTGCAATGTTATTGGTCCTAACATGGCATCTTGGCTTCAGTTACTTTAACATAGCATCCCTGTGCCTTTTCTATAAATACTTTCATAGTATTTGTTCTAATGAACTTTCCTCTATGGTAGCTAAACTTTATAAATTTAAGTGAAGGACCAGATTGGCAGCAAGGTCTCATTATTTTACAGTTTTAATGGCTAGATGTAACCATAAGTTCCATGCTAACAGTTTCTTTTCTCACACTTCTCACTTGTGGAACACTCTTCTGGCTTCTTGCTTCCCAGTCAACTTTGATATTCAAAAATTTAAACACAGTCAATCGTTATCTTCTATCTTCATAATTCCTGTTCTTTTAATGTTCTCTCTCCTTAATAATGTTTTTTATTCTTATATTCTCTAACACTCAATAACCCCTTGCATCTTAGTGGCCTTATTGCTTTGCTTGGGGTAAAATAATTTTTAAAAAAATCCCAACATATGCTGAAATCTATTCATAAAGATGTTCTGCTACCTCCTATTATATTAGTTGGGTTATTTATGAGCTTAAATGTCAGTGTGATGCTAAATATATTGGCAGGACTAATTGGGGAATTGAAGGAGAGGACTGATCAGCCAATACCAGCTAAGGTCTGTAGAGGGTAGTATGAAAATTTGCATGTGCTTGTTTATATGTCCAGTACTGTGATTGAAGAACACTTAATGTCTCTAACCACACATTTTTTTCCCTCATTTTACTTTACTTTGCAGCATGGGCTTATGGTTTCTTGTTCGTGACTGTGATCAATATTTGTGCTCTGGTTGGTGTGGTCGTGTTACCAATCATGAATACTCGAATTTACAAAAAGGTGTTGCTCTTCTTGGTGGCACTGGCTGTGGGCAGTTTAGCAGGAAGTGGCCTCTTGGTGCTTATTCCTGAGGTAAGTTGCTTTCATGTATTCATTTTGGAAAACATTATATATAAATGCTATATATCTGATAAACAGTGGTTAATTGAATGGAAAAAATTATATGTGATGAGCCGTTATCCACTACACCACCCACACATCCAAACTTACAGCACCCAGTATTCCCAAGTGGTCACTCATCTAGGTACTGACCAGGCTTGATGTTGCTTAACCTCAATGATTGTATGAGAACTGATGTTTCAACGAGATATGGCCATAAGCCTGGGATTAAAAGAAAAACGTTCTCCTCTAAGACAATGAAGGAAAAATGTTTGGAATTTAGCAGGTCTCTCTTACCTGATTGACCATATTCACCTGACCTTGCACTAACCAAACACTTTGATGAGGAAAACTTTCTCTAATGAAAGCCAGATTAAAGAGTTTGTCAAAATCTTTTACACACCAAAACCTGCATAATTTTAACCAAAAGTATCAAACAGTAGATGGATAAGCAACAGAATGAAACATAATTGTACTTTATTGTAGCAATATGAGTCAAGCTGAGGTCTTGTTAAGCCTAAAACAGTGAGACCTGTTGCACAACACAATACTTTTACTTTCGACTGATGGCTATCAGTAATTGGAGTCAACTTCAAAGTACAGGAGCAAGAGGCTCAGACTGATAGAAAGTGATAGGAGGAAGATTAATTACTTTTTTTAGATGAAGATAACAGGGCAAAGAAAACTGTTGTCTATAAAACTGACCATCATGTGAAAAAGAAAATAGAAGAAACGAAGTGGGCCTCGCAGAAGGACGTAGATGATGGCTGCTAAACTACACACCTTCCCTCCTCACTTACACCTCAACCCTACTTCACACACTTATAGCAGTAAGTTACTACCTAAGAATAAAATCTGGTTTACTGCTAGAGAGTGATTTGTTCATCATTCATGGTTAATGATTTTGTTGGTATTAAATAACACATTGAGGTGTTGATATACCATAAAACAAACCAAACCAAACCAAATGTCACGAGGTGTCTTTTGTAAGATGGTTTGATGTGCTACACTTAATTTTATTTTTGTGGTCATTTTATTTAGTTTTCAATTCCAAACTTTTAGTCATCAAAATTTGACGCAAGAGTAATTCAGTTATTGATTCTCAAGACTGACAGTCCATAAGAAGCTCTTTAGATCTGCCCATGTTTAGGGATATCTAAGGAAAAAAAAAAAAGAAAAACCATGAGATATTCCTAGACATGCACAGCAGAACAAGAGCAATCTATCCCTTTAGATTAGATAAAGGGTTCAGTTGAAAATTCTTTGAAGGTTACAAGTGCCTGAAGAAGGCTGGGGGTTACAATGGCCAAAATGTAATAATAAGGTGAGGATGTTAGTTCAAATGTAAAGAAAAACTCCTCATCCTTGAAATTCAGAAAGAAATTAAACAAGTGTTATTTTATACAGCATTCTTCCAATTCAACTAGTTTAGATACATTGAAATGTCCTTCTTTTTTTTATTTCTGAGGCCCAAGTGTAAAATATTGCAACAGCTTGAGTATGAATTGTGCAAAGTTAAGCAAGATGAATATGGGTCAAAATCCTAAGTCAATTATTTAAAAATAAAAATAGGGTAAAATGCCACCTGATTAGGTGCTTCCTTGCAGCAAGAGTAGATAATCTCAGTATCGTTATATTTTTTTATTATTTTAATTACTTTAAAATTTTTATTTTTTAGCTCCTATATATAAAAGTAATGCTGAAAAGTCCTCAGCCTGACCCACCTCGCAAAATCTAACTAAAACTTAGAATTTGTTTTTACACACACACACACATATATATATACGCCCATATTACTACAAAATAGCAATTATAAAAAAAATCTAATACATCGTGCAGAAACTAATTCATCCACAAAACAAATTTTTTACAGTGAACTAAAGAATATAAAACAAACACTTATTAATAATAGCTTTCCAAACTATATAGTTGATGAACAAATAAGATGCTTTCTTAGAAATCTCAATACT